>CATKUM010000028.1:2707500-3907500 GCA_949786405.1 Onychomys arenicola
ATGGAAAGAAGAGCTTTCTTCTTGCCTTAAAACTGGGTGTGTTTCATGGATGAGAACTCTGGTCTGAATTTCCCTTCACAAACGGAGTTAAACCCCATGATCTGTGTCTTCCTACAAGCAAGAGTTCATTTCTGGTAAACCAAGTAAATTTTCGGCTCAAATGACTTTACACAGTTCTAGTACCCAATGCCCTTATCACTATTAACTAAAGAGCATTTATGTAAGAGGAGCTGTTGTCTGTACCATTTCATAAGCAGAGTTGAACTACATTTCATCCGTATGAGTACAAACACAGTTCTTTTTTTCTGGGCATGCTCATGGTTCGTGTTGTATTGGAGACACTGGAAAGAAGAGGATGATTCTTCACTTAAAACAGATTGTTTTTTAGGAATGGGAATTCTTTCTGAATTTGCCTTTAGAAATGGAGTTCAACGCCAGGATCTGTGTCTTCTTACAATGAGTAGTTCATTTCAGGTAAACACAGGCAATTTTGGGCTCAAATGATTTTTCGCAGTTCACGAACCCAACATGATTCTCACTATTAACTAAAGCGCATTTATGTAAGAGGAGCTGTTGTTTGTATCAGTTTCATAAGCAGGTTTGAACTACAAATGGTCCGCATGAGTAGGAAACACAGCTCTTTTTTTCAGGCCATGCTCACTGTTCTTGCTGTATTTTAGACTCTGGAAAGAAGAGCTTGCTTCTTGCGTTAAATCAGAGTGTGTTTCAGGGATGAGAACTCTGGTCTGAATTTACCTTCAGAAACGGAGTTAAACCCCAGGATGTGTGTCTTCCTACAAGCAAGAGTTCTTTTCTGGTAAACCCATTGAATTTCGCGCTCAAATGATTTTTCGCAGTTCATGAACCAAAACGCGATTCTTCTATTAACTAAAGAGCATTTATGAAAGCAAAGCTGTGGTTTGTATCAGTTTCATAAGCAGAGTTGAACTACATATGGTCCGGATGAGTAGGAAACACAGTAATTTTTTTCAGGGCATGCACATGGTTCTTGCTGTATTGGAGACGCCCGAAAGAAGAGCTTGCTTCTTGCATTGAAACAGAGTGTGTTTCATGGATGAGAACTCTGGTTTGAATTTCCCTACAGAATGGAGTAAAACCCCATGATCTGTGTCTTCTGACAAGCACGAGTTCATTTCTGTTAAACCAAGTGAATATTTGGCTCAAATGATTTTACACAGTTCTAGAATCCAACACGATTATCACTATTAACTAAAGAGCACTTATGTCAGAAGAGCTATGGT
This sequence comes from Onychomys arenicola, assembly GCA_949786405.1. Classification (NCBI taxonomy): domain Eukaryota; kingdom Metazoa; phylum Chordata; class Mammalia; order Rodentia; family Cricetidae; genus Onychomys; species Onychomys arenicola. The sequence continues at coordinate 2,708,763 of CATKUM010000028.1, forward strand.
CTGTATCATTTCATAAGCAATGTTGAACTACATATGGTCCGTATGAGTAGGAAACACATTTCTTTTTTTCTGGGCATGCTCATGGTTCGTACTGTATTGGAGACGCTGGAAAGAAGAGGATGATTCTTGCATTAAAACAGAGTTTGTTTCATGGATGACAAATCTGGTCTGAATTTCACTTCAGAAAGGGAGTTAAACCCCAGGTTCTGTGTCTTCCTACAAGGAGGAGTTCATTTCAGGTAAACCCCGTGAATTTTGAGCTCAAATGATTTTTCGTAGTTGACGAACCCAATGGGATTTTCACTATTAACTAAAGAGCATTTATGTCAGAGGAGCTGTGGTCTGTATCATTTAATAAGCAGAGTTGAACTACATATGGTCCGTATGAGTAGCAAACACAGTTCATTTTTTCTGGGCATGCTCATGTTTCATACTATATTGAAGATGCTGGAAAGAAGAGGATGATTCTTGCCTTAAAACAGAGTGTCTTTCAGGGATGAGAACTATGGTCTGAATTTGCCTTCAAAAACGGAGTTAAACCCCAGGATCAGTGTCTGCCTACCAGCAAGAGTTCATTTCTCCTAAACCCATTGTATTTTGGGTTCAAATGATTTTTCGCTGTTCACGAACCCAACGCGATTCTCTCTATTAACTAAAGAGCATTTATGTAAGAGGAGCTGTTTTATGTATCAGTTTCATAAGCAGAGTTGAACTACATATAGTCTGCATGAGTAGGAAACACAAGTCTTTTTTTCAGGCCTTGCTCATGTTTCTTGCTGTATTTTAGACTCTGGAAAGAAGATCTTGCTTCTTGCATTAAAACACAGTGTGTTTCAGGGATGAGAACTCTGGTGTGAATTTCCCTTCAGAAACGGAGTTAAACCCCAGGATCTGTGTCTTCCTACAAGCAAGAGTTCTTTTCTGGTAAACCAAATGATATTTGGGCTCAAATGATTTTACACAGTTTAGAACCCAACGTGATTATCACTATTAACTAAAGAGCATTTATGTAAGAGGAGCTCTGGTCTGTATCAGTTTCATAAGCAGAGTTGGACTACCTGTGGTCCGTATGAGTAGGAAACACATTTCTTTTTTTGTTGGCATGCTCATGGTTCTTATTCTTTTGGTGACGCTGGAAAGAAGAGGATGATTCTTGGCTTAAAACAGAGTGTTTTTCAGGGATGAGAATTCTGGTCTGAATTTCACTTCAGATCGGAGTTAAAACCCAGGATCTGTGTCTTCCTACAAGCAAGAGTTCAGTTCTGGTAAACCCAGTGAATTTTGGGCTTAAATGATTTTTCGCAGTTCACGAACCAAACACAATTCTCATTATTAACTAAAGAGCATTTATGTAAGAGCAGGTGTGGTCTGTATCAGTTTCATAAGCAGAGTTGAACTACATATGATGTGTATGAGTAGGAAAGACAGTTCTTTTTTTTTCTAGGCATGCTCACGGTTCTTACTGTATTGGAGACGCTAGAAAGAAGAGGATGATTCTTGCCTTAAAACAGAGTGTTTTCAGTGATGAGAACTCTGGTCAGAATTTGCCTTCAGAATTGGAGTTAATCCCCAGGAATTGTGTCTTCCTACAAGAAAGAGATGATTTCTGGAAAACCCAGTGAATTTTGGGTTCAAATGATTTTTCACAGTTCAGAGATCCATCGCTATTCTCACTATTAACTAAAGAGAATTTATGTAAGAGGAGCTGTGGTTTGTGTCAGTTTCATAAGCAGAGTTGAACTGCATATGGTCTGTATGAGGAGGAAACACAGTTCTTTTTTTGTGGGCATGCTCATGGTTCTTGCTGTATTTAGACTCAGGAAGGAAGACCTTGCTTCTTGCGTTAAACAGAGTGTTTCAGGGATGAGAACTCTTATCTGAATTTCCCTTCAGAAACGGAGTTAAACCTCAGGATCTGTGTCTTCCTACAAGCAAGAGTTCATTTCTGGAAAACCCAGTGAATTTTGGGCTCAAATGATTTTACACAGTTCACGAACCCAACGCTATTCTCACTATTAACTAAAGAGCATTTATGTAAGAGGAGCTGTGGTTTGTTTCAGTTTCATAAGCAGAGTTGAACTACACATGGTCTGTATGAGTAGGAAACACAGTTCTTTTTTTCTGGGCATGCTAATGTTTCTTACTATATTGAAGATGCTGGAAAGAAGAGGATGATTCTTGCCTTAAAACAGAGCGTCTTTCAGGGATGAGAACTCTGGTCTGAATTTGCCTTCAGAAACGGAGTTAAGCCCCAGGATCTGTGTCTTCCTACAAGCAAGAGTTCATTTCTGGTTAACCCAGTGAATTTTGGGCTCAAATGATTTTTCGCAGTTCACGAACCCAACGCGATTCTCACTATTATCTAAGGAGCATTTATGTAAACGGAGCTGTGGTTTGTATCAGTTTCATGAGCAGAGTTAAACTACATATGGTCCATATGAATAGGAAACACAGTTCTTTTTTTCAGTATATGCTCATGGTTCTTGCTGTATTTTAGACTCTGGAAAGAAGAGCTTGCTTCTTCCTTAAAACAGAGTGTGTTTCATGGATGAGGACTCTGGTCTGAATTTCCCTTCAGAACGGATTTAAACCGCAGGATCTGTGTTTTCCTACAAGCAAGAGTTCATTTCTCGTAAACCCTGTGAATTTTGGTCTCAAATGATTTTTCGCAGTTCACGAACCCAACGCTATTCTCACTATTAACTAAAGAGCATTTATGTAAGAGGAGCTGTGGTTTGAATCAGTTTCAAGCAGAGTTTAACTACATATGGTCTGTATGAGTAGGAAAAATGTTCTTTTTTTCTGGGAATGCTCATGTTTCTTATTGTATTGGAGAAGCTGGAAAGACGAGGATGATTCTTGCCTTAAAACAGAATGTTTTTCAGGGATGAGAACTCTTATCTGAATTTCCCTTCAGAAACGGAGTTAAACCCCAGGATCTGTGTCTTCCTACAAGCAAGAGTTCATTTCTGGTAAACCAAATGAATTTTGGGCTCAAATGATTTTACACAGTTCACGAACCCAACGCTATGCTCACTATTAACTAAAGAGCATTTATGTAAGAGGAGCTGTGGTTTGTTTCAGTTTCATAAACAGAGTTGAACTACATATGGTCTGTATGAGTAGAAAACACAGTTCTTTTTTTCTGGGCATGCTAATGTTTCTTACTATATTGAAGATGCTGGAAAGAGGAGGGTGATTCTTGCCTTAAAACAGTGCGTCTTTCAGGGATGAGAACTCTGGTCTAAATTTGCCTTCAGAAACGGAGTTAAGGCCCAGGATCTGTGTCTTCCTCCAAGCAAGAGTTCATTTCTGGTTAACCCAGTGAATTTTGGGCTCAAATGATTTTTCACAGTTCACGAACCCAACGCGATTCTCACTATTATCTAAAGAGCATTTATGTAAACGGAGCTGTGGTTTGTATCAGTTTCATAAGCAGAGTTGAACTACATATGGTCCGTATGAGTAGGAAACACATTACTTTTTTTCAGGGCATGCTCATGGTTCTTTCTGTATTTTAGAATCTGGAAAGAAGAGCTTGCTTCTTGCGTTAAAGCAGAGTGTGTTTCAGGGACGAGAACCCTGGTCTGAATTTCTCTTCAGAAACGGAGTTAAACCCCAGTATCTTTGTCTTCCTACAAGCAGGAGTTCATTTCTGGTAAACCCAGTGAATTTTGGGCTCAAATGATTTTTTGCAGTTCACGAACCGAACGCTATTCTCACTATTAACTAAAGAGCATTTATGTTAGAGGTGGTTTGGTTTGTATCAGTTTCATGAGCAGAGTTGAACTACATATGGTCCATATGAATAGGAAACACAGTTCTTTTTTTCAGTATATGCTCATGGTTCTTGCTGTATTTTAGACTCGGAAAGAAGATCTTGCTTCTTCGTTAAAACAGAGTGTGTTTCATGCATGAGAACTCTGGTCTGAATTTCCCTTCAGAACGGAGTTAAACCGCAGGATCTGTGTTTTCCTACAACAAGAGTTCATTTCTCGTAAACCCTGTGAATTTTGGGCTCAAATGATTTTTCGCAGTTCACGAACCCAACGCTATTCTCACTATTAACTAAAGAGCATATATGTAAGAGGAGCTGTGGTTTGAATCAGTTTCAAGCAGAGTTTAACTACATATGGTCTGTATGAGTAGGAATAACAGTTCTTTTTTTCTGGGAATGCTCATGTTTCTTATTGTATTGGAGAAGCTGGAAAGAAGAGGATGATTCTTGCCTTAAAACAGAATGTTTTTCAGGGATGAGAACTCTGGTCTGAATTTCCCTTCAGAAATGGAGTTAAACCCCAGAATCTGTTTCTTCCTACAAGCAAGAGTTCATTTCTGGTCAACTCAGTGAATTTTGGGCTCAAATGATTTTTCGCAGTTCACCAACCCAATGCGATTCTCACTATTAACTAAAGAGCATTTATGTAAGCGAAGCTGTGGTTTGTATCACTTTCATAAGCAGAGTTGAACTACATATGGTCCGTATGAGTAGGAAACACATTTGTTTTTCCAGGGCATGCTCATGGTTCTTGCTTTATTTTAGACTCTGGAAAGTAGAGCTTGGTTCTTGTATTAAAACAGAGTGTGTTTCATGGATCAGAACACTGGTCGGAATTTCCCTTCAGAAACGAAGTTAAACCCCATGATCTGTGTCTCCCTACATGTAGAGAGCCACTTGTAGCCGCACCCTAATGATGGTGCTCCTTGTACCCTCTGCCTTCCCGATGGCAAACACTCATTAAGGTAAACAGCTCCTTATTTGGCTATGGCTGGACTGGTGTGTTGCTGGCATATGTGTCAACCTGTGGACAGTGCCCACGTGGCTACTTGGGTTTGGCAGCACAGCCCTACTTAGGTGCTTGGAGAGGCTTGCCCCCACGAGAGAGACACAGTGCAATTAATCAAAGGTCTGAATAATCTGTGATGAGAAGGATCCCAGTGTTGCATCTTCCTTGGTGTTCGAGGCGGGCGCTACAAGTGGTGGCTTCCTACGGGGACAATTACCACGGCTCTCTCAGGATCGAGAACTCATTTCCAGTCAGGCGGTATACCGGTAAGTCCTCAGAAAAAACTGGGGATCCGCGACAAAGGGGGGTAACGCTCACCTGTAGAAGGGAGAGCGGGAAAGCAGAGCCGCGACTATAGTGGACAGGTAATTAAAATAACAAAGTCAACAGGTGGAACCTGTTCTGTGACTACAGTGGACGAGTAATTTGCATAACAAAACCCACAGGTAAAACAAAACAAGCAGGTAAAACAAAACAAACAGGGAAACCGGAGGGCTGGAGCAATTCTGCAAAGGCTCTGAGAAACCTCCCAGAAACTTCTCAAATTGAGGAAAGAAAAAAAAAAAGGTATACTAACATGGGCGCCTCCTCCTCGCACCCAATTTTTTTGCCTCTTACCGAGCTGCTTCTCTCTAAGAAACTGAAAATAAAAAACGCACTCTAGAGCGATTTCTGGAACAGTGTGATGTAATTGCTCCTTGGTTTGCAATTTCTGGAAGCCTCACAGTGCCTTCCTGGGAGAAGTTGGGAAGAGACTTAGATTTTGCCGCAGAGCAGGGCACACTTAAGCAGGGGGTTAGACCAGTCTGGAGACTAATAAGAGGATGTTTAAAAGATCAGAGATGCAGTGAGGCAGTTGAGAATGGTCAAACTGCTCTGGAAATACTGCAGGAAGAGAGATCTGACAGGGCAGCCTCGGACAAGACAGCCACAAAGAGAACAGTACCAGGAAAGACAGGGCAGGTAAAAAAGGAGACAAAAGCTGAGAAAAAATACACAAAATTTTATCCTAGCCTTTCTGAGTTGGAAGACTCGTGTGCTTCCGATGTTTACTCATGTGTTTCCGATCTCTCCGATTCTGTCTCGGATGATGAGGATGTTGCATCCATTTGTGAGTCGTTGCAACGAGTAAGGGTTAGAAAGAAAAGAAAAGAAAGAGGAGGATTCAAACAGTTAGAAAAGGGCCATGAGAGCATGATCCCTTCTGCTCCCCCTCCGTATCCTGGGGCAATGGGGGCAGAGGGCGGAATGTCTTTTAATCCTAGAGTATGGAGAAAAGTCAGAACGGAGATGCAAGTTGCATTGCCTGTATTTCAGAATCCTCAGAATCAGAGGTATCATGAACCTCTAGAATTCAAGGTTGTAAAATCATTAGCAGAGTCTGTCAGGACATATGGCATTACAGCTTCCTTTATAGTAGCTCAGTTGGAAGCTCTGCATAGGCATGCTATGACTCCCTCAGACCTGATGAAGCTTGCACGAGTCTGTTTAAGTTCTGGTCAGTATTTAGATTGGAAAGCATTTCTGATAGAGTTCGCTAGTGAACAGGCTGCAGCTAATAGGGCTGCCGGTGGAGGTCAGGCTGCTTGGGATATGGATATGTTACTTGGACAAGGTAGATTTGCAAATCAGCAAAATGGGTATCCTATCCAGGTTTATGAGCAAATTAACAACATTGCTACCAGAGCTTGGAAGGCATTGCCCAATAGAGGAGAAGTTAGTGGTAATCTCACTAAAATTGCTCAAGGACCCATGGAACCCTTTTCAGATTTCGTAGCTCGCCTAGTGGATGCAGCTGGAAAGATATTTGGTGATCCTGATACAGCCATGCCTTTAGTTAAGCAGTTGGTTTATGAGCAGTGCACTAAGGAATGTAGAGCTGCTATTACACCTTATAAAACTAAAGGATTAGAGGTTTGGATGAAAGTATGCAGGGAACTAGGGGGACCACTAACCAATGCTGGGCTGGCTGCTGCAGTTTTACAAATTAGCCAGAAAAGGGCAGGTGGCACTGGGACTTGCTTCCGATGTGGTAAAATGTGGCATATGAGACACAACTGCCCCCAAGGAGGAAGTAATCAAGGGGAAAGTAACCAGAGACCAAACAGTGCCCAACGCCTGGCCCCGGGACTGTGCCCTAAGTGGAAGAAAGGAAAACATTGGGCGAGTGAGTGCAGATCAGTCAAGGACGTTAATGGACAGCCTTTGAGGAATAATACTCCTTCAAAAAACGGACAGCGGGGCCCCCAGCCTCAGGGCCCGCAAATATATGGGGCAATGGAGGATCAGAGACAGGAAGGGAACCAAGAGCAGTGGCCAACCCTCAGACATCCCAAACACCGTGGCGAGCCACTGCAGGTTCAGCAGGATTGGACCTCCGTGCCACCTCCAGACTCGTATTAACCCCGCAAATGGGGGTGCAAGTAGTGGAGTCTGATTTTCAAGGCCCCCTTGACCCTGGGACAGTGGGATTGTTAATAGGGAGATCATCTACTACCTTAAGGGGATTACGAGTCCATCCTGGGATAATTGACTCAGATTATACAGGTATAGTTAAAATCATGGTTTAGTCACCAAAAGGAATCACTGCCATTTCCCCGGGAGACAGAATTGCACAACTTATCCTGCTACCCAGCTTACATGATTCTCACCCAGCCTATGACAGAGAAAGAGGAAGTAACGGATTTGGCTCCTCAGGCACAGATTTAACATTTTTATCTTTAGACTTAGATCAGAGACCCACATTACAGTTAACCATTAATGGCATCAAGATAATGGGACTTTTGGATACTGGTGCAGATCGCAGTATCATAGCTAGCAAAGATTGGCCTCGAGGTTGGCCTATACAGGCTTCCTCACAAACATTGCAGGGACTGGGTTATGCCAGTGTTCCAAATGTTAGTGCAAATTTGTTAAATTGGCAAGATTCCGAAGGTCACTCTGGCGTTATGCAACCCTATGTCCTTGAGCTTCCAGTGTCCCTCTGGGGGAGGGATCTTATGAAATCCATGGGCTTTCAGTTGAGTAACGAATACTCCAAAGAATCTAAAAATATTATGAAAAACATGGGGTGTCATCCTGATTTTGGCCTGGGAAAATTTTTACAAGGCAAAAAGGAGCCAATACAAACAGTACCTAGGAAACCCAAACAAGGGTTGGGTTTTTCCTAGGGGCCGCTGAGGAGGGCATTCCCATAACCTGGGTAACAGAGGAGCCAGTTTGGGTTCCTCAGTGGCCACTCTCCTCTGAGAATTTGCATGCTGCTTATCAATTAGTGAAAGAGCAATTAGAGAAAGGGCATATTAAACCCTCCCTTTCTCCCTGGAATACACCCATATTTGTCATCAAGAAGAAATCAGGAAAATGGAGATTGTTACATGATCTTAGAGCTATAAATGAACAAATGAGAATTATGGGACCTGTACAGCGTGGTCTTCCATTGCTCTCAGCCTTGCCTGAAAATTGGCCTATTATTGTGGTAGATATTAAGGACTGCTTCTTTTCCATTCCACTGAATAGCAAGGACAGTGAGAGATTCACTTTCACTTAACCGTCCACTAATCATGAGGAACCTGATAAAAGATATCAGTGGGTTGTATTGCCACAAGGCATGGCCAATAGTCCTACAATGTGTCAATTATTTGTAGCTACTGCTTTAGAACCTAGAGAGCACGTTTTCCAGGCCTAAAATGCTTCCATTATATGGATGATATACTGTTAGCAGCTAAAGAAGAGAGCATTCTTCAAGAAGCATATAGCTCACTTGTAGAACTGCTAAAGCAAAAGGGACTCTGTATTGCCCCTGAGAAGGTGCAATAAAACAAAGTTGTCAATTATCTTGGCTCTAAAATAACTAAACATCATATCATGCCACAAAAGGTAGAGTTAAGGAAGGATCATCTTTGCACACTGAATGATTTTCAAAAATTATTAGGAGATATAAATTGGATAAGAGGAAGTTTAGGAATGGCCAATTATGAGTTAAAACCATTATATGATATTTTAATTGGAGATGCAGCCTTGGATTCACCGAGGCAATTAACCAATGCAGCCCGAGAAGCCTTAACAAAATTAGAAGATAAACTACAAAGAGCTTTTCTTCAAAGAGTACAAAATAATGAGGATATTACCCTGTGCATTCTGCCTACCCAGTTGCAACATACGGGAATTTTAGGGCAAAAAGGACCCTTGTTATGGATTTATACTAAAATCTCACCTGCAAAATCAATTGAGTATTATCCTATTGCTGTGGCATTACTTGCACAACAGGGTATTCAACAATGTTTACAATATTTTGGGACATCACCACAAACGCTAGTTGTTCCTTATGATTCTACTCAAGTCAAGCTATTATGTGCTGCCATAGATGATGGGGCAATACTGCGTTGTACCTATCCAGGACACATAGATTGCCATTATCCTAAACATCCACTATTAACTTTCTTTAAAGAACATCCTGTAGTTTTCCCTAAAGTAACTGCTTCAAAGCCCATTCCAGGAGCAAGTGTTATATTTACAAATGGGTCTAAGACAGGCTATGGTGCTTATATGGTGGATTCTAATGAACCTGTAAAGCATCAATTCTTGCCAGGTGCACCTCAACAGGTGGAGCTTTCAATAGTTCTTGAAGTTTTCAAGGCTTGTCCATTTGCATTTAATTTAGTGTCAGATTCTAGTTATGTTGTTAATGCTTTGAAAAGCCTTGAATGTGCAGGGCCCATCAAATCGTCTAGCCCGGTTAGCTCATTGTTTGGCCAGTTACAGAAACTGATCTGGCAACGTAAAAATCCCTTTTTTGTGCAACACATCCGTGCACATACTAATCTGCCAGGTCCATTGGCTAAAGGCCAATGATATAGTGGATCAGTGCACTAGACAGGAATGGATGTTTGTGGCTTCTGCCATACAACGAGCATATGCTTTCCACAAAGAATTTCATGTTAATGCAAGGACATTACAACAAAAGTTTTCTATCTCACGTGCAGAGGCACGAAAGGTGGTACTAGATTGTTCCCAACATGTCATTTTTCATCATCCATCTACATTAGGAGTTAACCCTCATGGTTTGCTCCCCCTAAAAATATGGCAAATGGATGTTACACACATCTCTGAATTTGGACGTGTCAAATATGTACATATATCTGTTGATACTTGTTCTGGAATCATTCATGCCACCCCAATGGCAGGAGAAAAGGCCTCTCATGTCATTGCTCATTGCTTAGAAGCTTGGGCAGCATGGGGTAAGCCTCAACAGTTAAAGACAGACAATGGTCCTGCATATACTGGACAGAAGTTCACTTCCTTCTGTCAACAGATGAATGTGCAACTTGTACATGGCCTACCATATAATCCACAAGGTCAAGGCATTGTGGAGCGTGCTCATCGCTCCTTGAAGGAGTTGCTTCAAAAACAAAAAGGGGGAATAGGCTATGGCCATACCCCTAAGGACAGACATTCTCTTGCATTATTAACTCTGAATTTTTTGAATTTGGATGCTTCCAATTGTTCTGCTGCAGACAGGCATCATTGTCAGCACAGTCCTTCCAAAGGAATGGTGAAATGGAAAGATGCCTTGACAGGTGTCTGGCATGGACCTGATCCCGTGCTGACATGGGCAGGAGGTTCTGTTTGTGTTTTTCCACAGGATGCGAGGCCTGCGCACTGCACTTGAGGTTATGATACGCTGACCTCAAGAAGAGCAAGTCTGATTGCATGTGGGTTGGTACCCTAACTCCCACCTCTGTGAAAAGGGTATCAGACGGGTCTAGTGTTCTCTGGGTGGACGACGCCTGGACAAACATTAGTACATGTTCCATTTTAGCAGAGATCAGACCTCTACTCTTGCCTGTTGCTTTGTAAAACAAAAAGGGGGAAACTGTAGAGAGCCACGTGTAGCCGCACCCTAAAGATGGTGCTGGCTTCTCCCCTCTGCCTTCCCGATGGCAAACACTCTTTAAGGTAAACAGCTCATTATTTGGCTATGGCTGGATTCGTGTGATGCTGGCATATGCGTGAACCTATGGACAGTGCCCACGTGGCTGCTTGGGGTTGGCAGCCCAGCCCTACTAAGGTGCTGAGAGACGCTTGCCCCAACGGGAGAGACACAATGCAATTAATCAAAGATCTGCAAAAACTGATGAGAAGGATCTCGGTATCGCGTCTTCCGTGCTGGTCGAGGCGGGCGCGACACCTACAAGCAACAGTTAATTTCTAGTAAACCAAGTGAATTTTTGGCTCAAATGAATTTACACAGTTCTAGAACACAACGCGATTATCACTATTAACTAAAGAGCATTTATGTAAGAGGAGCATGCTCATGGTTCTTGCTGTATTGGAGACGCTGGAAAGAAAGGCTTGCTTAATGCATAAAGCAGAGTGTGTTTCATGGATGAGAACTCCGGTCTGAATTTCCCTTTACAAACAGAGTTAAACCCCACTATCTGTGTCTTCTTACCAGCAAGAGTTCATTTCGTGTAAACGAAGTGAATTTTCGGCTCAAATGACTTTACACAGTTCACGAACCCAACGCGATTACCACTATTTACTAAAGAGCATTGATGTAAGCAGAGCTGTGGTTTGTATAAGTTTCATAAGCCGAGTTGAATACATATGGTCCTAATGAGTAGGATACACAGTTCTTTTTTTCAGGGCATGCTCATGTTTCTTGCTGTATTTTAGACTCTGGAAAGAAGAGCTTGCTTCTTGTGTTAATACAGTGTGTGTTTCCGGGATGAGATTCTGGTCTGAATTTCCCTTCAGAAACGGAGTTAAACCCCAGGATCTGTGTCTTCCTACAAGCAAGAGTTCTTTTCTGGTAAACCTAGGGTATTTTTTACTCAAATGATTTTTCACAGTTCACGAATCAAAACGCGATTCTCGCTATTAACTAAAGAGGATTTATGGAAGAGGAGCTGTGGTTTGTATCATTTCATAAGCAGTGTTGAACTACTTATGGTCTGTATGAGTAGGAAACACAGTTCTTTTTTTCTGGGCATGCTCATGGTTCTTGCTGTATTTTAGACTCTGGAAAGAAGAGCTTGCTTCTTGCATTAAAGCAGAGTGTGTTTCAGGGATGAGAACTCCGGTCTGAATTTCCCTTCAGAAACGGAGTTAAATCCCAGGATCAGTGTCTTACTACAAGCAAGAGTTCATTTCTGGTAAAGCCAGTAAATTTTCTGTTCGAAGGATTTTTCGCTGTTCCCGAAGCCAACATGATTCTGTCAATTAACTAAAGAGCATTTATGGAAGAAGAGCTGCGTTTTGTATCAGTTTCATAATCAGAGTTGAACTACATGTGGTCCATATGAGTAGGAAACACAGTTCTTTTTTTCTGGGCATGCTCATTATTCTTGCTATATTGGAGACGCTGGAAAGAAGAGCTTGCTTCTTGCATTAAAACAGAGTGTGTTTCATGGATGCGAACTCTGGTCTGAACTTTCCATCAGAAACGGAGTTAAACCCCATGATCTGTGTCTTCCTACAAGCAACAGTTCATTTCTGGTAAACGAAGTGAATTTTGTGCTCAAATGATTTTACAAAGTTCTAAAACCCAACGCGATTCTCACTATTAACTAAAGAGCATTTATGTAAGAGGAGCAGTGGTCTATATTAGTTTCGTAAGGAGAGTAGAACTATACATGGTCCGTATGAGTAGGAAACACAGTTCTTTTTTTCTGGGCATGCTCATGGTTCTTAATGTATTGAAGACCCTGAAAAGAAGAGGATGATTCATGCCTCAAAACAGAGTGTGTTTCAGACATGAGTATCTGGTCTGAATTCCCCTTCTGAAACGAAGTTAAACCCCAGGATCTATGTCTTCCTACAAGCAAGAGGTCATTTCTTGTTAACCCAGTGAATTTTGGACTCACATGATTTTTCGCAGTTCACGAACCCAACGCGATTCTCACTATTAACTAAAGAGCATTTATGTAAGAGGAGCTGTGTTTTGTATTAGTTTCATAAGCAGAGTTGAACTACATATGGTCCATATAAGTAGGAAACACAGGTCTTTTTTTGAGGGCATGCTCATGGTTCTTGCTGTATTGGAGACGCTGGAAAGAAGGGCTTGCTTCTTGCATAAAGCAGAGTGTGTTTCATGGATGAGAACTCCGGTATGAATTTCCCTTTACAAACGGAGTTAATGCCCACTATCTGTGTCTTGTTACCAGCAAGAGTTCATTTCGTGTAAACGAAGTGAATTTTCGGCTCAAATCACTTTACACAGTTCACGAACCCAATGCGATTATCACTATTTATTAAAGAGCATTGATGTAAGCAGAGCTATGGTTTGTATCAGTTTCATAAGCAGAGTTGAACTACATATGGTCTGTATGAGTAGGAAACACAGTTCTTTTTTTTCTGGGCATGCTCATTGTTCTTGCTATATTGGAGACGCTGGAAAGAAGAGCTTGCTTCTTGCATGAAAACAGAGTGTGTTTCATGGATGAGAACTCTGGTCTGAACTTTCCATCAGAAACGGAGTTAAACCCCATGATCTGTGTCTTCCTACAAGCAAGAGGTCATTTCTTGTTAACCCAGTGAATTTTGGACTCACATGATTTTTCGCAGTTCAAGAACCCAACGCGATTCTCACTATTAACTAAAGACGATTTATGTAAGAGGAGCTGTGGTTTGTATGAGTTTCATAAGCAGAGTTGAACTACATATGGTCCGTATGAGTAGGAAACACTGTTCTTTGTTTCAGGGCATGCTCATGGTTCTTGCTGTATTGGAGACGCTGTAAGGAAGAGCTTCCTTCTTGCATAAAGCAGAGTGTGTTTTATGGATGAGAACTCTGGTCTGAATTTCCCTTGACAAACGGAGTTAAACCCCAGGATCTGTGTCTTCCTACCAGCAAGAGTTCATTTCGGGAAAACAAAGTGAATTTTCAGCTCAAATGACTTTACACAGTTCACGAACCCCACGCGATTATCACTATTAACTAAAGAGCATTGATTTAAACAGAGCTGTGGTTTGTATAAGTTTCAGAAGCCGAGTTGAATACATATGGTCCTTATGAGTAGGATACACAGTTCTTTTTTTCAGGGCATGCTCATGTTTCTTGCTGTATTTTAGACTCTGGAAAGAAGAGCTTGCTTCTTGTGTTAATACAGTGTGTGTTTCCGGGATGAGAATCTGGTCTGAATTCCCCTTCTGAAACGAAGTTAAACCCCAGGATCTGTGTCTTCCTACAAGCAAGAGGTCATTTCTTGTTAACCCAGTGAATTTTGGACTCACATGATTTTTCGCAGTTCACGAACCCAACGCGATTCTCACTATTAACTAAAGAGCATTTATGTAAGAGGAGCTGTGGTTTGTATTAGTTTCATAAGCAGAGTTGAACTACATATGGTCCGTATAAGTAGGAAACACAGTTCTTTTTTTGAGGGCATGCTCATTGTTCTTGCAGTATTGGAGACGCTGGAAAGAAGGGCTTGCTTCTTGCATAAAGCAGAGTGTGTTTCATGGATGAGAACTCCGGTCTGAATTTCCCTTTTTAAACGGAGTTAAACCCCACTATCTGTGTCTTCCTACCAGCAAGAGTTCATTTCGTGTAAACGAAGTGAATTTTCGGCTCAAATGACTTTACACAGTTCACGAACCCAAAGCGATTATCACTATTTACTAAAGAGCATTGATGTAAGCAGAGCTATGGTTTGTATCAGTTTCATAAGCAGAGTTGAACTACATATGGTCCGTATGAGTAGGAAACACAATTCTTTTTTTCTGGGCATGCTCATTGTTCTTGCTATATTGGAGACGCTGGAAAGAAGAGCTTGCTTCTTGCATGAAAACAGAGTGTGTTTCATGGATGAGAACTCTGGTCTGAATTTTCCATCAGAAACGGAGTTAAATCCTATGATCTGTGTCTTCCTAGAAGCAAGGGTTCATTCATGGTAACCAAGTGAATTTTGTGCTCAAATGATTTTACAAAGTTCTATAACCCAACGCGATTCTCACTATTAACTAAAGAGCATTGATGTAAGAAGAGTTGTGGTTTGTATAAGGTTCATAAGCAGAGTTGAATACATATGGTCTGTATGAGTAGGATACACAGATCTTTTTTTCTGGGCATGCTCATGGTTCTTACTGTATTGAAGACCCTGGACTGAAGAGGATGATTCATGCCTCAAAACAGAATGTATTTCAGGCAGGAGAACTCTGGTCTGAATTTCCCTTCTGAAACGGAGTTAAACCCCAGTGTCTGAATCTTCCTACAAGCAAGAGGTCATTTCTTGTTAACCCAGTGAATTTTTGACTCAAATGATTTTTCACAGTTCACGAACCCACCGCTATTCTCTCTATTAACTAAATAACATTTATGTAACGGAGCTGTGATTTGTATCAGTTTCATAAGCAGAGTTGAACTACATATGGTCCATATGAGTAGGAAACACAGTTCTTTTTATCACTGCATGCTCATGGTTCTTGCTGTATTGGAGAAGATGGAACGAAGACCTGGCTTCTTGCACAAAACAGAGTGTGTTTCATGGATGAGAACTCTGGTCTGAATTTCCCTTCACAAATGGAGTTAAACCCCAGGATCTGTGTCTTCCTACCAGCAAGAGTTCATTTCGGGAAAACAAAGTGAATTTTCAGCTCAAATGACTTTACACAGTTCACGACCCAACGCGATTATCACTATTAACTAAAGAGCATTGATGTAAGCAGAGCTGTGGTTTGTATAAGTTTCATAAGCCGAGTTGAATACATATGGTCCTTATGAGTAGGATACACAGTTCTTTTTTTCAGGGCATGCTCATGTTTCTTGCTGTATTTTAGACTCTGGAAAGAAGAGCTTGCTTCTTGTGTTAAAACAGTGTGTGTTTCCGGGATGAGAATCTGGTCTGAATTTCCCTGCACAAACGGAGTTAAACCCCAGGATCTGTTTCTTCCTACAAGCAAGAGTTCTTTTCTGGTAAACCTAGGGTATTTTTTACTCAAATGATTTTTCACAGTTCACGAACCAAAACGCGATTCTCACTATTAACTAAAGAGGATTTATGGAAGAGGAGCTGTGGTTTGTATCATTTCATAAGCAGTGTTGAACTACTTATGGTCTGTATGAGTAGGAAACACAGTTCTTTTTTTCTGGGCATGCTCATGGTTCTTGCTGTATTTTAGACTCTGGAAAGAAGAGCTTGCTTCTTGCGTTAAAACAGAGTGTGTTTCAGGCATGAGAATTCTCGTCTGAATTTCCCTTCAGAAACGGAGTTAAACCCCAGGATCTCTGTCTTCCTACAAGCAAGAGATCATTTCTGGTAAACCCGCTGAATTTTGGGCTCAAATGATTTTTCGCAGTTCAGGAACCTAACACGATTCTCACTATTAACTAAAGAGCATATATGTAACAGGACCTGTGGTTTGTATCTGTTTCATAAGCACAGTTGAACTACATATGGCCCATATGAGTAGGAAAAACAGTTTTTTTTTTCAGGCCATGCTCATGGTTCTTGCTGTGTTTTAGACTCTGGAAAGAATAGCTTGCTTCTTGCATTAAAGCAGAGTGTGTTTCAGGGATGAGAACTCTGGTCTGAATTTCCCTTCAGAAACGGAGTTAAACCCCAGGATCAGTGTCTTACTACAAGCAAGAGTTCATTTTTGGTAAATCCAGTAAATTTTCTGTTCAAAGGATTTTTCGCTGTTCCCGAAGCCAACATGATTCTGTCTATTAACTAAAGAGCATTTATGGAAGAAGAGCTGCGTTTTGTATCAGTTTCATAATCAGAGTTGAACTACATGTGGTCCGTATGAGTAGGAAACACAGTTCTTTTTTCCTGGGCATGCTCATTGTTCTTGCTATATTGGAGATGCTGGAAAGAAGAGCTTGCTTCTTGCATTAAAACAGAGTGTGTTTCATGGATGAGAACTCTGGTCTGAAGTTTCCATCAGAAACGGGGTTAAACCCCATGATCTGTGTCTTCCTACAAGCAAGAGTTCATTTCTGGTAAACAAAGTGAATTTTGTGCTCAAATGATTTTACAAAGTTCTAAAACCCAACGCAATTCTCACTATTAACTAAAGAGCATTGATGTAAGAAGAGCTGTGGTTTGTATAAGTTTCATAAGCAGAGTTGAATACATATGGTCTGTATGAGTAGGATACACAGTTCTTTTTTGATGGGCATGCTCATGGTTCTTATTGTATTGGAGACCCTGGACTGAAGAGGATGATTCATGCATCAAAACAGAAAGTGTTTCAGGCATGAGAACTCTGGTCTGAATTTCCCTTTGAAACAGAGTTAAACCTCAGGATCTGTATCTTCCTACATGCAAATTTATTTCTTGTTAACCCAGTGAATTTTTGACTCAAATGATTTTTCACAGTTCACGAACCCAATGGGATTCTCACAATTAACTAAAGAACATTTATGTAAGAGGAGCTGTGATTTGTATCAGTTTCATAAGCAGAGTTGAAATACATATGGTCCATATGAGTAGGAAACACAGTTCTTTTTATCAGGGCATGCTCATGGTTCTTGCTGTATTGGAGACGCTGGAGAGAAGAGCTTGCTTCTTGCACAAAACAGAGTGTGTTTCATGGATGAGAACTCTGGTCTGAATTTCCCTTCACAAACGGAGTTAAACCCCAGGATCTGTGTCTTCCTACCAGCAAGAGTGCATTTGGGTAAACCAAGTGAATATTGGGCTCAAATGATTTTACACATTTCTAGAACCCAACGCAATTCTCACTATTGACTAAAGAGCATTTAAATAAGAGGTGCTGTGGTTTGTATCAGTTTCATAAGCAGAATTGAACTACATATGGTCCGTATGAGTAGAAAACACAGTTTTTTTTTCAGGGCATGTTCATGGTTCTTGCTGTAACGGAGTTGCTGAAAAGAAGAGCTTGCTTCTTGCATTAAAGCAGAGTGTGTTTCATGGATGAGAACTCTGATCTGAATTTTCCTTCAGAAACTGAGTTAAGCTCCATGATCTGTGTCTTCCTACAAGAAAGAGTTCATTTCTGTTAAACCAAGTGAATTTTGTGCTCAAATGATTTTACACAGTTCTAGAACCGAACGCGATTATCTCTATTAACTAAAGAGCATTTATGTAAGAGGAGATATGGTCTGTATCAGTTTCATAAGCAGAGTTGGACTACATATGATCCGTATGAGTAGGAAACACAGTTCTTTTTTCCCGGGCATGCTCATGGTTCTTACTGTATTGGAGACCCTGGACAGAAGAGGATGATTCATGCCTCAAAAACAGTGTGAGTTTCAGGGATGAGAACTCTGGTCTGAATTTCCCTTCAGAAATGGAGTTAAACCCCAGGATCTGTGTCTTCTTACAAGCAAGAGTTCATCTCTGGTAAACCCACTGAATTTTGGGCTCAAATGATTTTTCGCAGTTCACGAAGCCTATTCTCACTATTAACTAAAGAGGATTTATGTAAGAGGAACTGTTGTTTGTATCAGTTTCATAAGCATAGTTGAACTACATATGGTCCGCTTGAGTAGGAAACACAGTTCTTTATTTCAGGCCATGCTCATGGTACCTGCTGTAATTTTGACTCAGGAAAGAAGAGCTTGCTTCTTGCATTAAATCTGAGTGTGTTTCAGGCATGAGAACTCTGGTCTGAATTTCCGTTCTGAAACGGAGTAAAACCCCTGGATCTGTGTCTTCCTACAAGAAAGAGTTCATTTCTGGTAATCCAAGTGATTTATGCGCTTAAATGATATTTTGCAGTTCACGAACCCAACGCGAATCTCACTATTAACTAAAGAGCATTTATGTGAGAGGAGCTGTGGTTTGTATCAGTTTCCTAAGCAGAGATGAACTACATATGGTCTGTATGAGTAGGAAACACTATTCTTTTTTTCAGGGCATGCTCATGATTCTTGCTGTATTTTAGACTCTGGAAAGAAGAGCTTGCTTCTTGCCTTTAAACAGTGTGATTCAGGGATGAGTACTCTGGGCTGAATTTCCCTTCAGAAATGGAGTTAAACACCAGGATCTGTGTTTTCCTACAAGCAAGAGTTCATTTCTGGTTAACTCAGTGAATTTTGGTCTCAAATGAATATTCGTTGTTCATGAATACAACGCGATTCTCACTATTAACTAAAGAGCAATTATGTAAGAGGAGCTATGGTTTGTATCAGTTTCATAAGCAGCGTTGAACTACATATGGTCCCTATGAGTATGAAACACAGTTGTTTTTTTCTGGGGATGCTCATTGTTCTTGCTATATTGGAGACGCTGGAAAGAAGAGCTTGCTTCTTGCATGAAAACAGAGTGTGTTTCATGGATGAGAACTCTGGTCTGAACTTTCCTTCAGAAACGGAGTTAAACCCCATGATCTGTGTCTTCCTACAAGCAAGAGTTCATTTCTGGTAAACCAAGGGAACTTTGTGCTCAAATGTTTTTACAATGTTCTAGAACCGAACGCGATTATCACTATTAACTAAAGAGCGTTTATGTAAAGGAGATATGGTCTGTATCAGTTTCATAAGCAGAGTTGGACTACATATCATCCCTATGAGTAGGAAACACAGTTCTTTTTTTCTGGGCATGCGCATGTTTCTAACTGTATTGGAGAACCTAGACAGAAGAGGATGATTCATGCCTCAAAACAGAATGTGTTTTAGGCATGAGAACTCTGGTCTGAATTTCCCTTCTGAAACGGAGTTAAAACCCAGGATCTGTGTCTTCCTACAAGCAAGAGTTCATTTCTGGTTAACCCAGTGAATTTTTGACTCAAATGATTTTTGGCAGTTCATGAACCCAACGTGATTCTCACTATTAACTAAAGAGCGTTTATGTAAGAGGAGCTGTGCTTTGTATCAGTTTCATGAGCAGAGTTGAACTACATAGGTTCCATATGAGTAGGAAACACAGTTCTTTTTTTCAGGGCATGCTCATGGTCCTTGCTGTATTGGAGACGCTGCAAAGAAGAGCTTGCTTCTTGCATTAAAACAGGGTGTGCTTCTTGGATGAGAACTCTGGTCTGAATTTCCCTTCACAAATGGAGTTAAACCCCAGGATCTGTGACTTCCTCCAAGCAAGAGTTCATTTCGGGTAAACCAAGTGAATTTTCGGCTCAAATGACTTTGCACAGATCTAGAACCCAATGCGATTATCACTATTAACTAAAGACCATTTATGTAAGAGGAGCTGTGGTCTGTATCATTTCATAAGCAGAGTTGAACTACATATGGCCTGTATGAGTAGGAAACACAGTTCTTTTTTTCTTGGCATGCTGATGGTTCTTAAAGTATTGGAGAACCTGGAAGAAGAGGATGATTCATGCCTTAAAACAAAGTGATTTTCAGGGATGAGAATTCTGGTCTGAATGTGCCTTCAGAAACAGAGTTAAACCCCATTATCTGTGTCTTCCTCCAAACAAAGAGTTCATTTCTGGTAATCCAAGTGAATTTTCGGCTCAAATGACTTTACACAGTTCACGAACCCAACGCGATTATCACTATTAACTAAAGAGCATTGATGTAAGCAGAGCGGTGGTTTGTATAAGTTTCATAAGCAGAGTTGAACTACATATGGTCCGTATGAGTAGGAAACACAGTTCTTTTTTTCTGGGCATGTTAATTGTTCTTGCTATATTGGAGACGCTGGAAAGAAGAGCTTGGTTCTTGCATTAAAACAGAGTGTGTTTCATGGATGAGAACTCTGGTCTGAATTATCCTTAAGAATCAGAGTTAAACCCCATGATCTGTGTCTTCCTACCAGCAAGAGTTCATTTCCGGTAAACCTAGTGAATTTTCGGGTCAAATGACTTTACACATTTCAAGAACCCTACACGATTATCACTATTAACTAAAGAGCATTTATGTAAGAGGAGCTGTAGTCTGTATCATTTCATAATCAGAGTTGAACTACATATGGTCCGTATGAGTAGGAAACACAGGTTTTTTTTTTTTCTGGGCATGCTCATGGTTCATACTGTAATGGAGAAGCTGGAAAGAAGAGGATGATTCTTGCCTTAAAACAGAGTGTTTTTCAGGGTTGAGAATTTGCTTGAATTTGCTTTCAGAAATGGAGTTAAACCCCAGGATCAGTGTCTGCCTACAAGTAAGAGTTCATTACAGGTAAACCCTGTGAATTTTGACCTCAAAATATTTTCCGCAGTTCAGGAACCCAACACGATTCTCAGTATTAACTAAAGAGAAATTATGTAAGAGGAGCTGTGGTTTGAATCAGTTTCATAAGCAGAATTTAACTACATATGGTCTGTATGAGTAGGAAACTCAGTTCTTTTTTTCTGGGCATGCTCATGGTTCTTGCTGTATTTTAGACTCTGGAAAGAAGAGCTTGCTTCTTGCATTAAAACAGAGTGTGTTTCAGGGATGAGAACTCTGGTCTGAATTTCCCTTCTGAAACGGAGTTAAACCCGAGGATCTATGTCTTCCTCCAAGCAAGAGGTCATTTCTTGATAACCCAGTGAATTTTGGACTCAAATGATTTTCTGCAGTTCACGAACCCAACGTGATTCTCACTATTAACTAAAGAGCATTTATGTAAGAGGAGCTGTGGTTTGTATCAGTTTGATAAGCAGAGTAGAATAAATATGGTCCTTATGAGTAGGATACACAGTTCTTTTTTTCAGGGCATGCTCATGGTTCTTGCTGTATTTTAGACTATGGAAAGAAGAGCTTGCTTCTTGCGTTAAAACAGAGTGTGTTTCAGGGATGAGAACTCTGGTCTGAATTTCCCTTCAGAAATGGAGTTAAACCCCAGGATCAGTGTCTTACTACAAGCAAGAGTTCATTTCTGGTAAAGCCAGTAAATTTTGGTCTCAAATGATTTTTCGCTGTTCATGAACCGAACATGATTCTCACTATTAACTAAAGAGCATTTATGGAAGAAGAGCTGCGTTTTGTATCGTTTCATGAGCAGAGTTGAACTACATATGATCTGTATGAGTAGGAAACACAGTTATATTTTTCTGGGCATGCTCATGGTTCTTGCTGTACTTTAGACTCTGGAAAGAAGAGCTTGCTTTTTGTGGTAAATCAGTGTGTGTTTCAGGGATGAGAATTCTGGTCTTAATTTCCTTTCAGAAACGGAGTTAAACCCCAGGATCTGTGTCTTCCTACAAGCAAGTGTTCATTTCTGGTAAACCCAGTGAATTTTTGGCTCAAATGATTTTTCGCAGTTCAGGAACCCAACACGATTCTCACTATTAACTAAAGAGCATGTATGTAATAGGAGCTGTGGTTTGTATCAGTTTCATAAGCACAGTTGAACTACATATGGTCCATATGAGTAGGAAAAACAGGTTTTTTTCAGGGCATTCTCATGCTTCTTGATATATTTTAGTCTCTTGAAAGAAGAGCTTTCTTCTTGCGTTAAAACAGAGTGTGTTTCAGGGATGAGTACTCTGGTCTGAATTTC
Organism: Onychomys arenicola; assembly: GCA_949786405.1. NCBI lineage: Eukaryota > Metazoa > Chordata > Mammalia > Rodentia > Cricetidae > Onychomys > Onychomys arenicola. The sequence goes on from CATKUM010000028.1 coordinate 2,730,904, forward strand.
TCTTCAGAAACGGAGTTAAATCCCAGGATCTGTGTCTTCCTACAAGCAGGAGTTCATTTCTGGTTAATCCACTGTTTTTGGGGCTCAAATGATTTTTCGCTGTTCACGAACCCAACATGATTCTCACTATTAACTAAAGAGCATTTATGGAAGAAGAGCTGCATTTTGTATCAGTTTCATGAGCAGATTTGAACTACATATGGTCCCTATGAGTATGAAACACAGTTCTTTTTATCTGGGCATGCTATTGTTCTTGCTTTTTTTGAGACGCTGGAAAGAAGATCTTGCTTCTTGCATTAAAACACAGTGTGTTTCATGGATGAGAACTCTGGTCTGAATATTCCTTCAGAAACAGAGTTAAACCCAATGATCTGTGTCTTCCTACAAGCAAGAGTTCATTTCTGTTAAACCAAGTGAATTTTGTGCTGAAATGATTTACACAGTTCTAGCACCGAACGCGATTATCACTATTAACTAAAGAGCATTTATGTAAGAGGAGCTGTAGTCTGTATCATTTCATAATCAGAGTTGAAATACATATGGTCCGTATGAGTAGGAAACACAGTTTTTTTTTTTTTTCTGGGCATGCTCATGGTTCTTAAGGTAATGGAGAAGCTGGAAAGAAGAGGATGATTCTTGCCTTAAAACAGTGTTTTTCAGAGTTGAGAATTTGCTTGAATTTGCCTTCAGAAACAGAGTTAAACCCCAGGATCTATGTCTGCCTACAAGTAAGAGTTCATTTCAGATAAACCCTGTGAATTTTGTTCTCAAATGATTTTTCGCAGTTCAGGAACCCAACGTGATTCTCACTTTTAACTAAAGAGCATGTATGTAACAGGAGCTGTGGTTTGTATCAGTTTCATAAGCACAGTTGAACTACATATGGTCCATATGAGTAGGAAAAACAGTTTTTTTTTCAGGGCATGCTCATGGTCCTTGCTGTATTTTAGACTCTGGAAAGAAGAGCTTGCTTCTTGCGTTAAAACAGAGTGTGTTTCAGGGATGAGTACTCTGGTCTGAATTTCTCTTCAGAAAAGGAGTTAAACCCCAGGATCTGTGTCTTCCTACAAACAAGAGTTCATTTCTGGTTAACCCAGTGAATTTTGGGCTCAAATGATTATTCATCTTTAACGAACACAACACGATTCTCACTATTAACTAAAGAGCATTTATGTAAGAGGAGCTGTGGTTTGTTTCAGTTTCATAAGCAGAGTTGAACTACATATGATCCCTATGAGTATGAAACACAGTTCTTTTTTTCTGGGCATGATCATTGTTGTTGCTATATTGGAGACACTGGAAAGAAGATATTGCTTCTTGCATTAAAACAGAGTGTGTTTCATGGATGAGAACTCTGGTCTGAATTTTCCTTCAGAAACGGAGTTAAAACCCATGATCTGTGTCTTCCTACAAGCAAGATTTCATTTCTGTTAAACCAAGAGAATTTTGTGCTGAAATGATTTTACACAGTTCTAGAACCGAACGTGATTCTCACTATTAACTAAAGAGGATTTATGTAAGAGGAGCTGTTGTTTGTATCAGTTTCATAAGCAGAGTTGAACTACAAATGGTTCGCATGAGTAGGAAACACAGTTCTTTTTTTTGGCCATGCTCATGGTTCTTGCTGTATTGGAGACGCTCAAAGAAGTGCTTGCTTCTTGCATTAAATCTGAGTGTGTTTCCGGGATGAGAACTCTGGTCTGAATTTACCTTCTGAAACGGAGTAAAACCCCAGATTGTGTGTCTTCCTACAAGCTTAGAGTTCTTTTCTGGTAAACCCAGGGTATTTTGAACTCAAATGATTTTTCGCAGTCCACGTACCAAAACGCGATTCTCACTATTAACTAAAGAGGATTTATGTAAGAGGAGCTGTGGTTTCTATCATTTCATAAGCAGAGTTGAACTACATATGGTCTGAATGAGTAGGAAACACAGTTCTTTTTTTCTGGGCATGCTCATGGTTCTTGCTGTATTTTAGATTCTGGAAAGAAGAGTTTGCTTCTTCCATTAAATCTGAGTGTGTTTCAGGGATGAGAACTCTGGTCTAAATTTTCCTTCTAAAACGGAGTTAAACCCCAGATTCTGTGTCTTCCTCCAAGCAAGAGTTCATTTCAGGTAAACCCAGTGAATTTTCGGCTCAAATGATTTTTCGCTGTTCACGAACCCAACATGATTCTCACTATTACCTAAAGAGCATTTATGGAAGAAGAGCTGCGTTTTGTATCAGTTTCATGAGCAGAATTGAACTACATATGGTCTGTATGAGTTGGAAACACAGTTCTTTTGTTCTGGTCATGCTCATGTTTCTAGCTGTATTAGAGATGCAGGAAAGAAGAGCTAGCTTCTTTTGTTAAAACGCAGTGTGTTCCATGGATGAGAACACTGCTCTGAATTAACCTACAGAAACAGAGTTAAACCACAGGATCTGTGTCTGACTACAATCAAGAGTTCATTTCTGGTAAACCAAGTGAATTTTGGGCTTAAATTATTTTACACAGTTCACGAATCCAACGCGATTCTCACTATTAATTAAAGAGCATTTATGTAAGTGGAGCTGTGGTTTGTATCAGTTTCATAATCAGAGTTGAAAAACATATGGTCCGTATGAGTTGGAAACACAGTTCTTTTTTTCAGGGCATGCTCATGGTTCTTGCTGTATTTTAGACTATGGAAAGAAGAGGTTGCTTCTTGCGTTAAAACAGAGTGTGTTTCAGGGATGAGAATTCTTGTCTGTATTTGCCTTCAGCAACGGAGTTAAACCCCCGGATCTGTGTCTTCCTCCAAGCCAGAGTTCATTTCAGGTAAACCCAGTGAATTTTGAGCTCAAATTATAATTCGCAGTTCACAGCCCAACGCGATTCTCACTATTAACTAAAGAGCAATTATGTAAGCTGAGCTGTGGTTTGTATAACTTTCATAAGCAGAGTTGAATACATATGGTCCTTATGAGTAGGATACACAGTTGTTTTTTTTAGGGCATGCTCATGGTTCTTGCTGTATTTCAGACTCTGGAAAGAAGAGCTCGCTTCTTGTGTTAAAACAGAGTGTGTTTCAGGGATGAGAATTCTGGGATGAATCTCCCTTCAGAAACGGAGTTAAACCCCAGGAAATGTGTCTTCCTACAAGCAAGAGTTCATTTCTGGCAAACCCAGTGAATTTTGGGTTCAAATGATTATTCGCAGTTCAGGAACCCAACACGATTCTCACTATTAACTAAAGAGCATGTATGTAACAAGAGCTGTGGTTTGTATCAGTTTCATAAGCACAGTTGAACTACATATGGTCTGTATGAGTAGGAAACACAGTTGTTTTTTTCAGGGCATGCTCATTGTTCTTGCTGTATTTTAGACTATGGAAAGAAGAGCTTGCTTCTTGCGTTAAAACAGAGTGTGTTTCAGGGATGAGTACTCTGGTCTGAATTTCCCTTCAGAAACGGAGTTAAACCCCAGGATCTGTGTCTCCCTACAAGCAAGAGTTCATTTCTGGTTACCCAGTGAATTTTGGTCTCAAATGATTATTCGTCGTTCACGAACACAAAGCGATTCTCACAAGTAACTAAAGAGCATTTATGTAAGAGGAGCTACGGTTTGTATCAGTTTCATAAGCAGAGTTGAACTACATATGGTCCGTATGAGTAGGAAACACAGTTCTTTTTTTCTGGGCATGCTCATTGTTCTTGCTATATTGGAGACGCTGGAAAGAAGAGCTTGCTTCTTGCATTAAAACAGAGTGTGTTTCGTGGATGAGAACTCTGGTCAGAATTTTCCTTCAGAATCAGAGTTAAACCCCATGATCTGTGTCTTCCAACCAGCAAGAGTTCATTTCTGGTAAACCAAGTGAATTTTCGGCTCAAATGACTTTACACATTTCTAGAACCCTACGCGATTATCACTATTAACTAAAGAGCATTTATGTAAGAGGAGCTGTAGTCTGTATCATTTCATAATCAGAGTTGAAATACATATTGTCCGTATGAGTAGGAAACACAGTTTTTTTTTTTTCTGGGCATGCTCATGGTTCTTACTGTAATGGAGAAGCTGAAAAGAAGAGGATGATTCTTGCCTTAAAACAGTGTTTTTCAGAGTCGAGAATTTGCTTGAATTTGCCTTCAGAAACAGAGTTAAACCCCAGGATCTGTGTCTGCCTACAAGTAAGAGTTCATTTCAGGTGAACCCTGTGAATTTTGTTCTCAAATGATTTTTCGCAGTTCAGGAACCCAACGTGATTCTCACTTTTAACTAAAGAGCATGTATGTAACAGGAGCTGTGGTTTGTATCAGTTTCATAAGCACAGTTGAACTACATATGGTCCATATGAGTAGGAAAAACAGTTTTTTTTCAGGGCATGCTCATGGTCCTTGCTGTATTTTAGACTCTGGAAAGAAGAGCTTGCTTCTTGCATTAAAGCAGAGTGTGTTTCAGGGATGAGAACTCTTGTCTGAATTTCCCTTCAGAAACGGAGTTAAACCCCAGGATCAGTGTCTTACTACAAGCATGAGTTCATTTCTGGTAAAGCCAGTAAATTTTGGGCTCAAATGATTTTCCGCTGTTCACGAACCCAACATGATTCTCACTATTAACTAAAGAGCATTTATGGAAGAAGAGCTGCGTTTTGTATCAGTTTCATGAGCAGAATTGAACTACATATTGTCTGTAAGAGTAGGAAACACAGTTCTTTTTTTCAGCGCATGCTCATGGTTCTTGCTGTATTTTAGACTATGGAAAGAAGAGCTTGCATCTTGCGTTAAAACAGAGTGTGTTTCAGGGATGAGTACTCTGGTCTGAATTTCTCTTCAGAAACGGAGTTAAACCCCATGATCTGTGTCTTCCTACAAACAAGAGTTCATTTCTGGTTAACCCAGTGAATTTTGGGCTCAAATGATTATTCATCTTTAACGAACACAACACGATTCTCACTATTAACTAAAGAGCATTTATGTAAGAGGAGCTGTGGTTTGTTTCAGTTTCATAAGCAGAGATCTACTACATATGGTCCGTATGAGAAGGAAAAACAGTTCTCTTTTTCAGGTCATGCTCATGTTACTTGCTGTATTGGAGACGCTGGAAAGAAGAGCTTGCTTCTTGCATTAAAACAGGGTGTGTTTCATGGATGAGAACTCTGGTCTGAATTTCCCTTTACAAACGGAGTTAAACCGCATGAACTGTGTCTTCCTACCTGCAAGAGTTCAGTTCTGGGAAACCAAGTGAATATTCGGGTCAAATGACTTTACACAGTTCTGGAACCCAATGCTATTTTCACTATTAATTAAAGACCATTTATGTAAGAGGAGCTGTGGTATGTATCATTTCATAAGCAGAGGTGAACTACATATGGTCCGCATGAGTAGGAAACACAGTTCGTTTTTCTTGGCATGCTCATGGTTCTTACTGTATTGGAGAACCTGGAAAGAAGAGGATGATTCATGCCTTAAAACAGAGTGATTTTCAGGGATGAGAATTCTGGTCTGAATTTGCCTTCAGAAACGGAGTTAAACCCCAGGATCTGTGTCTTCCTACCAGCAAGAGTTCATTTCAGGTAAACCCAGTGAATTTTGAGCTCAAATGATAATTCGCAGTTCACGAACCCAACGCGATTCTCACTATTAACTAAAGAGCATTGATGTAAGCAGAGCTGTGGTTTTATAAGATTCATACGCAGAGTTGAATACATATGGTCCTTATGAGTAGGATACACAGTTCTTTTTTTCAGGGCATGCTCATGGTTCTTGCTGTATTTTAGACTCTGGAAAGAAATGCTGGCTTCTTGTGTTAAAACAGTGTGTGATTCAGGGATGAGAATTCTGGTCTGAATCTCCCTTCAGAAACGGAGTTAAACCCCCGGATCTGTGTCTTCCTAAAAGGAAGAGTTCATTTCTGGTATACCCAGTGAATTTTGGGCTCAAATGATTTTTTGCAGTTCAGGAACCCAACACGATTCTCACTATTAACTAAAGAGCATGTATGTAACAGGAGCTGTGGTTTGTATCAGTTTCATAAGCACAGTTGAACTACATATGGTCTGTATGAGTAGGAAACACAGTTCTTTTTTTCAGGGCATGCTCATGGTTCTTGCTGTATTTTAGACTATGGAAAGAAGAGCTTGCTTCTTGCATTAAAACAGAGTGTGTTTCAGGGATGAGTACTCTGGTCTGAATTTCCCTTCAGAATCGGAGTTAAACCCCAGGATCTGTGTCTTCCTACAAGCAAGAGTTCATTTCTGGTTAACCCAGTGAATTTTGGTCTCAAATAATTATTCGTCGTTCACGAACACAAAGCGATTCTCACAATTAACTAAAGAGCATTTATGTAAGAGGAGCTATGGTTTGTATCAGTTTCATAAGCAGAGTTGAACTGCATATGGTCCGTATGAGTAGGAAACACAGTTCTTTTTTTTCTGGGCATACTCATTGTTCTTGCGATATTGGAGACGCTGGAAAGAAGAGCTTGCTTCTTGCATTAAAACAGAGTGTGTTTCATGGATGAGAACTCTGGTCAGAATTTTCCTTCAGAATCAGAGTTAAACCCCATGATCTGTGTCTTCCTACCAGCAAGAGTTCATTTCTGGTAAACCAAGTGAATTTTCGGCTCAAATGACTTTAAACATTTCTAGAACCCTACGCGATTATCACTATTAACTAAAGAGCATTTATGTAAGAGGAGCTGTAGTCTGTATCATTTCATAATCAGAGTTGAACTACATATGGTCCGTATGAGTAGGAAACACAGTTTTTTTTTTTTTTTTCTGGGCATGCTCATGGTTCCTACTGTAACGGAGAAGGTGAAAAGAAGAGGATGTTTCTTGCCTTAAAACAGTGTTTTTCAGAGTCGGGAATTTGCTTGAATTTGCCTTCAGAAACAGAGTTAAACACCAGGATCTGTGTCTGTCTACAAGTAAGAGTTCATTTCAGGTAAACCCTGTGAATTTTGTTCTCAAATGATTTTTCGCAGTTCAGGAACCCAACGTGATTCTCACTTTTAACTAAAGAGCATGTATGTAACAGGAGCTGTGGTTTGTATCAGTTTCATAAGCACAGTTGAACTACATATGGTTCATATGAGTAGGAAAAACAGTTTTTTTTTTCAGGGCATGCTCATGGTCCTTGCTGTATTTTAGACTCTGGAAAGAAGAGCTTGCTTCTTGCATTAAAGCAGAGTGTGTTTCAGGGATGAGAACTCTTGTCTGAATTTCCCTTCAGAAACGGAGTTAAACCCCAGGATCAGTGTCTTACTACAAGCAAGAGTTCATTTCTGGTAAAGCCAGTAAATTTTGGGCTCAAATGATTTTCCAGTGTTCACGAACCCAACATGATTCTCACTATTAACTAAAGAGCATTTATGGAAGAAGAGCTGCGTTTTGTATCAGTTTCATGAGCAGAATTGAACTACATATTGTCTGTAAGAGTAGGAAACACAGTTCTTTTTTTCAGCGCATGCTCATGGTTCTTGCTGTATTTTAGACTCAGGAAAGAAGAGCTTGCATCTTGCGTTAAAACAGAGTGTGTTTCAGGGATGAGTATTCTGGTCTGAATTTCTCTTCTGAAACGGAGTTAAACCCCATGATCTGTGTCTTCCTACAAACAAGAGTTCATTTCTGGTTAACCCAGTGAATTTTGGGCTCAAATGATTATTCATCTTTAAGGAACACAACACGATTCTCACTATTAACTAAAGAGCATTTATGTAAGAGGAGCTGTGGTTTGTTTCAGTTTCATAAGCAGAGATCTACTACATATGGTCCGTATGAGAAGGAAAAACAGTTCTTTTTTTCAGGTCATGCTCATGGTACTTGCTGTATTGGAGACGCTGGAAAGAAGAGCTTGCTTCTTGCATTAAAACAGGGTGTGTTTCATGGATGAGAACTCTGGTCTGAATTTCCCTTTACAAACGGAGTTAAACCGCATGAACTGTGTCTTCCTACCTGCAAGAGTTCAGTTCTGGTAAACCAAGTGAATTTTCGGGTCAAATGATTTTACACAGTTCTAGAACCCCACCATGATTATCACTATTAACTAAAGATCATTCATGTAAGAGGAGCTGTGGTCTGTATCATTTCATAAGCAGAGGTGAACTACATATGGTCCGCATGAGTAGGAAAGACAGTTCCTTTTTTCTTGGCATGCTCATGGTTCTTACTGTATTGGAGAACCTGGAAAGAAGAGGATGATTCATGCCTTAAAACAGAGTGATTTTCAGGGATGAGAATTCTGGTCTGAATTTGCCTTCAGAAACGGAGTTAAACCCCAGGATCTGTGTCTTCCTCCAAGCCAGAGTTCATTTCAGGTAAACCCAGTGAATTTTGAGCTCAAATGATAATTCGCAGTTCACGAACCCAACGCGATTCTCACTATTAACTAAAGAGCATTGATGTAAGCAGAGCTGTGGTTTTATAAGATTCATACGCAGAGTTGAATACATATGGTCCTTATGAGTAGGATACACAGTTCTTTTTTTCAGGGCATGCTCATGGTTCTTGCTGTATTTTAGACACTGGAAAGAAGAGCTGGCTTCTTGTGTTAAAACAGTGTGTGATTCAGGGATGAGAATTCTGGTCTGAATCTCCCTTCAGAAACGGAGTTAAACCCCAGGATCTGTGTCTTCCTAAAAGCAAGAGTTCATTTCTGGTATACCCAGTGAATTTTGGGCTCAAATGATTTTTTGCAGTTCAGGAACCCAACACGATTCTCACTATTAACTAAAGAGCATGTATGTAACAGGAGCTGTGGTTTGTATCAGTTTCATAAGCACAGTTGAACTACATATGGTCTGTATGAGTAGGAAACACAGTTCTTTTTTTCAGGGCATGCTCATGGTTCTTGCTGTATTTTAGACTATGGAAAGAAGAGCTTGCTTCTTGCTTTAAAACAGAGTGTGTTTCATGGATGAGTACTCTGGTCTGAATTTCTCTTCAGAAACGGAGTTAAACCCCAGGATCTGTGTCTTCCTACAAACAAGAGTTCATTTCTGGTTAACCCAGTGAATATTGGGCTCAAAAGATTATTCATCTTTAACGAACACAACACGATTCTCACTATTAACTAAAGAGCATTTATGTAAGAGGAGCTGTGGTTTGTTTCAGTTTCATAAGCAGAGTTGAACTACATATGATCCCTATGAGTATGTAACACAGTTCTTTTTTTCTGGGCATCCTCATTGTTGTTGCTATATTGGAGACGCTGGAAAGAAGATATTGCTTCTTGCATTAAAACAGAGTGTGTTTCATGGATGAGAACTCTGGTCTGAATTTTTCTTCAGAAACAGAGTTAAACCCCATGATCTGTGTCTTCCTACAAGCAAGAGTACATTTCTCTTAAACCAAGAGAATTTTGTGCTGAAATGATTTTACACAGTTCTAGAACCGAACGTGATTCTCACTATTAACTAAAGAGGATTTATGTAAGAGGAGCTGTTGTTTGTATCAGTTTCATAAGCAGAGTTGAACTACAAATGGTCCGCATGAGTAGGAAACACAGTTCTTTTTTTTGGCCATGCTCATGGTTCTTGCTGTATTGGAGACGCTCGAAAGAAGTGCTTGCTTCTTGCATTAAATCTGAGTGTGTTTCAGGGATGAGAACTCTGGTCTGAAATTACCTTCTGAAATGGAGTTAAACCCCAGGATGTGTGTTTTCCTACAAGCTAGAGTTCTTTTCTGGTAAACCCAGGGTATTTTGAACTCAAATGATTTTTCGCAGTCCACGAACCAAAACGCGATTCTCACTATTAACTAAAGAGGATTTATGTAAGAGGAGCTGTGGTTTGTATCATTTCATAAGCAGAGTTGAACTACATATGGTCTGAATGAGTAGGAAACACAGTTCTTTTTCTCTGGGCATGCTCATGGTTCTTTCTGTATTTTAGATTCTGGAAAGAAGAGTTTGCTTCTTCCATTAAATCTGAGTGTGTTTCAGGGATGAGAACTCTGGTCTAAATTTACCTTCTAAAACGGAGTTAAACCCCAGATTCTGTGTCTTCCTCCAAGCAAGAGTTCATTTCAGGTAAACCCAGTGAATTTTCGGCTCAAATGATTTTTCGCTGTTCACGAACCCAACATGATTCTCACTATTATCTAAAGAGCATTTATGGAAGAAGAGCTGCGTTTTGTATCAGTTTCATGAGCAGAATTGAACTACATATGGTCTGTATGAGTTGGAAACACAGTTCTTTTTTTCAGGGCATGCTCATGGTTCTTGCTGTATTTTAGACTATGGAAAGAAGAGGTTGCTTCTTGCGTTAAAACAGAGTGTGTTTCAGGGATGAGAATTCTGGTCTGAATTTGCCTTCAGAAACGGAGTTAAACCCCAGGATCTGTGTCTTCCTCCAAGCCAGAGTTCATTTCAGGTAAACCCAGTGAATTTTGAGCTCAAATGATAATTCGCAGTTCACAGCCCAACGCGATTCTCACTATTAACTAAAGAGCAATTATGTAAGCTGAGCTGTGGTTTGTATAACTTTCATAAGCAGAGTTGAATACATATGGTCCTTATGAGTACGATACACAGTTGTTTTTTTCAGGGCATGCTCATGGTTCTTGCCGTATTTTAGACTCTGGAAAGAAGAGGTCGCTTCTTGTGTTAAAACAGAGTGTGTTTCAGAGATGAGAATTCTGGGATGAATCTCCCTTCAGAAACGGAGTTAATCCACAGGAACTGTGTCTTCCTACAAGCAAGAGTTCATTTCTGGCAAACCCAGTGAATTTTGGGTTGAAATGATTATTCGCAGTTCAGGAACCCAACACGATTCTCACTATTAACTAAAGAGCATGTATGTAACAGGAGCTGTGGTTTGTATCAGTTTCATAAGCACAGTTGAACTACATATGGTCTGTATGAGTAGGAAATACAGTTGTTTTTTTCAGGGCATGCTCATTGTTCTTGCTGTATTTTAGACTATTGAAAGAAGAGCTTGCTTCTTGCGTTAAAACAGAGTGTGTTTCAGGGATGAGTACTCTGGTCTGAATTTCCCTTCAGAAACGGAGTTAAACCCCAGGATCTGTGTCTTCCTACAAGCAAGAGTTCATTTCTGGTTACCCAGTGAATTTTGGTCTCAAATAATTATTCGTCGTTCACGAACACAAAGCGATTCTCACAAGTAACTAAAGAGCATTTATGTAAGAGGAGCTACGGTTTGTATCAGTTTCATAAGCAGAGTTGAACTACATATGGTCCGTATGAGTAGGAAACACAGTTCTTTTTTTCTGGGCATGCTCATTGTTCTTGCTATATTGGAGACGCTGGAAAGAAGAGCTTGCTTCTTGCATTAAAACAGAGTGTGTTTCGTGGATGAGAACTCTGGTCAGAATTTTCTTTCAGAATCAGAGTTAAACCCCATGATCTGTGTCTTCCTACCAGCAAGAGTTCATTTCTGGTAAACCAAGTGAATTTTCGGCTCAAATGACTTTACACATTTCTAGAACCCTACGCGATTATCACTATTAACTAAAGAGCATTTATGTAAGAGGAGCTGGAGTCTGTATCATTTCATAATCAGAGTTGAAATACATATGGTCCGTATGAGTAGGAAACACAGTTTTTTTTTTTTTTTTTCTGGGCATGCTCATGGTGTTTACTGTAATGGAGAAGCTGAAAAGAAGAGGATGATTCTTGCCTTAAAACAGTGTTTTTCAGAGTCGAGAATTTGCTTGAATTTGCCTTCAGAAACAGAGTTAAACCCCAGGATCTGTGTCTGCCTACAAGTAAGAGTTCATTTCAGGTAAACCCTGTGAATTTTGTTCTCAAATGATTTTTCGCAGTTCAGGAACCCAACGTGATTCTCACTTTTAACTAAAGAGCATGTATGTAACAGGAGCTGTGGTTTGTATCAGTTTCATAAGCACAGTTGAACTACATATGGTCCATATGAGTAGGAAAAACAGTTTTTTTTTCAGGGCATGCTCATGGTCCTTGCTGTATTTTAGACTATGGAAAGAAGAGCTTGCTTCTTGCATTAAAGCAGAGTGTGTTTCAGGGATGAGAACTTTTGTCTGATTTTCCCTTCAGAAACGGAGTTAAACCCCAGGATCAGTGTCTTACTACAAGCAAGAGTTCATTTCTGGTAAAGCCAGTAAATTTTGGGCTCAAATGATTTTCCGCTGTTCACGAACCCAACATGATTCTCACTATTAACTAATGAGCATTTATGGAAGAAGAGCTGCGTTTTGTATCAGTTTCATGAGCAGAATTGAACTACATATGGTCTGTATGAGTTGGAAACACAGTTCTTTTTTTCAGCGCATGCTCATGGTTCTTGCTGTATTTTAGACTATGGAAAGAAGAGCTTGCATCTTGCGTTAAAACAGAGTGTGTTTCAGGGATGAGTACTCTGGTCTGAATTTCTCTTCAGAAACGGAGTTAAACCCCATGATCTGTGTCTTCCTACAAACAAGAGTTCATTTCTGGTTAACCCAGTGAATTTTGGGCTCAAATGATTATTCATCTTTAACGAACACAACACGATTCTCACTCTTAACTAAAGAGCATTTATGTAAGAGGAGCTGTGGTTTCTTTCAGTTTCATAAGCAGAGATCTACTACATATGGTCCGTATGAGAAGGAAAAACAGTTCTTTTTTTCAGGTCATGCTCATGGTACTTGCTGTATTGGAGACGCTGGAAAGAAGAGCTTGCTTCTTGCATTAAAACAGGGTGTGTTTCATGGATGAGAACTCTGGTCTGAATTTCCCTTTACAAACGGAGTTAAACCGCATGAACTGTGTCTTCCTACCTGCAAGAGTTCAGTTCTGGTAAACCAAGTGAATTTTCGGGTCAAATGATTTTACACAGTTCTAGAACCCCACCATGATTATCTCTATTAACTAAAGATCATTCATGTAAGAGGAGCTGTGGTCTGTATCATTTCATAAGCAGAGGTGAACTACATATGGTCCGCATGAGTAGGAAAGACAGTTCCTTTTTTCTTGGCATGCTCATGGTTCTTACTGTATTGGAGAACCTGGAAAGAAGAGGATGATTCATGCCTTAAAACAGAGTGATTTTCAGGGATGAGAATTCTGGTCTGAATTTGCCTTCAGAAACGGAGTTAAACCCCAGGATCTGTGTCTTCCTCCAAGCCAGAGTTCATTTCAGGTAAACCCAGTGAATTTTGAGCTCAAATGATAATTCGCAGTTCACGAACCCAACGCGATTCTCACTATTAACTAAAGAGCATTGATGTAAGCAGAGCTGTGGTTTTATAAGATTCATACGCAGAGTTGAATACATATGGTCCTTATGAGTAGGATACACAGTTCTTTTTTTCAGGGCATGCTCATGGTTCTTGCTGTATTTTAGACTCTGGAAAGAAGAGCTGGCTTCTTGTGTTAAAACAGTGTGTGATTCAGGGATGAGAATTCTGGTCTGAATCTCCCTTCAGAAACGGAGTTAAACCCCAGGATCTGTGTCTTCCTAAAAGCAAGAGTTCATTTCTGGTATACCCAGTGAATTTTGGGCTCAAATGATTATTCATCTTTAACGAACGCAACACGATTCTCACTCTTAACTAAAGAGCATTTATGTAAGAGGAGCTGTGGTTTCTTTCAGTTTCATAAGCAGAGATCTACTACATATGGTCCGTATGAGAAGGAAAAACAGTTCTTTTTTTCAGGTCATGCTCATGGTACTTGCTGTATTGGAGACGCTGGAAAGAAGAGCTTGCTTCTTTCATTAAAACAGGGTGTGTTTCATGGATGAGAACTCTGGTCTGAATTTCCCTTTACAAACGGAGTTAAACCGCATGAACTGTGTCTTCCTACCTGCAAGAGTTCAGTTCTGGGAAACCAAGAGAATTTTCGGGTCAAATGACATTACACAGTTCTGGAACCCAATGCTATTTTCACTATTAATTAAAGACCATTTATGTAAGAGGAGCTGTGTTCTGTATCATTTCATAAGCAGAGGTGAACTACATATGGTCCGCATGAGTAGGAAACACAGTTCCTTTTTTCTTGGCATGCTCATGGTTCTTACTGTATTGGAGAACCTGGAAAGAAGAGGATGATTCATGCCTTAAAACAGAGTGATTTTCAGGGATGAGAATTCTGGTCTGAATTTGCCTTCAGAAACGGAGTTAAACCCCAGGATCTGTGTCTTCCTCCAAGCCAGAGTTCATTTCAGGTAAACCCAGTGAATTTTGGGCTCAAATGATTTTTTGCAGTTCAGGAACCCAACGCGATTCTCACTATTAACTAAAGAGCATTGATGTAAGCAGAGCTGTGGTTTTATAAGATTCATATGCAGAGTTGAATACATATGGTCCTTATGAGTAGGATACACAGTTCTTTTTTTCAGGGCATGCTCATGGTTCTTGCTGTATTTTAGACTCTGGAAAGAAGAGCTGGCTTCTTGTGTTAAAACAGTGTGTGATTCAGGGATGAGAATTCTGGTCTGAATCTCCCTTCAGAAACGGAGTTAAACCCCAGGATCTGTGTCTTCCTAAAAGCAAGAGTTCATTTCTGGTATACCCAGTGAATTTTGGGCTCAAATAATTTTTTGCAGTTCAGGAACCCAACACGATTCTCACTATTAACTAAAGAGCATGTATGTAACAGGAGCTGTGGTTTGTATCAGTTTCATAAGCACAGTTGAACTACATATGGTCTGTATGAGTAGGAAACACAGTTCTTTTTTTCAGGGCAAGCTCATGGTTCTTGCTGTATTTTAGACTATGGAAAGAAGAGCTTGCTTCTTGCATTAAAACAGAGTGTGTTTCAGGGATGAGTACTCTGGTCTGAATTTCACTTCAGAATCGGAGTTAAACCCCAGGATCTGTGTCTTCCTACAAGCAAGAGTTCATTTCTGGTTAACCCAGTGAATTTTGGTCTCAAATAATTATTCGTCGTTCACGAACACAAAGCGATTCTCACAATTAACTAAAGAGCATTTATGTAAGAGGAGCTATGGTTTGTATCAGTTTCATAAGCAGAGTTGAACTACATATGGTCCGTATGAGTAGGAAACACAGTTATTTTTTTCTGGGCATACTCATTGTTCTTGCGATATTGGAGAAGCTGGAAAGAAGAGCTTGCTTCTTGCATTAAAACAGAGTGTGTTTCATGGATGAGAACTCTGGTAGGAATTTTCCTTCAGAATCAGAGTTAAACCCCATGATCTGTGTCTTCCTACCAGCAAGAGTTCATTTCTGGTAAACCAAGTGAATTTTCGGCTCAAATGACTTTAAACATTTCTAGAACCCTACGTGATTACCACTATTAACTAAAGGGCATTTATGTAAGAGGAGCTGTAGTCTGTATCATTTCATAATCAGAGTTGAAATACATATGGTCCGTATGAGTAGGAAACACAGTTTTTTTTTTTTTTCTGGGCATGCTCATGGTTCTTACTGTAATGGAGAAGCTGAAAAGAAGAGGATGATTCTTGCCTTAAAACAGTGTTTTTCAGAGTCAAGAATTTGCTTGAATTTGCCTTCAGAAACAGAGTTAAACACCAGGATCTGTGTCTGCCTACAAGTAAGAGTTCATTTCAGGTAAACCCTGTGAATTTTGTTCTCAAATGATTTTTCGCAGTTCAGGAACCCAACGTGATTCTCACTTTTAACTAAAGAGCATGTATGTAACAGGAGCTGTGGTTTGTATCAGTTTCATAAGCACAGTTGAACTACATATGGTTCATATGAGTAGGAAAAACAGTTTTTTTTTCAGGGCATGCTCATGGTCCTTGCTGTATTTTAGACTCTGGAAAGAAGAGCTTGCTTCTTGCATTAAAGCAGAGTGTGTTTCAGGGATGAGAACTCTTGTCTGAATTTCCCTTCAGAAACGGAGTTAAACCCCAGGATCAGTGTCTTACTACAAGCAAGAGTTCATTTCTGGTAAAGCCAGTAAATTTTGGGCTCAAATGATTTTCCACTGTTCACGAACCCAACATGATTCTCACTATTAACTAAAGAGCATTTATGGAAGAAGAACTGCGTTTTGTATCAGTTTCATGAGCAGAATTGAACTACATATTGTCTGTAAGAGAAGGAAACACAGTTCTTTTTTTCAGCGCATGCTCATTGTCCTTGCTGTATTTTAGACTCTGGAAAGAAGAGCTTGCTCCTTGCATTAAAGCAGAGTATGTTTCAGGGATGAGAACTCTTGTCTGAATTTCCCTTCAGAAACGGAGTTAAACCCCAGGATCAGTGTCTTACTACAAGCAAGAGTTCATTTCTGGTAAAGCCAGTAAATTTTGGGCTCAAATGATTTTCCGCTGTTCACGAACCCAACATGATTCTCACTATTAACTAAAGAGAATTTATGGAAGAAGAGCTGCGTTTTGTATCAGTTTCATGAGCAGAATTGAACTACATATGGTCTGTATGAGTTGGAAACACAGTTCTTTTTTTCATGGCATGCTCATGGTTCTTGCTGTATTTTAGAGTATGGAAAGAAGAGGTTGCTTCTTGCGTTAAAACAGAGTGTGTTTCAGGGATGAGAATTCTGGTCTGAATTTGCCATCAGAAACGGAGTTAAACCCCCAGATCTGTGTCTTCCTCCAAGCCAGAGTTCATTTCAGGTAAACCCAGTGAATTTTGAGCTCAAATGATATTTCGCAGTTCACAGCCCAACGTGATTCTCAATATTAACTAAAGAGCAATGATGTAAGCTGAGCTGTGGTTTGTATAACTTTCATAAGCAGAGTTGAATACATATGGTCCTTATGAGTAGGATACACAGTTGTTTTTTTCAGGGCATGCTCATGGTTCTTGCTGTATTTTAGACTCTGGAAAGAAGAGCTCGCTTCTTGTGTTAAAACAGAGTGTGTTTCAGGGATGAGAATTCTGGGATGAATCTCCCTTCAGAAACGGAGTTAAACCCCAGGAACTGTGTCTTCCTACAAACAAGAGTTCATTTCTGGTTAACCCAGTGAATTTTGGGCTCAAATGATTATTCATCTTTAACGAACACAACACGATGATCACTATTAACTAAAGAGCATTTATGTAAGAGGAGCTGTGGTTTGTTTCAGTTTCATAAGCAGAGATCTACTACATATGGTCCGTATGAGAAGGAAAAACAGTTCTTTTTTTCAGGTCATGCTCATGGTACTTGCTGTATTGGAGATGCTGGAAAGAAGAGCTTGCTTCTTGCATTAAAACAGGGTGTGTTTCATGGATGAGAACTCTGGTCTGAATTTCCCTTTACAAACGGAGTTAAACCGCATGAACTGTGTCTTCCTACCTGCAAGAGTTCAGTTCTGGTAAACCAAGTGAATTTTCGGGTCAAATGACTTTACACAATTCTGGAACCCAATGCTATTTTCACTATTAATTAAAGACCATTTATGTAAGAGGAGCTGTGGTATGTATCATTTCATAAGCAGAGGTGAACTACATATGGTCCGCATGAGTAGGAAACACAGTCCCTTTTTTCTTGGCATGCTCATGGTTCTTACTGTATTGGAGAACCTGGAAAGAAGAGGATGATTCATGCCTTAAAACAGAGTGATTTTCAGGGATGAGAATTCTGGTTTGAATCTCCCTTCAGAAACGGAGTTAAACCCCAGGATCTGTGTCTTCCTAAAAGCAAGAGTTCATTTCTGGTATACCCCGTGAATTTTGGGCTCAAATGATTTTTTGCAGTTCAGGAACCCAACACGATTCTCACTATTAACTAAAGAGCATGTATGTAACAGGAGCTGTGGTTTGTATCAGGTTCATAAGCACAGTTGAACTACATATGGTCTGTATGAGTAGGAAACACAGTTCTTTTTTTCAGGGCATGCTCATGGTTCTTGCTGTATTTTAGACTATGGAAAGAAGAGCTTGCTTCTTGCTTTAAAACAGAGTGTGTTTCATGGATGAGTACTCTGGTCTGAATTTCTCTTCAGAAACGCAGTTAAACCCCAGGATCTGTGTCTTCCTACAAACAAGAGTTCATTTCTGTTTAACCCAGTGAATTTTGGGCTCAAATGATTATTCATCATTCACGAACACAACACGATTCTCACTATTAACTAAAGAGCATTTATGTAAGAGGAGCTGTGGTTTGTTTCAGTTTCATAAGCAGAGTTGAACTACATATGGTCCGTATGAGTATGAAAAACAGTTCTTTTATTCTGGGCTTGCTCATTGTTCTTGCTTTTTTTTTGAGACACTGGAAAGAAGATATTGCTTCTTGCATTAAAACAGAGTGTGTTTCATGGATGTGAACTCTGGTCTGAATATTCCTTCAGAAACGGAGTGAAACCCCATGATCTGTGTCTTCCTACAAGCAAGAGTTCATTTCTGTTAAACCAAGTGAATTTTGTGCTGAAATGATTTTACACAGTTCTAGAACCGAACGTGATTCTCACTATTAACTAAAGAGGATTTATGTAAGAGGAGCTGTTGTTTGTATCAGTTTCATGAGCAGAGTTGAACTACAAATGGTCCGAATGAGTAGGAAACACAGTTCTTTTTTTCTGGCCATGCTCATGGTTCTTGCTGTATTGGAGACGCTCGAAAGAAATGCTTGCTTCTTGCATTAAATCTGAGTGTGTTTCAGGGATGAGAACTCTGGTCTGAATTTCCCTTCAGAAATGGAGCTTATCCCCTGGATCTGTGTCTTCTTACAAGCAAGAGTTCATTTCTGGTATACCCAGTGAATTTTGGACTCAAATGATTTTTCGCAGTTCATGAACCCTACGCTATTCTCACTATTATCTATAGAGCATTTATGTAAGAGGAGCTGTTGTTTGTATCAGTTTCATAGGCAGAGTTGAACTACATATGGTCCACATGAGTAGGAGACACAGTTCTTTTTTTCAGGCCATGCTCATGGTTCTTGCTGTATTTTATACTCTGGAAAGAAGTGCTTGCTTCTTGCATTAAATCTGAGTGTGTTTCAGGGATGAGAACTCTGGTCTGAATTTACCTTCTGAAACGGAGTTAAACCCCATGATCTGTGTCTTCCTACAAGCAAGAGTTCTTTTCAGGTAAACCAAGTGAATTTTCGGCTCAAATGATTTTTCTCAGTTCATGAACCCTACGCTATTCTCACTATTAACTAAAGAGTATTTATGTAAGAGGAGCTGTAGTCTGTATCATTTCATAATCAGAGTTGAAATACATATGGTCTGTATGAGTAGGAAACAGAGTTGTTTTTTTTTTCTGGGCATGCTCATGGTTCTTACTGTAATGGAGAAGCTGAAAAGAAGAGGATGATTCTTGCCTTGAAACAGTGTTTTTCAGAGTCGAGAATTTGCTTGAATTTGCCTTCAGAAACAGAGTTAAACACCAGGATCTGTGTCTGCCTACAAGTAAGAGTTCATTTCAGGTAAACCCTGTGAATTTTGTTCTCAAATGATTTTTCGCAGTTCAGGAACCCAACGTGATTCTCACTTTTAACTAAAGAGCATGTATGTAACAGGAGCTGTGGTTTGTATCAGTTTCATAAGCACAGTTGAACTACATATGGTCCATATGAGTAGGAAAAACAGGTTTTTTTTCAGGGCATGCTCATGGTCCTTGCTGTATTTTAGACTCTGGAAAGAAGAGCTTGCTTCTTGCATTAAAGCAGAGTGTGTTTCAGGGATGAGAACTCTTGTCTGAATTTCACCTTCAGAAACGGAGTTAAACCCCAGGATCAGTGTCTTACTACAAGCAAGAGTTCATTTCTGGTAAAGCCAGTAAATTTTGGGCTCAAATGATTTTCCGCTGTTCACGAACCCAACATGATTCTCACTATTAACTAAAGAGCATTTATGGAAGAAGAGCTGCGTTTTGTATCAGTTTCATGAGCAGAATTGAACTACATATGGTCTGTATGAGTTGGAAACACAGTTCTTTTTTTCAGGGCATGCTCATGGTTCTTGCTGTATTTTAGAGTATGGAAAGAAGAGGTTGCTTCTTGCGTTAAAACAGAGTGTGTTTCAGGGATGAGAATTCTGGTCTGAATTTGCCTTCAGAAACGGAGTTAAACCCCCAGATCTGTGTCTTCCTCCAAGCCAGAGTTCATTTCAGGTAAACCCATTGAATTTTGAGCTCAAATGATAATTCGCAGTTCACAGCCCAACGCGATTCTCACTATTAACTAAAGAGCAATGATGTAAGCTGAACTGTGGTTTGTATAACTTTCATAAGCAGAGTTGAATACATATGGTCCTTATGAGTAGGATACACAGTTGTTTTTTTCAGGGCATGCTCATGGTTCTTGCTGTATTTTTGACTCTGGAAAGAAGAGCTCGCTTCTTGTGTTAAAACAGAGTGTGTTTCAGGGATGAGAATTCTGGGATGAATCTCCCTTCAGAAACGGAGTTAAACCCCAGGAACTGTGTCTTCCTACAAACAAGAGTTCATTTCTGGTTAACCCAGTGAATTTTGGGCTCAAATGATTATTCATCTTTAACGAACACAACACGATGATCACTATTAACTAAAGAGCATTTATGTAAGAGGAGCTGTGGTTTGTTTCAGTTTCATAAGCAGAGATCTACTACATATGATCCGTATGAGAAGGAAAAACAGTTCTTTTTTTCAGGTCATGCTCATGGTACTTGCTGTATTGGAGACGCTGGAAAGAAGAGCTTGCTTCTTGCATTAAAACAGGGTGTGTTTCATGGATGAGAACTCTGGTCTGAATTTCCCTTTACAAACGGAGTTAAACCGCATGAACTGTGTCTTCCTACCTGCAAGAGTTCAGTTCTGGTAAACCAAGTGAATTTTCGGGTCAAATGACTTTACACAGTTCTGCAACCCAATGCTATTTTCACTATTAATTAAAGACCATTTATGTAAGAGGAGCTGTGGTATGTATCATTTCATAAGCAGAGGTGAACTACATATGGTCCGCATGAGTAGGAAACACAGTCCCTTTTTTCTTGGCATGCTCATGGTTCTTACTGTATTGGAGAACCTGGAAAGAAGAGGATGATTCATGCCTTAAAACAGAGTGATTTTCAGGGATGAGAATTCTGGTCTGAATTTGCCTTCAGAAACGGAGTTAAACCCCAGGATCTGTGTCTTCCTCCAAGCCAGAGTTCATTTCAGGTAAACCCAGTGAATTTTGAGCTCAAATGATAATTCGCAGTTCACGAACCCAACGCGATTCTCACTATTAACTAAAGAGCATTGATGTAAGCAGAGCTGTGGTTTTATAAGATTCATACGCAGAGTTGAATACATATGGTCCTTATGAGTAGGATACACAGTTCTTTTTTTCAGGGCATGCTCATGGTTCTTGCTGTATTTTAGACTCTGGAAAGAAGAGCTGGCTTCTTGTGTTAAAACAGTGTGTGATTCAGGGATGAGAATTCTGGTCTGAATCTCCCTTCAGAAACAGAGTTAAACCCCAGGATCTGTGTCTTCCTAAACGCAAGAGTTCATTTCTGGTATACCCAGTGAATTTTGGGCTCAAATGATTTTTTGTAGTTCAGGAACCCAACACGATTCACACTATTAACTAAAGAGCATGTATGTAACAGGAGCTGTGGTTTGTATCAGTTTCATAAGCACAGTTGAACTACATATGGTCTGTATGAGTAGGAAACACAGTTCTTTTTTTCAGGGCATGCTCATGGTTCTTGCTGTATTTTAGACTATGGAAAGAAGAGCTTGCTTCTTGCTTTAAAACAGAGTGTGTTTCATGGATGAGTACTCAGGTCTGAATTTCTCTTCAGAAACGGAGTTAAACCCCAGGATCTGTGTCTTCCTACAAACAAGAGTTCATTTCTCTTTAACCCAGTGAATTTTGGGCTCAAATGATTATTCATCATTCACGAACACAACACGATTCTCACTATTAACTAAAGAGCATTTATGTAAGAGGAGCTGTGGTTTGTTTCAGTTTCATAAGCAGAGTTGAACTACATATGGTCCGTATGAGTATGAAACACAGTTCTTTTATTCTGGGCATGCTCATTGTTCTTGCTTTTTTTGAGACACTGGAAAGAAGATATTGCTTCTTGCATTAAAACAGAGTGTGTTTCATGGATGTGAACTCTGGTCTGAATATTCCTTCAGAAACGGAGTGAAACCCCATGATCTGTGTCTTCCTACAAGCAAGAGTTCATTTCTGTTAAACCAAGTGAATTTTGTGCTGAAATGATTTTACACAGTTCTAGAACCGAACGTGATTCTCACTATTAACTAAAGAGGATTTATGTAAGAGGAGCTGTTGTTTGTATCAGTTTCATGAGCAGAGTTGAACTACAAATGGTCCGCATGAGTAGGAAACACAGTTCTTTTTTTCTGGCCAAGCTCATGGTTCTTGCTGTATTGGAGACGCTCGAAAGAAGTGCTTGCTTCTTGCATTAAATCTGAGTGTGTTTCAGGGATGAGAATTCTGGTCTGAACCTCCCTTCAGAAAAGGAGTTAAACCCCAGGATCTGTGTCTTCCTAAAAGCAAGAGTTCATTTCTGGTAAACCCAGTGAATTTTGGGCTCAAATGATTTTTTGCAGTTCAGGAACCCAACACGATTCTCACTATTAACTAAAGAGCATGTATGTAACAGGAGCTGTGGTTTGTATCAGTTTCATAAGCACAGTTGAACTACATATGGTCCGTATGAGTAGAAAACACAGTTCTTTTTTTCTGGGCATGCTCATTGTTCTTGCTATACTGGAGACACTGCAAAGAAGAGCTTGCTTCTTGCATTAAAACAGAGTGTGTTTCATGGATGAGAACTCTGGTCTGAATTTTCCTTCAGAATCAGAGTTAAACCCCATGATCTGTGTCTTCCTACCAGCAAGAGTTCATTTCTGGTAAACCAAGTGAATTTTTGGCTCAAATGACTTTACACATTTCTAGAACCCTACGCAATTATCACTATTAACTAAAGAGCATTTATGTAAGAGGAGCTGTAGTCTGTATCATTTCATAATCAGAGTTGAACTACATATGGTCCGTATGAGTAGGAAACACAGTTTTTTTTTTCTTGGCATGCTCATGTTTCTTACTGTAATGGAGAAGCTGGAAAGAAGAGGATGATTCATGCCTCAAAACAGAGTGAGGTTCAGGGATGAGAACTCTGGTCTGAATTTCCCTTCAGAAATGGCGCTTATCCCCTGGATCTGTGTCTTCTTACAAGCAAGAGTTCATTTCTGGTATACCCAGTGAATTTTGGACTCAAATGATTTTTCGCAGTTCATGAACCCTACGCTATTCTCACTATTATCTAAAGACAATTTATGTAAGAGGAGCTGTTGTTTGTATCAGTTTCATAAGCAGAGTTGAACTACATATGGTCCGCATGAGTAGGAAACACAGTTCTTTTTTTCAGGCCATGCTCATGGTTCTTGCTGTATTTTAGACTCGGGAAAGAAGTGCTTGCTTCTTGCATTAAATCTGAGTGTGTTTCAGGGATGAGAACTCTGGTCTGAATTTACCTTCTGAAACAGAGTTAAACCCCATGATCTGTGTCTTCCTACAAGCAAGAGTTCATTTCTGTTTATCCCAGTGAATTTTGGGCTCAAATGATTATTCATCATTCACGAACACAACACGATTCTCACTATTAACTAAAGAGCATTTATGTAAGAGGAGCTGTGGTTTGTTTCAGTTTCATAAGCAGAGTTGAACTACATATGGTCCGTATGAGTATGAAACACAGTTCTTTTATTCTGGGCATGCTCATTGTTCTTGCTTTTTTTGAGACACTGGAAAGAAGATATTGCTTCTTGCATTAAAACAGAGTGTGTTTCATGGATGTGAACTCTGGTCTGAATATTCCTTCAGAAACGGAGTGAAACCCCATGATCTGTGTCTTCCTACAAGCAAGAGTTCATTTCTGTTAAACCAAGTGAATTTTGTGCTGAAATGATTTTACACAGTTCTAGAACCGAACGTGATTCTCACTATTAACTAAAGAGGATTTATGTAAGAGGAGCTGTTGTTTGTATCAGTTTCATGAGCAGAGTTGAACTACAAATGGTCCGCATGAGTAGGAAACACAGTTCTTTTTTTCTGGCCAAGCTCATGGTTCTTGCTGTATTGGAGACGCTCGAAAGAAGTGCTTGCTTCTTGCATTAAATCTGAGTGTGTTTCAGGGATGAGAATTCTGGTCTGAACCTCCCTTCAGAAAAGGAGTTAAACCCCAGGATCTGTGTCTTCCTAAAAGCAAGAGTTCATTTCTGGTAAACCCAGTGAATTTTGGGCTCAAATGATTTTTTGCAGTTCAGGAACCCAACACGATTCTCACTATTAACTAAAGAGCATGTATGTAACAGGAGCTGTGGTTTGTATCAGTTTCATAAGCACAGTTGAACTACATATGGTCCGTATGAGTAGAAAACACAGTTCTTTTTTTCTGGGCATGCTCATTGTTCTTGCTATACTGGAGACACTGCAAAGAAGAGCTTGCTTCTTGCATTAAAACAGAGTGTGTTTCATGGATGAGAACTCTGGTCTGAATTTTCCTTCAGAATCAGAGTTAAACCCCATGATCTGTGTCTTCCTACCAGCAAGAGTTCATTTCTGGTAAACCAAGTGAATTTTTGGCTCAAATGACTTTACACATTTCTAGAACCCTACGCAATTATCACTATTAACTAAAGAGCATTTATGTAAGAGGAGCTGTAGTCTGTATCATTTCATAATCAGAGTTGAACTACATATGGTCCGTATGAGTAGGAAACACAGTTTTTTTTTTCTTGGCATGCTCATGTTTCTTACTGTAATGGAGAAGCTGGAAAGAAGAGGATGATTCATGCCTCAAAACAGAGTGAGGTTCAGGGATGAGAACTCTGGTCTGAATTTCCCTTCAGAAATGGCGCTTATCCCCTGGATCTGTGTCTTCTTACAAGCAAGAGTTCATTTCTGGTATACCCAGTGAATTTTGGACTCAAATGATTTTTCGCAGTTCATGAACCCTACGCTATTCTCACTATTATCTAAAGACAATTTATGTAAGAGGAGCTGTTGTTTGTATCAGTTTCATAAGCAGAGTTGAACTACATATGGTCCGCATGAGTAGGAAACACAGTTCTTTTTTTCAGGCCATGCTCATGGTTCTTGCTGTATTTTAGACTCGGGAAAGAAGTGCTTGCTTCTTGCATTAAATCTGAGTGTGTTTCAGGGATGAGAACTCTGGTCTGAATTTACCTTCTGAAACAGAGTTAAACCCCATGATCTGTGTCTTCCTACAAGCAAGAGTTCTTTTCAGGTAAACCAAGTGAATTTTCGGCTCAAATGATTTTTCGCAGTTCACGAACCCAACGCGATTCTCACTATTAACTAAAGAGCATTTATGTAAGAGGAGCTGTGGTTTGTATCAGTTTCATAAGCAGAGATCTACTACATATGGTCCGTATGAGAAGGAAAAACAGTTCTTTTTTTCAGGTGATGCTCATGGTACTTGCTGTATTGGAGACGCTGGAAAGAAGAGCTTGCTTCTTGCATTAAAACAGGGTGTGTTTCATGGATGAGAACTCTGGTCTGAATTTCCCTTTACAAACGGAGTTAAACCGCATGAACTGTGTCTTCCCACCTGCAAGAGTTCAGTTCTGGGAAACCAAGTGAATTTTCGGGTCAAATGACTTTACACAGTTCTAGAACCCATGCAATTTTCACTATTAACTAAAGACCATTTATGTAAGAGGAGCTGTGGTCTGTATCATTTCATAAGTAGAGTTGAACTACGTATGGTCCGCATGAGTAGGAAACACAGTTCCTTTTTTCTTGGCATGCTCATGGTTCTTACTGTATTGGAGAACCTGGAAAGAAGAGGATGATTCATGCCTTAAAACAGAGTGTTTTTCCGGTATGAGAATTCTGGTCTGAATTTGCCTTCAGAAACGGAGTTAAACCCCAGGATCTGCGTCTTCCTCCAAGCCAGAGTTCATTTCAGGTAAACCCAGTGAATTTTGAGCTCAAATAATAATTCGCAGTTCACGAACCCAACGCGATTCTCACTATTAACTAAAGAGCATTGATGTAAGCAGAGCTGTGGTTTGTATAAGTTTCATACGCAGAGTTGAATACATATGGTCCTTATGAGTAGGAAACACAGTTCTTTTTTTCAGGGCATGCTCATGGTTCTTGCTCTATTGGAGATGCTGGAAAGAAGAGCTTGCTTCTTGCATTAAAACAGGTTGTTTTTCATGGATGAGAACTCTGGTCTGCATTTCGCTTCAAAAACGGAGTTAAACCCCATGATCTGTGTCTTCCTACCAGCAAGAGTTCATTTCTGGTAAACCAAGTGAATATTAGGCTCCAATGACTTTACAAAGTTCTAGAACCCAACGCGATTATCACTATTAACTAACGAGCATTTTTGTAAGAGGAGCTGTGGTTTGTATCAGTTTCATAAGCACACTTGAACTACATATGGTCTTAATGAGTAGGATACACAGTTCTTTTTTTCAGGCCATGCTCATGGTTCTTGCTGTATTTTAGATTCTGGAAAGAAGAGCTTGCTTCTTGCTTTAAATCAGGGTCTGTTACAGGAATGAGAACTCTGGTCTGAATTTCCCATCAGAGGCAGCTTTAAACCACAGGATATGTGTCTTCCTACAAATAAGAGTTCATTTCTGGTAAACAAAGTGAATTTTTGGCTCAAATGACTTAACACATTTCTAGAACCCTACGCGATTATCACTATTAACTAAAGAGCATTTATGTAAGAGGAGCTGTAGTCTGTATCTTTTCATAATCAGAGTTGAACTACATATGATCCGTATGAGTAGGAAACACAGTTTTTTTTTTTCTGGGCATGCTCATGGTTCTTACTGTATTGGAGAAGCTGGAAAGAAGAGGATGATTCTTGCCTTAAAACAGAGTGTTTTTCAGTGCTAAGAATTTGCTTGAATTTGTCTTCAAAAACGGAGTTAAACCCCAGGATCTGTGTCTGCCTACAATTAAGAGTTCATTTCAGGTAAACCCTGTGAATTTTGTGCTCAAATGATTTTTTCGCAGTTCAGGAACCCAACGTGATTCTTACTGTTAACTAAAGAGGAATTATGTAAGAGGAGCTGTGGTTTGAATCAGTTTCATAAGCAGAATTCAACTACATATGGTCTGTATGAGTAGGAAACAAAGTTCTTTTTTTCTGGGAATGCTCATGTTTCTTACAGTATTGGAGACGCTGGATAGAAGAGGATGATTCTTGCCTTAAAACAGAGTTTTTTTCAGGGATGTGAACTCTGGTCTGAATTTGCCTTCAGAAAAGGAGTTATACCCCAGGATCTGTGTCTTCCTACAAGCAAGAGTTCTTTTCTGGTAAATCCAGGGTATTTTGATCTCAAAAGATTTTTTGCAGTTCATGATCCTAAACACGATTCTCACTATTTACTAAAGAGGATTTATGTAAGAGGAGCTGTGGTTTGTATCAGTTTCATAAGCAGAGTTGGAATACATATGGTGTGTTGAGTAGGAAACACAGTTCTTTTTTTCTAGGCATGCTCATCGTTCTTGCTCTATTTTAGACTCTAGAAAGAAGAGCTTGCTTCTTGCGTTAAAGCAGAGTGTGTTTCAGGGATGAGAACTCTGGTCTGAATTTCCCTTCTGAAACGGAGTTAAACCCCAGGATCTGTGTCTTCCTACAAGCAAGAGTTCTTTTCTGGTAAATCCAGGGTATTTTGATCTCAAAAGATTTTATGCAGTTCACGAACCTAAAAACGATTCTCACTATTAACTAAAGAGGATTTATGGAAGAGGAGCTGTGGTTTGTATCAGTTTCATAAGCAGAGTTGGAATACATATGGTGTGTTGAGTAGGAAACACAGTTTTTTTTTTTCTTGGCATGCTCATGGTTCTTGCTCTATTTTAGACTCTGGAAAGAAGAGAAGGCTTGTTGCGTTAAAAGAGAGTGTGTTTCAGGGATGAGTACTCTGGTCTGAATTTCCCTTCTGGAATGGAGTTAAACCCCAGGATCTGTGTCTTCCTACAAGCAAGAGGTCATTTCTTGTTAACCCAGTGAATTTTGGACTCAAATGATTTTTTGCAGTTCACGAAACCAACGCGATTCTCACTATTAGGTAAAGAGCATTTATGTAAGAGGAGCTGTGGTTTGTATCAGTTTCTTAAGTAGAGTTGACCTACATATGGTCCGTATGACAAGGAAACACATTTCATGTTTTCTAGGCATGCTCATGGTTCTTGTTGTATTGGAGACGCTGGAAAGAAGAGCATGTTTCTTGCATTAAAACAGAGTGTTTTTCATGGATGAGAACTCTGGTCTGAATTTTCCGTCAGAAACGGAGTTAAACCATATGATCTGTGTCTTCCTACAAGCAAGAGTTCACTTCTGGTAAACCAAGTGAATTTTCGGCTCAAATGACTTTACACAGTTCTAGAACCCAACACGATTATCACTAGTAACAAAAGAACATTTATGTAAGAGGAGCTGTGGTCTGTATCATTTCATAAGCAGAGTTGAACTACATATTGAATGTATGAGTAGGTAACACAGTTCTTTTTTTCTTGGCAAGCTCATGGTTCTTACTGTATTGGAGAAGCTGGAAGAAGAGGATGATTATTGCGTTAAAACAGAGTGTATTTCAGGGATTAGAACTCTGGTCTGAATTTCCCTTCTGAAATAGAGTTAAACCGCAGGATCTGTGTCTTCCTACAAGCAAGAGTTCATTTCTGGTTAACCCAGTGAATTGTGGGCTCAAATGATTTTTCCCAGTTCACAAACCCAACGCGATTCTCACTATTAACTAAAGAGCATTTAGGTAAGAGGAGCTGTGGTTTGTATCAGGTTCATAAGCAGAGTTGAATACATATGGTCCGTATGAATAGGAAACACAGTTCTTTTTTTCAGGGCATGCTCATGGTTCTTGCTGTATTGGAGAGGCTGGAAAGAAGAGCTTGCTTCTTGCATTAAAACAGGGTGTGTTTCATGGATGAGAACTCTGGTCTGAATTTCCCTTCACAAACGGAGTTAAACCTGAAGATCTGTGTCTTCCTCCAAGCCAGAGTTCATTTCAGGTAAACCCATTGAATTTTGAGCTCAAATGAATATTCGCAGTTCACGTACCCAACGCGATTCTCACTATTAACTAAAGAGCATTGATGTAAGCAGAGCTGTGGTTTGTATAAGTTTCATAAGCAGAGTTGAATACATATGGTCCTCATGAGTAGGATACACAGTTCTTTTTTTCAGGGCATGCTCATGGTTCTTGCTGTATTTTAGAATCTGGAAAGAAGAGCTTGCTTCTTGCGTTATAACAGAGTGTGTTTCAGGGATGACTACTCTGGTCTGAATTTACCTTCAGAAACGGAGTTAAACCCCAGTATCTGTGTCTTCGTACAAGCAAGAATTCATTTCTGGTTAACCCAGTGAATTTTGGTCTCAAATGATTATTTGTCGTTCACGAACAGAACGTCTATCTCACAATTAACTAAAGAGCATTTATGTAAGAGGAGCTATGGTTTGTATCAGTTTCATAAGCAGAGTTGAACTACATATGGTCTGTATTAGCAGGAAACACAGTTCTTTTTTTCTGGGCATGCTCATTGTTCTTGCTATATTGGAGACGCTGGAAAGAAGAACTTGCTTCTTGCATTAAAACAGAATGTGTTTCATGGATGAGAACTCTGGTCTGAATTTTCCTTCAGAATCAGAGTTAAACCCCATGATCTGTGTCTTCCTACAAGCAAGAGTTCATTTCTTGTAAACCAAGTGAATTTTGTGCTCAAATGATTTTACAAAGTTCGAGAACTGAACGCGATTATCACTATTAACTAAAGAGCATTTATGTAAGAGGAGATATGGTCTGTACCAGCTGCACAAGCAGAGTTGGACTACATATGATCGGTATGGGTAGGAAACACAGTTCTTTTTTTCTGGGCATGCTCATGGTTCTTACTGTATTGGAGACCCTGCACAGAAGAGGATGATTCATGCCTCAAAACAAAAAGTGTTTCAGGGATGAAAACTCTGGTCTGAATTTGCCTACAGAAACGGAGAGAAAACCCAGGATCTGTGTCTTCCTACAAGCAAAAGTTCATTTCTGGTAAAACCAGTGAATTTTGGGCTGACATGATTTTCGCAGTTCATGAACCCAACGCGATTCTCACTATTAACTAAAGAGCATTTAAGTAAGAGGAGCTGTGGTTTGTATCAGTTTCAAAAGCAGAGTTGTACTACATATGGTCCGTATGAGTAGGAAACACAGTTCTTTTTTTCTGGGCATGCTCATGGTTCTTGCTGTATTTTAGACTCTGGAAAGAAGTGCTTGCTTCTTGCATTAAATCTGAGTGTGTTTCAGGGATGAGAACTCTGGTCTGAATTTACCTTCTGAAACGGAGTTAGACCCCAGGATGTGTATCTTCCTACAAGTAAGAGTTCTTTTCTGGTAAACCCAGGATATTTTGAATTCAAATGATTTTTCGCCGTTCACGAACCAAAACGCGATTCGTACTATTAACTAAAGAGGATTTATGTAAGAGAAGCTGTGGTTTCGTCATTTCATAAGCAGAGTTGAACTACTTATGGTCTGTATGAGTAGGAAACACAGTTCTTTTTTTCTGGGCATACTCATGGTTCTTGCTGTATTTTAGACTCTGGAAAGAAGAGCTTGCTTCTTGCGTTAAAAGAGAGTGTGTTTAATGCATGAGAACTTTGGTCTGAATTTCCCTTCACAAACGGACTTAAACCCCATGATCTCTGTCTCCCTACAAGGAAGAGTTCATTTCTGGTAAACCAAGTGAATTTTGGGCTCAAATGATTTTTCGCAGTTCACGAACCAAACATGATTCTCACTATTAACTAAAGAGCATTTATGTAAGAGGAGCTGTGGTTTGCATCAGTTTCATAAGCAGAGTTGAACTACATATGGTTTGTATGAGCAGGAAACACAGTTCATTTTTTCAGGGCATGCTCATGGTTCTTGCTCTATTGGAGACGCTGCAAAGAAGAGCTTGCTTCTTGCATTAAAACAGGGTGTGTTTCATGGATGAGAACTCTGGTCTGAATTTCCCTTCACAAACGGAGTTACACCCCAGGATCTGTGTATTCCTACCAGCAAGAGTTCATTTCGGTAAACCAAGTGATTTTGCAGCTCAAATGACTTTACACAGTTCACGCACCCAACGCGATTATCACTATTAACTAAAGAGCATTGATGTAAGCAGAGCTGTAGTTTGTATATGTTTCATAAGCAGAGTTGAATACATATGGTCCTCATGAGTTGGATACACAGTTCTTTTTTTCAGGGCATGCTCATGTTTCTTGCTGTATTTTATACTCAGGAAAGAAGAGCTTGCTTCTTGTGTTAAAACAGTTTGTGTTTCCGGGATGAGAATTCTGTTCTGAATTTCACTTCATAAACGGAGTTAAACCCCAGGATCTGTGTCTTCCTAAAAGCAAGAGTTCATTTTTGGTAAACCCAGTGAATTTTTGGCTCAAATGATTTTTCGCAATTCAGGAATCCAACGTGATTCTCACTATTAACTAAAGAGTATATATGTAACAGGAACTGTGGTTTGTATCAGTTTCATAAGCTCAGTTGAACTACATATGGTACATATGAGTAGGAAAAACAGTTTTTTTTACAGGGCATGCTCATGGTTCTTGCTGTATTTTAGACTCTGGAAAGAAGAGCTTGCTTCTTGCATTAAAGCAGAGTGTGTTTCAGGGAAGAGAACCCTGGTCTGAATTTCCCTTCAGAAACGGAGTTAAACCCCAGGATCAGTGTCTTACTATAAGCAAGTGTTCATTTGAGGTAAAGCCAGTAAATTTTGGGCTCAAATTATTTTTCGCTGTTCCCGAAACCAACATGATTCTCACTATTAACTAAAGAGCATTTATGGAAGAAGAGCAGCGTTTTGTATCAGTTTCATAAGCAGAGTTGAACTACATATGATCCGTATGAGTATGAAACACAGTTCTTTTTTTCTGGGCATGCTCATTGTTCTTGCTATAATGGAGAGGCTGGAAAGAAGACCTTGTTTCTTGCATTAAAAGAGAGTGTGTTTCATGCATGAGAACTCTGGTCTGAATTTACCTTCTGAAACGGAGTTAAACCCCAGGATGTGTGTCTTCCTACAAGCAAGAGTTCTTTTCTGGTAAACCCAGGATATTTTGAACTCAAATGATTTTTCGCAGTTCACGAACCAAAACGTGATTCGCACTATTAACTAAAGAGGATTTATGTAAGAGGAGCTGTGGTTTTGTCATTTTATAAGCAGAGTTGAACTACTTATCGTCTGTATGAGTAGGGAACACAGTTCTTTTTTTCTGAGCATGCTCATGGTTCTTGCTATATTTTAGACTCTGGAAAGAAGAGCTTGCTTCTTGCGTTAAAAGAGAGTGTGTTTCATGCATGAGAACTCTGGTCTGAATTTACGTTCTGAAACGGAGTTAAACCCCAGGATGTGTGTCTTCCTACAAGCAAGAGTTCATTTCTGGTAAACCCAGTGAATTTTGGGATCAAATGATTTTTCGCAGTTCAGGAACCAACACTATTCTCACTATTAACTAAAGAGCATGTATGTAACAGGAGCTCTGGTTTGTATCATTTTCATAAGCACAGTTGAACTACAAATGGTCTGTATGAGTAGGAAACACAGTTCTTTTTTTCAGGGCATGCTCAAGGTTCTTGCTGTATTGGAGACGCTACAAAGAAGAGCTTGCTTCTTGCATTAAAACAGGGTGTGTTTCATGGATGAGAACTATGGTCTGAATTTCCCTTCACAAACGGACTTAAACCCCATGATCTGTGTCTCCCTACAAGCAAGAGTTCATTTCTGGTAAACCAAGTGAATTTTGGGCTCAAATGATTTTACACAGTTCTTGAACCCAACCTTGATTATCACTATTAACTAAAGAGCATTTATGTAAGAGGAGCTGTGGTCTGTATCATTTCCATAAGCAGAGTTGGACTACATATGGTCCGTATGATTAGGTAACACAGTTCTTTTTTTCTTGGCATGCTCATGGTTCTTACTGTATTCGAGAACCTGGAAAGAAGAGGATGATTCATGCCTTAAAACAGAGTGTGTTTCAGGGATGAGAATTCTAGTCTGAATTTCCCTTCAGAAACGGAGTTAAACCCCAGGATCTGTGTCTTCCTACAAGCAAGTGTTCAGTTCTGGTAAACCAAGTGAATTTTCGGCTCAAATGAATTTACACTGTTCTAGAACCCAACTCGATTATCACTATTAACAAAAGAACATTTATATAAGAGGAGCTGTGGTCTGTATCATTTCATAAGCAGAGTTGAACTACATATGATCCGTATGAGTATGAAACACAGTTCTTTTTTTCTGGGCATGCTCATTGTTCTTGCTATAATGGAGAGGCTGGAAAGAAGACCTTGTTTCTTGCATTAAAAGAGAGTGTGTTTCATGCATGAGAACTCTGGTCTGAATTTACCTTCTGAAACGGAGTTAAACCCCAGGATGTGTGTCTTCCTACAAGCAAGAGTTCTTTTCTGGTAAACCCAGGATATTTTGAACTCAAATGATTTTTCGCAGTTCACGAACCAAAACGCGATTCGCACTATTAACTAAAGAGGATTTATGTAAGAGGAGCTGTGGTTTTGTCATTTTATAAGCAGAGTTGAACTACTTATCGTCTGTATGAGTAGGGAACACAGTTCTTTTTTTCTGAGCATGCTCATGGTTCTTGCTATATTTTAGACTCTGGAAAGAAGAGCTTGCTTCTTGCGTTAAAAGACAGTGTGTTTCATGCATGAGAATTCTGGTCTGAATTTACGTTCTGAAACGGAGTTAAACCCCAGGATGTGTGTCTTCCTACAAGCAAGAGTTCATTTCTGGTAAACCCAGTGAATTTTGGGATCAAATGATTTTTCGCAGTTCAGGAACCAACACTATTCTCACTATTAACTAAAGAGCATGTATGTAACAGGAGCTCTGGTTTGTATCATTTTCATAAGCACAGTTGAACTACAAATGGTCTGTATGAGTAGGAAACACAGTTCTTTTTTTCAGGGCATGCTCAAGGTTCTTGCTGTATTGGAGACGCTACAAAGAAGAGCTTGCTTCTTGCATTAAAACAGGGTGTGTTTCATGGATGAGAACTATGGTCTGAATTTCCCTTCACAAACGGACTTAAACCCCATGATCTGTGTCTCCCTACAAGCAAGAGTTCATTTCTGGTAAACCAAGTGAATTTTGGGCTCAAATGATTTTACACAGTTCTTGAACCCAACCTTGATTATCACTATTAACTAAAGAGCATTTATGTAAGAGGAGCTGTGGTCTGTATCATTTCCATAAGCAGAGTTGGACTACATATGGTCCGTATGATTAGGTAACACAGTTCTTTTTTTCTTGGCATGCTCATGGTTCTTACTGTATTCGAGAACCTGGAAAGAAGAGGATGATTCATGCCTTAAAACAGAGTGTGTTTCAGGGATGAGAATTCTAGTCTGAATTTCCCTTCAGAAACGGAGTTAAACCCCAGGATCTGTGTCTTCCTACAAGCAAGTGTTCAGTTCTGGTAAACCAAGTGAATTTTCGGCTCAAATGAATTTACACTGTTCTAGAACCCAACTCGATTATCACTATTAACAAAAGAACATTTATATAAGAGGAGCTGTGGTCTGTATCATTTCATAAGCAGAGTTGAACTACATATGGACCGTATGAGTAGGTAACACAGTTCTTTTTTTCTGGGCATGCTCATGGTTCTTACAGTATTAGAGACACTGGAAAGAAGAGTATGATTCTTCCCTTAAAACAGAGTGTTTTTCAGGGTTGAGAATTCTGGTCTGAATTTGCCTTCAGAAATGGAGTAAAACCCCAGGATCTGTGTCTTCCTACAGGCAAGAGTTCATTTCAGGTAAACCCAGGGAATTTTGGGCTCAAATGATTTTTCGCAGTTCACGAACCCAACATGATTCTCACTATTAACTAAAGAGCATTTATGTAAGAGGAGCTGTGGTTTGTATCAGTTTCATAAGCAGAGTTGAACTACATATGGTTTGTATGAGTAGGAAACACAGTTCTTTTTTTCTGGGCATGCTCATGGTTCTTGCTGTATTTTAGACTCAGGAAAGAAGAGCTTGCTTCTTGCATTAAAACAGGGTGTGTTTAATGGATGAGAACTCTGGTCTGAATTTCCCTTCACAAACGGACTTAAACTCCATGATCTCTGTCTCCCTACAAGGAAGAGTTCATTTCTGGTAAACCAAGTGAATTTTGGGCTCAAATGATTTTTCGCAGTTCACGAACCAAACATGATTCTCACTATTAACTAAAGAGCATTTATGTAAGAGGAGCTGTGGTTTGTATCAGTTTCATAAGCAGAGTTGAACTACATATGGTTTGTATGAGCAGGAAACACAGTTCATTTTTTCAGGGCATGCTCATGGTTCTTGCTCTATTGGAGACGCTGCAAAGAAGAGCTTGCTTCTTGCATTAAAACAGGGTGTGTTTCATGGATGAGAACTCTGGTCTGAATTTCCCTTCACAAACGGAGTTACACCCCAGGATCTGTGTATTCCTACCAGCAAGTGTTCATTTCGGGTAAACCAAGTGATTTTGCAGCTCAAATGACTTTACACAGTTCACGCACCCAACGCGATTATCACTATTAACTAAAGAGCATTGATGTAAGCAGAGCTGTAGTTTGTATATGTTTCATAAGCAGAATTGAATACATATGGTCCTCATGAGTTGGATACACAGTTCTTTTTTTCAGGGCATGCTCATGTTTCTTGCTGTATTTTATACTCGGGAAAGAAGAGCTTGCTTCTTGTGTTAAAACAGTTTGTGTTTCAGGGATGAGAATTCTGTTCTGAATTTCACTTCATAAACGGAGTTAAACCCCAGGATCTGTGTCTTCCTAAAAGCAAGAGTTCATTTTTGGTAAACCCAGTGAATTTTTGGCTCAAATGATTTTTCGCAATTCAGGAATCCAACGTGATTCTCACTATTAACTAAAGAGTATATATGTAACAGGAACTGTGGTTTGTATCAGTTTCATAAGCTCAGTTGAACTACATATGGTACATATGAGTAGGAAAAACAGTTTTTTTTACAGGGCATGCTCATGGTTCTTGCTGTATTTTAGACTCTGGAAAGAAGAGCTTGCTTCTTGCATTAAAGCAGAGTGTGTTTCAGGGAAGAGAACCCTGGTCTGAATTTCCCTTCAGAAACGGAGTTAAACCCCAGGATCAGTGTCTTACTATAAGCAAGTGTTCATTTGAGGTAAAGCCAGTAAATTTTGGGCTCAAATTATTTTTCGCTGTTCCCGAAACCAACATGATTCTCACTATTAACTAAAGAGCATTTATGGAAGAAGAGCAGCGTTTTGTATCAGTTTCATAAGCAGAGTTGAACTACATATGATCCGTATGAGTATGAAACACAGTTCTTTTTTTCTGGGCATGCTCATTGTTCTTGCTATATTGGAGAGGCTGGAAAGAAGACCTTGTTTCTTGCATTAAAAGAGAGTGTGTTTCATGCATGAGAACTCTGGTCTGAATTTACCTTCTGAAACGGAGTTAAACCCCAGGATGTGTGTCTTCCTACAAGCAAGAGTTCTTTTCTGGTAAACCCAGGATATTTTGAACTCAAATGATTTTTCGCAGTTCACGAACCAAAACGCGATTCGCACTATTAACTAAAGAGGATTTATGTCAGAGGAGCTGTGGTTTTGTCATTTTATGAGCAGAGTTGAACTACTTATCGTCTGTATGAGTAGGAAACACAGTTCTTTTTTTCTGGGCATGCTCATGGTTCTTGCTATATTTTAGACTCTGGAAAGAAGAGCTTGCTTCTTGCGTTAAAAGACAGTGTGTTTCATGCATGAGAACTCTGGTCTGAATTTACCTTCTGAAACGGAGTTAAACCCCAGGATGTGTGTCTTCCTACAAGCAAGAGTTCATTTCTGGTAAACCCAGTGAATTTTGGGATCAAATGATTTTTCGCAGTTCAGGAACCAACACTATTCTCACTATTAACTAAAGAGCATGTATGTAACAGGAGCTCTGGTTTGTATCATTTTCATAAGCACAGTTGAACTACAAATGGTCTGTATGAGTAGGAAACACAGTTCTTTTTTTCAGGGCATGCTCAAGGTTCTTGCTGTATTGGAGACGCTACAAAGAAGAGCTTGCTTCTTGCATTAAAACAGGGTGTGTTTCATGGATGAGAACTATGGTCTGAATTTCCCTTCACAAACGGACTTAAACCCCATGATCTGTGTCTCCCTACAAGCAAGAGTTCATTTCTGGTAAACCAAGTGAATTTTGGGCTCAAATGATTTTACACAGTTCTAGAACCCAACCTTGATTATCACTATTAACTAAAGAGCATTTATGTAAGATGAGCTGTGGTCTGTATCATTTCCATAAGCAGAGTTGGACTACATATGGTCCGTATGATTAGGTAACACAGTTCTTTTTTTCTTGGCATGCTCATGGTTCTTACTGTATTTGAGAACCTGGAAAGAAGAGGATGATTCATGCCTTAAAACAGAGTGTGTTTCAGGGATGAGAATTCTAGTCTGAATTTCCCTTCAGAAACGGAGTTAAACCCCAGGATCTGTGTCTTCCTACAAGCAAGTGTTCAGTTCTGGTAAACCAAGTGAATTTTCGGCTCAAATGAATTTACACTGTTCTAGAACCCAACTCGATTATCACTATTAACAAAAGAACATTTATATAAGAGGAGCTGTGGTCTGTATCATTTCATAAGCAGAGTTGAACTACATATGGACCGTATGAGTAGGTAACACAGTTCTTTTTTTCTGGGCATGCTCATGGTTCTTACAGTATTAGAGACGCTGGAAAGAAGAGTATGATTCTTCCATTAAAACAGAGTGTTTTTCAGGGTTGAGAATTCTGGTCTGAATTTGCCTTCAGAAATGGAGTAAAACCCCAGGATCTGTGTCTTCCTACAGGCAAGAGTTCATTTCAGGTAAACCCAGTGAATTTTGGGCTCAAATGATTTTTCGCAGTTCACGAACCCAACATGATTCTCACTATTAACTAAAGAGCATTTATGTAAGAGGAGCTGTGGTTTGTATCAGTTTCATAAGCAGAGTTGAACTACATATGGTTTGTATGAGTAGGAAACACAGTTCTTTTTTTCTGGGCATGCTCATGGTTCTTGCTGTATTTTAGACTCAGGAAAGAAGAGCTTGCTTCTTGCGTTAAAACAGAGTGTGTTTCAGGGATGAGAACTCTGGTCTGAATTTCCCTTCTGAAACAGAGTTAAACCGCAGGATCTGTGTCTTCCTACAAGCAGGAGATCATTTCTGTTTAAACCGGTGAATTTTGGGCTCAAATGATTTTTCCCAGTTCACAAACCCAACGCGATATCACTATTAACTAAAGAGCATTTATGTAAGAGGAGCTGTAGTCTGTATCATTTCATAAGCAGAGTTGAACTACATATGGTTTGTATGAGCAGGAAACACAGTTCATTTTTTCAGGGCATGCTCATGGTTCTTGCTCTATTGGAGACGCTGCAAAGAAGAGCTTGCTTCTTGCATTAAAACAGGGTGTGTTTCATGGATGAGAACTCTGGTCTGAATTTCCCTTCACAAACGGAGTTACACCCCAGGATCTGTGTATTCCTACCAGCAAGAGTTCATTTCGGGTAAACCAAGTGATTTTTCAGCTCAAATGACTTTACACAGTTCACGCACCCAACGCGATTATCACTATTGACTAAAGAGCATTGATGTAAGCAGAGCTGTAGTTTGTATATGTTTCATAAGCAGAATTGAATACATATGGTCCTCATGAGTTGGATACACAGTTCTTTTTTTCAGGGCATGCTCATGTTTCTTGCTGTATTTTATACTCGGGAAAGAAGAGCTTGCTTCTTGTGTTAAAACAGTTTGTGTTTCAGGGATGAGAATTCTGTTCTGAATTTCACTTCATAAACGGAGTTAAACCCCAGGATCTGTGTCTTCCTAAAAGCAAGAGTTCATTTTTGGTAAACCCAGTGAATTTTTGGATCAAATGATTTTTCGCAATTCAGGAATCCAACGTGATTCTCACTATTAACTAAAGAGTATATATGTAAAAGGAACTGTGGTTTGTATCAGTTTCATAAGCTCAGTTGAACTACATATGGTACATATGAGTAGGAAAAACAGTTTTTTTTACAGGGCATGCTCATGGTTCTTGCTGTATTTTAGACTCTGGAAAGAAGAGCTTGCTTCTTGCATTAAAGCAGAGTGTGTTTCAGGGAAGAGAACCCTGGTCTGAATTTCCCTTCAGAAACGGAGTTAAACCCCAGGATCAGTGTCTTACTATAAGCAAGTGTTCATTTGAGGTAAAGCCAGTAAATTTTGGGCTCAAATTATTTTTCGCTGTTCCCGAAACCAACATGATTCTCACTATTAACTAAAGAGCATTTATGGAAGAAGAGCAGCGTTTTGTATCAGTTTCATAAGCAGAGTTGAACTACATATGATCCGTATGAGTATGAAACACAGTTCTTTTTTTCTGGGCATGCTCATTGTTCTTGCTATATTGGAGAGGCTGGAAAGAAGACCTTGTTTCTTGCATTAAAAGAGAGTGTGTTTCATGCATGAGAACTCTGGTCTGAATTTACCTTCTGAAACGGAGTTAAACCCCAGGATGTGTGTCTTCCTACAAGCAAGAGTTCTTTTCTGGTAAACCCAGGATATTTTGAACTCAAATGATTTTTCGCAGTTCACGAACCAAAACGCGATTCGCACTATTAACTAAAGAGGATTTATGTCAGAGGAGCTGTGGTTTTGTCATTTTATGAGCAGAGTTGAACTACTTATCGTCTGTATGAGTAGGAAACACAGTTCTTTTTTTCTGGGCATGCTCATGGTTCTTGCTATATTTTAGACTCTGGAAAGAAGAGCTTGCTTCTTGCGTTAAAAGAGAGTGTGTTTCATGCATGAGAACTCTGGTCTGAATTTACCTTCTGAAACGGAGTTAAACCCCAGGATGTGTGTCTTCCTACAAGCAAGAGTTCATTTCTGGTAAACCCAGTGAATTTTGGGATCAAATGATTTTTCGCAGTTCAGGAACCAACACTATTCTCACTATTAACTAAAGAGCATGTATGTAACAGGAGCTCTGGTTTGTATCATTTTCATAAGCACAGTTGAACTACAAATGGTCTGTATGAGTAGGAAACACAGTTCTTTTTTTCAGGGCATGCTCAAGGTTCTTGCTGTATTGGAGACGCTACAAAGAAGAGCTTGCTTCTTGCATTAAAACAGGGTGTGTTTCATGGATGAGAACTATGGTCTGAATTTCCCTTCACAAACGGACTTAAACCCCATGATCTGTGTCTCCCTACAAGAAAGAGTTCATTTCTGGTAAACCAAGTGAATTTTGGGCTCAAATGATTTTACACAGTTCTAGAACCCAACCTTGATTATCACTATTAACTAAAGAGCATTTATGTAAGAGGAGCTGTGGTCTGTATCATTTCCATAAGCAGAGTTGGACTACATATGGTCCGTATGATTAGGTAACACAGTTCTTTTTTTCTTGGCATGCTCATGGTTCTTACTGTATTTGAGAACCTGGAAAGAAGAGGATGATTCATGCCTTAAAACAGAGTGTGTTTCAGGGATGAGAATTCTAGTCTGAATTTCCCTTCAGAAACGGAGTTAAACCCCAGGATCTGTGTCTTCCTACAAGCAAGTGTTCAGTTCTGTTAAACCAAGTGATTTTTCGGCTCAAATGAATTTACACTGTTCTAGAACCCAACTCGATTATCACTATTAACAAAAGAACATTTATATAAGAGGAGCTGAGGTCTGTATCATTTCATAAGCAGAGTTGAACTACATATGGACCGTATGAGTAGGTAACACAGTTCTTTTTTTCTGGGCATGCTCATGGTTCTTACAGTATTAGAGACGCTGGAAAGAAGAGTATGATTCTTCCCTTAAAACAGAGTGTTTTTCAGGGTTGAGAATTCTGGTCTGAATTTGCCTTCAGAAATGGAGTAAAACCCCAGGATCTGTGTCTTCCTACAGGCAAGAGTTCATTTCAGGTAAACCCAGTGAATTTTGGGCTCAAATGATTTTTCGCAGTTCACGAACCCAACATGATTCTCACTATTAACTAAAGAGCATTTATGTAAGAGGAGCTGTGGTTTGTATCAGTTTCATAAGCAGAGTTGAACTACATATGGTTTGTATGAGTAGGAAACACAGTTCTTTTTTTCTGGGCATGCTAATGGTTCTTGCTGTATTTTAGACTCAGGAAAGAAGAGCTTGCTTCTTGCGTTAAAACAGAGTATGTTTCAGGTATGAGAACTCTGGTCTGAATTTCCCTTCTGAAACAGAGTTAAACCACAGGATCTGTGTCTTCCTACAAGCAGGAGATCATTTCTGTTTAAACCGGTGAATTTTGGGCTCAAATGATTTTTCCCAGTTCA
The DNA here is from genome assembly GCA_949786405.1 of Onychomys arenicola. NCBI lineage: Eukaryota > Metazoa > Chordata > Mammalia > Rodentia > Cricetidae > Onychomys > Onychomys arenicola. The sequence continues at coordinate 2,772,107 of CATKUM010000028.1, forward strand.
CAAACCCAACGCGATATCACTATTAACTAAAGAGCATTTATGTAAGAGGAGCTGTAGTCTGTATCATTTCATAAGCAGAGTTGAACTACATATGGTTTGTATGAGCAGGAAACACAGTTCATTTTTTCAGGGCATGCTCATGGTTCTTGCTCTATTGGAGACGCTGCAAAGAAGAGCTTGCTTCTTGCATTAAAACAGGGTGTGTTTCATGGATGAGAACTCTGGTCTGAATTTCCCTTCACAAACGGAGTTACACCCCAGGATCTGTGTATTCCTACCAGCAAGAGTTCATTTCGGGTAAACCAAGTGATTTTTCAGCTCAAATGACTTTACACAGTTCACGCACCCAACGCGATTATCACTATTGACTAAAGAGCATTGATGTAAGCAGAGCTGTAGTTTGTATATGTTTCATAAGCAGAATTGAATACATATGGTCCTCATGAGTTGGATACACAGTTCTTTTTTTCAGGGCATGCTCATGTTTCTTGCTGTATTTTATACTCGGGAAAGAAGAGCTTGCTTCTTGTGTTAAAACAGTTTGTGTTTCAGGGATGAGAATTCTGTTCTGAATTTCACTTCATAAACGGAGTTAAACCCCAGGATCTGTGTCTTCCTAAAAGCAAGAGTTCATTTTTGGTAAACCCAGTGAATTTTTGGCTCAAATGATTTTTCGCAATTCAGGAATCCAACGTGATTCTCACTATTAACTAAAGAGTATATATGTAACAGGAACTGTGGTTTGTATCAGTTTCATAAGCTCAGTTGAACTACATATGGTACATATGAGTAGGAAAAACAGTTTTTTTAACAGGGCATGCTCATGGTTCTTGCTGTATTTTAGACTCTGGAAAGAAGAGCTTGCTTCTTGCATTAAAGCAGAGTGTGTTTCAGGGAAGAGAACCCTGGTCTGAATTTCCCTTCAGAAACGGAGTTAAACCCCAGGATCAGTGTCTTACTATAAGCAAGTGTTCATTTGAGGTAAAGCCAGTAAATTTTGGGCTCAAATTATTTTTCGCTGTTCCCGAAACCAACATGATTCTCACTATTAACTAAAGAGCATTTATGGAAGAAGAGCAGCGTTTTGTATCAGTTTCATAAGCAGAGTTGAACTACATATGATCCGTATGAGTATGAAACACAGTTCTTTTTTTCTGGGCATGCTCATTGTTCTTGCTATATTGGAGAGGCTGGAAAGAAGACCTTGTTTCTTGCATTAAAAGAGAGTGTGTTTCATGCATGAGAACTCTGGTCTGAATTTACCTTCTGAAACGGAGTTAAACCCCAGGATGTGTGTCTTCCTACAAGCAAGAGTTCTTTTCTGGTAAACCCAGGATATTTTGAACTCAAATGATTTTTCGCAGTTCACGAACCAAAACGCGATTCGCACTATTAACTAAAGAGGATTTATGTCAGAGGAGCTGTGGTTTTGTCATTTTATGAGCAGAGTTGAACTACTTATCGTCTGTATGAGTAGGAAACACAGTTCTTTTTTTCTGGGCATGCTCATGGTTCTTGCTATATTTTAGACTCTGGAAAGAAGAGCTTGCTTCTTGCGTTAAAAGACAGTGTGTTTCATGCATGAGAACTCTGGTCTGAATTTACCTTCTGAAACGGAGTTAAACCCCAGGATGTGTGTCTTCCTACAAGCAAGAGTTCATTTCTGGTAAACCCAGTGAATTTTGGGATCAAATGATTTTTCGCAGTTCAGGAACCAACACTATTCTCACTATTAACTAAAGAGCATGTATGTAACAGGAGCTCTGGTTTGTATCATTTTCATAAGCACAGTTGAACTACAAATGGTCTGTATGAGTAGGAAACACAGTTCTTTTTTTCAGGGCATGCTCAAGGTTCTTGCTGTATTGGAGACGCTACAAAGAAGAGCTTGCTTCTTGCATTAAAACAGGGTGTGTTTCATGGATGAGAACTATGGTCTGAATTTCCCTTCACAAACGGACTTAAACCCCATGATCTGTGTCTCCCTACAAGCAAGAGTTCATTTCTGGTAAACCAAGTGAATTTTGGGCTCAAATGATTTTACACAGTTCTAGAACCCAACCTTGATTATCACTATTAACTAAAGAGCATTTATGTAAGATGAGCTGTGGTCTGTATCATTTCCATAAGCAGAGTTGGACTACATATGGTCCGTATGATTAGGTAACACAGTTCTTTTTTTCTTGGCATGCTCATGGTTCTTACTGTATTTGAGAACCTGGAAAGAAGAGGATGATTCATGCCTTAAAACAGAGTGTGTTTCAGGGATGAGAATTCTAGTCTGAATTTCCCTTCAGAAACGGAGTTAAACCCCAGGATCTGTGTCTTCCTACAAGCAAGTGTTCAGTTCTGGTAAACCAAGTGAATTTTCGGCTCAAATGAATTTACACTGTTCTAGAACCCAACTCGATTATCACTATTAACAAAAGAACATTTATATAAGAGGAGCTGTGGTCTGTATCATTTCATAAGCAGAGTTGAACTACATATGGACCGTATGAGTAGGTAACACAGTTCTTTTTTTCTGGGCATGCTCATGGTTCTTACAGTATTAGAGACGCTGGAAAGAAGAGTATGATTCTTCCATTAAAACAGAGTGTTTTTCAGGGTTGAGAATTCTGGTCTGAATTTGCCTTCAGAAATGGAGTAAAACCCCAGGATCTGTGTCTTCCTACAGGCAAGAGTTCATTTCAGGTAAACCCAGTGAATTTTGGGCTCAAATGATTTTTCGCAGTTCACGAACCCAACATGATTCTCACTATTAACTAAAGAGCATTTATGTAAGAGGAGCTGTGGTTTGTATCAGTTTCATAAGCAGAGTTGAACTACATATGGTTTGTATGAGTAGGAAACACAGTTCTTTTTTTCTGGGCATGCTCATGGTTCTTGCTGTATTTTAGACTCAGGAAAGAAGAGCTTGCTTCTTGCGTTAAAACAGAGTGTGTTTCAGGGATGAGAACTCTGGTCTGAATTTCCCTTCTGAAACAGAGTTAAACCGCAGGATCTGTGTCTTCCTACAAGCAGGAGATCATTTCTGTTTAAACCGGTGAATTTTGGGCTCAAATGATTTTTCCCAGTTCACAAACCCAACGCGATATCACTATTAACTAAAGAGCATTTATGTAAGAGGAGCTGTAGTCTGTATCATTTCATAAGCAGAGTTGAACTACATATGGTTTGTATGAGCAGGAAACACAGTTCATTTTTTCAGGGCATGCTCATGGTTCTTGCTCTATTGGAGACGCTGCAAAGAAGAGCTTGCTTCTTGCATTAAAACAGGGTGTGTTTCATGGATGAGAACTCTGGTCTGAATTTCCCTTCACAAACGGAGTTACACCCCAGGATCTGTGTATTCCTACCAGCAAGAGTTCATTTCGGGTAAACCAAGTGATTTTTCAGCTCAAATGACTTTACACAGTTCACGCACCCAACGCGATTATCACTATTGACTAAAGAGCATTGATGTAAGCAGAGCTGTAGTTTGTATATGTTTCATAAGCAGAATTGAATACATATGGTCCTCATGAGTTGGATACACAGTTCTTTTTTTCAGGGCATGCTCATGTTTCTTGCTGTATTTTATACTCGGGAAAGAAGAGCTTGCTTCTTGTGTTAAAACAGTTTGTGTTTCAGGGATGAGAATTCTGTTCTGAATTTCACTTCATAAACGGAGTTAAACCCCAGGATCTGTGTCTTCCTAAAAGCAAGAGTTCATTTTTGGTAAACCCAGTGAATTTTTGGATCAAATGATTTTTCGCAATTCAGGAATCCAACGTGATTCTCACTATTAACTAAAGAGTATATATGTAACAGGAACTGTGGTTTGTATCAGTTTCATAAGCTCAGTTGAACTACATATGGTACATATGAGTAGGAAAAACAGTTTTTTTTACAGGGCATGCTCATGGTTCTTGCTGTATTTTAGACTCTGGAAAGAAGAGCTTGCTTCTTGCATTAAAGCAGAGTGTGTTTCAGGGAAGAGAACCCTGGTCTGAATTTCCCTTCAGAAACGGAGTTAAACCCCAGGATCAGTGTCTTACTATAAGCAAGTGTTCATTTGAGGTAAAGCCAGTAAATTTTGGGCTCAAATTATTTTTCGCTGTTCCCGAAACCAACATGATTCTCACTATTAACTAAAGAGCATTTATGGAAGAAGAGCAGCGTTTTGTATCAGTTTCATAAGCAGAGTTGAACTACATATGATCCGTATGAGTATGAAACACAGTTCTTTTTTTCTGGGCATGCTCATTGTTCTTGCTATATTGGAGAGGCTGGAAAGAAGACCTTGTTTCTTGCATTAAAAGAGAGTGTGTTTCATGCATGAGAACTCTGGTCTGAATTTACCTTCTGAAACGGAGTTAAACCCCAGGATGTGTGTCTTCCTACAAGCAAGAGTTCTTTTCTGGTAAACCCAGGATATTTTGAACTCAAATGATTTTTCGCAGTTCACGAACCAAAACGCGATTCGCACTATTAACTAAAGAGGATTTATGTCAGAGGAGCTGTGGTTTTGTCATTTTATGAGCAGAGTTGAACTACTTATCGTCTGTATGAGTAGGAAACACAGTTCTTTTTTTCTGGGCATGCTCATGGTTCTTGCTATATTTTAGACTCTGGAAAGAAGAGCTTGCTTCTTGCGTTAAAAGAGAGTGTGTTTCATGCATGAGAACTCTGGTCTGAATTTACCTTCTGAAACGGAGTTAAACCCCAGGATGTGTGTCTTCCTACAAGCAAGAGTTCATTTCTGGTAAACCCAGTGAATTTTGGGATCAAATGATTTTTCGCAGTTCAGGAACCAACACTATTCTCACTATTAACTAAAGAGCATGTATGTAACAGGAGCTCTGGTTTGTATCATTTTCATAAGCACAGTTGAACTACAAATGGTCTGTATGAGTAGGAAACACAGTTCTTTTTTTCAGGGCATGCTCAAGGTTCTTGCTGTATTGGAGACGCTACAAAGAAGAGCTTGCTTCTTGCATTAAAACAGGGTGTGTTTCATGGATGAGAACTATGGTCTGAATTTCCCTTCACAAACGGACTTAAACCCCATGATCTGTGTCTCCCTACAAGCAAGAGTTCATTTCTGGTAAACCAAGTGAATTTTGGGCTCAAATGATTTTACACAGTTCTAGAACCCAACCTTGATTATCACTATTAACTAAAGAGCATTTATGTAAGAGGAGCTGTGGTCTGTATCATTTCCATAAGCAGAGTTGGACTACATATGGTCCGTATGATTAGGTAACACAGTTCTTTTTTTCTTGGCATGCTCATGGTTCTTACTGTATTTGAGAACCTGGAAAGAAGAGGATGATTCATGCCTTAAAACAGAGTGTGTTTCAGGGATGAGAATTCTAGTCTGAATTTCCCTTCAGAAACGGAGTTAAACCCCAGGATCTGTGTCTTCCTACAAGCAAGTGTTCAGTTCTGGTAAACCAAGTGATTTTTCGGCTCAAATGAATTTACACTGTTCTAGAACCCAACTCGATTATCACTATTAACAAAAGAACATTTATATAAGAGGAGCTGAGGTCTGTATCATTTCATAAGCAGAGTTGAACTACATATGGACCGTATGAGTAGGTAACACAGTTCTTTTTTTCTGGGCATGCTCATGGTTCTTACAGTATTAGAGACGCTGGAAAGAAGAGTATGATTCTTCCCTTAAAACAGAGTGTTTTTCAGGGTTGAGAATTCTGGTCTGAATTTGCCTTCAGAAATGGAGTAAAACCCCAGGATCTGTGTCTTCCTACAGGCAAGAGTTCATTTCAGGTAAACCCAGTGAATTTTGGGCTCAAATGATTTTTCGCAGTTCACGAACCCAACATGATTCTCACTATTAACTAAAGAGCATTTATGTAAGAGGAGCTGTGGTTTGTATCAGTTTCATAAGCAGAGTTGAACTACATATGGTTTGTATGAGTAGGAAACACAGTTCTTTTTTTCTGGGCATGCTAATGGTTCTTGCTGTATTTTAGACTCAGGAAAGAAGAGCTTGCTTCTTGCGTTAAAACAGAGTATGTTTCAGGGATGAGAACTCTGGTCTGAATTTCCCTTCTGAAACAGAGTTAAACCACAGGATCTGTGTCTTCCTACAAGCAGGAGATCATTTCTGTTTAAACCGGTGAATTTTGGGCTCAAATGATTTTTCCCAGTTCACAAACCCAACGCGATATCACTATTAACTAAAGAGCATTTATGTAAGAGGAGCTGTAGTCTGTATCATTTCATAAGCAGAGTTGAACTACATATGGTTTGTATGAGCAGGAAACACAGTTCATTTTTTCAGGGCATGCTCATGGTTCTTGCTCTATTGGAGACGCTGCAAAGAAGAGCTTGCTTCTTGCATTAAAACAGGGTGTGTTTCATGGATGAGAACTCTGGTCTGAATTTCCCTTCACAAACGGAGTTACACCCCAGGATCTGTGTATTCCTACCAGCAAGAGTTCATTTCGGGTAAACCAAGTGATTTTTCAGCTCAAATGACTTTACACAGTTCACGCACCCAACGCGATTATCACTATTGACTAAAGAGCATTGATGTAAGCAGAGCTGTAGTTTGTATATGTTTCATAAGCAGAATTGAATACATATGGTCCTCATGAGTTGGATACACAGTTCTTTTTTTCAGGGCATGCTCATGTTTCTTGCTGTATTTTATACTCGGGAAAGAAGAGCTTGCTTCTTGTGTTAAAACAGTTTGTGTTTCAGGGATGAGAATTCTGTTCTGAATTTCACTTCATAAACGGAGTTAAACCCCAGGATCTGTGTCTTCCTAAAAGCAAGAGTTCATTTTTGGTAAACCCAGTGAATTTTTGGCTCAAATGATTTTTCGCAATTCAGGAATCCAACGTGATTCTCACTATTAACTAAAGAGTATATATGTAACAGGAACTGTGGTTTGTATCAGTTTCATAAGCTCAGTTGAACTACATATGGTACATATGAGTAGGAAAAACAGTTTTTTTTACAGGGCATGCTCATGGTTCTTGCTGTATTTTAGACTCTGGAAAGAAGAGCTTGCTTCTTGCATTAAAGCAGAGTGTGTTTCAGGGAAGAGAACCCTGGTCTGAATTTCCCTTCAGAAACGGAGTTAAACCCCAGGATCAGTGTCTTACTATAAGCAAGTGTTCATTTGAGGTAAAGCCAGTAAATTTTGGGCTCAAATTATTTTTCGCTGTTCCCGAAACCAACATGATTCTCACTATTAACTAAAGAGCATTTATGGAAGAAGAGCAGCGTTTTGTATCAGTTTCATAAGCAGAGTTGAACTACATATGATCCGTATGAGTATGAAACACAGTTCTTTTTTTCTGGGCATGCTCATTGTTCTTGCTATATTGGAGAGGCTGGAAAGAAGACCTTGTTTCTTGCATTAAAAGAGAGTGTGTTTCATGCATGAGAACTCTGGTCTGAATTTACCTTCTGAAACGGAGTTAAACCTCAGGATGTGTGTCTTCCTACAAGCAAGAGTTCTTTTCTGGTAAACCCAGGATATTTTGAACTCAAATGATTTTTCGCAGTTCACGAACCAAAACGCGATTCGCACTATTAACTAAAGAGGACTTATGTAAGAGGAGCTGTGGTTTTGTCATTTTATAAGCAGAGTTGAACTACTTATCGTCTGTATGAGTAGGAAACACAGTTCTTTTTTTCTGGGCATGCTCATGGTTCTTGCTATATTTTAGACTCTGGAAAGAAGAGCTTGCTTCTTGCGTTAAAAGAGAGTGTGTTTCATGCATGAGAACTCTGGTCTGAATTTACCTTCTGAAACGGAGTTAAACCCCAGGATGTGTGTCTTCCTACAAGCAAGAGTTCATTTCTGGTAAACCCAGTGAATTTTGGGATCAAATGATTTTTCGCAGTTCAGGAACCAACACTATTCTCACTATTAACTAAAGAGCATGTATGTAACAGGAGCTCTGGTTTGTATCATTTTCATAAGCACAGTTGAACTACAAATGGTCTGTATGAGTAGGAAACACAGTTCTTTTTTTCAGGGCTTGCTCAAGGTTCTTGCTGTATTGGAGACGCTACAAAGAAGAGCTTGCTTCTTGCATTAAAACAGGGTGTGTTTCATGGATGAGAACTATGGTCTGAATTTCCCTTCACAAAGGACTTAAACCCCATGATCTGTGTCTCCCTACAAGCAAGAGTTCATTTCTGGTAAACCAAGTGAATTTTGGGCTCAAATGATTTTACACAGTTCTAGAACCCAACCTTGATTATCACTATTAACTAAAGAGCATTTATGTAAGAGGAGCTGTGGTCTGTATCATTTCCATAAGCAGAGTTGGACTACATATGGTCCGTATGATTAGGTAACACAGTTCTTTTTTTCTTGGCATGCTCATGGTTCTTACTGTATTTGAGAATCTGGAAAGAAGAGGATGATTCATGCCTTAAAACAGAGTGTGTTTCAGGGATGAGAATTCTAGTCTGAATTTCCCTTCAGAAACGGAGTTAAACCCCAGGATCTGTGTCTTCCTACAAGCAAGTGTTCAGTTCTGGTAAACCAAGTGAATTTTCGGCTCAAATGAATTTACACTGTTCTAGAACCCAACTCGATTATCACTATTAACAAAAGAACATTTATATAAGAGGAGCTGTTGTCTGTATCATTTCATAAGAAGAGTTGAACTACATATGGACCGTATGAGTAGGTAACACAGTTCTTTTTTTCTGGGCAGGCTCATGGTTCTTACAGTATTAGAGACGCTGGAAAGAAGAGTATGATTCTTCCCTTAAAACAGAGTGTTTTTCAGGGTTGAGAATTCTGGTCTGAATTTGCCTTCAGAAATGGAGTAAAACCCCAGGATCTGTGTCTTCCTACAGGCAAGAGTTCATTTCAGGTAAACCCAGGGAATTTTGGGCTCAAATGATTTTTCGCAGTTCACGAACCCAACATGATTCTCACTATTAACTAAAGAGCATTTATGTAAGAGGAGCTGTAGTCTGTATCATTTCATAAGCAGAGTTGAACTACATATTGTTTGTATGAGCAGGAAACACAGTTCATTTTTTCAGGGCATTCTCATGGTTCTTGCTCTATTGGAGACGCTGCAAAGAAGAGCTTGCTTCTTGCATTAAAACAGGGTGTGTTTAATGGATGAGAACTCTGGTCTGAATTTCCCTTCACAAACGGAGTTACACCCCAGGATCTGTGTATTCCTAGCAGCTAGAGTTCATTTCGGGTAAACCAAGTTTTTTTTCAGCTCAAATGACTTTACACAGTTCACGCACCCAACGCGATTATCACTATTAACTAAAGAGCATTGATGTAAGAAGAGCTGTAGTTTGTATATGTTTCATAAGCAGAATTGAATACATATGGTCCTCATGAGTTGGATACACAGTTCTTTTTTTCAGGGCATGCTCATGTTTCTTGCTGTATTTTATACTCGGGAAAGAAGAGCTTGCTTCTTGTGTTAAAACAGTTTGTGTTTCAGGGATGAGAATTCTGTTCTGAATTTCACTTCATAAACGGAGTTAAACCCCAGGATCTGTGTCTTCCTAAAAGCAAGAGTTCATTTCTGGTAAACCCAGTGAATTTTTGGCTCAAATGATTTTTCGCAATTCAGGAATCCAACGTGATTCTCACTATTAACTAAAGAGTATATATGTAACAGGAACTGTGGTTTGTATCAGTTTCATAAGCTCAGTTGAACTACATATGGTACATATGAGTAGGAAAAACAGTTTTTTTTTACAGGGCATGCTCATGGTTCTTGCTGTATTTTAGACTCTGGAAAGAAGAGCTTGCTTCTTGCATTAAAGCAGAGTGTGTTTCAGGGAAGAGAACCCTGGTCTGAATTTCCCTTCAGAAACGGAGTTAAACCCCAGGATCAGTGTCTTACTATAAGCAAGTGTTCATTTGAGGTAAAGCCAGTAAATTTTGGGCTCAAATTATTTTTCGCTGTTCCCGAAACCAACATGATTCTCACTATTAACTAAAGAGCATTTATGGAAGAAGAGCAGCGTTTTGTATCAGTTTCATAAGCAGAGTTGAACTACATATGATCCGTATGAGTATGAAACACAGTTCTTTTTTTCTGGGCATGCTCATTGTTCTTGCTATATTGGAGAGGCTGGAAAGAAGACCTTGTTTCTTGCATTAAAAGAGAGTGTGTTTCATGCATGAGAACTCTGGTCTGAATTTACCTTCTGAAACGGAGTTAAACCCCAGGATGTGTGTCTTCCTACAAGCAAGAGTTCTTTTCTGGTAAACCCAGGATATTTTGAACTCAAATGATTTTTCGCAGTTCACGAACCAAAACGCGATTCGCACTATTAACTAAAGAGGATTTATGTAAGAGGAGCTGTGGTTTTGTCATTTTATAAGCAGAGTTGAACTACTTATCGTCTGTATGAGTAGGAAACACAGTTCTTTTTTTCTGGGCATGCTCATGGTTCTTGCTATATTTTAGACTCTGGAAAGAAGAGCTTGCTTCTTGCGTTAAAAGAGAGTGTGTTTCATGCATGAGAACTCTGGTCTGAATTTACCTTCTGAAACGGAGTCAAACCCCAGGATGTGTGTCTTCCTACAAGCAAGAGTTCATTTCTGGTAAACCCAGTGAATTTTGGGATCAAATGATTTTTCGCAGTTCAGGAACCAACACTATTCTCACTATTAACTAAAGAGCATGTATGTAACAGGAGCTGTGGTTTGTATCAGTTTCATAAGCACAGTTGAACTACAAATGGTCTGTATGAGTAGGAAACACAGTTCTTTTTTTCAGGGCATGCTCATGGTTCTTGCTGTATTGGAGACGCTACAAAGAAGAGCTTGCTTCTTGCATTAAAACAGGGTGTGTTTCATGGATGAGAACTCTGCTCTGAATTTCCCTTCACAAACGGACTTAAACCCCATGATCTGTGTCTCCCTACAAGCAAGAGTTCATTTCTGGTAAACCAAGTGAATTTTGGGCTCAAATGATTTTACACAGTTCTAGAACCCAACCTTGATTATCACTATTAACTAAAGAGCATTTATGTAAGAGGAGCTGTGGTCTGTATCATTTCCATAAGCAGAGTTGGACTACATATGGTCCGTATGATTAGGCAACACAGTTCTTTTTTTCTTTGCTTGCTCATGGTTCTTACTGTATTCGAGAACCTGGAAAGAAGAGGATGATTCATGCCTTAAAACAGAGTGTGTTTCAGGGATGAGAATTCTAGTCTGAATTTCCCTTCAGAAACGGAGTTAAACCCCAGGATCTGTGTCTTCCTACAAGCAAGAGTGCATTTCTGGTTAACCCAGTGAATTTTGGTCTCAAATGATTATTCGTCATTCACGAACAGAACGTCTATCTCACAATTAACTAAGAGCATTTATGTAAGAGGAGCTATGGTTTGTATCAGTTTCATAAGCAGAGTTGAACTACATATGGTCTGTATGAGTAGGAAACACAGTTCTTTTTTTCTGGGCATGCTCATTGTTCTTGCTATATTGCAGACGCTGGAAAGAAGAACTTGCTTCTTGCATTAAAACAAAATGTGTTTCATGGATGAGAACTCTGGTCTGAATTTTCCTTCAGAATCAGAGTTAAACCCCATGATCTGTGTCTTCCTACAAGCAAGAGTTCATTTCTGGTAAACCAAGTGAATTTTGTGCTCAAATGATTTTACAAAGTTCGAGAACTGAACGCGATTATCACTATTAACTAAAGAGCATTTATGTAAGAGGAGATATGGTCTGTACCAGTTTCATAAGCAGAGTTGGACTATATATGATCGGTATGCGTAGGAAACACAGTTCATTTTTTCTGGGCATGCTCATGGTTCTTACTGTATTGGAGACCCTGCACAGAAGAGGATGATTCATGCCTCAAAACAGAATGTGTTTCAGGGATGAGAATTCTGGTCTGAATTTGCCTACAAAAACGGAGAGAAAACCCAGGATCTGTGTCTTCCTACAAGCAATAGTTCATTTCTGGTAAAACCAGTGAATTTTGGGCTGAAATGATTTTCGCAGTTCATGATCCCAACTCGATTCTCACTATTAACTAAAGAGCATTTAAGTAGGAGGAGCTGTGGTTTGTATCAGTTTCAAAAGCAGAGTTGTACTACATATGGTCCATATGAGGAGGAAACACATTTCTTTTTTTCAGGGCATGCTCATGGTTCTTGCTGTATTTTAGACTCTGGAAAGAAATGCTTGCTTCTTGCATTAAATCTGAGTGTGTTTCAGGGATGAGAACTCTTGTCTGAATTTACCTTCTGAAACGGAGTTAAACCCCAGGATGTGTGTCTTCCTACAAGCAAGAGTTCTTTTCTGGTAAACCCAGGATATTTTGAACTCAAATGTTTTTTCGCAGTTCACGAACCAAAACGCGATTCGCACTATTAACTGAAGAGGATATATGTAAGAGGAGCTGTGGTTTTGTCATTTAATAAGCAGAGTTGAACTACTTATGGTCTGTATGAGTAGGAAACACAGTTCTTTTTTTCAGGGCATGCTCATGGTTCTTGTTGTATTGTAGATTCTGGAAAGAAGAGCTTGCTTCTAGCGTTAAAAGAGAGTGTGTTTCATGCATGAGAACTCTGGTCTGAATTTCCCTTCAGAAACGGAGTTAAACCCCCGGATCTGTGTCTTCCTACAAGCTAATGTTCAGTTCTGGTAAACCAAGTGAATTTTCGGCTCAAATGAATTTACACTGTTCTAGGACCCAACTCGATTATCACTATTAAAAAAAGAACATTTATATAAGAGGAGCTGTGGTCTGTATCATTTCATAAGCAGAGTTGAACTACATATGGACCGTATGAGTAGTTAAACCGCAGGATCCGTGTCTTCCTACAAGCAAGAGTTCATTTCTGGGTAACCCAATGAATTTTGGGCTCAAAAGATTTTTCCCAGTTCACAAACCCAACGCTATTCTCACTATTTACTAAAGTGCATTTATGTAAGAAGAGCTGTGGTTTGTATCAGGTTCATAAGCAGAGTTGAATACATATGGTCCTTATGAGTAGGAAACACAGTTCTTTTTTTCAGTACATGCTCATGGTTCTTGCTCTATTGGAGACGCTGGAAAGAAGAGCTTGCTTCTTGTTTTAAAACAGAGTGTGTTTCATGGATGAGAACCCTGGTCTGCATTTCCCTTCACAAACGGAGTTAAACCCCATGATCTGTGTCTTCCTACCAGCAATAGTTCATTTCTGGTAAACCAAGTGAATATTCAGCTCCAATGACTTTACACAGTTCTAGAACCCAACGCGATTATCACTATTAACTAACGAGCATTTTTGTAAGAGGAGCTGTGGTTTGTATCAGTTTCATAAGCACACTTGAACTACATATGGTCCTAATGAGTAGGGTACACAGTTCTTTTTTTCAGGGCATGCTCATGGTTCTTGCTGTATTTTAGATTCTGGAAAGAAGAGCTTGCTTCTTGCTTTAAATCAGAGTCTGTTACAGGAATGAGAACTCTGGTCTGAATTTCCCATCAGAGGCAGCTTTAAACCACAGGATATGTGTCTTCCTACAAGCAAGAGTTCATTTCTTGTAAACAAAGTGAATTTTCGACTCAAATGACTTAACACATTTCTAGAACCCTATGCGATTATCACTATTAACTAAAGAGCATTTATGTAAGAGGAGCTGTAGTCTGTATCATTTCATAATCAGAGTTGAACTACATATGGTCCGTATGAGTAGGAAACACAGTTTTTTTTTTTTCTGGGCATGCTCATGGTTCTTACTGTATTGGAGAAGCTGGAAAGAAGAGGATGATTCTTGCCTTAAAACAGAGTGTTTTTCAGTGTTGAGAATTTGTTTGAATTTGCCTTCAAAAACGGAGTTAAACCCCAGCATCTGTGTCTGCCTACAAGTAAGAGTTCATTTCAGGTAAACCCTGTGAATTTTGTGCTCAAATGATTTTTCGCAGTTCAAGAACCCAACGCGATTCTCACTATTAACTAAAGAGGAATTATGTAAGAGGAGCTGTGGTTTGAATCAGTTTCATAAGCAGAATTTAACTACATATGGTCAGTATGAGTAGGAAACAAAGTTCTTTTTTTCTGGGAATGCTCATGTTTCTTACTGTATTGGAGACGCTGGATAGAAGAGGATGATTCTTGCCTTAAAACAGAGTTTTTTTCAGGGATGTGAACTCTGGTCTGAATTTGCCTTCAGAAAAGGAGTTAAACCCCAGGATCTGTGTCTTCCTACAAGCAAGAGTTCTTTTCTGGTAAATCCAGGGTATTTTGATCTCAAAAGATTTTTTGCAGTTCACGAACCTAAACACGATTCTCACTATTAAATAAAGAGGATTTATGTAAGAGGAGCTGTGGTTTGTATCAGTTTCATAAGCAGAGTTGAACTACAAATGGTTTGTATGAGTAGGAAACACAGTTCTTTTTTTCTGGGCATGCTCATGGTTCTTGCTGTATTTTAGACTCAGGAAAGAAGAGCTTGCTTCTTGCGTTAAAACAGAGTGTGTTTCAGGGATGAGAACTCTGGTCTGAATTTCCCTTCTGAAACAGAGTTAAACCGCAGGATCTGTGTCTTCCTACAAGCAAGAAATCATTTCTGGTTAAACCGGTGAATTTTGGGCTCAAATGATTTTTCCCAGTTCACAAACCCAACGCGATATCACTATTAACTAAAGAGCATTTCTGTAAGAGGAGCTATAGTCTGTATCATTTCATAATCAGAGTTGAACTACATATGGTCCGTATGAGTAGGAAACACAGTTTTTTTTTCTGGGCATTCTCAAGGTTCTTACTGTATTGGAGAAGCTGGAAAGAAGAGGATGATTCTTGCCTTAAAACAGAGTGTTTTTCAGGGTTGAGAATTTGCTTGAATTTGCCTTCAGAAACGGAGTTAAACCCCAGCATCTGTGTCTGCCGACAAGTCAGAGTTCATTTCAGGTAAACCCTGTGAATTTTGTGCTCAAATGATTTTTCGCAGTTCAGGAACCCAACGTGATTCTCACTGTTAACTAAAGAGGAATTGTGTAAGAGGAGCTGTGGTTTGAATCAGTTTCATAAGCAGAATTCAACTACATATGGTCTGTATGATGAGGAAACACAGTTCTTTTTTTCTGGGAATGCTCATGTTTCTTACTGTTTTGGAAAAGATGGATAGAAGAGGATGATTCTTGCCTTAAAACAGAGTTTTTTTCAGGGATGTGAACTCTGGTCTGAATTTGCCTTCAGAAAAGGAGTTAAACCCCAGCATCTGTGTCTTCCTACAAGCAAGAGTTCTTTTCTGGTAAATCCAGGGTATTTTGATCTCAAAAGATTTTTTGCAGTTCACGAACCTAAAAACGATTCTCACTATTAACTAAAGAGGATTTATGTAAGAGGAGCTGTGGTTTGTATCAGTTTCATAAGCAGAATTCAACTACATATGGTCTGTATGAGTAGGTAACACAGTTCTTTTTTTCTGGACATGCTCATGGTTCTTACTGTATTGGAGAAGCTGGAAGAAGAATTCTTGCCATAAAACAGAGTGTTTTTCAGGGTTGAGAATGCTGGTCTGAATTTGCCTTCAGAAATGGAGTAAAACACCAGGATCTGTGTCTTCCTACAAGCAAGAGTTCATTTCAGGTAAACCCAGTGAATTTGGGGCTCAAATGATTATTCACAGTTCACGAACCCAACACGATTCTCACTATTAACTAAAGAGCATTTATGTAAGCAGAGCTGTGGTTTGTATCAGTTTCATAAGCAGAGTTGAATACATATGGTCCTTATGAGTATGATACACAGATCTTTTTTTCAGGGCATGCACATGGTTCTTGCTGTATTTTAGACTCAGGAAAGAAGAGCTTGCTTCTTGCGTTAAAACAGAGTGTGTTTCAGGGATGAGAACTCTGGTCTGAATTTCCCTTCTGAAACAGAGTTAAACCGCAGGATCCGTGTCTTCCTACAAGCAAGAGTTCATTTCTGGTTAACCCAATGAATTTTGGGCTCAAAAGATTTTTCCCAGTTCACAAACCCAACGCGATTCTCACTATTTACTAAAGTGCATTTATGTAAGAAGAGCTGTGGTTTGTATCAGGTTCATAAGCAGAGTTGAATACATATGGTCCTTATGAGTAGGAAACACAGTTCTTTTTTTCAGTACATGCTCATGGTTCTTGCCCTATTGGAGACGCTGGAAAGAAGAGCTTGCTTCTTGTTTTAAAACAGAGTGTGTTTCATGGATGAGAACTCTGGTCTGCATTTCCCTTCACAAACGGAGTTAAACCCCATGATCTGTGTCTTCCTACCAGCAAGAGTTCATTTCTGGTAAACCAAGTGAATATTCAGCTCCAATGACTTTACACAGTTCTAGAACCCAACGCGATTATCACTATTAACTAACGAGCATTTTTGTAAGAGGAGCTGTGGTTTGTATCAGTTTCATAAGCACACTTGAACTACATATGGTCCTAATGAGTAGGGTACACAGTTCTTTTTTTCAGGGCATGCTCATGGTTCTTGCTGTATTTTAGATTCTGGAAAGAAGAGCTTGCTTCTTGCTTTAAATCAGAGTCTGTTACAGGAATGAGAACTCTGGTCTGAATTTCCCATCAGAGGCAGCTTTAAACCACAGGATATGTGTCTTCCTACAAGCAAGAGTTCATTTCTGGTAAACAAAGTGAATTTTCGGCTCAAATGACTTAACACATTTCTAGAACCCTACGCGATTATCACTATTAACTAAAGAGCATTTATGTAAGAGGAGCTGTAGTCTGTATCATTTCATAATCAGAGTTGAACTACATATGGTCCGTATGAGTAGGAAACACAGTTTTTTTTTTCTGGGCATGCTCATGGTTCTTACTGTATTGGAGAAGCTGGAAAGAAGAGGATGATTCTTGCCTTAAAACAGAGTGTTTTTCAGTGTTGAGAATTTGTTTGAATTTGCCTTCAAAAACGGAGTTAAACCCCAGGATCTGTGTCTGCCTACAAGTAAGAGTTCATTTCAGGTAAACCCTGTGAATTTTGTGCTCAAATGATTTTTCGCAGTTCAAGAACCCAACGCGATTCTCACTATTAACTAAAGAGGAATTATGTAAGAGGAGCTGTGGTTTGAATCAGTTTCATAAGCAGAATTTAACTACATATGGTCAGTATGAGTAGGAAACAAAGTTCTTTTTTTCTGGGAATGCTCATGTTTCTTACTGTATTGGAGACGCTGGATAGAAGAGGATGATTCTTGCCTTAAAACAGAGTTTTTTTCAGGGATGTGAACTCTGGTCTGAATTTGCCTTCAGAAAAGGAGTTAAACGCCAGGATCTGTGTCTTCCTACAAGCAAGAGTTCTTTTCTGGTAAATCCAGGGTATTTTGATCTCAAAAGATTTTTTGCAGTTCACGAACCTAAACACGATTCTCACTATTAACTAAAGAGGATTTATGTAAGAGGAGCTGTGGTTTGTATCAGTTTCATAAGCAGAGTTGAACTACAAATGGTTTGTATGAGTAGGAAACACAGTTCTTTTTTTCTGGGCATGCTCATGGTTCTTGCTGTATTTTAGACTCAGGAAAGAAGAGCTTGCTTCTTGCGTTAAAACAGAGTGTGTTTCAGGGATGAGAACTCTGGTCTGAATTTCCCTTCTGAAACAGAGTTAAACCGCAGGATCTGTGTCTTCCTACAAGCAAGAAATCATTTCTGGTTAAACCGGTGAATTTTGGGCTCAAATGATTTTTCCAAGTTCACAAACCCAACGCGATATCACTATTAACTAAAGAGCATTTCTGTAAGAGGAGCTATAGTCTGTATCATTTCATAATCAGAGTTGAACTACATATGGTCCGTTTGAGTAGGAAACCCAGTTTTTTTTTCTGGGCATTCTCAAGGTTCTTACTGTATTGGAGAAGCTGGAAAGAAGAGGATGATTCTTGCCTTAAAACAGAGTGTTTTTCAGGGTTGAGAATTTGCTTGAATTTGCCTTCAGAAACGGAGTTAAACCCCAGCGTCTGTGTCTGCCGACAAGTCAGAGTTCATTTCAGGTAAACCCTGTGAATTTTGTGCTCAAATGATTTTTCGCAGTTCAGGAACCCAACGTGATTCTCACTGTTAACTAAAGAGGAATTATGTAAGAGGAGCTGTGGTTTGAATCAGTTTCATAAGCTGAATTCAACTACATATGGTCTGTATGATGAGGAAACACAGTTCTTTTTTTCTGGGAATGCTCATGTTTCTTACTGTATTGGAAAAGCTGGATAGAAGAGGATGATTCTTGCCTTAAAACAGAGTTTTTTTCAGGGATGTGAACTCTGGTCTGAATTTGCCTTCAGAAAAGGAGTTAAACCCCAGGATCTGTGTCTTCCTACAAGCAAGAGTTCTTTTGTGGTAAATCCAGGGTATTTTGATCTCAAAAGATTTTTTGCAGTTCACGAACCTAAAAACGATTCTCACTATTAACTAAAGAGGATTTATGTAAGAGGAGCTGTGGTTTGTATCAGTTTCATAAGCAGAATTCAACTACATATGGTCTGTATGAGTAGGTAACACAGTTCTTTTTTTCTGGACATGCTCATGGTTCTTACTGTATTAGAGAAGCTGGAAGAAGAATTCTTGCCATAAAACAGAGTGTTTTTCAGGGTTGAGAATGCTGGTCTGAATTTGCCTTCAGAAATGGAGTAAAACACCAGGATCTGTGTCTTCCTACAAGCAAGAGTTCATTTCAGGTAAACCCTGTGAATTTTGGGCTCAAATGATTATTCACAGTTCACGAACCCAACACGATTCTCACTATTAACTAAAGAGCATTTATGTAAGCAGAGCTGTGGTATGTATCAGTTTCATAAGCAGAGTTGAATACATATGGTCCTTATGAGTATGATACACAGATCTTTTTTTCAGGGCATGCACATGGTTCTTGCTGTATTTTAGACTCAGGAAAGAAGAGCTTGCTTCTTGCGTTAAAACAGAGTGTGTTTCAGGGATGAGAACTCTGGTCTGAATTTCCCTTCTGAAACAGAGTTAAACCGCAGGATCCGTGTCTTCCTACAAGCAAGAGTTCATTTCTGGGTAACCCAATGAATTTTGGGCTCAAAAGATTTTTCCCAGTTCACAAACCCAACGCGATTCTCACTATTTACTAAAGTGCATTTATGTAAGAAGAGCTGTGGTTTGTATCAGGTTCATAAGCAGAGTTGAATACATATGGTCCTTATGAGTAGGAAACACAGTTGTTTTTTTCAGTACATGCTCATGGTTCTTGCTCTATTGGAGACGCTGGAAAGAAGAGCTTGCTTCTTGTTTTAAAACAGAGTGTGTTTCATGGATGAGAACTCTGGTCTGCATTTCCCTTCACAAACGGAGTTAAACCCCATGATCTGTGTCTTCCTACCAGCAAGATTTCATTTCTGGTAAGCCAGGTGAATATTCAGCTCCAATGACTTTACACAGTTCTAGAACCCAACGCGATTATCACTATTAACTAACGAGAATTTTTGTAAGAGGAGCTGTGGTTTGTATCAGTTTCATAAGCACACTTGAACTACATATGGTCCTAATGAGTAGGGTACACAGTTCTTTTTTTCAGGGCATGCTCATGGTTCTTGCTGTATTTTAGATTCTGGAAAGAAGAGCTTGCTTCTTGCTTTAAATCAGAGTCTGTTACAGGAATGAGAACTCTGGTCTGAATTTCCCATCAGAGGCAGCTTTAAACCACAGGATATGTGTCTTCCTACAAGCAAGAGTTCATTTCTTGTAAACAAAGTGAATTTTCGGCTCAAATGACTTAACACATTTCTAGAACCCTACGCGATTATCACTATTAACTAAAGAGCATTTATGTAAGAGGAGCTGTAGTCTGTATCATTTCATAATCAGAGTTGAACTACATATGGTCCGTATGAGTAGGAAACACAGTTTTTTTTTTTTTTCTGGGCATGCTCATGGTTCTTACTGTATTGGAGAACCTGGAAAGAAGAGGATGATTCTTGCCTTAAAACAGAGTGTTTTTCAGTGTTGAGAATTTGTTTGAATTTGCCTTCAAAAACGGAGTTAAACCCCAGGATCTGTGTCTGCCTACAAGTAAGAGTTCATTTCAGGTAAACCCTGTGAATTTTGTGCTCAAATGATTTTTCGCAGTTCAAGAACCCAACGTGATTCTCACTATTAACTAAAGAGGAATTATGTAAGAGGAGCTGTGGTTTGAATCAGTTTCATAAGCAGAATTTAACTACATATGGTCTGTATGATGAGGAAACACAGTTCTTTTTTTCTGGGAATGCTCATGTTTCTTACTGTATTGGAGACGCTGGATAGAAGAGGATGATTCTTGCCTTAAAACAGAGTTTTTTTCAGGGATGTGAACTCTGGTCTGAATTTGCCTTCAGAAAAGGAGTTAAACCCCAGGATCTGTGTCTTCCTACAAGCAAGAGTTCTTTTCTGGTAAATCCAGGGTATTTTGATCTCAAAAGATTTTTTGCAGTTCACGAACCTAAACACGATTCTCACTATTAACTAAAGAGGATTTATGTAAGAGGAGCTGTGGTTTGTATCAGTTTCATAAGCAGAGTTGAACTACAAATGGTTTGTATGAGTAGGAAACACAGTTCTTTTTTTCTGGGCATGCTAATGGTTCTTGCTGTATTTTAGACTCAGGAAAGAAGAGCTTGCTTCTTGCGTTAAAACAGAGTGTGCTTCAGGGATGAGAACTCTGGTCTGAATTTCCCTTCTGAAACAGAGTTAAACCGCAGGATCTGTGTCTTCCTACAAGCAAGAAATCATTTCTGGTTAAACCGGTGAATTTTGGGCTCAAATGATTTTTCCCAGTTCACAAACCCAACGCGATATCACTATTAACTAAAGAGCATTTCTGTAAGAGGAGCTATAGTCTGTATCATTTCATAATCAGAGTTGAATTTCATATGGTCCTTATGAGTAGGAAACACAGTTTTTTTTTCTGGGCATTCTCAAGGTTCTTACTGTATTGGAGAAGCTGGAAAGAAGAGGATGATTCTTGCCTTAAAACAGAGTGTTTTTCAGGGTTGAGAATTTGCTTGAATTTGCCTTCAGAAACGGAGTTAAACCCCAGCGTCTGTGTATGCCGACAAGTCAGAGTTCATTTCAGGTAAACCCTGTGAGTTTTGTGCTCAAATGTTTTTTTCGCAGTTCAGGAACCCAACCTGATTCTTACTGTTAACTAAAGAGGAATTATGTAAGAGGAGCTGTGGTTTGAATCAGTTTCATAAGCAGAATTCAACTACATATGGTCTGTATGATGAGGAAACACAGTTCTTTTTTTCTGGGAATGCTCATGTTTCTTACTGTATTGGAGACGCTGGATAGAAGAGGATGATTCTTGCCTTAAAACAGAGTTTTTTTCAGGGATGTGAACTCTGGTCTGAATTTGCCTTCAGAAAAGGAGTTAAACCCCAGGATCTGTGTCTTCCTACAAGCAAGAGTTCTTTTCTGGTAAATCCAGGGTATTTTGATCTCAAAAGATTTTTTGCAGTTCACGAACCTAAACACGATTCTCACTATTAACTAAAGAGGATTTATGTAAGAGGAGCTGTGGTTTGTATCAGTTTCATAAGCAGAGTTGAACTACAAATGGTTTGTATGAGTAGGAAACACAGTTCTTTTTTTCTGGGCATGCTAATGGTTCTAGCTGTATTTTAGACTCAGGAAAGAAGAGCTTGCTTCTTGCGTTAAAACAGAGTGTGCTTCAGGGATGAGAACTCTGGTCTGAATTTCCCTTCTGAAACAGAGTTAAACCGCAGGATCTGTGTCTTCCTACAAGCAAGAAATCATTTCTGGTTAAACCGGTGAATTTTGGGCTCAAATGATTTTTCCAAGTTCACAAACCCAACGCGATATCACTATTAACTAAAGAGCATTTCTGTAAGAGGAGCTATAGTCTGTATCATTTCATAATCAGAGTTGAACTACATATGGTCTGTATGAGTAGGAAACACAGTTTTTTTTTCTGGGCATTCTCAAGGTTCTTACTGTATTGGAGAAGCTGGAAAGAAGAGGATGATTCTTGCCTTAAAACAGAGTGTTTTTCAGGGTTGAGAATTTGCTTGAATTTGCCTTCAGAAACGGAGTTAAACCCCAGCGTCTGTGTCTGCCAACAAGTAAGAGTTCATTTCAGGTAAACCCTGTGAATTTTGTGCTCAAATGATTTTTCGCAGTTCAAGAACCCAACGTGATTCTCACTATTAACTAAAGAGGAATTATGTAAGAGGAGCTGTGGTTTGAATCAGTTTCATAAGCAGAATTTAACTACATATGGTCAGTATGAGTAGGAAACAAAGTTCTTTTTTTCTGGGAATGCTCATGTTTCTTACTGTATTGGAGACGCTGGATAGAAGAGGATGATTCTTGCCTTAAAACAGAGTTTTTTTCAGGGATGTGAACTCTGGTCTGAATTTGCCTTCAGAAAAGGAGTTAAACCCCAGCATCTGTGTCTTCCTACAAGCAAGAGTTCTTTTCTGGTAAATCCAGGGTATTTTGATCTCAAAAGATTTTTTGCAGTTCACGAACCTAAAAACGATTCTCACTATTAACTAAAGAGGATTTATGTAAGAGGAGCTGTGGTTTGTATCAGTTTCGTGAGCAGAATTCAACTACATATGGTCTGTATGAGTAGGTAACACAGTTCTTTTTTTCTGGACATGCTCATGGTTCTTACTGTATTGGAGAAGCTGGAAGAAGAATTCTTGCCATAAAACAGAGTGTTTTTCAGGGTTGAGAATGCTGGTCTGAATTTGCCTTCAGAAATGGAGTAAAACACCAGGATCTGTGTCTTCCTACAAGCAAGAGTTCATTTCAGGTAAACCCAGTGAATTTTGGGCTCAAATGATTATTCACAGTTCACGAACCCAACACGATTCTCACTATTAACTAAAGAGCATTTATGTAAGCAGAGCTGTGGTTTGTATCAGTTTCATAAGCAGAGTTGAATACATATGGTCCTTATGAGTATGATACACAGATCTTTTTTTCAGGGCATGCACATGGTTCTTGCTGTATTTTAGACTCAGGAAAGAAGAGCTTGCTTCTTGCGTTAAAACAGAGTGTGTTTCAGGGATGAGAACTCTGGTCTGAATTTCCCTTCTGAAACAGAGTTAAACCGCAGGATCCGTGTCTTCCTACAAGCAAGAGTTCATTTCTGGTTAACCCAATGAATTTTGGGCTCAAAAGATTTTTCCCAGTTCACAAACCCAACGCGATTCTCACTATTTACTAAAGTGCATTTATGTAAGAAGAGCTGTGGTTTGTATCAGGTTCATAAGCAGAGTTGAATACATATGGTCCTTATGAGTAGGAAACACAGTTCTTTTTTTCAGTACATGCTCATGGTTCTTGCCCTATTGGAGACGCTGGAAAGAAGAGCTTGCTTCTTGTTTTAAAACAGAGTGTGTTTCATGGATGAGAACTCTGGTCTGCATTTCCCTTCACAAACGGAGTTAAACCCCATGATCTGTGTCTTCCTACCAGCAAGATTTCATTTCTGGTAAGCCAGGTGAATATTCAGCTCCAATGACTTTACACAGTTCTAGAACCCAACGCGATTATCACTATTAACTAACGAGCATTTTTGTAAGAGGAGCTGTGGTTTGTATCAGTTTCATAAGCACACTTGAACTACATATGGTCCTAATGAGTAGGGTACACAGTTCTTTTTTTCAGGGCATGCTCATGGTTCTTGCTGTATTTTAGATTCTGGAAAGAAGAGCTTGCTTCTTGCTTTAAATCAGAGTCTGTTACAGGAATGAGAACTCTGGTCTGAATTTCCCATCAGAGGCAGCTTTAAACCACAGGATATGTGTCTTCCTACAAGCAAGAGTTCATTTCTTGTAAACAAAGTGAATTTTCGGCTCAAATGACTTAACACATTTCTAGAACCCTACGCGATTATCACTATTAACTAAAGAGCATTTATGTAAGAGGAGCTGTAGTCTGTATCATTTCATAATCAGAGTTGAACTACATATGGTCCGTATGAGTAGGAAACACAGTTTTTTTTTTTCTGGGCATGCTCATGGTTCTTACTGTATTGGAGAACCTGGAAAGAAGAGGATGATTCTTGCCTTAAAACAGAGTGTTTTTCAGTGTTGAGAATTTGTTTGAATTTGCCTTCAAAAACGGAGTTAAACCCCAGGATCTGTGTCTGCCTACAAGTAAGAGTTCATTTCAGGTAAACCCTGTGAATTTTGTGCTCAAATGATTTTTCGCAGTTCAAGAACCCAACGTGATTCTCACTATTAACTAAAGAGGAATTATGTAAGAGGAGCTGTGGTTTGAATCAGTTTCATAAGCAGAATTTAACTACATATGGTCAGTATGAGTAGGAAACAAAGTTCTTTTTTTCTGGGAATGCTCATGTTTCTTACTGTATTGGAGACGCTGGATAGAAGAGGATGATTCTTGCCTTAAAACAGAGTTTTTTTCAGGGATGTGAACTCTGGTCTGAATTTGCCTTCAGAAAAGGAGTTAAACCCCAGGATCTGTGTCTTCCTACAAGCAAGAGTTCTTTTCTGGTAAATCCAGGGTATTTTGATCTCAAAAGATTTTTTGCAGTTCACGAACCTAAACACGATTCTCACTATTAACTAAAGAGGATTTATGTAAGAGGAGCTGTGGTTTGTATCAGTTTCATAAGCAGAGTTGAACTACAAATGGTTTGTATGAGTAGGAAACACAGTTCTTTTTTTCTGGGCATGCTCATGGTTCTTGCTGTATTTTAGACTCAGGAAAGAAGAGCTTGCTTCTTGCGTTAAAACAGAGTGTGTTTCAGGGATGAGAACTCTGGTCTGAATTTCCCTTCTGAAACAGAGTTAAACCGCAGGATCTGTGTCTTCCTACAAGCAAGAAATCATTTCTGGTTAAACCGGTGAATTTTGGGCTCAAATGATTTTTCCCAGTTCACAAACCCAACGCGATATCACTATTAACTAAAGAGCATTTCTGTAAGAGGAGCTATAGTCTGTATCATTTCATAATCAGAGTTGAACTACATATGGTCTGTATGAGTAGGAAACACAGTTTTTTTTTCTGGGCATTCTCAAGGTTCTTACTGTATTGGAGAAGCTGCAAAGAAGAGGATGATTCTTGCCTTAAAACAGAGTGTTTTTCAGGGTTGAGAATTTGCTTGAATTTGCCTTCAGAAACGGAGTTAAACCCCAGCGTCTGTGTCTGCCAACAAGTAAGAGTTCATTTCAGGTAAACCCTGTGAATTTTGTGCTCAAATGATTTTTCGCAGTTCAAGAACCCAACGTGATTCTCACTATTAACTAAAGAGGAATTATGTAAGAGGAGCTGTGGTTTGAATCAGTTTCATAAGCAGAATTTAACTACATATGGTCAGTATGAGTAGGAAACAAAGTTCTTTTTTTCTGGGAATGCTCATGTTTCTTACTGTATTGGAGACGCTGGATAGAAGAGGATGATTCTTGCCTTAAAACAGAGTTTTTTTCAGGGATGTGAACTCTGGTCTGAATTTGCCTTCAGAAAAGGAGTTAAACCCCAGCATCTGTGTCTTCCTACAAGCAAGAGTTCTTTTCTGGTAAATCCAGGGTATTTTGATCTCAAAAGATTTTTTGCAGTTCACGAACCTAAAAACGATTCTCACTATTAACTAAAGAGGATTTATGTAAGAGGAGCTGTGGTTTGTATCAGTTTCATGAGCAGAATTCAACTACATATGGTCTGTATGAGTAGGTAACACAGTTCTTTTTTTCTGGACATGCTCATGGTTCTTACTGTATTGGAGAAGCTGGAAGAAGAATTCTTGCCATAAAACAGAGTGTTTTTCAGGGTTGAGAATGCTGGTCTGAATTTGCCTTCAGAAATGGAGTAAAACACCAGGATCTGTGTCTTCCTACAAGCAAGAGTTCATTTCAGGTAAACCCAGTGAATTTTGGGCTCAAATGATTATTCACAGTTCACGAACCCAACACGATTCTCACTATTAACTAAAGAGCATTTATGTAAGCAGAGCTGTGGTATGTATCAGTTTCATAAGCAGAGTTGAATACATATGGTCCTTATGAGTATGATACACAGATCTTTTTTTCAGGGCATGCACATGGTTCTTGCTGTATTTTAGACTCAGGAAAGAAGAGCTTGCTTCTTGCGTTAAAACAGAGTGTGTTTCAGGGATGAGAACTCTGGTCTGAATTTCCCTTCTGAAACAGAGTTAAACCGCAGGATCCGTGTCTTCCTACAAGCAAGAGTTCATTTCTGGTTAACCCAATGAATTTTGGGCTCAAAAGATTTTTCCCAGTTCACAAACCCAACGCGATTCTCACTATTTACTAAAGTGCATTTATGTAAGAAGAGCTGTGGTTTGTATCAGGTTCATAAGCAGAGTTGAATACATATGGTCCTTATGAGTAGGAAACACAGTTCTTTTTTTCAGTACATGCTCATGGTTCTTGCTCTATTGGAGACGCTGGAAAGAAGAGCTTGCTTCTTGTTTTAAAACAGAGTGTGTTTCATGGATGAGAACTCTGGTCTGCATTTCCCTTCACAAACGGAGTTAAACCCCATGATCTGTGTCTTCCTACCAGCAAGAGTTCATTTCTGGTAAGCCAAGTGAATATTCAGCACCAATGACTTTACACAGTTCTAGAACCCAACGCGATTATCACTATTAACTAACGAGCATTTTTGTAAGAGGAGCTGTGGTTTGTATCAGTTTCATAAGCACACTTGAACTACATATGGTCCTAATGAGTAGGGTACACAGTTCTTTTTTTCAGGGCATGCTCATGGTTCTTGCTGTATTTTAGATTCTGGAAAGAAGAGCTTGCTTCTTGCTTTAAATCAGAGTCTGTTACAGGAATGAGAACTCTGGATGAGAACTCTGGTCTGAATTTCCCATCAGAGGCAGCTTTAAACCACAGGATATGTGTCTTCCTACAAGCAAGAGTTCATTTCTTGTAAACAAAGTGAATTTTCGACTCAAATGACTTAACACATTTCTAGAACCCTATGCGATTATCACTATTAAATAAAGAGCATTTATGTAAGAGGAGCTGTAGTCTGTATCATTTCATAATCAGAGTTGAACTACATATGGTCCGTATGAGTAGGAAACACAGTTTTTTTTTTTTTTCTGGGCATGCTCATGGTTCTTACTGTATTGGAGAAGCTGGAAAGAAGAGGATGATTCTTGCCTTAAAACAGAGTGTTTTTCAGTATTGAGAATTTGTTTGAATTTGCCTTCAAAAACGGAGTTAAACCCCAGGGTCTGTGTCTGCCTACAAGTAAGAGTTCATTTCAGGTAAACCCTGTGAATTTTGTGCTCAAATGATTTTTCCCAGATCAAGAACCCAACATGATTCTCACTATTAACTAAAGAGGAATTATGTAAGAGGAGCTGTGGTTTGAATCAGTTTCATAAGCAGAATTTAACTACATATGGTCAGTATGAGTAGGAAACAAAGTTCTTTTTCTCTGGGAATGCTCATGTTTCTTACTGTATTGGAGACACTGGATAGAAGAGGATGATTCTTGCCTTAAAACAGAGTTTTTTTCAGGGATGTGAACTCTGGTCTAAATTTGCCTTCAGAAAATGAGTTAAACCCCAGGATCTGTGTCTTCCTACAAGCAAGAGTTCTTTTCTGGTAAATCCAGGGTATTTTGATCTCAAAAGATTTTTTGCAGTTCACGAACCTAAACACGATTCTCACTATTAACTAAAGAGGATTTATGTAAGAGGAGCTGTGGTTTGTATCAGTTTCATAAGCAGAGTTGAACTACAAATGGTTTGTATGAGTAGGAAACACAGTTCTTTTTTTCTGGGCATGCTCATGGTTCTTGCTGTATTTTAGACTCAGGAAAGAAGAGCTTGCTTCTTGCGTTAAAACAGAGTGTGTTTCAGGGATGAGAACTCTGGTCTGAATTTCCCTTCTGAAACAGAGTTAAACTGCAGGATCTGTGTCTTCCTACAAGCAAGAAATCATTTCTGGTTAAACCGGTGAATTTTGGGCTCAAATGATTTTTCCAAGTTCACAAACCCAACGCGATATCACTATTAACTAAAGAGCATTTCTGTAAGAGGAGCTATAGTCTGTATCATTTCATAATAAGAGTTGAACTACATATGGTCCGTATGAGTAGGAAACACAGTTTTTTTTTCTGGGCATTCTCAAGGTTCTTACTGTATTGGAGAAGCTGGAAAGAAGAGGATGATTCTTGCCTTAAAACAGAGTGTTTTTCAGGGTTGAGAATTTGCTTGAATTTGCCTTCAGAAACGGAGTTAAACCCCAGCGTCTGTGTCTGCCGACAAGTCAGAGTTCATTTCAGGTAAACAATGTGAATTTTGTGCTCAAATGATTTTTCGCATTTCATGAACCCAACGTGATTCTCACTATTAACTAAAGAGGAATTATGTAAGAGGAGCTGTGGTTTGAATCAGTTTCATAAGCAGAATTTAACTACATATGGTCAGTATGAGTAGGAAACAAAGTTCTTTTTTTCTGGGAATGCTCATGTTTCTTACTGTATTGGAGACGCTGGATAGAAGAGGATGATTCTTGCCTTAAAACAGAGTTTTTTTCAGGGATGTGAACTCTGGTCTGAATTTGCCTTCAGAAAAGGAGTTAAACCCCAGCATCTGTGTCTTCCTACAAGCAAGAGTTCTTTTCTGGTAAATCCAGGGTATTTTGATCTCAAAAGATTTTTTGCAGTTCACGAACCTAAAAACGATTCTCACTATTAACTAAAGAGGATTTATGTAAGAGGAGCTGTGGTTTGTATCAGTTTCATGAGCAGAATTCAACTACATATGGTCTGTGTGAGTAGGTAACACAGTTCTTTTTTTCTGGACATGCTCATGGTTCTTACTGTATTGGAGAAGCTGGAAGAAGAATTCTTGCCATAAAACAGAGTGTTTTTCAGGGTTGAGAATGCTGGTCTGAATTTGCCTTCAGAAATGGAGTAAAACACCAGGATCTGTGTCTTCCTACAAGCAAGAGTTCATTTCAGGTAAACCCAGTGAATTTTGGGCTCAAATGATTATTCACAGTTCACGAACCCAACACGATTCTCACTATTAACTAAAGAGCATTTATGTAAGCAGAGCTGTGGTTTGTATCAGTTTCATAAGCAGAGTTGAATACATATGGTCCTTATGAGTATGATACACAGATCTTTTTTTCAGGGCATGCACATGGTTCTTGCTGTATTTTAGACTCAGGAAAGAAGAGCTTGCTTCTTGCGTTAAAACAGAGTGTGTTTCAGGGATGAGAACTCTGGTCTGAATTTCCCTTCTGAAACAGAGTTAAACCGCAGGATCCGTGTCTTCCTACAAGCAAGAGTTCATTTCTGGTTAACCCAATGAATTTTGGGCTCAAAAGATTTTTCCCAGTTCACAAACCCAACGCGATTCTCACTATTTACTAAAGTGCATTTATGTAAGAAGAGCTGTGGTTTGTATCAGGTTCATAAGCAGAGTTGAATACATATGGTCCTTATGAGTAGGAAACACAGTTGTTTTTTTCAGTACATGCTCATGGTTCTTGCTCTATTGGAGACGCTGGAAAGAAGAGCTTGCTTCTTGTTTTAAAACAGAGTGTGTTTCATGGATGAGAACTCTGGTCTGCATTTCCCTTCACAAACGGAGTTAAACCCCATGATCTGTGTCTTCCTACCAGCAAGATTTCATTTCTGGTAAGCCAGGTGAATATTCAGCTCCAATGACTTTACACAGTTCTAGAACCCAACGCGATTATCACTATTAACTAACGAGAATTTTTGTAAGAGGAGCTGTGGTTTGTATCAGTTTCATAAGCACACTTGAACTACATATGGTCCTAATGAGTAGGGTACACAGTTCTTTTTTTCAGGGCATGCTCATGGTTCTTGCTGTATTTTAGATTCTGGAAAGAAGAGCTTGCTTCTTGCTTTAAATCAGAGTCTGTTACAGGAATGAGAACTCTGGTCTGAATTTCCCATCAGAGGCAGCTTTAAACCACAGGATATGTGTCTTCCTACAAGCAAGAGTTCATTTCTTGTAAACAAAGTGAATTTTCGGCTCAAATGACTTAACACATTTCTAGAACCCTACGCGATTATCACTATTAACTAAAGAGCATTTATGTAAGAGGAGCTGTAGTCTGTATCATTTCATAATCAGAGTTGAACTACATATGGTCCGTATGAGTAGGAAACACAGTTTTTTTTTTTTTTCTGGGCATGCTCATGGTTCTTACTGTATTGGAGAACCTGGAAAGAAGAGGATGATTCTTGCCTTAAAACAGAGTGTTTTTCAGTGTTGAGAATTTGTTTGAATTTGCCTTCAAAAACGGAGTTAAACCCCAGGATCTGTGTCTGCCTACAAGTAAGAGTTCATTTCAGGTAAACCCTGTGAATTTTGTGCTCAAATGATTTTTCGCAGTTCAAGAACCCAACGTGATTCTCACTATTAACTAAAGAGGAATTATGTAAGAGGAGCTGTGGTTTGAATCAGTTTCATAAGCAGAATTTAACTACATATGGTCTGTATGATGAGGAAACACAGTTCTTTTTTTCTGGGAATGCTCATGTTTCTTACTGTATTGGAGACGCTGGATAGAAGAGGATGATTCTTGCCTTAAAACAGAGTTTTTTTCAGGGATGTGAACTCTGGTCTGAATTTGCCTTCAGAAAAGGAGTTAAACCCCAGGATCTGTGTCTTCCTACAAGCAAGAGTTCTTTTCTGGTAAATCCAGGGTATTTTGATCTCAAAAGATTTTTTGCAGTTCACGAACCTAAACACGATTCTCACTATTAACTAAAGAGGATTTATGTAAGAGGAGCTGTGGTTTGTATCAGTTTCATAAGCAGAGTTGAACTACAAATGGTTTGTATGAGTAGGAAACACAGTTCTTTTTTTCTGGGCATGCTAATGGTTCTTGCTGTATTTTAGACTCAGGAAAGAAGAGCTTGCTTCTTGCGTTAAAACAGAGTGTGCTTCAGGGATGAGAACTCTGGTCTGAATTTCCCTTCTGAAACAGAGTTAAACCGCAGGATCTGTGTCTTCCTACAAGCAAGAAATCATTTCTGGTTAAACCGGTGAATTTTGGGCTCAAATGATTTTTCCCAGTTCACAAACCCAACGCGATATCACTATTAACTAAAGAGCATTTCTGTAAGAGGAGCTATAGTCTGTATCATTTCATAATCAGAGTTGAATTACATATGGTCCTTATGAGTAGGAAACACAGTTTTTTTTTTCTGGGCATTCTCAAGGTTCTTACTGTATTGGAGAAGCTGGAAAGAAGAGGATGATTCTTGCCTTAAAACAGAGTGTTTTTCAGGGTTGAGAATTTGCTTGAATTTGCCTTCAGAAACGGAGTTAAACCCCAGCGTCTGTGTCTGCCGACAAGTCAGAGTTCATTTCAGGTAAACCCTGTGAGTTTTGTGCTCAAATGTTTTTTTCGCAGTTCAGGAACCCAACCTGATTCTTACTGTTAACTAAAGAGGAATTATGTAAGAGGAGCTGTGGTTTGAATCAGTTTCATAAGCAGAATTCAACTACATATGGTCTGTATGATGAGGAAACACAGTTCTTTTTTTCTGGGAATGCTCATGTTTCTTACTGTATTGGAGACGCTGGATAGAAGAGGATGATTCTTGCCTTAAAACAGAGTTTTTTTCAGGGATGTGAACTCTGGTCTGAATTTGCCTTCAGAAAAGGAGTTAAACCCCAGGATCTGTGTCTTCCTACAAGCAAGAGTTCTTTTCTGGTAAATCCAGGGTATTTTGATCTCAAAAGATTTATTGCAGTTCACGAACCTAAACACGATTCTCACTATTAACTAAAGAGGATTTATGTAAGAGGAGCTGTGGTTTGTATCAGTTTCATAAGCAGAGTTGAACTACAAATGGTTTGTATGAGTAGGAAACACAGTTCTTTTTTTCTGGGCATGCTAATGGTTCTAGCTGTATTTTAGACTCAGGAAAGAAGAGCTTGCTTCTTGCGTTAAAACAGAGTGTGCTTCAGGGATGAGAACTCTGGTCTGAATTTCCCTTCTGAAACAGAGTTAAACCGCAGGATCTGTGTCTTCCTACAAGCAAGAAATCATTTCTGGTTAAACCGGTGAATTTTGGGCTCAAATGATTTTTCCAAGTTCACAAACCCAACGCGATATCACTATTAACTAAAGAGCATTTCTGTAAGAGGAGCTATAGTCTGTATCATTTCATAATCAGAGTTGAACTACATATGGTCTGTATGAGTAGGAAACACAGTTTTTTTTTCTGGGCATTCTCAAGGTTCTTACTGTATTGGAGAAGCTGGAAAGAAGAGGATGATTCTTGCCTTAAAACAGAGTGTTTTTCAGGGTTGAGAATTTGCTTGAATTTGCCTTCAGAAACGGAGTTAAACCCCAGCGTCTGTGTCTGCCAACAAGTAAGAGTTCATTTCAGGTAAACCCTGTGAATTTTGTGCTCAAATGATTTTTCGCAGTTCAAGAACCCAACGTGATTCTCACTATTAACTAAAGAGGAATTATGTAAGAGGAGCTGTGGTTTGAATCAGTTTCATAAGCAGAATTTAACTACATATGGTCAGTATGAGTAGGAAACAAAGTTCTTTTTTTCTGGGAATGCTCATGTTTCTTACTGTATTGGAGACGCTGGATAGAAGAGGATGATTCTTGCCTTAAAACAGAGTTTTTTTCAGGGATGTGAACTCTGGTCTGAATTTGCCTTCAGAAAAGGAGTTAAACCCCAGCATCTGTGTCTTCCTACAAGCAAGAGTTCTTTTCTGGTAAATCCAGGGTATTTTGATCTCAAAAGATTTTTTGCAGTTCACGAACCTAAAAACGATTCTCACTATTAACTAAAGAGGATTTATGTAAGAGGAGCTGTGGTTTGTATCAGTTTCATGAGCAGAATTCAACTACATATGGTCTGTATGAGTAGGTAACACAGTTCTTTTTTTCTGGACATGCTCATGGTTCTTACTGTATTGGAGAAGCTGGAAGAAGAATTCTTGCCATAAAACAGAGTGTTTTTCAGGGTTGAGAATGCTGGTCTGAATTTGCCTTCAGAAATGGAGTAAAACACCAGGATCTGTGTCTTCCTACAAGCAAGAGTTCATTTCAGGTAAACCCAGTGAATTTTGGGCTCAAATGATTATTCACAGTTCACGAACCCAACACGATTCTCACTATTAACTAAAGAGCATTTATGTAAGCAGAGATGTGGTTTGTATCAGTTTCATAAGCAGAGTTGAATACATATGGTCCTTATGAGTATGATACACAGATCTTTTTTTCAGGGCATGCACATGGTTCTTGCTGTATTTTAGACTCAGGAAAGAAGAGCTTGCTTCTTGCGTTAAAACAGAGTGTGTTTCAGGGATGAGAACTCTGGTCTGAATTTCCCTTCTGAAACAGAGTTAAACCGCAGGATCCGTGTCTTCCTACAAGCAAGAGTTCATTTCTGGTTAACCCAATGAATTTTGGGCTCAAAAGATTTTTCCCAGTTCACAAACCCAACGCGATTCTCACTATTTACTAAAGTGCATTTATGTAAGAAGAGCTGTGGTTTGTATCAGGTTCATAAGCAGAGTTGAATACATATGGTCCTTATGAGTAGGAAACACAGTTCTTTTTTTCAGTACATGCTCATGGTTCTTGCCCTATTGGAGACGCTGGAAAGAAGAGCTTGCTTCTTGTATTAAAACAGAGTGTGTTTCATGGATGAGAACTCTGGTCTGCATTTCCCTTCACAAACGGAGTTAAACCCCATGATCTGTGTCTTCCTACCAGCAAGAGTTCATTTCTGGTAAACCAAGTGAATATTCAGCTCCAATGACTTTACACAGTTCTAGAACCCAACGCGATTATCACTATTAACTAACGAGCATTTTTGTAAGAGGAGCTGTGGTTTGTATCAGTTTCATAAGCACACTTGAACTACATATGGTCCTAATGAGTAGGGTACACAGTTCTTTTTTTCAGGGCATGCTCATGGTTCTTGCTGTATTTTAGACTCAGGAAAGAAGAGCTTGCTTCTTGCGTTAAAACAGAGTGTGTTTCAGGGATGAGAACTCTGGTCTGAATTTCCCTTCTGAAACAGAGTTAAACCGCAGGATCCGTGTCTTCCTACAAGCAAGAGTTCATTTCTGGTTAACCCAATGAATTTTGGGCTCAAAAGATTTTTCCCAGTTCACAAACCCAACGCGATTCTCACTATTTACTAAAGTGCATTTATGTAAGAAGAGCTGTGGTTTGTATCAGGTTCATAAGCAGAGTTGAATACATATGGTCCTTATGAGTAGGAAACACAGTTCTTTTTTTCAGTACATGCTCATGGTTCTTGCTCTATTGGAGACGCTGGAAAGAAGAGCTTGCTTCTTGTTTTAAAACAGAGTGTGTTTCATGGATGAGAACTCTGGTCTGCATTTCCCTTCACAAACGGAGTTAAACCCCATGATCTGTGTCTTCCTACCAGCAAGATTTCATTTCTGGTAAGCCAGGTGAATATTCAGCTCCAATGACTTTACACAGTTCTAGAACCCAACGCGATTATCACTATTAACTAACGAGAATTTTTGTAAGAGGAGCTGTGGTTTGTATCAGTTTCATAAGCACACTTGAACTACATATGGTCCTAATGAGTAGGGTACACAGTTCTTTTTTTCAGGGCATGCTCATGGTTCTTGCTGTATTTTAGATTCTGGAAAGAAGAGCTTGCTTCTTGCTTTAAATCAGAGTCTGTTACAGGAATGAGAACTCTGGTCTGAATTTCCCATCAGAGGCAGCTTTAAACCACAGGATATGTGTCTTCCTACAAGCAAGAGTTCATTTCTTGTAAACAAAGTGAATTTTCGGCTCAAATGACTTAACACATTTCTAGAACCCTATGCGATTATCACTATTAACTAAAGAGCATTTATGTAAGAGGAGCTGTAGTCTGTATCATTTCATAATCAGAGTTGAACTACATATGGTCCGTATGAGTAGGAAACACAGTTTTTTTTTTTTTCTGGGCATGCTCATGGTTCTTACTGTATTGGAGAAGCTGGAAAGAAGAGGATGATTCTTGCCTTAAAACAGAGTGTTTTTCAGTGTTGAGAATTTGTTTGAATTTGCCTTCAAAAACGGAGTTAAACCCCAGGGTCTGTGTCTGCCTACAAGTAAGAGTTCATTTCAGGTAAACCCTGTGAATTTTGTGCTCAAATGATTTTTCCCAGATCAAGAACCCAACATGATTCTCACTATTAACTAAAGAGGAATTATGTAAGAGGAGCTGTGGTTTGAATCAGTTTCATAAGCAGAATTTAACTACATATGGTCAGTATGAGTAGGAAACAAAGTTCTTTTTCTCTGGGAATGCTCATGTTTCTTACTGTATTGGAGACACTGGATAGAAGAGGATGATTCTTGCCTTAAAACAGAGTTTTTTTCAGGGATGTGAACTCTGGTCTAAATTTGCCTTCAGAAAATGAGTTAAACCCCAGGATCTGTGTCTTCCTACAAGCAAGAGTTCTTTTCTGGTAAATCCAGGGTATTTTGATCTCAAAAGATTTTTTGCAGTTCACGAACCTAAACACGATTCTCACTATTAACTAAAGAGGATTTATGTAAGAGGAGCTGTGGTTTGTATCAGTTTCATAAGCAGAGTTGAACTACAAATGGTTTGTATGAGTAGGAAACACAGTTCTTTTTTTCTGGGCATGCTCATGGTTCTTGCTGTATTTTAGACTCAGGAAAGAAGAGCTTGCTTCTTGCGTTAAAACAGAGTGTGTTTCAGGGATGAGAACTCTGGTCTGAATTTCCCTTCTGAAACAGAGTTAAACTGCAGGATCTGTGTCTTCCTACAAGCAAGAAATCATTTCTGGTTAAACCGGTGAATTTTGGGCTCAAATGATTTTTCCAAGTTCACAAACCCAACGCGATATCACTATTAACTAAAGAGCATTTCTGTAAGAGGAGCTATAGTCTGTATCATTTCATAATAAGAGTTGAACTACATATGGTCCGTATGAGTAGGAAACACAGTTTTTTTTTCTGGGCATTCTCAAGGTTCTTACTGTATTGGAGAAGCTGGAAAGAAGAGGATGATTCTTGCCTTAAAACAGAGTGTTTTTCAGGGTTGAGAATTTGCTTGAATTTGCCTTCAGAAACGGAGTTAAACCCCAGCGTCTGTGTCTGCCGACAAGTCAGAGTTCATTTCAGGTAAACAATGTGAATTTTGTGCTCAAATGATTTTTCGCATTTCATGAACCCAACGTGATTCTCACTATTAACTAAAGAGGAATTATGTAAGAGGAGCTGTGGTTTGAATCAGTTTCATAAGCAGAATTTAACTACATATGGTCAGTATGAGTAGGAAACAAAGTTCTTTTTTTCTGGGAATGCTCATGTTTCTTACTGTATTGGAGACGCTGGATAGAAGAGGATGATTCTTGCCTTAAAACAGAGTTTTTTTCAGGGATGTGAACTCTGGTCTGAATTTGCCTTCAGAAAAGGAGTTAAACCCCAGCATCTGTGTCTTCCTACAAGCAAGAGTTCTTTTCTGGTAAATCCAGGGTATTTTGATCTCAAAAGATTTTTTGCAGTTCACGAACCTAAAAACGATTCTCACTATTAACTAAAGAGGATTTATGTAAGAGGAGCTGTGGTTTGTATCAGTTTCATGAGCAGAATTCAACTACATATGGTCTGTATGAGTAGGTAACACAGTTCTTTTTTTCTGGACATGCTCATGGTTCTTACTGTATTGGAGAAGCTGGAAGAAGAATTCTTGCCATAAAACAGAGTGTTTTTCAGGGTTGAGAATGCTGGTCTGAATTTGCCTTCAGAAATGGAGTAAAACACCAGGATCTGTGTCTTCCTACAAGCAAGAGTTCATTTCAGGTAAACCCAGTGAATTTTGGGCTCAAATGATTATTCACAGTTCACGAACCCAACACGATTCTCACTATTAACTAAAGAGCATTTATGTAAGCAGAGCTGTGGTTTGTATCAGTTTCATAAGCAGAGTTGAATACATATGGTCCTTATGAGTATGATACACAGATCTTTTTTTCAGGGCATGCACATGGTTCTTGCTGTATTTTAGACTCAGGAAAGAAGAGCTTGCTTCTTGCGTTAAAACAGAGTGTGTTTCAGGGATGAGAACTCTGGTCTGAATTTCCCTTCTGAAACAGAGTTAAACCGCAGGATCCGTGTCTTCCTACAAGCAAGAGTTCATTTCTGGTTAACCCAATGAATTTTGGGCTCAAAAGATTTTTCCCAGTTCACAAACCCAACGCGATTCTCACTATTTACTAAAGTGCATTTATGTAAGAAGAGCTGTGGTTTGTATCAGGTTCATAAGCAGAGTTGAATACATATGGTCCTTATGAGTAGGAAACACAGTTGTTTTTTTCAGTACATGCTCATGGTTCTTGCTCTATTGGAGACGCTGGAAAGAAGAGCTTGCTTCTTGTTTTAAAACAGAGTGTGTTTCATGGATGAGAACTCTGGTCTGCATTTCCCTTCACAAACGGAGTTAAACCCCATGATCTGTGTCTTCCTACCAGCAAGATTTCATTTCTGGTAAGCCAGGTGAATATTCAGCTCCAATGACTTTACACAGTTCTAGAACCCAACGCGATTATCACTATTAACTAACGAGAATTTTTGTAAGAGGAGCTGTGGTTTGTATCAGTTTCATAAGCACACTTGAACTACATATGGTCCTAATGAGTAGGGTACACAGTTCTTTTTTTCAGGGCATGCTCATGGTTCTTGCTGTATTTTAGATTCTGGAAAGAAGAGCTTGCTTCTTGCTTTAAATCAGAGTCTGTTACAGGAATGAGAACTCTGGTCTGAATTTCCCATCAGAGGCAGCTTTAAACCACAGGATATGTGTCTTCCTACAAGCAAGAGTTCATTTCTTGTAAACAAAGTGAATTTTCGGCTCAAATGACTTAACACATTTCTAGAACCCTACGCGATTATCACTATTAACTAAAGAGCATTTATGTAAGAGGAGCTGTAGTCTGTATCATTTCATAATCAGAGTTGAACTACATATGGTCCGTATGAGTAGGAAACACAGTTTTTTTTTTTTCTGGGCATGCTCATGGTTCTTACTGTATTGGAGAACCTGGAAAGAAGAGGATGATTCTTGCCTTAAAACAGAGTGTTTTTCAGTGTTGAGAATTTGTTTGAATTTGCCTTCAAAAACGGAGTTAAACCCCAGGATCTGTGTCTGCCTACAAGTAAGAGTTCATTTCAGGTAAACCCTGTGAATTTTGTGCTCAAATGATTTTTCGCAGTTCAAGAACCCAACGTGATTCTCACTATTAACTAAAGAGGAATTATGTAAGAGGAGCTGTGGTTTGAATCAGTTTCATAAGCAGAATTTAACTACATATGGTCTGTATGATGAGGAAACACAGTTCTTTTTTTCTGGGAATGCTCATGTTTCTTACTGTATTGGAGACGCTGGATAGAAGAGGATGATTCTTGCCTTAAAACAGAGTTTTTTTCAGGGATGTGAACTCTGGTCTGAATTTGCCTTCAGAAAAGGAGTTAAACCCCAGGATCTGTGTCTTCCTACAAGCAAGAGTTCTTTTCTGGTAAATCCAGGGTATTTTGATCTCAAAAGATTTTTTGCAGTTCACGAACCTAAACACGATTCTCACTATTAACTAAAGAGGATTTATGTAAGAGGAGCTGTGGTTTGTATCAGTTTCATAAGCAGAGTTGAACTACAAATGGTTTGTATGAGTAGGAAACACAGTTCTTTTTTTCTGGGCATGCTAATGGTTCTTGCTGTATTTTAGACTCAGGAAAGAAGAGCTTGCTTCTTGCGTTAAAACAGAGTGTGCTTCAGGGATGAGAACTCTGGTCTGAATTTCCCTTCTGAAACAGAGTTAAACCGCAGGATCTGTGTCTTCCTACAAGCAAGAAATCATTTCTGGTTAAACCGGTGAATTTTGGGCTCAAATGATTTTTCCCAGTTCACAAACCCAACGCGATATCACTATTAACTAAAGAGCATTTCTGTAAGAGGAGCTATAGTCTGTATCATTTCATAATCAGAGTTGAATTACATATGGTCCTTATGAGTAGGAAACACAGTTTTTTTTTTCTGGGCATTCTCAAGGTTCTTACTGTATTGGAGAAGCTGGAAAGAAGAGGATGATTCTTGCCTTAAAACAGAGTGTTTTTCAGGGTTGAGAATTTGCTTGAATTTGCCTTCAGAAACGGAGTTAAACCCCAGCGTCTGTGTCTGCCGACAAGTCAGAGTTCATTTCAGGTAAACCCTGTGAGTTTTGTGCTCAAATGTTTTTTTCGCAGTTCAGGAACCCAACCTGATTCTTACTGTTAACTAAAGAGGAATTATGTAAGAGGAGCTGTGGTTTGAATCAGTTTCATAAGCAGAATTCAACTACATATGGTCTGTATGATGAGGAAACACAGTTCTTTTTTTCTGGGAATGCTCATGTTTCTTACTGTATTGGAGACGCTGGATAGAAGAGGATGATTCTTGCCTTAAAACAGAGTTTTTTTCAGGGATGTGAACTCTGGTCTGAATTTGCCTTCAGAAAAGGAGTTAAACCCCAGGATCTGTGTCTTCCTACAAGCAAGAGTTCTTTTCTGGTAAATCCAGGGTATTTTGATCTCAAAAGATTTTTTGCAGTTCACGAACCTAAACACGATTCTCACTATTAACTAAAGAGGATTTATGTAAGAGGAGCTGTGGTTTGTATCAGTTTCATAAGCAGAGTTGAACTACAAATGGTTTGTATGAGTAGGAAACACAGTTCTTTTTTTCTGGGCATGCTAATGGTTCTAGCTGTATTTTAGACTCAGGAAAGAAGAGCTTGCTTCTTGCGTTAAAACAGAGTGTGCTTCAGGGATGAGAACTCTGGTCTGAATTTCCCTTCTGAAACAGAGTTAAACCGCAGGATCTGTGTCTTCCTACAAGCAAGAAATCATTTCTGGTTAAACCGGTGAATTTTGGGCTCAAATGATTTTTCCAAGTTCACAAACCCAACGCGATATCACTATTAACTAAAGAGCATTTCTGTAAGAGGAGCTATAGTCTGTATCATTTCATAATCAGAGTTGAACTACATATGGTCTGTATGAGTAGGAAACACAGTTTTTTTTTCTGGGCATTCTCAAGGTTCTTACTGTATTGGAGAAGCTGCAAAGAAGAGGATGATTCTTGCCTTAAAACAGAGTGTTTTTCAGGGTTGAGAATTTGCTTGAATTTGCCTTCAGAAACGGAGTTAAACCCCAGCGTCTGTGTCTGCCAACAAGTAAGAGTTCATTTCAGGTAAACCCTGTGAATTTTGTGCTCAAATGATTTTTCGCAGTTCAAGAACCCAACGTGATTCTCACTATTAACTAAAGAGGAATTATGTAAGAGGAGCTGTGGTTTGAATCAGTTTCATAAGCAGAATTTAACTACATATGGTCAGTATGAGTAGGAAACAAAGTTCTTTTTTTCTGGGAATGCTCATGTTTCTTACTGTATTGGAGACGCTGGATAGAAGAGGATGATTCTTGCCTTAAAACAGAGTTTTTTTCAGGGATGTGAACTCTGGTCTGAATTTGCCTTCAGAAAAGGAGTTAAACCCCAGCATCTGTGTCTTCCTACAAGCAAGAGTTCTTTTCTGGTAAATCCAGGGTATTTTGATCTCAAAAGATTTTTTGCAGTTCACGAACCTAAAAACGATTCTCACTATTAACTAAAGAGGATTTATGTAAGAGGAGCTGTGGTTTGTATCAGTTTCATGAGCAGAATTCAACTACATATGGTCTGTATGAGTAGGTAACACAGTTCTTTTTTTCTGGACATGCTCATGGTTCTTACTGTATTGGAGAAGCTGGAAGAAGAATTCTTGCCATAAAACAGAGTGTTTTTCAGGGTTGAGAATGCTGGTCTGAATTTGCCTTCAGAAATGGAGTAAAACACCAGGATCTGTGTCTTCCTACAAGCAAGAGTTCATTTCAGGTAAACCCAGTGAATTTTGGGCTCAAATGATTATTCACAGTTCACGAACCCAACACGATTCTCACTATTAACTAAAGAGCATTTATGTAAGCAGAGCTGTGGTTTGTATCAGTTTCATAAGCAGAGTTGAATACATATGGTCCTTATGAGTATGATACACAGATCTTTTTTTCAGGGCATGCACATGGTTCTTGCTGTATTTTAGACTCAGGAAAGAAGAGCTTGCTTCTTGCGTTAAAACAGAGTGTGTTTCAGGGATGAGAACTCTGGTCTGAATTTCCCTTCTGAAACAGAGTTAAACCGCAGGATCCGTGTCTTCCTACAAGCAAGAGTTCATTTCTGGTTAACCCAATGAATTTTGGGCTCAAAAGATTTTTCCCAGTTCACAAACCCAACGCGATTCTCACTATTTACTAAAGTGCATTTATGTAAGAAGAGCTGTGGTTTGTATCAGGTTCATAAGCAGAGTTGAATACATATGGTCCTTATGAGTAGGAAACACAGTTCTTTTTTTCAGTACATGCTCATGGTTCTTGCCCTATTGGAGACGCTGGAAAGAAGAGCTTGCTTCTTGTTTTAAAACAGAGTGTGTTTCATGGATGAGAACTCTGGTCTGCATTTCCCTTCACAAACGGAGTTAAACCCCATGATCTGTGTCTTCCTACCAGCAAGAGTTCATTTCTGGTAAACCAAGTGAATATTCAGCTCCAATGACTTTACACAGTTCTAGAACCCAACGCGATTATCACTATTAACTAACGAGCATTTTTGTAAGAGGAGCTGTGGTTTGTATCAGTTTCATAAGCACACTTGAACTACATATGGTCCTAATGAGTAGGGTACACAGTTCTTTTTTTCAGGGCATGCTCATGGTTCTTGCTGTATTTTAGACTCAGGAAAGAAGAGCTTGCTTCTTGCGTTAAAACAGAGTGTGTTTCAGGGATGAGAACTCTGGTCTGAATTTCCCTTCTGAAACAGAGTTAAACCGCAGGATCCGTGTCTTCCTACAAGCAAGAGTTCATTTCTGGTTAACCCAATGAATTTTGGGCTCAAAAGATTTTTCCCAGTTCACAAACCCAACGCGATTCTCACTATTTACTAAAGTGCATTTATGTAAGAAGAGCTGTGGTTTGTATCAGGTTCATAAGCAGAGTTGAATACATATGGTCCTTATGAGTAGGAAACACAGTTCTTTTTTTCAGTACATGCTCATGGTTCTTGCTCTATTGGAGACGCTGGAAAGAAGAGCTTGCTTCTTGTTTTAAAACAGAGTGTGTTTCATGGATGAGAACTCTGGTCTGCATTTCCCTTCACAAACGGAGTTAAACCCCATGATCTGTGTCTTCCTACCAGCAAGATTTCATTTCTGGTAAGCCAGGTGAATATTCAGCTCCAATGACTTTACACAGTTCTAGAACCCAACGCGATTATCACTATTAACTAACGAGAATTTTTGTAAGAGGAGCTGTGGTTTGTATCAGTTTCATAAGCACACTTGAACTACATATGGTCCTAATGAGTAGGGTACACAGTTCTTTTTTTCAGGGCATGCTCATGGTTCTTGCTGTATTTTAGATTCTGGAAAGAAGAGCTTGCTTCTTGCTTTAAATCAGAGTCTGTTACAGGAATGAGAACTCTGGTCTGAATTTCCCATCAGAGGCAGCTTTAAACCACAGGATATGTGTCTTCCTACAAGCAAGAGTTCATTTCTTGTAAACAAAGTGAATTTTCGGCTCAAATGACTTAACACATTTCTAGAACCCTACGCGATTATCACTATTAACTAAAGAGCATTTATGTAAGAGGAGCTGTAGTCTGTATCATTTCATAATCAGAGTTGAACTACATATGGTCCGTATGAGTAGGAAACACAGTTTTTTTTTTTCTGGGCATGCTCATGGTTCTTACTGTATTGGAGAACCTGGAAAGAAGAGGATGATTCTTGCCTTAAAACAGAGTGTTTTTCAGTGTTGAGAATTTGTTTGAATTTGCCTTCAAAAACGGAGTTAAACCCCAGGATCTGTGTCTGCCTACAAGTAAGAGTTCATTTCAGGTAAACCCTGTGAATTTTGTGCTCAAATGATTTTTCGCAGTTCAAGAACCCAACGTGATTCTCACTATTAACTAAAGAGGAATTATGTAAGAGGAGCTGTGGTTTGAATCAGTTTCATAAGCAGAATTTAACTACATATGGTCAGTATGAGTAGGAAACAAAGTTCTTTTTTTCTGGGAATGCTCATGTTTCTTACTGTATTGGAGACGCTGGATAGAAGAGGATGATTCTTGCCTTAAAACAGAGTTTTTTTCAGGGATGTGAACTCTGGTCTGAATTTGCCTTCAGAAAAGGA
Organism: Onychomys arenicola; assembly: GCA_949786405.1. Classification (NCBI taxonomy): domain Eukaryota; kingdom Metazoa; phylum Chordata; class Mammalia; order Rodentia; family Cricetidae; genus Onychomys; species Onychomys arenicola. The sequence continues at coordinate 2,815,317 of CATKUM010000028.1, forward strand.
GTTAAACCCCAGGATCTGTGTCTTCCTACAAGCAAGAGTTCTTTTCTGGTAAATCCAGGGTATTTTGATCTCAAAAGATTTTTTGCAGTTCACGAACCTAAACACGATTCTCACTATTAACTAAAGAGGATTTATGTAAGAGGAGCTGTGGTTTGTATCAGTTTCATAAGCAGAGTTGAACTACAAATGGTTTGTATGAGTAGGAAACACAGTTCTTTTTTTCTGGGCATGCTAATGGTTCTAGCTGTATTTTAGACTCAGGAAAGAAGAGCTTGCTTCTTGCGTTAAAACAGAGTGTGCTTCAGGGATGAGAACTCTGGTCTGAATTTCCCTTCTGAAACAGAGTTAAACCGCAGGATCTGTGTCTTCCTACAAGCAAGAAATCATTTCTGGTTAAACCGGTGAATTTTGGGCTCAAATGATTTTTCCCAGTTCACAAACCCAACGCGATATCACTATTAACTAAAGAGCATTTCTGTAAGAGGAGCTATAGTCTGTATCATTTCATAATCAGAGTTGAACTACATATGGTCTGTATGAGTAGGAAACACAGTTTTTTTTTCTGGGCATTCTCAAGGTTCTTACTGTATTGGAGAAGCTGCAAAGAAGAGGATGATTCTTGCCTTAAAACAGAGTGTTTTTCAGGGTTGAGAATTTGCTTGAATTTGCCTTCAGAAACGGAGTTAAACCCCAGCGTCTGTGTCTGCCAACAAGTAAGAGTTCATTTCAGGTAAACCCTGTGAATTTTGTGCTCAAATGATTTTTCGCAGTTCAAGAACCCAACGTGATTCTCACTATTAACTAAAGAGGAATTATGTAAGAGGAGCTGTGGTTTGAATCAGTTTCATAAGCAGAATTTAACTACATATGGTCAGTATGAGTAGGAAACAAAGTTCTTTTTTTCTGGGAATGCTCATGTTTCTTACTGTATTGGAGACGCTGGATAGAAGAGGATGATTCTTGCCTTAAAACAGAGTTTTTTTCAGGGATGTGAACTCTGGTCTGAATTTGCCTTCAGAAAAGGAGTTAAACCCCAGCATCTGTGTCTTCCTACAAGCAAGAGTTCTTTTCTGGTAAATCCAGGGTATTTTGATCTCAAAAGATTTTTTGCAGTTCACGAACCTAAAAACGATTCTCACTATTAACTAAAGAGGATTTATGTAAGAGGAGCTGTGGTTTGTATCAGTTTCATGAGCAGAATTCAACTACATATGGTCTGTATGAGTAGGTAACACAGTTCTTTTTTTCTGGACATGCTCATGGTTCTTACTGTATTGGAGAAGCTGGAAGAAGAATTCTTGCCATAAAACAGAGTGTTTTTCAGGGTTGAGAATGCTGGTCTGAATTTGCCTTCAGAAATGGAGTAAAACACCAGGATCTGTGTCTTCCTACAAGCAAGAGTTCATTTCAGGTAAACCCAGTGAATTTTGGGCTCAAATGATTATTCACAGTTCACGAACCCAACACGATTCTCACTATTAACTAAAGAGCATTTATGTAAGCAGAGCTGTGGTTTGTATCAGTTTCATAAGCAGAGTTGAATACATATGGTCCTTATGAGTATGATACACAGATCTTTTTTTCAGGGCATGCACATGGTTCTTGCTGTATTTTAGACTCAGGAAAGAAGAGCTTGCTTCTTGCGTTAAAACAGAGTGTGTTTCAGGGATGAGAACTCTGGTCTGAATTTCCCTTCTGAAACAGAGTTAAACCGCAGGATCCGTGTCTTCCTACAAGCAAGAGTTCATTTCTGGTTAACCCAATGAATTTTGGGCTCAAAAGATTTTTCCCAGTTCACAAACCCAACGCGATTCTCACTATTTACTAAAGTGCATTTATGTAAGAAGAGCTGTGGTTTGTATCAGGTTCATAAGCAGAGTTGAATACATATGGTCCTTATGAGTAGGAAACACAGTTCTTTTTTTCAGTACATGCTCATGGTTCTTGCCCTATTGGAGACGCTGGAAAGAAGAGCTTGCTTCTTGTTTTAAAACAGAGTGTGTTTCATGGATGAGAACTCTGGTCTGCATTTCCCTTCACAAACGGAGTTAAACCCCATGATCTGTGTCTTCCTACCAGCAAGAGTTCATTTCTGGTAAACCAAGTGAATATTCAGCTCCAATGACTTTACACAGTTCTAGAACCCAACGCGATTATCACTATTAACTAACGAGCATTTTTGTAAGAGGAGCTGTGGTTTGTATCAGTTTCATAAGCACACTTGAACTACATATGGTCCTAATGAGTAGGGTACACAGTTCTTTTTTTCAGGGCATGCTCATGGTTCTTGCTGTATTTTAGACTCAGGAAAGAAGAGCTTGCTTCTTGCGTTAAAACAGAGTGTGTTTCAGGGATGAGAACTCTGGTCTGAATTTCCCTTCTGAAACAGAGTTAAACCGCAGGATCCGTGTCTTCCTACAAGCAAGAGTTCATTTCTGGTTAACCCAATGAATTTTGGGCTCAAAAGATTTTTCCCAGTTCACAAACCCAACGCGATTCTCACTATTTACTAAAGTGCATTTATGTAAGAAGAGCTGTGGTTTGTATCAGGTTCATAAGCAGAGTTGAATACATATGGTCCTTATGAGTAGGAAACACAGTTCTTTTTTTCAGTACATGCTCATGGTTCTTGCTCTATTGGAGACGCTGGAAAGAAGAGCTTGCTTCTTGTTTTAAAACAGAGTGTGTTTCATGGATGAGAACTCTGGTCTGCATTTCCCTTCACAAACGGAGTTAAACCCCATGATCTGTGTCTTCCTACCAGCAAGATTTCATTTCTGGTAAGCCAGGTGAATATTCAGCTCCAATGACTTTACACAGTTCTAGAACCCAACGCGATTATCACTATTAACTAACGAGAATTTTTGTAAGAGGAGCTGTGGTTTGTATCAGTTTCATAAGCACACTTGAACTACATATGGTCCTAATGAGTAGGGTACACAGTTCTTTTTTTCAGGGCATGCTCATGGTTCTTGCTGTATTTTAGATTCTGGAAAGAAGAGCTTGCTTCTTGCTTTAAATCAGAGTCTGTTACAGGAATGAGAACTCTGGTCTGAATTTCCCATCAGAGGCAGCTTTAAACCACAGGATATGTGTCTTCCTACAAGCAAGAGTTCATTTCTTGTAAACAAAGTGAATTTTCGGCTCAAATGACTTAACACATTTCTAGAACCCTACGCGATTATCACTATTAACTAAAGAGCATTTATGTAAGAGGAGCTGTAGTCTGTATCATTTCATAATCAGAGTTGAACTACATATGGTCCGTATGAGTAGGAAACACAGTTTTTTTTTTTCTGGGCATGCTCATGGTTCTTACTGTATTGGAGAACCTGGAAAGAAGAGGATGATTCTTGCCTTAAAACAGAGTGTTTTTCAGTGTTGAGAATTTGTTTGAATTTGCCTTCAAAAACGGAGTTAAACCCCAGGATCTGTGTCTGCCTACAAGTAAGAGTTCATTTCAGGTAAACCCTGTGAATTTTGTGCTCAAATGATTTTTCGCAGTTCAAGAACCCAACGTGATTCTCACTATTAACTAAAGAGGAATTATGTAAGAGGAGCTGTGGTTTGAATCAGTTTCATAAGCAGAATTTAACTACATATGGTCAGTATGAGTAGGAAACAAAGTTCTTTTTTTCTGGGAATGCTCATGTTTCTTACTGTATTGGAGACGCTGGATAGAAGAGGATGATTCTTGCCTTAAAACAGAGTTTTTTTCAGGGATGTGAACTCTGGTCTGAATTTGCCTTCAGAAAAGGAGTTAAACCCCAGGATCTGTGTCTTCCTACAAGCAAGAGTTCTTTTCTGGTAAATCCAGGGTATTTTGATCTCAAAAGATTTTTTGCAGTTCACGAACCTAAACACGATTCTCACTATTAACTAAAGAGGATTTATGTAAGAGGAGCTGTGGTTTGTATCAGTTTCATAAGCAGAGTTGAACTACAAATGGTTTGTATGAGTAGGAAACACAGTTCTTTTTTTCTGGGCATGCTCATGGTTCTTGCTGTATTTTAGACTCAGGAAAGAAGAGCTTGCTTCTTGCGTTAAAACAGAGTGTGTTTCAGGGATGAGAACTCTGGTCTGAATTTCCCTTCTGAAACAGAGTTAAACCGCAGGATCTGTGTCTTCCTACAAGCAAGAAATCATTTCTGGTTAAACCGGTGAATTTTGGGCTCAAATGATTTTTCCCAGTTCACAAACCCAACGCGATATCACTATTAACTAAAGAGCATTTCTGTAAGAGGAGCTATAGTCTGTATCATTTCATAATCAGAGTTGAACTACATATGGTCTGTATGAGTAGGAAACACAGTTTTTTTTTCTGGGCATTCTCAAGGTTCTTACTGTATTGGAGAAGCTGGAAAGAAGAGGATGATTCTTGCCTTAAAACAGAGTGTTTTTCAGGGTTGAGAATTTGCTTGAATTTGCCTTCAGAAACGGAGTTAAACCCCAGCGTCTGTGTCTGCCAACAAGTAAGAGTTCATTTCAGGTAAACCCTGTGAATTTTGTGCTCAAATGATTTTTCGCAGTTCAAGAACCCAACGTGATTATCACTATTAACTAAAGAGAATATATGTAAGAGGAGCTGTGGTTTGTATCAGTTTCATAAGCAGAGTTGAACTACATATGGTCTGTATGAGTAGGAAACACAGTTCTTTTTTTCTAGGCATGCTCATGGTTCTTAGTGTATTGGAGACGCTGGAAAGAAGAGGATGATTCTTGCCTTAAAACAGAGTGTTTTTCAGGGATGAGAACTCTGGTCTGAATTTGCCTTCAGAAACGTAGTTAATCACCAAGATCTGTGTCTAACTACAAGCAAGAGTTCATTTCTGGTAAACCCAGCGAATTTTGGGCTCAAATGATTTTTCGCAGTTCACGAAGCCAATGCAATTCTTACTATTAACTAAACTGCATTTATGTTAGAGGACCTGTGGTTTGTATCAGATTCCTAAGCAGAGTTGAACTACATATGGTCTGTATGAGTAGGAAACACAGTTCTTTTCTACGAGGCATGCTCATGGTGCTTACTATATTGGAGACACTGGAAAGAAGAGGATGATTCTCGCCTTAAAAGACAGAGTTTTTCAGGGATGAGAACTCTAGTCTGTATTTGCCTTCAAAAACGGAGTTAAACCCCAGGATCTGTGTCTTCCTACCAGCAAGAGTTGATTTCTGGTAAACCAAGTGAATTTTCGGCTCAAATGAGTTTACACAGTTATAAACCCTACGCAATTATTACTATTTATTAAAGAGCATTTATGTAAGAGGAGCTGTAGTCTGTATCATTTCATAAGCAGAGTTGAACTACATATGGTTCGTATGAGTAGGAAACTAATTTTTTTTTTCTTGGCATGCTAATGGTTCTTGCTGTATTGGAGACGCTGGAAAGAAGAGCTTGCTTCGTGCGTGAAAACAGAGTGTGTTTCATGGATGAGAACACTGGTCTGAATTTGCCTTCAGAAACAGAGGTAAACCACAGGATCTGTGTATTCCTACAAGCAAGAGTTCATTTCTGTTAAACCAAGGGAATTTTGTGCTCAAATGATTTTTCACAGTTCAGAAACCCATGGCGATTCTCACTATTATCTAAAGAGAATTTATGTAGGAGGAGCTGTGGTTTGTGTCAGTTTCATAAGCAGGGATGAACTGCATAAGGTCTGTATTAGTAGGAAACACAGTTCTTTTTTACTTGGCATGCTCCTGGTGCTTACTATATTGGAGACACTGGAAAGAAGAGGATGATTCTCGCCATAAAACAGAGTGTTTTTCAGGAATGAGAACTCTGGTCTGAATTTGCCTTCAGAAATGGAGTTAAACCCCAGGATCTGTGTCTTCCTACCAGCAAGAGTTGATTTCTGGTAAACCAAGTGAATTGTAGGCTCAAATGACTTTACACAGTTCTAGAACCATACACGATTATCACTATTTACTAAAGAGCATTTATGTAAGAGGAGCTGTAGTCTGTATCATTTCATAAGAAGAGTTAAACTACATATGGTCTGTATGAGTAGGAAACACAGTTCTTTTTTTCTAGGCATGCTCATGGTTCTTACTGTATTGGAGACGCTGGAAAGAAGAGGATGATTCTTGCCTTAAAACAGAGTGATTTTCAGAGATGAGAACTCTGGTCTGAATATGCCTTCAGAAACGTAGTTAATCTCCAAGATCTGTGTCTAACTACAAGCAAGAGTTCATTTCTGGTAAACCCAGCGAATTTTGGGCTCAAATGATTTTTCGCAGTTCACAAAGCCAACGCAATTCTTACTATTAACTAAACTGCATTTTTGTTAGAGGACCTGTGGTTTGTATCAGATTCCTAAGCAGAGTTGAACTACATATGGTCTGTATGAGTAGGAAACACAGTTCTTTTCTACGAGGCATGCTCATGGTGCTTACTATATTGGAGACATTGGAAAGAAGAGGATGATTCTCGCCTTAAAAGAGAGTGTTTTTCAGGGATGAGGACTCTGGTCTGTATTTGCCTTCAGAAAAGGAGTTAAACCCCAGGATCTGTGTCTTCCTTCCAGCAAGAGTTCATTTCTGGTAAACCAAGTGAATTTTCGGCTCAAATGACTTTACACAGTTCTAAACCCTACGAGATTATCACTATTTACTAAAGAGCATTTATGTAAGAGGAGCTGTAGTATGTATCATTTCATAAGCAGAGTTGAACTACATATGGTTCGTATGAGTAGGAAACACAGTTTTTTTTTTTTTTTTTCTGGGCATGCTCATGGTTCTTGCTGTATTGGAGACCCTGGAAAGAAGAGCTTGCTTAGTGCGTGAAAACAGAGTGTGTTTCATGGATGAGAACACTGGTCGAATTTGCCTTCAGAAACAGAGGTAAACCACAGGATCTGTGTATTCCTACAAGCAAGTGTTCATTACTGGTAAACCAAGAGAATTTTGTGCTCAAATGATTTTTCACTGTTCAGAAACCCATCGCGATTCTCACTATTAACTAAAGAGAATTTATGTAGGAGGAGCTGTGGTTTGTGTCAGTTTCATAAGCAGAGATGAACTGCATAAGGTCTGTATGAGTACGAAACACAGTTCGTTTTTATGTGGCATGCTCATGGTTCTTACTATATTGGAGACGCTGAAGAGGATGCTTCTTGCCTTAAAACAGGATGTGTTTCATGGATGAGAACACTGGTCTGAATTTACCTTCAGAATCGGAGTTAAACCCCAGGATCTGTGTTTTCCTACAAGCAAGAGTTCATTTCTGGTAAACCCAGTGAATTTAGAGCTCAAATGATTTTTAGCAGATCACGACCCCAACATGATTCTCACTATTAACTAAAGAGCATTTATGTAAGAGGAACAGTGGTTTGTATCAGTTTCATAAGCAGAGTTGAACTACATATGATCCGTATGATTAGGAAACAATTCTTTTTTTCTGGGCATGCTCATGGTTCTTGTTGTATTGGAGACGCTGCAAACAGAGGTTGCTTCTTGTGTTAATACAAAGTATGTTTCATGGAAGAGAACACTGGTCTGAATTGCCCTTCAGAAACGGAGTTAAACCCCAGGATTTGTGTCTTCCTACAAGCAAGAGTTTGTTTCTGGTAAACCCAGTGAATTTTCGGCTCAAATGATTTTACGCATTTCATGAACCTAACGCGATTCTCATGTTAACTAAACAGTATATATGTAAGAGGAGCTGTGGTTTGTATCAGTTTCATAAGCAGAGTTGATCTACATATGGTCTGTATGACTAGGAAACCCAGTTCTTTTTGGAAGGCATGCTCATGGTTCTTGCTGTATTGGAGACACTGGAATGAAGAGCTTGCTTCTTGCATTAAAACAGAGTGGTTTTCATGAATGAGAACTCTGGTCTGAATTTGCCTTCAGAAACATAGTTAAAACCCAGGATCTGTGTCTTCCTTACAATCAAGAGTTCATTTTTGGTAAACAAAGTGAATTTTGGGCTCAAATGATTTTACACAGTTTACAAACCCATCGTGATTCCCACTATTAACTAAAGAGCATTTATGAAATAGGAGCTGTGGTTTGTATCAGGTTCATAAGCAGAGTTGAACTGCATGTGGTCTGTATGAGGAGGAAACACAGTTCTTTTTTTCTGGGCATTCTCATGGTTCTTGCTGTTTTGGAGACGCTGGAAAGAAGAGCTTGCTTCTTGCGTGAAAACAGAGTGTGTTTCATGGATGAGAACACTGGTCTGAATTTCCCTTCAGTAACAGAGTTAATCCCCAGGATCTGTGTCTTCCATACAAGCAAGAGTTCATTTCTGGTAAACAAAGTGAATTTCGGGCTGAAATGATTTTACACAGTTCACAAAAAACATCGCGATTCTCACTATTAACTAAAGAGCATTTATGTAAGAGGAGCTGTGGTTTGTATCAGTTTCATAAGAAGAGTTGAACTGCATATGGTCTGTATGAGGAGGAAACACAGTTGTTTTTTTCTGGGCATTCTCATGTTTGTTGCTGTTTTGGAGAAGCTGTAAATAAGAGGACGCCTCTTGCATTAAAACAGAGTGTTTTTCAGGGATGAGAACTCTGGTGTGAATTTCCCTTCAGAAACAGAGTTAAACCACCATATCTGTGTCTTCCTACAAGCAAGAGTTCATTTCTGGTAAACACAGTGAATATTGGGCTCAAAGATTTCACAAGTTCACGAACCCAACGTGATTTTCACCATTAACTAAATAGCATTTATTTAAGAGGAGCTGTGATTTCTATCAGTTTCATAAGCAGAGTTGAACTACATATGGTCCGTATGAGTAGGAAACACTGTTCTTTTTTTCAGGGCATTCTCATGGTTCTTCCTGTATTGGATACGCTGGAAAGAATAGCTTGCTTCTTGCGTTAAAACAGAGTGTGTTTCATTAATGAGAACGCCTTTCTGAATTTCCCTTCAGTAACAGAGTTAAATCCCAGGATATGTGTCTCCATACAAGCAAGAGTTCATTTCTGGTTAACAAAGAGTGTATTGGGCTCAAATGATATTACACAGTTCACAAAACCATCTCGAATCTCACAATTAACTAATGAGCATTTATGTAAGAGGAGCTGGGTTTGGATCAGTTTCATAAGCAGAGTTGATCTACACATGGTCTGTATGACTAGGAAACACAGTTCTTTTTGGAAGGCATGCTCATGGTTCTTGCTGTATTAGAGACGCTGGAAAGAAGAGCTTGCTTCTTACATTAAAACAGAGTGGGTTTCATGAATGAGAACTCTTGTCTGAATTTGCCTTCAGAAACAAAGTTAAACCCCAGGATCTGTGTCTTCCTACAAGCAAGAGTTCATTTTTGGTAAACAAAGTGAATTTTGGGCTCAAATGATTTTACACAGTTCACAAACCCATCGTGATTCTCACTATTAACTAAAGAGCATTTATGTAAGAGGAGCTGTGGTTTGTATCAGTTTCATAAGAAGAGTTGAACTGCATATGGTCTGTATGAGGAGGAAACACAGTTGTTTTTTTCTGGGCATTCTCATGTTTGTTGCTGTTTTGGAGAAGCTGTAAATAAGAGGACGCCTCTTGCATTAAAACAGAGTGTTTTTCAGGGATGAGAACTCTGGTGTGAATTTCCCTTCAGTAACAGCGTTAAACCACCATATCTGTGTCTTCCTACAAGCAAGAGTTCATTTCTGGTAAACACAGTGAATATTGGGCTCAAAGATTTCACAAGTTCACGAACCCAACGTGATGTTCACCATTAACTAAAGAGCATTTATTTAAGAGGAGCTGTGGTTTCTATCAGTTTCATAAGCAGAGTTGAACTACATATGGTCCGTATGAGTAGGAAACACTGTTCTTTTTTTCAGGGCATTCTCATGGTTCTTCCTGTATTGGATACGCTGGAAAGAACAGCTTGTTTCTTGCGTTAAAACAGAGTGTGTTTCATTAATGAGAACGCCTTTCTGAATTTCCCTTCAGTAACAGAGTTAAACCCCAGGATATGTGTCTCCATACAAGCAAGAGTTCATTTCTGGGTAACAAAGAGTGTATTGGGCTCAACTGATATTACACATTTCACAAAACCATCTCGAATCTCACAATTAACTAATGAGCATTTATGTAAGAGGAGCTGGGTTTGGATCAGTTTCATAAGCAGAGTTGATCTACATATGGTCTGTATGACTAGGAAACACAGTTCTTTTTTTCTGGGCATTCTCATGGTTCTTGCTTTATTGGAGATGCTGGAAAGAGGAGGATGCTTCCTGCGTTAAAAGAGCATGTGTTTCGTGGATGAGAACACTGGTCTGAATTTCCCTTCAGAGTCGAAGTTAAACCACAGGATCTGTGTGGTTCTACAAGCAAGAGTTCATTTCTGGTAAACACAGTGAATTTTGGGCTGAAATGATTGTACACAGTGCACGAACCCAACGCGATTCTAACTATTAACTAAAGAGCATTTATGTAAGAGGTGCTTTGGTTTGTACCAGTTTCATAAGCAAATTTGAAGTAAATATGGTCCGTATGAATAGGAAACACAGTTATTTTTTTCTGGGCATGCTCACGTTTCTTGCTGTTTTGGAGACGCTGGAAAGAAGAGCTTGCTTCTTGCGTGAAATCAGAGTGTTTTTCATTAATGAGAACACTGGTCTGAATTTCCCTTCAGAAACGGAGTTAAAAACCTGGATCTGTGTCTTCCTACAAGCAAGAGTTCATTTCTGGTTAACAAAGAGAATATTGGGCTCAAATGATTTTACATAGTTAACAAACCCATCTCGATTCTCACAATTAACTAAAGAGCATTTATGTTAAAGTAGCTGTGGTTTGTATCAGTTAAATTAGCAGAGTTGAACTACATATGGTCCGTATGAGTAGGAAACACATTTCTTTTTTTTCTGGGCATACTCATGGTTCTTGCTGTATTGGAGACGCTCGAAATCGGAGGACGCTTCCTGCCTTAAAACAGAGTGTTTTTCAGGGATGAGAACTCTGGTCAGAGTTTCCCTTCAGAAACAGAGATAAACCACCATATCTGTGTCTTCCTACAAGCAAGAGTTCATTTCTGGTAAACACAGTGAATATTGGGCTCAAATGATTTTACACAGTTCACGAACCCAATGTGATTTTCACCATTAACTAAAGAGCATTTATGTAAGAGGAGCTGTGGTTTCTATCAGTTTCATAAGAAGAATTGAACTACATATGGTCTGTAATAGTAGGAAACACTGTTCTTTTTTTCAGGGCATTCTCATGGTTATTCCTGTATTGGACGGGTTGGAAAGAAGAGCTTGCTTCTTGCGTAAAACAGAGTGGGTTTCATGAATGAGAACACTTTTCTGAATTTCCTTTCAGAAACAGAGTTAAACCCCAGGATCTGTGTCTTCCTTACATGCAAGAGTTCATTTCTCATAAACAATGTGAATTTTGGGCTCAAATGATTTTACACAGTTCACAAAAACATCGCGATTCTCACAATTAACTAAAGAGCATTTATGTAAGAAGAGCTGTGGTTTGTATCAGTTTCATAAGCAGAGTTGAACAGCATATGGTCTGTATTAGGAGGAAACACAGTTCTTTTTCTGGGCATTCTCATGGTTCTTGCTTTATTGGAGATGCTGGAAAGAGGAGGATGCTTACTGCATTAAAACAGCATGTGTTTCGTGGATGAGAACACTGGTCTGAATTTCCCTTCAGAGTCGAAGTTAAACCACAGGATCTGTGTGGTTCTACAAGCAAGAGTTCATTTCTGGTAAACACAGTGAATTTTGGGCTGAAATGATTGTACACAGTGCACGAACCCAACGCGATTCTAACTATTAACTAAAGAGCATTTATGTAAGAGGTGCTTTGGTTTGTACCAGTTTCATAAGCAAATTTGAAGTATATATGGTCCGTATGAATAGGAAACACAGTTAATTTTTCTGGGCATGCTCACGTTTCTTGCTGTTTTGGAGACGCTGGAAAGAAGAGCTTGCTTCTTGCGTGAAATCAGAGTGTTTTTCATTAATGAGAACACTGGTATGAATTTCCCTTCAGAAACGGAGTTAAAAACCTGGATCTGTGTCTTCCTACAAGCCAGAGTTCATTTCTGGTTAACAAAGAGAATATTGGGCTCAAATGATTTTACATAGTTAACAAACCCATCTCGATTCTCACAATTAACTAAAGAGCATTTATGTTAAAGTAGCTGTGGTTTGTATCAGTTAAATTAGCAGAGTTGAACTACATATGGTCCATATGAGTAGGAAACACATTTCTTTTTTTCTGGGCATACTCATGGTTCTTGCTGTATTGGAGACGCTCGAAATCAGAGGACGCTTCCTGCCTTAAAACAGAGTGTTTTTCAGGGATGAGAACTCTGGTCAGAGTTTCCCTTCAGAAACAGAGTTAAACCACCATATCTGTGTCTTCCTACAAGCAAGAGTTCATTTCTGGTAAACACAGTGAATATTGGGCTCAAATGATTTTACACAGTTCACGAACCCAATGTGATTTTCACCATTAACCTAAGAGCATTTATTTAAGAGGAGCTGAGGTTTCTATCAGTTTCATAAGCAGAGTTGAACTACATATGGTCCGTATGAGTAGGAAACACTGTTCTTTTTTTCAGGGCATTCTAATGGTTCTTCCTGTATTGGACACGCTGGAAAGAAGAGCTTGCTTCTTGCATGAAAACAGAGTGTGTTTCATTAATGAGAACACTTTTCTGAATTTCCCTTGAGTAACAGAGTTAAACCCCAGGATATGTGTCTTCCATACAAGCAAGAGTTCATTTTTGGTAAACAAAGTGAATTTTGGGCTCAAATGATTTTACACAGTTCACAAACCCATCGTGATTCTCAATATTAACTAAAGAGCATTTATGTAAGAGGAGCTGTGGTTTGTATCAGTTTCATAAGAAGAGTTGAACTGCATATGGTCTGTATGAGGAGAAAACACAGTTGTTTTTTTCTGGGCATTCTCATGTTTGTTGCTGTTTTGGAGAAGCTGTAAATAAGAGGACGCCTCTTGCCTTAAAACAGAGTGTTTTTCAGGGATGAGAACTCTGGTGTGAATTTCCCTTCAGAAACAGAGTTAAACCACCATATCTGTGTCTTCCTACAAGCAAGAGTTCATTTCTGGTAAACACAGTGAATATTGGGCTCAAATGATTTCACAAGTTCACGAACCCATCGTGATTTTCACCATTAACTAAAGAGCATTTATTTAAGAGGAGCTGTGGTTTCTATCAGTTTCATAAGCAGAGTTGAACTACATATGGTCCGTATGAGTAGGAAACACTGTTCATTTTTTCAGGCCATTTTCATGGTTCTTCCTGTATTGGATACAATGGAAAGAATAGCTTGCTTCTTGCGTTAAAACAGAGTGTGTTTCATTAATGAGAACGTCTTTCTGAATTTCCCTTCAGTAACAGAGTTAAACCCCAGGATATGTGTCTCCATACAAGCAAGAGTTCATTTCTGGTTAACAAAGAGTGTATTGGGCTCAAATGATATTACACAGTTCACAATACCATCTCGAATCTCACAATTAACTAATGAGCATTTATGTAAGAGGAGCTGGGTTTGGATCAGTTTCATAAGCAGAGTTGATCTACATATGGTCTGTTTGACTAGGAAACACAGTTCTTTTTGGAAGGCATGCTCATGGTTCTTCCTGTATTAGAGACGCTGGAAAGAAGAGCTTGCTTCTTACATTAAAACAGAGTGGGTTTCATGAATGAGAACTCTTGTCTGAATTTGCCTTCAGAAACAAAGTAAAACCCCAGGATCTGTGTCTTCCTACAAGCAAGAGTTCATTTCTGGTAAACCCAGTGAATTTTGGGCTCAAATGATTTTACACAGTTCACAAACCCAACGTGATTCTCACTATTAACTAAAGAGCATTTATGTAAGATGAGCTGTGGTTTGTAGCAGTTTCATAAGCCGAGTTGAACAGCATATGGTCTGTATTAGGAGGAAACACAGTTCTTTTTCTGGGCATTATCATGGTTCTTGCTTTATTGGAGATGCTGGAAAGAGGAGGATGCTTCCTGCGTTAAAAGAGCATGTGTTTAGTGGATGAGAACACTGGTCTGAATTTCCCTTCAGAGTCGAAGTTAAACCACAGGATCTGTGTGGTTCTACAAGCAAGAGTTCATTTCTGGTAAACACAGTGAATTTTGGGCTGAAATGATTGTACACAGTGCACGAACCCAACGCGATTCTAACTATTAACTAAAGAGCATTTATGTAAGAGGTGCTTTGGTTTGTACCAGTTTCATAAGCAAATTTGAAGTATTTATGGTCCGTATGAATAGGAAACACAGTTATATTTTTCTGAGCATGCTCACGTTTCTTGTTGTTTTGGAGACACTGGAGCTTGCTTCTTGCGTGGAATCAAAGTGTTTTTCATTAATGAGAACACTGGTCTGAATTTCCCTTCAGAAACGGAGTTAAAAACCTGGATCTGTGTCTTCCTACAAGCAAGAGTTCATTTCTGGTTAACAAAGAGAATATTGGGCTCAAATGATTTTACATAGTTAACAAACCCATCTCGATTCTCACAATTAACTAAAGAGCATTTATGTTAAAGTAGCTGTGGTTTATATCAGTTAAATTAGCAGAGTTGAACTACATATGGTCCGTATGAGTAGGAAACACATTTCTTTTTTTCTGGGCATACTCATGGTTCTTGCTGTATTGGAGACGCTCGAAATCAGAGGACGCTTCCTGCCTTAAAACAGAGTGTTTTTCAGGGATGAGAACTCTGGTCAGAGTTTCCCTTCAGAAACAGAGTTAAACCACCATATCTGTGTCTTCCTACAATCAAGAGTTCATTTCTGGTAAACACAGTGAATATTGGGCTCAAATGATTTTACACAGTTCACGAACCCAATGTGATTTTCACCATTAACTAAAGAGCATTTATGTAAGAGGAGCTGTGGTTTCTATCAGTTTCATAAGAAGAATTGAACTACATATGGTCTGTAATAGTAGGAAACACTGTTCTTTTTTTCAGGGCATTCTCATGGTTATTCCTGTATTGGACACGCTGGAAAGAAGAGCTTGCTTCTTGCATGAAAACAGAGTGTGTTTCATTAATGAGAACACTTTTCTGAATTTCCCTTGAGTAACAGAGTTAAACCCCAGGATATGTGTCTTCCATACAAGCAAGAGTTCATTTTTGGTAAACAAAGTGAATTTTGGGCTCAAATGATTTTACACAGTTCACAAACCCATCGTGATTCTCAATATTAACTAAAGAGCATTTATGTAAGAGGAGCTGTGGTTTGTATCAGTTTCATAAGAAGAGTTGAACTGCATATGGTCTGTATGAGGAGAAAACACAGTTGTTTTTTTCTGGGCATTCTCATGTTTGTTGCTGTTTTGGAGAAGCTGTAAATAAGAGGACGCCTCTTGCCTTAAAACAGAGTGTTTTTCAGGGATGAGAACTCTGGTGTGAATTTCCCTTCAGAAACAGAGTTAAACCACCATATCTGTGTCTTCCTACAAGCAAGAGTTCATTTCTGGTAAACACAGTGAATATTGGGCTCAAATGATTTCACAAGTTCACGAACCCATCGTGATTTTCACCATTAACTAAAGAGCATTTATTTAAGAGGAGCTGTGGTTTCTATCAGTTTCATAAGCAGAGTTGAACTACATATGGTCCGTATGAGTAGGAAACACTGTTCATTTTTTCAGGCCATTTTCATGGTTCTTCCTGTATTGGATACGATGGAAAGAATAGCTTGCTTCTTGCGTTAAAACAGAGTGTGTTTCATTAATGAGAACATCTTTCTGAATTTCCCTTCAGTAACAGAGTTAAACCCCAGGATATGTGTCTCCATACAAGCAAGAGTTCATTTCTGGTTAACAAAGAGTGTATTGGGCTCAAATGATATTACACAGTTCACAATACCATCTCGAATCTCACAATTAACTAATGAGCATTTATGTAAGAGGAGCTGGGTTTGGATCAGTTTCATAAGCAGAGTTGATCTACATATGGTCTGTTTGACTAGGAAACACAGTTCTTTTTGGAAGGCATGCTCATGGTTCTTCCTGTATTAGAGACGCTGGAAAGAAGAGCTTGCTTCTTACATTAAAACAGAGTGGGTTTCATGAATGAGAACTCTTGTCTGAATTTGCCTTCAGAAACAAAGTAAAACCCCAGGATCTGTGTCTTCCTACAAGCAAGAGTTCATTTCTGGTAAACCCAGTGAATTTTGGGCTCAAATGATTTTACACAGTTCACAAACCCAACGTGATTCTCACTATTAACTAAAGAGCATTTATGTAAGATGAGCTGTGGTTTGTAGCAGTTTCATAAGCCGAGTTGAACAGCATATGGTCTGTATTAGGAGGAAACACAGTTCTTTTTCTGGGCATTATCATGGTTCTTGCTTTATTGGAGATGCTGGAAAGAGGAGGATGCTTCCTGCGTTAAAAGAGCATGTGTTTAGTGGATGAGAACACTGGTCTGAATTTCCCTTCAGAGTCGAAGTTAAACCACAGGATCTGTGTGGTTCTACAAGCAAGAGTTCATTTCTGGTAAACACAGTGAATTTTGGGCTGAAATGATTGTACACAGTGCACGAACCCAACGCGATTCTAACTATTAACTAAAGAGCATTTATGTAAGAGGTGCTTTGGTTTGTACCAGTTTCATAAGCAAATTTGAAGTATTTATGGTCCGTATGAATAGGAAACACAGTTATATTTTTCTGAGCATGCTCACGTTTCTTGTTGTTTTGGAGACACTGGAAAGAAGAGCTTGCTTCTTGCGTGAAATCAAAGTGTTTTTCATTAATGAGAACACTGGTCTGAATTTCCCTTCAGAAACGGAGTTAAAAACCTGGATCTGTGTCTTCCTACAAGCAAGAGTTCATTTCTGGTTAACAAAGAGAATATTGGGCTCAAATGATTTTACATAGTTAACAAACCCATCTCGATTCTCACAATTAACTAAAGAGCATTTATGTTAAAGTAGCTGTGGTTTATATCAGTTAAATTAGCAGAGTTGAACTACATATGGTCCGTATGAGTAGGAAACACATTTCTTTTTTTCTGGGCATACTCATGGTTCTTGCTGTATTGGAGACGCTCGAAATCAGAGGACGCTTCCTGCCTTAAAACAGAGTGTTTTTCAGGGATGAGAACTCTGGTCAGAGTTTCCCTTCAGAAACAGAGTTAAACCACCATATCTGTGTCTTCCTACAATCAAGAGTTCATTTCTGGTAAACACAGTGAATATTGGGCTCAAATGATTTTACACAGTTCACGAACCCAATGTGATTTTCACCATTAACTAAAGAGCATTTATGTAAGAGGAGCTGTGGTTTCTATCAGTTTCATAAGAAGAATTGAACTACATATGGTCTGTAATAGTAGGAAACACTGTTCTTTTTTTCAGGGCATTCTCATGGTTATTCCTGTATTGGACGGGTTGGAAAGAAGAGCTTGCTTCTTGCGTAAAACAGAGTGGGTTTCATGAATGAGAACACTTTTCTGAATTTCCTTTCAGAAACAGAGTTAAACCCCAGGATCTGTGTCTTCCTTACATGCAAGAGTTCATTTCTCATAAACAATGTGAATTTTGGGCTCAAATGATTTTACACAGTTCACAAAAACATCGCGATTCTCAATATTAACTAAAGAGCATTTATGTAAGAGGAGCTGTGGTTTGTATCAGTTTCATAAGCAGAGTTGAACAGCATATGGTCTGTATTAGGAGGAAACACAGTTCTTTTTCTGGGCATTCTCATGGTTCTTGCTTTATTGGAGATGCTGGAAAGAGGAGGATGCTTACTGCATTAAAACAGCATGTGTTTCGTGGATGAGAACACTGGTCTGAATTTCCCTTCAGAGTCGAAGTTAAACCACAGGATCTGTGTGGTTCTACAAGCAAGAGTTCATTTCTGGTAAACACAGTGAATTTTGGGCTGAAATGATTGTACACAGTGCACGAACCCAACGCGATTCTAACTATTAACTAAAGAGCATTTATGTAAGAGGTGCTTTGGTTTGTACCAGTTTCATAAGCAAATTTGAAGTATATATGGTCCGTATGAATAGGAAACACAGTTAATTTTTCTGGGCATGCTCACGTTTCTTGCTGTTTTGGAGACGCTGGAAAGAAGAGCTTGCTTCTTGCGTGAAATCAGAGTGTTTTTCATTAATGAGAACACTGGTCTGAATTTCCCTTCAGAAACGGAGTTAAAAACCTGGATCTGTGTCTTCCTACAAGCCAGAGTTCATTTCTGGTTAACAAAGAGAATATTGGGCTCAAATGATTTTACATAGTTAACAAACCCATCTCGATTCTCACGATTAACTAAAGAGCATTTATGTTAAAGTAGCTGTGGTTTGTATCAGTTAAATTAGCAGAGTTGAACTACATATGGTCCGTATGAGTAGGAAACACATTTCTTTTTTTCTGGGCATACTCATGGTTCTTGCTGTATTGGAGACGCTCGAAATCAGAGGACGCTTCCTGCCTTAAAACAGAGTGTTTTTCAGGGATGAGAACTCTGGTCAGAGTTTCCCTTCAGAAACAGAGTTAAACCACCATATCTGTGTCTTCCTACAAGCAAGAGTTCATTTCTGGTAAACACAGTGAATATTGGGCTCAAATGATTTTACACAGTTCACGAACCCAATGTGATTTTCACCATTAACCTAAGAGCATTTATTTAAGAGGAGCTGAGGTTTCTATCAGTTTCATAAGCAGAGTTGAACTACATATGGTCCGTATGAGTAGGAAACACTGTTCTTTTTTTCAGGGCATTCTAATGGTTCTTCCTGTATTGGACACGCTGGAAAGAAGAGCTTGCTTCTTGCATGAAAACAGAGTGTGTTTCATTAATGAGAACACTTTTCTGAATTTCCCTTGAGTAACAGAGTTAAACCCCAGGATATGTGTCTTCCATACAAGCAAGAGTTCATTTTTGGTAAACAAAGTGAATTTTGGGCTCAAATGATTTTACACAGTTCACAAACCCATCGTGATTCTCAATATTAACTAAAGAGCATTTATGTAAGAGGAGCTGTGGTTTGTATCAGTTTCATAAGAAGAGTTGAACTGCATATGGTCTGTATGAGGAGGAAACACAGTTGTTTTTTTCTGGGCATTCTCATGTTTGTTGCTGTTTTGGAGAAGCTGTAAATAAGAGGACGCCTCTTGCTTTAAAACAGAGTGTTTTTCAGGGATGAGAACTCTGGTGTGAATTTCCCTTCAGAAACAGAGTTAAACCACCATATCTGTGTCTTCCTACAAGCAAGAGTTCATTTCTGGTAAAAACAGTGAATATTGGGCTCAAATGATTTCACAAGTTCACGAACCCATCGTGATTTTCACCATTAACTAAAGAGCATTTATTTAAGAGGAGCTGTGGTTTCTATCAGTTTCATAAGCAGAGTTGAACTACATATGGTCCGTATGAGTAGGAAACACTGTTCATTTTTTCAGGCCATTCTCATGGTTCTTCCTGTATTGGATACGATGGAAAGAATAGCTTGCTTCTTGCGTTAAAACAGAGTGTGTTTCATTAATGAGAACGCCTTTCTGAATTTCCCTTCAGTAACAGAGTTAAACCCCAGGATATGTGTCTCCATACAAGCAAGAGTTCATTTCTGGTTAACAAAGAGTGTATTGGGCTCAAATGATATTACACAGTTCACAAAACCATCTCGAATCTCACAATTAACTAATGAGGATTTATGTAAGAGGAGCTGGGTTTGGATCAGTTTCATAAGCAGAGTTGATCTACATATGGTCTGTTTGACTAGGAAACACAGTTCTTTTTGGAAGGCATGCTCATAGTTCTTCCTGTATTAGAGACGCTGGAAAGAAGAGCTTGCTTCTTACATTAAAACAGAGTGGGTTTCATGAATGAGAACTCTTGTCTGAATTTGCCTTCAGAAACAAAGTAAAACCCCAGGATCTGTGTCTTCCTACAAGCAAGAGTTCATTTCTGGTAAACCCAGTGAATTTTGGGCTCAAATGATTTTACACAGTTCACAAACCCAACGTGATTCTCACTATTAACTAAAGAGCATTTATGTAAGATGAGCTTTGGTTTGTATCAGTTTCATAAGCCGAGTTGAACAGCATATGGTCTGTATTAGGAGGAAACACTGTTCTTTTTCTGGGCATTCTCATGGTTCTTGCTTTATTGGAGATGCTGGAAAGAGGAGGATGCTTCCTGCGTTAAAAGAGCATGTGTTTAGTGGATGAGAACACTGGTCTGAATTTCCCTTCAGAGTCGAAGTTAAACCACAGGATCTGTGTGGTTCTACAAGCAAGAGTTCATTTCTGGTAAACACAGTGAATTTTGGGCTGAAATGATTGTACACAGTGCACGAACCCAACGCGATTCTAACTATTAACTAAAGAGCATTTATGTAAGAGGTGCTTTGGTTTGTACCAGTTTCATAAGCAAATTTGAAGTAAATATGGTCCGTATGAATAGGAAACACAGTTATTTTTTTCTGGGCATGCTCACGTTTCTTGCTGTTTTGGAGACGCTGAAAAGAAGAGCTTGCTTCTTGCGTGAAATCAGAGTGTTTTTCATTAATGAGAACACTGGTCTGAATTTCCCTTCAGAAACGGAGTTAAAAACCTGGATCTGTGTCTTCCTACAAGCAAGAGTTCATTTCTGGTTAACAAAGAGAATATTGGGCTCAAATGATTTTACATAGTTAACAAACCCATCTCGATTCTCACAATTAACTATAGAGCATTTATGTTAAAGTAGCTGTGGTTTGTATCAGTTTCATTAGCAGAGTTGAACTACATATGGTCCGTATGAGTAGGAAACACATTTCTTTTTTCTGGGCATACTCATGGTTCTTGCTGTATTGGAGACGCTCGAAATCAGAAGACGCTTCCTGCCTTAAAACAGAGTGTTTTTCAGGGATGAGAACTCTGGTCAGAGTTTCCCTTCAGAAACAGAGTTAAACCACCATATCTGTGTCTTCCTACAAGCAAGAGTTCATTTCTGGTAAACACAGTGAATATTGGGCTCAAATGATTTTACACAGTTCACGAACCCAATGTGATTTTCACCATTAACTAAAGAGCATTTATGTAAGAGGAGCTGTGGTTTCTATCAGTTTCATAAGAAGAATTGAACTACATATGGTCTGTAATAGTAGGAAACACTGTTCTTTTTTTCAGGGCATTCTCATGGTTATTCCTGTATTGGACAGGTTGGAAAGAAGAGCTTGCTTCTTGCGTAAAACAGAGTGGGTTTCATGAATGAGAACACTTTTCTGAATTTCCTTTCAGAAACAGAGTTAAACCCCAGGATCTGTGTCTTCCTTACAAGCAAGAGTTCATTTCTCATAAACAATGTGAATTTTGGGCTCAAATGATTTTACACAGTTTACAAAAACATCGCGATTCTCACTATTAACTACAGAGCATTTATGTAAGAGGAGATGTGGTTTGTATCAGTTTCATAAGCAGAGTTGAACTGCATATGGTCTGTATGAGGAGGAAACACAGTTCTTTTTTTCTGGGCATTCTCATGGTTCTTGCTTCATTGGAGATGCTGGAAAGAGGAGGATGCTTACTGCGTTAAAACAGCATGTGTTTTATGGATTAGAACACTGGTCTGAATTTCCCTTCAGAATCGGAGTTAAACCACAGGATCTGTGTGGTCCTACAAACAAAAGTTCATTTCTGGTAAACACAGTGAATTTTGGGCTGAAATGATTGTACACAGTGCACGAACACAACGCGATTCTAACTATTAACTAAAAAGCATTTATGTAAGAGGTGCTGTGGTTTGTAACAGTTTCATAAGCAAAGTTGAAGTACATATGGTCCATATGAGTAGGAAACACAGTTATTTTTTTTCTGGGCATGCTCATGTTTCTTGCTGTTTTGGAGAGGCTGGAAAGAAGAGCTTGCTTCTTGCGTGAAATCAGAGTGTGTTTCATTAATGAGAACACTGGTCCGAATTTCCCTTCAGAAACGGAGTTAAAAACCTGGATCTGTGTCTTCCTACAAGTAAGAGTTCATTTCTTGGCAACAAAGATAATATTGGACTCAAATGATTTTACACAGTTCACAAACCCATCTCAATTCTCACAATTAACTAAAGAGCATTTATGTAAGAGGAGCTGTGGTTTGTATCAGTTTCATAAGCAGAGTTGAACTGCATATGTTCTGTATGAGGAGGAAACACATTTCTTTATTCTGAGCATTTTCATGGTTCTTGCTGTATTGGAGACGCTGGAAAGAAGAGCTTGCTTCTTGTGTGAAAACAGAGTGTGTTTCATGGATGAGAACTCTGGTCTGAATTTGCCTTCAGAAACGTAATTAAACCCCAGGATCTGTGTGTTCCTACAAGCAAGAGTTCATTTCTGGTAAAGCCAGTGAATTTTGGGCTCAAATGATTGTAAACAGTGCAAGAACTCAACTTGAATCTAACTATTAACTAAAGAGCATTTATGTAAGATGAGCTGTGGTTTCTATCAGTTTCATAAGCAGAGTTGAACTACATATGGTCCATATGAGTAGGAAACACTGTTCTTGTTTTCAGGGCATTCTCAAGGTTCTTCCTTTATTGGACACCCTGGAAAGAAGAGCTTTCTTCTTGCGTTAAAACAGAGTGTGTTTCATTAATGAGAACACTTTTCTGAATTTCCCTTCAGAAACAGAGTTTAACCACAGGATCTGTGTCTTCCTTACAAGCAAGAGTTCATTTCTGGTAAACAAAGTGAATTTTGGGCTCAAATGATTTTACACAGTTCACAAACCCAACGTGATTCTCACTATTAACTAAAGAGCATTTATGTAAGAGGAGCTGTGGTTTCTATCAGGTTCATAAGAAGAATTGAACTACATATGGTCCGTAATAGTTGGAAACACTGTTCGTTTTTTCAGGGCATTCTCATGGTTATTCCTGTATTGGACACGCAGGAAAGAAGAGCTTGCTTCTTGCATTAAAACAGAGTTTGTTTCATTAATGAGAACATTTTTCTGAATTTCACTTCAGAATCGCAGTTAAACCCCAGGAAGGATGTCTTCCTACAAGAAAGAGTTTGTTTCTGGTAAACCCAGTGAATTTTGGCCTCAAAAGATTTTTCACAGTTCATGAACCCAACGCGATTCTCACTGTTAAATAAACAGCCTTTGTGTAAGAGGAACTGTGGTTTCTATCAATTTCATAAGCAGAGTTGAACTACATATGGTACATAATAGTAGGAAACACTGTTCTTTTTTTTTAAGGGCATTCTCATGGTTCTTCCTGTATTGGACACGCTGAAAAGAAGAGCTTGCTTCTTGCGTTAAAACAGAGTGTGTATCATTAATGAGAACACTTTTTGAATTTTCCTACAGAAACGGAGTTAAACCACAGGATCTGTGTGGTCCTGCAAGCAAGAATTCATTTCTGGTATACGCAGTGAATTTTGGGCTGAAATGATTGTACACAGTGCACGAACCCAACACGATTCTAACAATTAACTAAAGAGCATTTATGTAAGTGGTGCTGTGGTTTGTACCAGTTTCATAAGCAAAGTTGAAGTATATATGGTACATATGAGTAGGAAACACATTTATTTTTTACTGGGCATGCTCATATTTCTTGCTGCTTTGGAGACGCTGGAAAGAAGAACTTGCTTCTTGCGTGAAATCAGAGTGTGTTTCATTAATGAGAACACTGGTCTGAATATCCCTTCAGAAACGGAGTTAAAAACCTGGATCTGTGTCTTCCTACAAGCAAGAGTTCATTTCTGGTAAACAAAGTGAATTTTGGGCTCAAATGATTTTAAACAGCTCACGAAACCAACGTGATTCTCACTGTTAACTGAAGAGCATTTATGTAAGAGGAGCTGTGGTTTGTATGAGTTTCATAAGCATAGTTGAACTGAATATGGTCTGTATGAGGAGGAAACACAGTTTTTTATTCTGAGCATTCTCATGGTTCTTGCTGTATTGGAGACACTGGAAAGAAGAGCTTGCTTCTTGCATGAAAACAGAGTGTGTTTCATGGTTAAGAAAACTGGTCTGAATTTCCCATCAGAATCGCAGTTAAACCCCAGGATCTGTGTCTTAATACAAGCAAAAGTTTGTTTCTGGTAAACCCAGTGAATTTTGGGCTCAAAAGATTATACACAGTTCATGAACCCAACGCGTTTCTCATGTTAACTAAACCACATATATGTAAAAGGAGCTGTGGTTTGTATCAGTTTCATAAGCAGAGTTGATCTACATATGGTCTGTATGACTAAGAAATACAGTTCTTTTTTGAAGGCATGCTCATGGTTCTTGCTGTATTGGAGACGCTGGTAAGAAGAGCTTGCTTATTGCGTTAAAACAGAGTGTGTTTCATTAATGAGAACACTTTTCTGAATTTCCCTTCTGAAACAGAGTTAAACCCCAGGATCTGTGTCTTCCTTACAAGCAAGAGTTCATTTCTGGTAAACAACGTCAATTTTGGGCTGAAATGATTTTACACAGTTCACAAACCCATCGCGATTCTCACTATTAACTAAAGAGTATTTATGTAAGAGGAGCTGTGGTTTGTATCAGTTTCATAAGCAGAGTTGAACCGCATACGGTCTGTATGAGGAGGAAACACAGTTCTTTTTTTCTGGGCTTTCGCATGGTTCTTGCTTTATTGGAGACGCTGGAAAGAGGAGTATGCTTCCTGCGATAAAACAGCATGTGTTTCATGGATGAGAACACTGGTCTGAATTTCCCTTCAGAATCAGAGTTAAACCACAGGATCTGAGTGGTCCTACAAGAAAGAGTTCATTTCCTGTAAACGCAGTGAATTTTGGGCTGAAATGATTTTAAACAGTGCAGGAACCCAACGCGATTCTAACTATTAACTAAAGAGCATTTATGTAAGAGGTGCTTTGGTTTGTACCAGTTTCAGAAGGAAAGTTGAAGTATATATGGTCCCTAGGAGTAGGAAACACAGATTTTTTTTCTGGGCATGCTCATGTTTCTTGCTGTTTTGGAGACGCTGGAAAGAAGAGCTTGCATCTTGCGTGAAAACAAAGTGTGTTTCATGGATGAGAACACTGGTCTGAATTTCCCTTCAGAATCGCAGTTAAACCCCAGGATCTGTTTCTTCCTACAAGAAGAGTTTGTTTCTGGTAAACCCAGTGAATTTTGGTCTCAAATGTTTTTTCACAGTTCATGAACCCAACGTGATTCTCACTGTTAACTAAACAGCATTTGTGGAAGAGGAGCTGTGGTTTGTATCAGTTTCATAAGCAGAGTTGATCTACATATGGTCTGTATGACTAGGAAACACGGTTCTTTATTGAAGGCATGCTCATGGTTCTTGCTGTATTGGAGACGCTGGAAAGAAGAGCTTACTTCTTACATTAAAACAGAGTGGGTTTCATGAATGAGAACTCTGGTCTGAATTTGCCTTCAGAAACAAAGTTAAACCCCAGCATCTGTGTCTTCCTACAAGCAAGAGTTCATTTCTGGTAAACCCAGTGAATTTTGGGCTTAAATGATTTTACACAGTTCACAAACCCAACGTGATTCTCACTATTAACTAAAGAGCATTTATGTAAGAGGAGCTGTGGTTTCTATCAGTTTCATAAGAAGAATTGAACTACATATGGTCCGTAATAGTAGGAAACACTGTTCTTTTTTTCAGGGCATTCTCATGGTTATTCCTGTATTGGACAGGTTGGAAAGAAGAGCAGGCTTCTTGCGTTAAAAAAGAGTGTGTATCATTAATGAGAACACTTTTCTGAATTTCCCTTCAGACAGAGTTAATCCCCAGGATCTGTGTCTTCCTACAAGCAAGAGTTTATTTCTGGTAAACGCAGTGAATTTTGGGCTGAAATGATTGTACAAAGTGCACGAACCCTACGCGATTCTAACTATTAACTAAAGAGCATTTATGTAAGAGGTGCTGTGGTTTGTACTAGTTTCATAAGCAAAGTTGAAGTACATATGGTCCTTAAGAGTAGGAAACACAGTTATTTTTTTCTGGGCATGCTCATGTTTCTTGCTGTTTTGAACAGGCTGGAAAGAAGAGCTTGCTTCTTGCGTGAAATCAGAGTGTGTTTCATTAATGAGAACACTGGTCTGAATTTCCCTTCAGAAACGGAGTTAAACCACAGGATCTGTGTGGTCCTGCAAGCAAGAGTTCATTTCTGGTATACGCAGTGAATTTTGGGCTGAAATGATTGTACACAGTGCCGGAACCCAACACGATTCTAACTATTAACTAAAGAACATTTGTGTAAGAGGTGCTGTGGTTTGTACCAGTTTCATAAGCAAAGTTGAAGTATATATGGTCCATATGAGTGGGAAACACATTTATTTTTTTCTGGGCATGCTCATATTTCTTGCTGATTTGGAGACGCTGGAAAGAAGAACTTGCTTCTTGCGTGAAATCAGAGTGTGTTTCAGTAATGAGAACACTGGTCTGAATATCCCTTCAGAAACGGAGTTAAAAACCTGGATCTGTGTCTTCCTACAAGCAAGAGTTCATTTCTGGTAAACCCAGTGAATTTTGGGCTCAAATGATTTTACACAGTTCACAAACCCAACGTGATTCTCACTATTAACTAAAGAGCCTTTATGTAATAGGAGCTGTGGTTTCTATCAGTTTCATAAGAAGAATTGAACTACATATGGTCTGTAATAATAGGAAACACTGTTCGTTTTTTCAGGGCATTCTCATGGTTATTCCTGTATTGGACACGCAGGAAAGAAGAGCTTGCTTCTTGCATTAAAACAGAGTTTGTGTCATTAATGAGAACACTTTTCTGAATTTCCCTTCAGAATCGCAGTTAAACCTCAGGATCTGTGTCTTCCTACAAGCAAGAGTTCATTTCTGGTAAACCCAGTGAATTTTGTGCTCAAATGATTTAACACAGTGCAAGAACTCAACACGATTCTAACTATTAACTAAAGAGCATTTATGTAAGAGGACCTGTGGTTTCTATCAGTTTCATAAGCAGAGTTGAACTACATATGGTCCGTATGAGTAGGAGACACTGTTCTTTTTATCAGGGCATTCTCATGTTTCTTCCTGTATTTGACACGCTGGAAAGAAGAGCTTGCTTCTTGCGTTAAAACAGAGAGTGTTTCATTAATGAGAACACGTTTCTGAATTTCCCTTCAGAAACAGAATTAAACCCCAGGAACTGTGTCTTCCTTACAAGCAAGAGTTCATTTCTGGTAAACAAAGTGAATTTTGGGCTCAAATGATTTTACACAGTGCAAGAACCCAACATGATTCTAACT
Organism: Onychomys arenicola; assembly: GCA_949786405.1. Classification (NCBI taxonomy): domain Eukaryota; kingdom Metazoa; phylum Chordata; class Mammalia; order Rodentia; family Cricetidae; genus Onychomys; species Onychomys arenicola. Next base: position 2,842,467 of record CATKUM010000028.1, read on the forward strand.
ATTAACTAAAGAGCATTTGTGTAAGAGTTGCTGTGGTTTGTACCAGTTTCATAAGCAAAGTTGAAGTACATATGGTCCGTATGAGTAGGAAACACAGTTATTTTTTTCTGGGCATTCTCATGTTTCTTGCTGTTTTGGAAGGCTGGAAAGAAGAGCTTGCTTCTTGCGGGAAATGAGAGTGTGTTTCATTAATGAGAACACTGGTCTGAATTTCCCTTCAGAAACGGAGTTAAAAACCTGGATCTGTGTCTTCCAACAAACAAGAGTTCATTTCTGGTTAACAAAGAGAATATTGGGCTCAAATGAATTTACAAAGTTCACAAACCCATCTCCATTCTCACAGTTAACTAAAGAGCATATATGTTAGAGGAGTTGTAGTTTGTATCAGTTTCATAAGCAGAGTTGAACTGCATATCGTCTGTATGAGGAGCAAAAACAGTTCTTTATTCTGAGCATTCTGATGGTTCCTGCTGTATTGGAGACGCTGATAAGAAGAGCTTGCTTCTTGCGTGAAAACAGAGTGTCTTTCATGGATGAGAACAATGGTCTGAATTTCCTTTTAGAATCGCAGTTAAACCCCAGGATGGGTGTCTTCCTACAAGAAAGAGTTTGTTTCTGGTAAACCCAGTGAATTTTGGCCTCAAAAGATTTTTCACAGTTCACGAACCCAATGCGATTCTCACTGTTAACTAAACAGCCTTTGTGTAAGAGGAGCTGTGGTTTCTACCAGTTTCATAAGCAGAGTTGAACTACATATGGTCCACATGAGTAGGAAACACTGTTCTTTTTTTCAGGGCATTCTCATGGTTCTTCCTGTATTGGACACGCTGCAAAGAAAAGCTTGCTTCTTGCGTTAAAACAGAGTGTGTATCATTAATGAGAACACTTTTCTGAATTTCCCTTCAGACAGAGTTAAACCCCAGGATCTGTGTCTTCCTACAAGCAAGAGTTTATTTCTGGTAATCGTAGTGAATGTTGGGCTGAAATGATTGTACAAAGTGCACGAACCCAAGGCGATTCTATCTATTAACTAAAGAGCATTTATGTAAGAGGTGCTGTGGTTTGTACTAGTTTCATAAGCAAAGTTGAAGTACATATGGTCCTTATGAGTAGGAAACACAGTTATTTTTTTCTGGGCATGCTCATGTTTCTTGCTGTTTTGGACAGGCTGGAAAGAAGAGCGTGCTTCTTGCGTGAAATCAGAGTGTGTTTCATTAATGAGAACACTGGTCTGAATTTCCATTCAGAAACGGAGTAGAAAACCTGGATCTGTGTCTTCCAACAAGCAAGAGTTCATTTCTGGTTAACAAAGAGAATATTTGGCTCAAATGATTTTACACTGTTCACAAACCCATCTCGATTCTCACAATTAACTAAAGAGCATATATGTAAGAGGAGCTGTGGTTTTTATCAGTTTCATAAGCAGAGTTGAACTGCATATGGTCTGTATGAGGAGGAAACACAGTTCTTAAGTCTGTGCATTCTCATGGTTCTTGCTGTATTGGAGACGCTGGAAAGAAGAGCTTGCTTCTTGCATGAAAACAGAGTGTGTTTCATGGATGAGAACTCTGGTCTGAATTTGCCTTCAGAAACATAGTTAAACCCTAGGATCAGTGTGTTCCTACAAGCAAGAGTTCATTTCTGGTAAAGCCAGTGAATTTTGGGCTCAAATGATTGGAAACAGTGCAAGAACTCAACGCGATTCTAACTATTAACTAAAGAGCATTTATGTAAGAGGAGCTGTGGTTTCTATCAGTTTCATAAGCAGAGTTGAACTACATATGGTCCATATGAGTAGGAAACACTGTTCTTGTTTTCAGGGCATTCTCATGGTTCTTCCTTTATTGGACACCCTGGAAAGAAGAGCTTGCTTCTTGCATTAAAACAGAGTGTGTTTCATTAATGAGAACACTTTTCTGAATTTCCCTTCAGAAACAGAGTTAAACCCCAGGATCTGTGTCTTCCTTACAAGTAAGAGTTCATTTCTGGTAAACAAAGTGAATTTTGGGCTCTAATGATTTTACACAGTTCACAAACCCATCGCGGTTCTCACTATTAACTAAAGAGCATTTATGTAAGGGGAGCTCTGGTTTGTATCAGTTTCATAAGCAGAGTTGAATTGCATATGGTCTGTATGAAGAGGAAACACAATTCTTCATTTCTGGGTATTCTCATGGTTCTTGCTTTATTGTAGACGCTGGAAAGAGGAGGATGGTTCCTGCGTTAAAACAGCATGTATTTCATGGATGAGAACACTGGTCTGAATTTCCCTTCAGAATCAGAGTTAAACCACAGGATCTGTGTGGTCCTACATGCAAGAGTTCATTTCTGGTAAACCCAGTGAATTTTGGGCTCAAATGATTTTACACAGTTCACAAACCCAATGTGATTCTCACAATTAACTAAAGAGCATTTATGTAAGAGGAGCTGTTTTTTCTATCAGTTTCATAAGAAGAATTGAACTACATATGGTCCGTAATTGTAGGAAACACTGTTCTTTTTTTCAGGGTATTCTCATGGTTATTCCTGTATTGGACACGCAAGAAAGAAGAGCTTGCTTCTTGCATTAAAACAGAGTTTGTTTCATTATTGAGAACACATTTCTGAATTTCCCTTCAGAATCGCAGTAAAACCCCATGATCTGTGTCTTCCTTCAAGCAAGAGTTCATTTCTGGTAAAGCCAGTGAATTTTGTGCTCAAATGATTTTACACAGTGCAAGAACTCAACACGATTCTAACTATTAACTAAAGAGCATTTATGTAAGAGGACCTGTGGTTTCTATCAGTTTTATAAGCAGAGTTGAACTACATATGGTCCGTATGAGTAGGAAACACTGTTCTTTTTTTGAGGGCTTTCTCATGGTTCTTCCTGTATTTGACACGCTGGAAAGAAGAGCTTGCTTCTTGGGTAAAAACAGAGAGTGTTTCATTAATGAGAACACGTTTCTGAATTTCCCTTCAGAAACAGAATTAAACCCCAGGATCTGTGTCTTCCTTACAAGCAAGAGTTCATTTCTGGTAAACCCAGTGAATTTTGGGCTCAAATGATTTTACACAGTGCATGAACTCAACACGATTCTAACTAATAACTAAAGAGCATTTATGTAAGACATCCTGTGGTTTGTACCAGTTTCATAAGCAAAGTTGAAGTATATATGGTCCATATGAGTGGGAAACACATTTATTTTTTTCTGGGCATGCTCATATTTCTTGCTGATTTGGAGACGCTGGAAAGAAGAGCTTGCTTCTTGCGGGAAATGAGAGTGTGTTTCATTAATGAGAACACTGGTCTGAATTTCCCTTCAGAAACGGAGTTAAAAACCTGGATCTGTGTCTTCCAACAAGCAAGAGTTCATTTCTGGTTAACAAAGAGAATATTGGGCTCAAATGAATTTACAAAGTTCACAAACCCATCTCAATTCTCACAGTTAACTAAAGAGCATATATGTTAGAGGAGTTGTAGTTTGTATCAGTTTCATAAGCAGAGTTGAACTGCATATAGTCTGTATGAGGAGCAAAAACAGTTCTTTATTCTGAGCATTCTGATGGTTCCTGCTGTATTGGAGATGCTGATAAGAAGAGCTTGCTTCTTGCGTGAAAACAGATTGTCTTTCATGGATGAGAACAATGGTCTGAATTTCCCTTTAGAATCGCAGTTAAACCCCAGGATGGGTGTCTTCCTACAAGAAAGAGTTTGTTTCTGGTAAACCCAGTGAATTTTGGCCTCAAAAGATTTTTCACACTTCATGAACCCAACGCGATTCTCACTGTTAACTAAACAGCGTTTGTGTAAGAGGAGCTGTGGTTTCTACCAGTTTCATAAGCAGAGTTGAACTACATATGGTCCGTATGAGTAGGAAACACTGTTCTTTTTTTCAGGGCATTCTCATGGTTCTTCCTGTATTGGACACGCTGGAAAGAAAAGCTTGCTTCTTGCGTTAAAACAGAGTGTGTATCATTAATGAGAACACTTTTCTGAATTTCCCTTCAGACAGAGTTAAACCCCAGGATCTGTGTCTTCCTACAAGCAAGAGTTTATTTCTGGTAATCGTAGTGAATGTTGGGCTGAAATGATTGTACAAAGTGCACGAACCCAAGGCGATTCTATCTATTAACTAAAGAGCATTTATGTAAGAGGTGCTGTGGTTTGTACTAGTTTCATAAGCAAAGTTGAAGTACATATGGTCCTTATGAGTAGGAAACACAGTTATTTTTTTCTGGGCATGCTCATGTTTCTTGCTGTTTTGGACAGGCTGGAAAGAAGAGCGTGCTTCTTGCGTGAAATCAGAGTGTGTTTCATTAATGAGAACACTGGTCTGAATTTCCATTCAGAAACAGAGTAGAAAACCTGGATCTGTGTCTTCCAACAAGCAAGAGTTCATTTCTGGTTAACAAAGAGAATATTTGGCTCAAATGATTTTACACTGTTCACAAACCCATCTCGATTCTCACAATTAACTAAAGAGCATATATGTAAGAGGAGCTGTGGTTTTTATCAGTTTCATAAGCAGAGTTGAACTGCATATGGTCTGTATGAGGAGGAAACACAGTTCTTAAGTCTGTGCATTCTCATGGTTCTTGCTGTATTGGAGACGCTGGAAAGAAGAGCTTGCTTCTTGCATGAAAACAGAGTGTGTTTCATGGATGAGAACTCTGGTCTGAATTTGCCTTCAGAAACATAGTTAAACCCTAGGATCAGTGTGTTCCTACAAGCAAGAGTTCATTTCTGGTAAAGCCAGTGAATTTTGGGCTCAAATGATTGGAAACAGTGCAAGAACTCAACGCGATTCTAACTATTAACTAAAGAGCATTTATGTAAGAGGAGCTGTGGTTTCTATCAGTTTCATAAGCAGAGTTGAACTACATATGGTCCATATGAGTAGGAAACACTGTTCTTGTTTTCAGGGCATTCTCATGGTTCTTCCTTTATTGGACACCCTGGAAAGAAGAGCTTGCTTCTTGCATTAAAACAGAGTGTGTTTCATTAATGAGAACACTTTTCTGAATTTCCCTTCAGAAACAGAGTTAAACCCCAGGATCTGTGTCTTCCTTACAAGTAAGAGTTCATTTCTGGTAAACAAAGTGAATTTTGGGCTCTAATGATTTTACACAGTTCACAAACCCATCGCGGTTCTCACTATTAACTAAAGAGCATTTATGTAAGGGGAGCTCTGGTTTGTATCAGTTTCATAAGCAGAGTTGAATTGCATATGGTCTGTATGAAGAGGAAACACAATTCTTCATTTCTGGGTATTCTCATGGTTCTTGCTTTATTGTAGACGCTGGAAAGAGGAGGATGGTTCCTGTGTTAAAACAGCATGTATTTCATGGATGAGAACACTGGTCTGAATTTCCCTTCAGAATCAGAGTTAAACCACAGGATCTGTGTGGTCCTACATGCAAGAGTTCATTTCTGGTAAACCCAGTGAATTTTGGGCTCAAATGATTTTACACAGTTCACAAACCCAATGTGATTCTCACAATTAACTAAAGAGCATTTATGTAAGAGGAGCTGTTTTTTCTATCAGTTTCATAAGAAGAATTGAACTACATATGGTCCGTAATTGTAGGAAACACTGTTCTTTTTTTCAGGGTATTCTCATGGTTATTCCTGTATTGGACACGCAAGAAAGAAGAGCTTGCTTCTTGCATTAAAACAGAGTTTGTTTCATTATTGAGAACACATTTCTGAATTTCCCTTCAGAATCGCAGTAAAACCCCATGATCTGTGTCTTCCTTCAAGCAAGAGTTCATTTCTGGTAAAGCCAGTGAATTTTGTGCTCAAATGATTTTACACAGTGCAAGAACTCAACACGATTCTAACTATTAACTAAAGAGCATTTATGTAAGAGGACCTGTGGTTTCTATCAGTTTTATAAGCAGAGTTGAACTACATATGGTCCGTATGAGTAGGAAACACTGTTCTTTTTTTGAGGGCTTTCTCATGGTTCTTCCTGTATTTGACACGCTGGAAAGAAGAGCTTGCTTCTTGGGTAAAAACAGAGTGTTTCATTAATGAGAACACGTTTCTGAATTTCCCTTCAGAAACAGAATTAAACCCCAGGATCTGTGTCTTCCTTACAAGCAAGAGTTCATTTCTGGTAAACCCAGTGAATTTTGGGCTCAAATGATTTTACACAGTGCATGAACTCAACACGATTCTAACTAATAACTAAAGAGCATTTATGTAAGAGGTGCTGTGGTTTGTTCCAGTTTCATAAGCAAAGTTGAAGTACATATGGTCTGTATGAGTAGGATACACAGTTATTTTTTTCTGGGCATGCTCATGTTTCTTGCTGCTTTGGAAGGCTGGAAAGAAGAGCTTGCTTCTTGCGGGAAATGAGAGTGTGTTTCATTAATGAGAACACTGGTCTGAATTTTGCTTCAGAAACGGAGTTAAAAACCTGGATCTGTGTCTTCCAACAAGCAAGAGTTCATTTCTGGTTAACAAAGAGAATATTGGGCTCAAGTGAATTTACACAGTTCAGAAACCCATCTCAATTCTCACAGTTACCTAAAGAGCATATATGTATGAGGAGGTGTGGTTTGTATCAGTTTCATAAGCAGAGTTGAACTGCATATCGTCTGTATGAGGAGGAAAAACAGTTCTTTATTCTGAGCATTCTCATGGTTCCTGCTGTATTGGAGACGCTGATAAGAAGAGCTTGCTTCTTGCGTGAAAACATTGTCTTTCATGGATGAGAACAATGGTCTGAATTGCCCTTCAGAATCAAAGTTAAACCCCAGGATGGGTGTCTTCCTACAAGAAAGAGTTTGTTTCTGGTAAACCCAGTGAATTTTGGCATCAAATGATTTTTCACACTTCATGAACCCAACGCGATTCTCACTGTTAACTAAACAGCCTTTGTGTAAGAGGAGCTGTGGTTTCTATCAGTTTCATAAGCAGAGTTGAACTACATATGGTCCGTATGAGTAGGAAACACTGTTCTTTTTTTCAGGGCATTCTCATGGTTCTTCCTGTATTGGACATGCTGGAAAGAAGAGCTTGCTTCTTGCATTAAAACCGAGTTTGTATCATTAATGGGAACACTTTTCTGAATTTCCCTTCAGACAGAGTTAAACCCCAGGACCTGTGTCTTCCTACAAGCAAGAGTTTATTTCTGGTAAACGCAGTGAATTTTGGGCTGAAATGATTATACAAAGTGCAAGAACCCAACGCGATTCTAACTATTAACTAAAGAGCATTTATGTAAGACATCCTGTGGTTTGTACCAGTTTCATAAGCAAAGTTGAAGTACATATGGTCCTCATGAGTAGGAAACACAGTTATTTTTTTCTGGGCATGCTCATGTTTCTTGCTGTTTTGGAGAGGATGGAAAGAAGAGCTTGCTTCTTGTGTGAAATCAGAGTGTGTTTCATGAATGAGAACACTGGTCTGAATTTCCCTTCAGAAACGGAGTTAAAAACCTGGATCTGTGTCTTCCTACAAGCAAGAGTTCATTTCTGGTTAACAAAGAGAATATTGGGCTCAAATGATTTTACACAGTTCACAAACCCATCTCGATTCTCACAATTAACTAAAGAGCATATATGTAAGAAGAGCTGTGGTTCTTATCAGTTTCATAAGCAGAGTTGAACTGCATATGGTCTGTATGAGGAGGAAACACAGTACTTTTTTGAGGGCATGCCCATGGTTCTTGCTGTATTGGAGAAGCTGGAAAGAAGAGCTTGCTAGTTGCATTAAAACAGAGTGTGTTTCATGGATGAGAACACTGGTCCGAATTTCCCTTCAGAAACGGAGTTAAAACACAGAAACTGTGACCTCCTAAAAGCAAGAGTTCATTTCTGGTAAACCAATTGAATTTTGGGCTCCAATGTTTTTTCACAGTTCAAGAACCCAACGCGATACTTACTCTGAACTAAAGTATATTTATGTAAGAGCAGCTGTGTCTTGTATCAGTTTCATAAGCAGAGTTGAACTACATATCGTCTGTATGAGAAGGAAACACACTTCATTTTTGAGGGCATGCTCATTGTCTTGCTGTATTTGAGACGTTGGAAAGAAGAGCTTCCTTCTTGGGAGAAAACAGAGTGTGTGTCATGGATGAGAACACTGGTCTGAATTTCCCTACACAAACGGAGTTAAACCACAGTAACTGTGTCTTCCTACAAGCAAGAGTTCATTTCTGGTAAACAAAGTGAACTTTGGACTCAAATGATTTTACACAGTTCTAGAAACCAATGCGATTATCACTATTAACTAAAGAGCATTTATGTAAGAGGAGCGGTGGTCTGTATCAGTTTCATAAGCACAGTTGAACTACATATTGTCCAATGAGTAGGAAACTCAGTTCTTTTTTTCAAGCATTCTCATGGTTGTTGCTGTATTGGAGATGCTGGAAAGAAGAGCTTGCTCCTTGTGTTAAAACAGAGTGTGTTTCATGGATGAGAACACTGGTCTGAATTTCCCTTCAGACACGGAGTTAAACCTGAGGATCTGTGTCTTCCTACAAGCAAGAGTTCATTTCTGGTAAACAAAGCGAATTTTGGGCTCAAATGATTTTACACAGTTCACAAACCCATCGCGATTCTCATTATTAACTAACGAGCCTTTATGTAAGAGGAGCTCTCGTTTTTTTCAGTTTCATAAGCACAGTTGAACTGCATGTGGTCTGTATGAATAGGAAACACAGTTCTTTTTTTCTGGGCATTCTCATGATTCTTGCTGTATTGGAGACGCTGGAAAGAGGTGGTTGCTTCCTGCGTTAAAACAGCATGTGTTTCATGGATGAGAACACTGGTCTAAATTTCCTAATCAGAGTTAAACCACAGGATCTGTGTGTTCCTACAAGCAAGAGATCATTTCTGGTTAACCCAGTGAATTTTGGGCTGTAATGGTTTTACACAGTGCACGAACCCAACACGATTCTAACTATTAACTAAAGAGCATTTATGTAAGTGGAGCTTTGGATTGTATCAGCTTCATAATCAGAGTTGAACTACATAAGGTCTGTATGACTAGGAAACTCAGTTCTTTTTTTCTGGGCAAGCTCATGTTTCTTGCTGTATAAGAGATGCTGGAAAGAAGAGCTTGCTAGTTGCATTAAAACAGAGTGTGTTTCATGGATGAGAACTCTGGTCTGAATTTCCCTTCAGAAACGGGGTTAAACCCCAGGATCTTTTTTTTCCTACAAGCAAGAGTTCATTCCTGGTAAACCCAGTGATTTTTGGGCTCAAATGATTTTACACAGTTCACGAACCTCAACGCGATTCACACTATTGCCTAAAGAGCATTTATTTAAGAGGTGCAGTAGTTTGTATCAGTTTCATAAGCAGAGTTGAACTACATATGGTCCATATGTGTAGGAAACACAGCTCTTTTTTTCTGTGCATGCTCATGGTGTTCCTGTATTGGAGACACTGGAACGAAGAGCCTGCTTCTTGCCGGAAACAGAGTGTGTTTCATGGATGAGAACACTGGTCTGAATTTCCGTTCAGAACCGTAGTTAAACCCCAGTAACTGGGTCTTCCTACAAGCAAGAGATCATTTCTGGTAAAACCAGTGAAGTTTGGGCTGTAATGATTTTACAAAGTGCACAAACCCAATGTGATTCTCTCTATTAACTAAAGAGCATTTAAATACGGGGAGCTGTGGTATGTATCAGTTTCATAAGCAGAATTGAACTACATATGGTCCATAGGAGTAGGAAACACAGATCTTTTTTTCTGTGCATGCTCATATTTCTTGCTGTATTGTAGATGCTGTTAACAAGAGGTTTCTTCTTGCGTTTAAACAGACTGTGTTTCATCGATGAGAACAGTGGTCAGAATTTCCCTTCAGAAAAGGAGTTAAACCCCAGGATCTGTGTCTTCCTACAAGCAAGAGTTCATTTCTGCTTATCCCAGTGAATTTTGGGCTCAAATGATTTTTCACAGTTCACGAACCCAACGCGATTCTCTCTATTAACTAAAAAGCAATTATGTAAGGGGAGCTGTGTTTTGTATCAATTTCATGAGCAGAGTTGAACTACAAAAGGTCTGTATGAGTAGGAAACACAGTTAATTTATTTAGGGCATTCTCCTTGTTCTTGCTGTATTGTAGACGCTGGAAAGAAGAGGATGCGTCTTGCGTTAAAACAGACTGTGTTTCATGGATGAGAACTGTGGTCGGAATTTCCCTTCAGAAACGGAGTTAAACCCCAGGATCTGTGTCTTCCTAAAAGCAAGAGTTCATTTCTGGTAAACCCAGTGAATTTTGGGCTCCAATGATTTTACACAGCTCACGAACCCAACGCGATTCTCTCTATTAACAAAAACCATTTATGTAAGAGGAGCTGTGGTTGGTATCAGTTTCATAAGCAGAATTGAACTACATATGGTCCGTATGAGTAGGAAACACAGTTTATTTTTTCAGGTCATGCCCATGGTTCTTGCTGTGTTGGAGACACTGGAAAGAAGAGCTTGCTTCTTGCGTTAAAACAGTGTGTTTCATGGATGAGAACACTGGTCAGAATTACCCTTCATAAACGGAGTTAAGCCCCAGGATCTGTGTCTTCCTACAAGCAAGAGTTCATTTCTTTTAAACCCAGTGAATTTTGTGCTCAAATGTTTTTACACAGTTCACAAACCCAACGCGATTCTCACTATTAACTAAAGAGCATTTATGTAAGAGGAGCTGTTGTTTCTATCAGTTTCATAAGCAGAGTTGAACTACATATGGTCTGTATAAGTAGGAAACACAGTTCTTCTTTTCTGTGCATGGTCATGTTTCTTGCTATATTGGAGTCGCTGGAAAGAAGAGCTTGCTTCTTGCGTGAAAACAGAGTGTGTTTCATGGATGAGAACACTGGTCTGAATTTCCCTTCAGTAACGGAGTTAAACCCCAGGATCTGTGTCTTCCTATAAGCAGCAGTTCATTTCTGGTACACCAAGTGAATATTGGGCTGAAATGATTTTACACTGTTCACGAACCCATCGCGATTCTCACTATTAACTAATGAACATTTATGTAAGAGGAGCTGTGGTTGGTATCAGTTTCATAAGAAGAGTGCAACTACATATGATCCGTCACGTAGGAAACATTGTTCTTTTTTTCTGGGCATAATCATGTTTCTTGCTGTAATGGATACGCTGTAAAGAAGAGCTTGCTTCTTGCGTGAAAACAGTGTGTGTTTCAAGAAGAGAACACTGGTCTGAATTTAACTTCAGTAATGGAGTTAAACCCCAGGATCTGTGTGTTCCTAAAAGCAAGAGTTCATTTCTGGTAAACCCAGAGAATTTTGGGCTAAAATGATTTTACACAGTTCACGAACCCAACGCGATTCTCTCTATTAACTAAAAAGCATTTTAGTAAGAGGAGCTGTGTTTTGTATCAATTTCATGAGCAGAGTTGAACTACAAAAGGTCCGTATGAGTTGGAAACACAGTTAATTTTTTTAGGGCATTCTCCTTGTTCTTGCTGTATTAGAGACGCTGGAAAGAAGAGCTGGCTTCTTGCGTGAAAACAGAGTGGGTTTTATGGATTAGAACACTGGCCTGTATTTCCCTTCAGAAACGAAGTTCAATCCCAGGATCTGTGTCTTCCTACAAACAAGAGTTCATTTCTTGTAAACCAAGTGAATATTGGGCTCAAATGATTTTACACATTTCTAGAACCCAACGCAATTCTCACTGTTAACTAAAGAGCATTTATGTAAGAGGAGCTGTTGTTTCTATCAGTTTCATAAGCAGAGCTGAACTTCATATGGTCCATATGAATAGGAAGCACAGTTCTTTTTTTCTGGGCATGCTCATGGTTCTTGCTGTATTGGAGAAGCTGGAAAGAAGAGCTTGCTTCTTGCGTTAAAACAGAGCGTGTTCCATGGATGAGAACACTGGTCTAAATTTCCCTCAGAAACGGAGTTAAACCCCAGGATCTGTGTCTTCCTACAAGCAAGATTTTATTTCTGGTAAACCCAGAGATTTTTGGGCTCAAATGATTTTACACAGTTCACGAACACAACGCCATTCTCACTATTAACTAAAGAGCCTTTATATAATAGTAGCTGTTGTTTGTATCAGTTTCATAAGCAGACTTGATCTACGTATGATCCCTATGAGTAGGAAACACAGCTCTTTTTTTTAGGGCATGGAATTAAACCCCAGGATCTGTGTCTTCATACAAGCAAGAGTTCATTTCTGGTAAACCAAGGCAATTTTGGGCTCAAATGATTTTACACAATTCAAGACCCAACGCTATTCTCACCGTTAACTAAAGAGCATTTATGTAAGTTGAGCTATGGTTTGTATCAGTTGCATATGCAGACTTGAATTACATATGGTCAGTATGAGTAGGAAACACAGTTCTTTTTTTCAGGGCATGGTCATGGTACTTGCTGTATTGGAGACCCTGTAAAGAAGAGCTTGCTTCTTGTGTTAAAACAGAGTGTGTTTCATGGATGTGAACTCTGGTTGAATTTCCCATCAGAAATGGAGTTAAATCCCAGGATCTGTGTCTTCCTAAAAGCAAGAGCTCATTTCTGGTAAACAAAGAGAATTTTGGGCTCAAGTGCTTTTACACAGTTCAGAAACCCATCGTGATTCTCACTGTTAGCTACAGAGCATGTATGTAAGAGAAGATGTGTTTTGTATCAATTTCATAAGCAGACTTGAACTACATATGGTCCATATGAGAAGGAAACACAGTTCTTTTTTTCTGGGCATTCTCATGGTTCATGCTGTATTGGAGAGGCTGGAAAGAAGAGCTTGTTTCTTGGGTTAAAAGAGAGTGTTTTCCATGGATAAGAACACTGGTCTGAATTTCCCTTCAGAAACGGAGTTAAACCCCAGGATCTGTGTCTTCCTATAAGCAAGAGATCATTTCTGGTAAACCCAGTGAATTCTGCACTCAAATGATTTTTCGCAGTTCATAAACCCAACGCGATTCTCTCTGTTAACAAAAAGCTTTTATGTAAGAGGAGCTGTGTTTTGTATCAGTTTCATAAGCAGAGTTGAACTACAAAAGGTCTGTATGAGTAGGAAACACAGTTAATTTTTTAGGGCATTCTCCTTGTTCTTGCTGTATTGTAGACGCTAGAAAGAAGAGGATGCTTCTTGCGTTAAAACAGACTGTGTTTCATCGATGAGAACTGTGGTCGGAATTTCCCTTCAAAAACGGAGTTAAACCACAGCATATGTGTCTTCCTACAATCAAGAGTTCATTTCTGGTAAACCCAGTGAATTTTGGGCTGAAATGATTTTACACAGTTCACGTACCCATCGCGATTCTCACTATTAACTAATGAGCATTTATGTAAGAGGAGCTGTGCTTGGTATCAGTTTCATAAGTAGAGTGGAACTACATATGATCTGTCTCATAGGAAACACTGTTCTTTGTTTCTGGGCATGCTCATGTTTCTTGCTGTAATGGATACGCTGTAAAGAAGAGATTGCATCTTGCGAGTAAACAGTGTGTGTTTCAAGGATGAGTACACTGTTCTGAATTTCCCTTCAGAAATGGAGTTAAACCCCAGGATCTGTGTCTTCCTATAAGCAAGAGTTCATTTCTGGTAAACCCAGAGATTTTTGGGCTCAAATGATTTTACACAGTTAACAAACACTACGCGATTGTCACTATTAACTAAAGAGCATTTATATAAGAGGAGCTGTTGTTTGTATCAGTTTCACAAGCAGACTTGATCTACGTATGATCCCTATGGGTAGGAAACACAGCTCTTTTTTTGAGGGCATGGAGTTAAACCCCAGGATCTGTGTCTTCATACAAGCAAGAGTTCATTTCTGGTAAACCAAGGCAATTTTGGGCTCAAATGATTTTACACAATTCAAGACCCAACGCTATTCTCACTGTTAACTAAAGAGCATTTATGTAAGTTGAGCTGTGGTTTGTATCAGTTGCATATGCTATGCAGACTTGAATTACATATGGTCAGTATGAGTAGGAAACACAGTTCTTTTTTTCAGGGCATGTTTATGGTTCTTGCTGTATTGGAGACCCTGTAAAGAAGAGCTTGCTTCTTGTGTTAAAACAGAGTGTGTTTCATGGATGAGAACACTGGTTGAATTTCCCATCAGAAATGGAGTTAAACCCCAGGATCTGTGTCTTCCTAAAAGCAAGAGCTCATTTCATGTAAACAAAGAGAATTTTGGGCTCAAGTGCTTTTACACAATTCAGAAACCCATCGCGATTCTCACTGTTAGCTAAAGAGCATGTATGTAAGAGAAGATGTGTTTTGTATCAATTTCATAAGCAGACTTGAACTACATATGGTCCATATGAGAAGGAAACACAGTTCTTTTTTTCTGGGCATTCTCATGGTTCATGCTGTATTGGAGAGGCTGGAAAGAAGAGCTTGTTTCTTGGGTTAAAAGAGAGTGTTTTCCATGGATAAGAACACTGGTCTGCATTTCCCTTCAGAAATTTAGTTAAACACCAGGATCTCTGTCTACCTACAAGCAAGAGTTCATTTCTGGTAATGGAAGGGAATTTTGTACTCAAGTGATTTTACTCAGTTCAGAAACCCATCGCGATTCCTACGATTAACAAAAGGGCATTTATGTAAGAGGACTTGTGGTTTGTATCAGTTTCATAAGCAGAGTTGAACTTCATATGGTCCGTATGAATAGGAAGCACAGTTCTTTTTTTCTGGGCATGCTCATGGTTCCTGCTGTATTGGAGACGCTGGAAAGAAGTGCTTACTTCTTGCGTTTAAACAGAGTGTGTTTCAGGGAAGGGAACTGTGTTCTGAATTTCCCTACAGAAACGGAGTTAAACCCCAGGATCTGTGTCTTCCTACAAGCAAGAGTTTATTTCTGGTAAACCCAGTGAATTTTGGCCTCAAATGATTTTACACAGTCGAAGAACCCTACTCAATTCTCACTATTAACTGAAGAGAATTTATGTAAGTGTAGCTGTAGTTTGTATCAGCTTCATAAGCAGAGGTGAAATCCATGAGATCTCTATGAGTAGGAAACACAGTTCTTTTTTTCTGGGCATTCTCATGGTTCTAGCTGTATTGGAGACGCTGGAAAGAAGAGCTTGCTTCTTGCGTTAAAACAGCCTCTGTTTCATGGATGAGGACAATGGTCTGAATATCCCTTCTGATTCGGTGTTATACCCCATGATCTGTGTGTTCCTACAAGCAAGAGTAAATTTCTGGTAAATCCAGTGAATTTTGGGCTCAAATGATTTTATACAGTTAGAGCCCTACGCGATTCTCACTATTACCTAAAGAGCCTTTATGTAAAAGGAGCTGTGGTTTGTATGATTTTAATAAGAGGAGTTGAACTACATATGGTCCGTATGAGTAGGAAACTCAGTTCTTTTCTTCAGGGCAAGCATATGGTTCTTGCACTATTGGAGACGGTGGAAAGAAGAGCTTGCTTCTTGCGTTAAAACAGAGTGTGTTTCATGGATGAGAAAAACTCATCTGAATTTCCCTTCAAAACGGGAGTTAAACCCCAGGATATGTGTCTTCCTACATGCAAGGTTTCATATCTGGTAAACGAAGTGAATTTTGGGCTCAAATGATTTTTCACAGTTCAAGAACCCTACGCAATTCTCACTATTAACTAAAGAGCATTTATGTAAGAGTAGCTGTGGTTTGTATCAGTTTCATAAGCAGAGTTGAACTAGATATGGTCCGTATGATTAGGAAACACAATTCTTTTTTTCAGGGCATGAATATGATTCTTGCTGTATTGGACACGCTGGAAAGAAGAGCTTGCTTCTTGCGTTAAAACAGAGTGTGTTTCATGGATGAGAACTCTGGTCTGAATTTCCCTTCAGAAACGGAGTTATATCCCAGGATCTGTGTCTTCCTACAAGCAAGAGTTCATTTGTGGTAAACCCAACGATTTTTGGGCTCAAATGATTTTTCCCAGTTCACGAAACCCAACGCGATTCTCACTATTAACTAAAGAGCATTTATGTAAGTGGAGCTTTGGATTGTATCAGCTTCATAATCAGAGTTGAACTACATAAGGTCTGTATGACTAGGAAACTCAATTCTTTTTTTCTGGGCAAGCTCATGTTTCTTGCTGTATAAGAGATGCTGGAAAGAAGAGCTTGCTAGTTGCATTAAAACAGAGTGTGTTTCATGGATGAGAACTCTGGTCTGAATTTCCCTTCAGAAACGGGGATAGACCCCAGGATCTTTTTTTTCCTACAAGCAAGAGTTCATTCCTGGTAAACCCAGTGATTTTTGGGCTCAAATGATTTTACACAGTTCACGAACCTCAACGCGATTCACACTATTGCCTAAAGAGCATTTATTTAAGAGGTGCAGTAGTTTATATCAGTTTCATAAGCAGAGTTGAACTACATATGGTCCATATGTGTAGGAAACACAGCTCTTTTTTTCTGTGCATGCTCATGGTGTTCCTGTATTGGAGACACTGGAACGAAGAGCCTGCTTCTTGCCGGAAACAGAGTGTGTTTCATGGATGAGAACACTGGTCTGAATTTCCGTTCAGAACCGTAGTTAAACCCCAGTAACTGGGTCTTCCTACAAGCAAGAGATCATTTCTGGTAAAACCAGTGAAGTTTGGGCTGTAATGATTTTACAAAGTGCACGAACCCAATGTGATTCTCTCTATTAACTAAAGAGCATTTAAATACGGGGAGCTGTGGTATGTATCAGTTTCATAAGCAGAATTGAACTACATATGGTCCATAGGAGTAGGAAACACAGATCTTTTTTTCTGTGCATGCTCATATTTCTTGCTGTATTGTAGATGCTGTTAACAAGAGGTTTCTTCTTGCGTTTAAACAGACTGTGTTTCATCGATGAGAACAGTGGTCAGAATTTCCCTTCAGAAAAGGAGTTAAACCCCAGGATCTGTGTCTTCCTACAAGCAAGAGTTCATTTCTGCTTATCCCAGTGAATTTTGGGCTCAAATGATTTTTCACAGTTCACGAACCCAACGCGATTCTCTCTATTAACTAAAAAGCAATTATGTAAGGGGAGCTGTGTTTTGTATCAATTTCATGAGCAGAGTTGAACTACAAAAGGTCTGTATGAGTAGGAAACACAGTTAATTTATTTAGGGCATTCTCCTTGTTCTTGCTGTATTGTAGACGCTGGAAAGAAGAGGATGCGTCTTGCGTTAAAACAGACTGTGTTTCATGGATGAGAACTGTGGTCGGAATTTCCCTTCAAAAACGGAGTTAAACCACAGCATATGTGTCTTCCTACAATCAAGAGTTCATTTCTGGTAAACCCAGTGAATTTTGGGCTGAAATGATTTTACACAGTTCACGTACCCATCGCGATTCTCACTATTAACTAATGAGCATTTATGTAAGAGGAGCTGTGCTTGGTATCAGTTTCATAAGTAGAGTGGAACTACATATGATCTGTCTCATAGGAAACACTGTTCTTTGTTTCTGGGCATGCTCATGTTTCTTGCTGTAATGGATACGCTGTAAAGAAGAGATTGCATCTTGCGAGTAAACAGTGTGTGTTTCAAGGATGAGTACACTGTTCTGAATTTCCCTTCAGAAATGGAGTTAAACCCCAGGATCTGTGTCTTCCTATAAGCAAGAGTTCATTTCTGGTAAACCCAGAGATTTTTGGGCTCAAATGATTTTACACAGTTAACAAACACTACGCGATTGTCACTATTAACTAAAGAGCATTTATATAAGAGGAGCTGTTGTTTGTATCAGTTTCACAAGCAGACTTGATCTACGTATGATCCCTATGGGTAGGAAACACAGCTCTTTTTTTGAGGGCATGGAGTTAAACCCCAGGATCTGTGTCTTCATACAAGCAAGAGTTCATTTCTGGTAAACCAAGGCAATTTTGGGCTCAAATGATTTTACACAATTCAAGACCCAACGCTATTCTCACTGTTAACTAAAGAGCATTTATGTAAGTTGAGCTGTGGTTTGTATCAGTTGCATATGCTATGCAGACTTGAATTACATATGGTCAGTATGAGTAGGAAACACAGTTCTTTTTTTCAGGGCATGTTTATGGTTCTTGCTGTATTGGAGACCCTGTAAAGAAGAGCTTGCTTCTTGTGTTAAAACAGAGTGTGTTTCATGGATGAGAACACTGGTTGAATTTCCCATCAGAAATGGAGTTAAACCCCAGGATCTGTGTCTTCCTAAAAGCAAGAGCTCATTTCATGTAAACAAAGAGAATTTTGGGCTCAAGTGCTTTTACACAATTCAGAAACCCATCGCGATTCTCACTGTTAGCTAAAGAGCATGTATGTAAGAGAAGATGTGTTTTGTATCAATTTCATAAGCAGACTTGAACTACATATGGTCCATATGAGAAGGAAACACAGTTCTTTTTTTCTGGGCATTCTCATGGTTCATGCTGTATTGGAGAGGCTGGAAAGAAGAGCTTGTTTCTTGGGTTAAAAGAGAGTGTTTTCCATGGATAAGAACACTGGTCTGCATTTCCCTTCAGAAATTTAGTTAAACACCAGGATCTCTGTCTACCTACAAGCAAGAGTTCATTTCTGGTAATGGAAGGGAATTTTGTACTCAAGTGATTTTACTCAGTTCAGAAACCCATCGCGATTCCTACGATTAACAAAAGGGCATTTATGTAAGAGGACTTGTGGTTTGTATCAGTTTCATAAGCAGAGTTGAACTTCATATGGTCCGTATGAATAGGAAGCACAGTTCTTTTTTTCTGGGCATGCTCATGGTTCCTGCTGTATTGGAGACGCTGGAAAGAAGTGCTTACTTCTTGCGTTTAAACAGAGTGTGTTTCAGGGAAGGGAACTGTGTTCTGAATTTCCCTACAGAAACGGAGTTAAACCCCAGGATCTGTGTCTTCCTACAAGCAAGAGTTTATTTCTGGTAAACCCAGTGAATTTTGGCCTCAAATGATTTTACACAGTCGAAGAACCCTACTCAATTCTCACTATTAACTGAAGAGAATTTATGTAAGTGTAGCTGTAGTTTGTATCAGCTTCATAAGCAGAGGTGAAATCCATGAGATCTCTATGAGTAGGAAACACAGTTCTTTTTTTCTGGGCATTCTCATGGTTCTAGCTGTATTGGAGACGCTGGAAAGAAGAGCTTGCTTCTTGCGTTAAAACAGCCTCTGTTTCATGGATGAGGACAATGGTCTGAATATCCCTTCTGATTCGGTGTTATACCCCATGATCTGTGTGTTCCTACAAGCAAGAGTAAATTTCTGGTAAATCCAGTGAATTTTGGGCTCAAATGATTTTATACAGTTAGAGCCCTACGCGATTCTCACTATTACCTAAAGAGCCTTTATGTAAAAGGAGCTGTGGTTTGTATGATTTTAATAAGAGGAGTTGAACTACATATGGTCCGTATGAGTAGGAAACTCAGTTCTTTTCTTCAGGGCAAGCATATGGTTCTTGCACTATTGGAGACGGTGGAAAGAAGAGCTTGCTTCTTGCGTTAAAACAGAGTGTGTTTCATGGATGAGAAAAACTCATCTGAATTTCCCTTCAAAACGGGAGTTAAACCCCAGGATATGTGTCTTCCTACATGCAAGGTTTCATATCTGGTAAACGAAGTGAATTTTGGGCTCAAATGATTTTTCACAGTTCAAGAACCCTACGCAATTCTCACTATTAACTAAAGAGCATTTATGTAAGAGTAGCTGTGGTTTGTATCAGTTTCATAAGCAGAGTTGAACTAGATATGGTCTGTATGATTAGGAAACACAATTCTTTTTTTCAGGGCATGAATATGATTCTTGCTGTATTGGACACGCTGGAAAGAAGAGCTTGCTTCTTGCGTTAAAACAGAGTGTGTTTCATGGATGAGAACTCTGGTCTGAATTTCCCTTCAGAAACGGAGTTATATCCCAGGATCTGTGTCTTCCTACAAGCAAGAGTTCATTTGTGGTAAACCCAACGATTTTTGGGCTCAAATGATTTTTCCCAGTTCACGAAACCCAACGCGATTCTCACTATTAACTAAAGAGCATTTATGTAAGTGGAGCTTTGGATTGTATCAGCTTCATAATCAGAGTTGAACTACATAAGGTCTGTATGACTAGGAAACTCAATTCTTTTTTTCTGGGCAAGCTCATGTTTCTTGCTGTATAAGAGATGCTGGAAAGAAGAGCTTGCTAGTTGCATTAAAACAGAGTGTGTTTCATGGATGAGAACTCTGGTCTGAATTTCCCTTCAGAAACGGGGATAGACCCCAGGATCTTTTTTTTCCTACAAGCAAGAGTTCATTCCTGGTAAACCCAACGATTTTTGTGCTCAAATGATTTTTCCCAGATCACGAACCCAACGCGATTCTCACTATTAACTAAAGAGCATTTATGTAAGTGGAGCTGTGGTTTGTATGAGTTTCATAAGCAGAGTTGAAGTACATATGGTCCATATGAGTAGGAAACACAGTTCTTTTTTTCAGCGCATGCTCATGGTTCTTGCTGTATTGGAGACGCTGGAAAGAAGAGCTTGCTTCTTGCGTTAAAACAGAGTGTGTTTCATGGATGAGAACTCTGGTCTGAATTTCACTTCAGAAACGGAGTTATACACCAGGATCTGTGTCTTCCTACTAGGAAGGGTTCATTTCTGGTAAACCCAACGATTTTTGGGCTCAAACGGTTTTTTCCCAGATCACGAACCCAACGCGATTTTCACTATTAACTAAAGAGCATTTATGTATGTGGAGCTGTGGTTTGTATCAGTTTCTTAAGTAGAGTTGAAGTACATAGGGTCCATATGAGTAGGAAACAGAGTTCTTTTTTCAGGGCCTGAATATGGTTCTTGCTGTATTGGACATGGTGGAAAGAAGAGCTTGCTTCTTGCGTTAAAACAGAGTGTGTTTCAGGAATGGGAACACTGTTCAGAATTTCCCTTCAGAAACGGAGTGATACCCCAGGATCTGTGTCTTCCTACAGGCAAGAGTTCATTTCTGATAAAACCAGTAAATTTTGGTCTCAAATGATATTTCGCAGTTCACGAACCCAAGGCGATTCTCACTATTAACTAAAGAGCATTTATGTAAGTGGAGCTGTGGTTTGTATGAGTTTCATAAGCAGAGTTGAAGTACATATGGTCCATATGAGTAGGAAACACAGTTCTTTTTTTCAGGGCATGCTCATGGTTCTTGCTGTATTGGAGACGCTGGAAAGAAGAGATTACGTCTTGCGTTAAAACAGAGTGAGTTTCAGGGATGGGAACTGTGTTCTGAATTTCCCTTCAGAAACAGAGTTATACCCCAGGATCTGTGTCTTCCTACTAGGAAGAGTTCATTTCTGGGAAACCCAAAGATTTTTGGGCTCAAATGATTTTTCCCAGATCACGAACCCAACGCGATTCTCACTATTAACTAAAGAGCATTTATGTAAGTGGAGCTGTGGTTTGTATCAGTTTCTTAAGTAGAGTTGAATTACAAAGGGTCCATATGAGTAGGAAACACTGTTCTTTTTTTCAGGAAATGCTCATGGATCTTGCTGTATTGGAGACGCTGGAAAGAGGAGCTTACTTCTTGTGTTTAAACAGAGTGTTTTTCAGGGATGGGAACTGTGTTCTGAATTTACCTTCAGAAACGGAGTTATACCCCAGGATCTGTGTCTTCCTACAGGCAAGAGTTCATTTCTGACAAATCCAGTAAATTTTGGGATCAAATGATATTTCGCTGTTCACGAAGCCAAGGCGATTCTCACTATTAACTAAAGAGCATTTATGCAAGTGGAGCTGTGGTTTGTATCAGTTTCATAAGCAGAGTTGAAGTACATATGGTCCATATGAGTAGGAAACACAGTTCTTTTTTTGGGGGGGCCTGCTCATGGTTCTTGCTCTATTGGAGACGCTGGAAAGAAGATCTTACTTCTTGCGTAAAACAGAGTGTGTTTCATTGATGAGAACACTGGTCTCAATTTCCCTTCAGAAAGGGAGTTAAACACGAGGATCTGTGTCTTCCTACAAGCAAGAGTTCATTTCTAGTTAACCCTGTCAATTTTGGGTTGAAATGATTTTTCACAGTTCATGAACCCAACGTGATTCTCACTAACAACTAAAGAGCATTTATGTAAGTGGAGCTGTGGTTTGTATCAGTTTCATATGCAGAGTTGAACTACATATGGTCCTTATGAGTAGGAAACACAGTTCTTTTTTTCAGGGAATGCTCATGGTTTTGCCCTATTGGAGACGCTGGAAAGAAGAGCTTCCTAATTGCGTTAAAACAGAGGTGTTTCATGGATGAGAAAAACTCGTCTGAATTTCCCCTCAAAAAGGGAGTTAAACCCCAGGATATGTGTCTTCCTACATGCAAGATTTCATTTCTGGTAAACGAAGTGAATTTTGGGCTCAAATGACTTTTCACATTTCAAGAACCCTACGCAATTCTCACTATTAACTAAAGTGCATTTATGTAACAGGAGCTGTGGTTTGTATCAGTTTCATAAGCAGAGTTGAACTAGATATGGTCCGTATGATTAGGAAACACAATTCTTTTTTTCAGGGCATGAATATGATTCTTGCTGTATTGGATACGCTGGAAAGAAGAGCTTGCTTCTTGCGTTAAAACAGAGTGTGTTTCATGGATGAAAACTCTGGTCTGAATTTCCCTTCAGAAACGGAGTTATACACCAGGATCTGTGTCTCCTACAAGCAAGAGTTCATTTCTGGTAAACCAGGTGAATTTTGGGCTCAAATGATTTTACACAGTTCACGAATGCAACACGTTTCTCACTATTAACTAAAGAGCATTCATGTAAGAGAAGTTGTAGTGTGTATCAGTTTCATAAGCAGAGTTGAACTCCATATGGTCCGTATGAGTAGGAAACACAGTTCATTTTTCAGGGCATGAATATTGTTCTTACTGTCTGTATTGGAGACGCTGGAGAGAAGAGCTTGCTTCTTGCGTTAAAACAGAGTGTGTTTCATGGATTAGCACACTGGTCTAAATTTCCTTTCCGAATCGGAGTTAAACCGCAGGTTCTGTGTCTTCCTACAAGCAAGAGTTCCTTTCTGGTAAACAACCTGAATTTTGGGATCAAATGATTTTACACAGTTAAAAAACCCATCGCGATTCTAACTATTAACTAAAGAGCATTTATGTAAGAGGAGCTGTGGTTTGTATCAGTTTTCTTATCAGAGTTGAACTCCATATGTTCAGTATGAGTAGGAAACACAGTTCTTTTTTTCTGGGCATGAATATGGTAATTACTCTCTGTACTGGAGACTATGGATAGAAGTGATTGCTTGTTGCATGAAAACACTGTGTTTCATGGATGAGAACACTGGTCTGAATTTCCCTTCAGAATCAGAGTTAAACCCCAGGATTTGTGTCTTCCTTAAATCAAGAGTTTTCTTCTTGTAAATCCAGTGAATTTTGTGCACAAATGATTTTACATTGATCAAGAACCCAACGCGATTATCACTATTAACTAAAGAGCCTTTATGTAAGAGGAGCTGTGGGTTGTATCAGTTTCATAAGCAGACTTGAACTACATATGGTCTCTATGAGTAGGAAACACAGTTCTTTTTTTCTGGGCATGAATATGGATCTTCCTGTCTCTATTGGAGTTGCTGGAAAGAAGAGATAGCTTCTAGCATGAAAACAGAGTGTGATTCATGGATGAGACCACTGGTCTGAATTTCCCTTCAGGAACGGAGCTAAACCCCAGGATCTGTGTCTTCCTACAAGCAAGAGTTCATTTCTGGTAAACAACGTGAATTTTGGGATCAAATGATTTTACACAGTTCACAAACCCATCGCAATTCTCACTAATAACTAAAGTGCATTTAAGTAAGAGGAGCTGAGGTTTCTATCAGTTTCATAACCAGAGTTGAACTACATATTTTCCGCATGAGTAGGAAAAAGTTTTTTTTTTTTTCAGGGCATGAATATGGTTCTTTCTGTCTGTATTGGAGACACTGGAAAGAAGAGCTTGCTTCTTGCGTTAAAACAGAGTGTGTTTCTTGGATGAGAATACCGGTCTGAATTTTCCTTCAAAAACGGAGTTAAACCTCAGGATCTGTGTCTTCCTACAAGCAAGAAGTCATTTCTGGTAAACAACGTGAATTTTGGGATCAAATGATTTTATACAGTTCACGATCCTATCATGATTCTCACTATTAACTAAAGTGCATTTGTGTAAGAGGAGCTATGGTTTGTATCAGTTTCATAAGCAGAGTTGAACTACATATGGTCCGCCTGAGTAGGAAACACAGTTCATTTTTCAGGGCATGAATATTGTTCTTACTGTCTGTATTGGAGACCCTGGAAAGAAGAGCTTTCTACTTGCATTAAAACAGAGTGTGTTTCATGGATTAGCACAATGTTCTAAATTTCCCTTCTGAATCGGAGTTAAACCCCAGGTTCTGTGTCTTCCTACAAGCAAGAGTTCCTTTCTGGTAAACAACCTGAATTTTGGGATCAAATGATTTTACATTGATCAAGAACCCAACGCGATTATCACTATTAACTAAAGAGCCTTTATTTAAGAGGAGCTGTGGGTTGTATCAGTTTCATAAGCAGACTTGAACTACATATGGTCCCTATGAGTAGGAAACACAGTTCTTTTTTTCTGAGCATGAATATGGATCTTCCTGTCTGTATTGGAGACGCTGCAAAGAACAGATAGCTTCTAGCGTGAAAACAGAGTGTGATTCATGGATGAGACCACTGGTCTGAATTTCCCTTCAGGAACGGAGCTAAACCAAAAGATCTGTGTCTTCCTACAAGCAAGAGTTAATTTCTGGTAAACAACGTGAATTTTGGGATCAAATGATTTTACACAGTTCACAATCCCATAGCGATTCTCACTATTAACTAAAGTGCATTTATGTAAGAGGTGCTGCAGTTTGTATCAGTTTCATAAGCAGAGTTGAACTACATAGGTTGCATATGAGTAGGAAACACAGTTCTTTTTTTCTGGGCATGCTCATTGTTCTTGCTGTCTTGGAGACGCTGGAAAGAAGAGCTTGCTTCTTGCATGAAAACAGAGTGTGTTTCATGGATGAGAACACTGGCCTGAATTTCCCTTCAGAAACGGAGTTAAACCCCAGGATCTGTGTTTCCTACAAGCAAGAGTTCATTTCTGGTAAACCGGGTGAATTTTGGGCTCAAAAGATTTTACACAGTTCACGCCCCAACACGTTTCTCACTGTTAACTATAGAGCATTCATGTAAGAGAAGTTGCAGTGTGTATCAGTTTCATAAGCAGAGTTGAACTACATATGATCTGTATGAGTAGGAAACACAGTTTATTTTTTCAGGGCATGAATATGGATCTTCCTGTTTCTAATGGAGACGCTGGAAAGAAGAGAGAGCTTCTAGCGTGAAAACTGAGTGTGATTCATGGATGAGACCACTGGTCTGAATTTCCCTTCAGGACCAGAGCTAAACCCCAGGATCTGTGTCTTCCTACAAGCAAGAGTTAATTTCTGGTAAACAACGTGAATTTTGGGATCAAATGATTTTATACAGTTCACAAACCCATCGCGATTCTCACTATTAACTAAAGTGCATTTATGTAAGTGGAGCTGTGGTTTGTATCAGTTTCATAAGCAGAGTTGAACTACATAGGGTGCGTATGAGTAGGAAACACAGTTCTTTTTTTCTGGGCATTCTCATTGTTCTTGCTGTATTGGAGAGGCTGGAAAGAACAGCTTGCTTCTTGCGTTAAAACAGAGTGTGTTTCACGGATTAGCACAATGGTCTAAATTTCCCTTCCGAATCGAGGTAAACCCCAGGTTCTGTGTCTTCCTACAAGCCAGAGTTCCTTTCTGGTTAACAACCTGAATTTTGGGATCAAATGATTTTACACAGTTAACAAACCCATCGAGATTCTAACTATTAACTAAAGAGCACTTATGTAAGAGAAGCTGTGGTTTGTATCAGTGTCATGAGCAGAGTTGAACTACATATGGTCTGTATGAGTAGGAAACACTGTTCTTTTTTTCTGGATCTGACTATGGTTCTTCCTGTCTGTATTGTAGTCGCTGGAAAGAAGAGCTTGCTTCTAGCATGAAAACAGAGTGTGTTTCATGGATGACAACACAGGTCTGAATTTCTCCTTAGAATCATAGTTAAACCCCAGGATCTGTGTCTTAATACAAGCATGAATTCGTTTCTGGTAAACGCAGTGAATTTTGGGCTAAAATGATTTTACAGTGCTCACAAACCCAACGGGATTCTCACTATTAAGTAAAGAGCATTTATGTAAGTGGAGTTGTAGTGTGTATCAGTTTCATAAGCAGAGTTGAACTACATATGGTTCATATGAGTAGAAAACACAGTTCTTTTTTTCTGGGCATGATTATTGTTCTTACTCTCTGTATTGTAGACGCTAGATAGAAGTGATTGCTTGTTGCATGAAAACAGAGTGTGTTTCATGGATGAGAACACTGGTCTGAATTTCCCTTAAGAATCGGAGGTAAACCCCAGGATCTGTGTATTCCTAAAAGCAAGAGTTCATTTCTGGTAAACCCAACGATTTTTGGGATCAAATGATTTTAAACAGTTTACGAACCCAACGCTATTCTCACGATTAACTAAAGAGCATTTTTGTAAGAGGAGTTGTGGTTTATATCAGTTTCATAAGCAGAGTTGATCTACATATGGTCCATATGAGTATAAAACACAGTTCTTTTTTCTGGGTATGCTCATATTTCTTGCTCTATTGGAGATGCTGGAAAGAAGAGCTTACTTCCTGCGTTTAAACTGAGTGTGTTTCATGGATGAGAACACTGGTCTGTATTTCCCTTCAGAACCGGAGGTAAACCCCAGGATCTGTGTCTTCTTATAAGCAATAGTTCATTTCTGGTAAATGCAGTGAATTTTGGGCTCAAATGATTTCACATTTATCACGAACCCAAAATTATTCTCACTATTAACTAAAGGGCCTTTATGTAAGAGGAGCTGTGGTTTCTATCAGTTTCATAAGCAGAGTTGAACTACATATGGTCTGTATGAGTAGGAAACACAGTTCATTTTTCTGGGCATGAATATGGTAATTACTCTCTGTATTGGAGACGATGGATAGAATTGATTGCTAGTTGCGTGAAAACAGAGTGTGTTTCATGGATGAGAACAGTGCTCTGAATTTCCCATCAGAATCAGAGTTAAACCCCAGAATCTGTGTCTTCCTTAAATCAAGAGTTTTTTCTGGTAAATCCAGTGAATTTTGGGCTCAAATGATTTTACATTGATCAAGAACCCAACGCGATTATTACTATTAACTAACGAGTCTTTATGTAAGAGGAGCTGTTGTATCAGTTTAATAAGCAGACTTGAACTACATATGGTCTGTATGAGTAGGAAACACAGTTCTTTTTTTCTGGGCATGAGTATGGCTCTTCCTGTCTGTATTGGAGACGCTGGAAAGAAGAGATTGCTTCTTGGGTTAAAACAGTGTGTTTCATGCATGAGACCACTGGTCTGAATTTCCCTTCAGGAACAAAGCTAAACCCCAGGATCTGTGTCTTCCTACAAGCAAGAGTTAATTTCTGGTAAACAACCTGAATTTTGGGATCAAATGATTTTACACAGTTAACAAACCCATCGCGATTCTAACTATTAACTAAAGAGCATTTATGTAAGAGGAGCTATGGTTTGTATCAGTTTCATAAGCAGAGTTGAACTACATATGGTCAGTATGTGTAGGAAACAAAGTTCCTTTTTTCTGGGCATGCTCATGATTGTTGCTGTATTGGTGACACTGGAAAGAAGAGCTTGCTTCTTGCGTGAAAACTGAGTGTGTTTCATGGATGAGAACACTGGTCTGAATTTCCCTTCAGAATCGGAGTTAAACCCCAGGATCTGTGTCTTCCTTCATGCCACAGTTCTTTTCTGGTAAACCCAGTGAATTTTGGGCTCAAATGATTATAAACAGTTTATGATCCCAATGCGATTCTTAATATTAACTAAAGAGCATTTATGTTAGAGGAGTTGTGGTTTGTATCAGTTTCATAAGCAGAGTTGAACTACATATGGTCCGTATGAGTCGGAAACACCATTCTTTTTTCTAGGCATGCTCATATTTCCTGCTGTATTGTAGAGGCTGGAAAGAAGAGCTTGCTTCCTGCGTTAAAACAGAGTGTGTTTCATGGATGAGAACAGTGTTCTGAATTTCCCTTCAAACGGACTTAAACCCAGGATCTGTTTCTTCCTAAAATCAAGAGTTCCTTTCTGGTAAACAACGTGAATTTTGGGATCAAATGACTTTGCATAGTTCCCAAACGAATCGCGAATCTCACTATTAACTAAAGAGCACTTATGTAAGAGGAGCTGTGGTTTGTATCAGTTTCATAAGAGGAGTAGATCTACATATGGTCGGTAAGAGCAGGAAACACAGTTCTTTTTTGAGGGTATGCTCATGTTTCTTGCTGTATAGGATATGCTGGAAAGAAGAGGTTGCTTCTTGAGTGAAAACAGAGTGTGTTTCATGGATGAGAACACTGGTGTGTATTTCCCTTCAGAAAGGGAGGTAAACCCCAGTATCTGTGTCTTCCTACAAGGAAGAGTTCATTTCTTGTAAACCAAGTGAATTTTGGGCTCAAATGATTTTACACAGTTCACGAACCCAACCCGATTCTCACTATTAACAAAAGTGCATTTTTGTAATAGGAGCTGAGGTTTCTATCAGTTTCATAACCAGAGTTGAACTACATATGGTCCGCATGAGTAGGGAACAGTTCTTTTTTTCAGGGCATGAATATGGTTCTTTCTGTCTGTATTGGAGACACTGGAAAGGAGAGCTTGCTTCTTGCGTTAAAACAGAGTGTGTTTCTTGGATGAGAATACCGGTCTGAATTTTCCTTCAGAAATAGAGTTAAACCCCAGGATCTGTGTCTTCCTACAAGCAAGAGTTCATTTCTGGTAAACAATGTGAATTTTGGGATCAAATGATATTAAATTGATCACGAACCCAACGCGATTCTCACTATTAACTAAAGAGCATTTATGTAAGAGGAGCTGTGGTTTGTATCAGTTTCATAAGCAAAGTTGAACTACATATGGTGCTTATGAGAAGGAAACACAGTTCTTTATTTCTGGGCATGAATATGGTTGTTACTGTCTGTATTGGAGACTCTGGAAAGAAGAGCTTGCTTCTTGTGTGAAAACAGAGTGTGTTTCATAGATGAGAACACTTGTCTGAATTTTCCATCTGCAAGAGAGTTAAACCCCAGGCTCTCTGTCTTCCTACAAGCAAGAGTTCCTTTCTGGTAAACAACGTGAATTAGGGATCAAATGATTTTACATAGTTCACAAACCAAAAGCGATTCTCACTATTAACTAAAGAGCAATTGTGTAAGAGGAGCTGTGCATTGTATCAGTTTCATAAGCAGAGTTGAACTACATATGGTCCGTATGAGAAGGTAACACAGTTCTATTTTTCTGGGTGTGAATATGGTTTTTACGGTCTGTATTGGAGATGCTGGAAAGAAGAGGATGCTTGTTGTGTGAAAACAGAGTGTGTTTCATGGATGAGAATACTGGTCTGAATTTCACTTCAGCAACGGAGTTAAACCACATGATAAGTGTCTTCCTACAAGCAAGAGTTCATTTCTGGTAAACCCTTTGAATTTTGGGCTCAAATCATTTTACACAGTTCAGGAACCCCACGCGATTCTAACTATTAACTAAAGAGCAATTTTGTAAGAGGAGCAGTGCATTGTATCAGTTTCATAAGCAGAATTGAACTACATATGGTGCGTATGCGAAGGAAACACATTGCTTTTATTCTGGGTTTGCTCATGGTTCTTGCTGTATTGAAGATGCTGGAAAGAAGAGGATGCTTCTTGCGTTTAAACAGAGTTTGTTTCTTAGATGAGAACACTGGTCTGAATTTCCCTTCAGAAACGGAGTTAAACCCCATGATCTGTTTCTTCCTACAAGCAAGAGTTCATTTCTGGTAAACCCAGTGAATTTTGGGCTCAAATGATTTTACACAGGTTAGGAACATAAGGCGATTCTCACTATTAACTAAAGAGAATTTATGTAAGAGGAGCGGTGATTTTATCAGTTTCATAAGCAGAGTTGGACTACATATGGTCCCTATGAGTAGGAAATACAGTTCTTTTTTTCTGGTCAGGAATATGGTTCTTACTGTCTCTATTGGAGACGCTGGAAAGAAGAGCTTGCTTCTTGCATGAAAACAGAGTGTGTTTCATGGATGAGAACACTGGCCTGAATTTCCCTTCAGAAATGGAGTTAAACCCCAGGATCTGTGTCTCTTACAACCAAGAGTTCATTTCTTGTAAACCGGGTGAATTTTGGGCTCAAATGGTTTTACACAGTTCACGAACCCAACACGTTTCTCACTATTAACTAAAGAGCATTCATGTAAGAGAAGTTGTAGTGTGTATCAGTTTCATAAGCAGAGTTGAACTCCATATGGTCCGTATGAGTTGGAAACACAGTTCATTTTTCAGGGCATGAATATTGTTCTTACTGTCTGTATTGGAGAAGCTGGAAAGAAGAGCTTGCTTCTTGCGTTAAAACAGAGTGTGTTTCATGGATTAGCACACTAGTCTAAATTTCCCTTCCGAATCGGAGTTAAACCCCAGGTTCTGTGTCTTCCTACAAGCAAGAGTTCCTTTCTGGTAAACAACCTGAATTTTGGGATAAAATGATTTTACACAGTTAACAAACCCACCGCGATTCTAACTGTTAGCTAAAGAGCATTTATGTAAGAGGAGCTGTGGTTTGTATCGGTTTCATAAGCAGAGTTGAACTACATATTGTCAGTATGAGTAGGAAACACACTTCTTTTTTTCTGGGCATGAATATGGTAATTACTCTCTGTATTGGAGACGATGGATAGAAGGTGATTGCTTGTTGCGTGAAAACAGTGTGTTTCATGGATGAGAACACTGGTCTGAATTTCCCTTCAGAATCGGAGTTAAACCCCAGGATCTGTGTCTTCCTTAAATCAAGAGTTTTCTTCTTGTAAATCCAGTGAATTTTAGCTCAAATGATTTTACACAGTTCAAGAACCCATCACGATTCTCACTATTAACTAAAGGGCATTTATGTAAGAGGAGCTGTGGTTTGTATCAGTTTCCTAAGGAGACTTGAACTGCATATGACCTGTGAGTTGGTAAAGCAGTTCTTTTTTTCTTGGCATTCCCATGGATCTTGTTGTATTGGAGACTCTGGAAAGAAGAGGATGCCTCTTGTGTTAAAACTAGCATGAGTTCCATGGATGAGAACACTGGTCTGAATTTCCCTTCAGAAAAGGAGTTAAATCCCAGGATCTGTGTCTTCGTACAAGCAAGTGTGCATAACAGGTAAACCCAGTGAATTTTGGGATCAAGTGATTTTTAGCAGTTCACAAACCCAACGCGATTATCACTATTAACTAAAGAATATTTATGTAAGAGGAGCTGTGGTTTATATCAGTTTCATAAGGAGAGTTGAACTACATATGGTCTGTATGAGTAGGAAACACTGTTCTTTTTTTCTGGGCATGAATATGGATCTTCCTGTCTGTATTGGAGACGCTGGAAAGAACAGATAGCTTCTAGCGTGAAAACAGAGTGTGATTCATGGATGAGACCACTGGTCTGAATTAACCTTCAGGAAAGGATCTAAACCCCAGGATCTGTGTCTTCCTACAAGCAAGAGTTCATTTCCGGAAAACATCGTGAATTTTGGATCAAATGATTTTATACAGTTCACAATCCCATCGCGATTCTCACTATTAACTGAAGTGCATTTATGTAAGAGGAGCTGTGCTTTGTAGCAGTTTCATAAGCAGAGTTGAACTACATAGGGTGTGTATGAGAAGGAAACACAGTTCTTTTTTTCTGGGCATGCCCATTGTTCTTGCTGTATTGGAGACGCAGGAAAGAAGAGCTTGCTTCTTGCATGAAAACAGAGTGTGTTTCATGGATGTGAACACTGGCCTGAATTTCCCTTCAGAAATGGAGTTAAACCCCAGGATCTGTGTCTCCTACAAGCAAGAGTTCATTTCTGGTAAACCAGGTGAATTTTGGGCTCAAATGATTTTACACAGTTCAAGAACCCAACGCGATTATCACTATTAACTAAAGAGCCTTTATGTAAGATTAGCTGTGTGTTGTATCAGTTTCCTAAGCCGACTTGAACTTCATATGACCTGTGAGTAGGTAACACAGTTCTTTTTTTCTTGGCATTCCCATGGTTCTTGCTGTATTGGAGAATCTGGAAAGAAGAGGATGCCTCTTGTGATAAAACAGCATGAGTTTCATGGATGAGAACTCTGGTCTGAATTTCCCTTCAGAAAAGGAGTTAAATCCCAGGATCTGTGTCTTCGTACAAGCAAGTGTGCATATC
The DNA here is from genome assembly GCA_949786405.1 of Onychomys arenicola. Classification (NCBI taxonomy): domain Eukaryota; kingdom Metazoa; phylum Chordata; class Mammalia; order Rodentia; family Cricetidae; genus Onychomys; species Onychomys arenicola. The sequence continues at coordinate 2,874,658 of CATKUM010000028.1, forward strand.
TGGTAAACCCAGTGAATTTTGGGATCAAGTGATTTTTAGCAGTTCACGAACGCAACGCGATTATCACTATTAACTAAAGAATATTTATGTAAGAGGAGCTGTGGTTTATATCAGTTTCATAAGGAGAGTTGAACTACATATGGTCTGTATGAGTAGGAAACACTGTTCTTTTTTTCTGGGCATGAATATGGATCTTCCTGTCTGTATTGGAGACGCTGGAAAGAACAGATAGCTTCTAGCGTGAAAACAGAGTGTGATTCATGGATGAGACCACTGGTCTGAATTAACCTTCAGGAAAGGATCTAAACCCCAGGATCTGTGTCTTCCTACAAGCAAGAGTTAATTTCTGGTAAACAACGTGAATTTTGGGATCAAATGATTTTACACAGTTCACAAACCCATCGCGATTCTCACTATTAACTAAAGTGCATTTATGTAAGAGGAGCTGAGGTTTCTATCAGTTTCATAACCAGACTTGAAATACATATGGTCCGCCTGAGTATGAAACAGTTCTTTTTTTCAGGGCATGAATATTGTTCTTACTGTCTGTATTGGAGACCCTGGAAAGAAGAGCTTTCTACTTGCATTAAAACAGAGTGTGTTTCATGGATTAGCAGAATGTTCTAAATTTCCCTTCTGAATCGGAGTTAAACCCCAGGTTCTGTGTCTTCCTACAAGCAAGAGTTCCTTTCTGGTAAACAACCTGAATTTTGGGATCAAATGATTTTACATTGATCAAGAACCGAACACGATTATCACTATTAACTAAAGAGCCTTTATTTAAGAGGAGCTGTGGGTTGTATCAGTTTCATAAGCAGATTTGAACTACATATGGTCCCTATGAGTAGGAAACACAGTTCTTTTTTTCTGAGCATGAATATGGATCTTCCTGTCTGTATTGGAGACGCTGCAAAGAACAGATAGCTTCTAGCGTGAAAACAGAGTGTGATTCATGGATGAGACCACTGGTCTGAATTTCCCTTCAGGAACAGAGCTAAACCCCAAGATCTGTGTCTTCCTACAAGCAAGAGTTAATTTCTGGTAAACAACGTGAATTTTGGGATCAAATGATTTTACACAGTTCACAATCCCATCGCGATTCTCACTATTAACTAAAGTGCATTTAAGTAAGAGGAGCTGAGGTTTCTATCAGTTTCATAACCAGAGTTGAACTACATATTTTCCGCATGAGTAGGAAAAAGGTTTTTTTTTCAGGGCATGAATATGGTTCTTTCTGTCTGTATTGGAGACACTGGAAAGAAGAGCTTGCTTCTTGCGTTAAAACAGAGTGTGTTTCTTGGATGAGAATACCGGTCTGAATTTTCCTTCAGAAACGGAGTTAAACCTCAGGATCTGTGTCTTCCTACAAGCAAGAAGTCATTTCTGGTAAACAACGTGAATTTTGGGATCAAATGATTTTATACAGTTCACGATCCCATCGTGATTCTCTCTATTAACTACAGTGCATTTATGTAAGAGGAGCTATGGTTTGTATCAGTTTCATAAGCAGAGTTGAACTACATATGGTCCGCATGAGTAGGAAACACAGTTGATTTTTCAGGGCATGAATATTGTTCTTACTGTCTGTATTGGAGACCCTGGAAAGAAGAGCTTGCTTCTTGCATTAAAACAGAGTGTGTTTCATGGATTAGCACAATGTTCTAAATTTTCCTTCTGAATCAGAGTTAAACCCCAGGTTCTGTGTCTTCCTACAAGCAAGAGTTCCTTTCTGGTAAACAAGCTGAATTTTGGGATCAAATGATTTTACATTGATCAAGAACCGAACGCGATTATCACTTTTAACTAAAGAGCCTTTATTTAAGAGGAGCTGTGGGTTGTATCAGTTTCATAAGCAGACTTGAACTACATATGGTCCCTATGAGTAGGAAACACAGTTCTTTTTTTCTGAGCATGAATATGGATCTTCCTGTCTGTATTGGAGACGCTGCAAAGAACAGATAGCTTCTAGCGTGAAAACAGAGTGTGATTCATGGATGAGAACACTGGTCTGAATTTCCCTTCAGGAACAGAGCTAAACCCCAAGATCTGTGTCTTCCTACAAGCAAGAGTTAATTTCTGGTAAACAACGTGAATTTTGGGATCAAATGATTTTACACAGTTCACAATCCCATCGCGATTCTCACTATTAACTAAAGTGCATTTATGTAAGAGGAGCTGTGGTTTGTATCAGTTTCATAAGCAGAGTTGAACTACATAGGGTGCGTATGAGTAGGAAACACAGTTCTTTTTATCTGGGCATGCTCATTGTTCTTGCTGTATTGGAGACGCTGGAAAGAAGAGCTTGCTTCTTGCATGAAAACAGAGTGTGTTTCATGGATGAGAACACTGGCCTGAATTTCCCTTCAGAAATGGAGTTAAACCCCAGGATCTGTGTCTCTTACAAGCAAGAGTTCATTTCTGGTAAACCAGGTGAATTTTGGGCTCAAATGGTTTTACACATTTCACGAACCCAACACGTTTCTCACTATTAACTAAAGAGCATTCATGTAAGAGAAGTTGTAGTGTGTATCAGTTTCATAAGCAGAGTTGAACTCCATATGGTCCGTATGAGTTGGAAACACAGTTCATTTTTCAGGGCATGAATATTGTTCTTACTGTCTGTATTGGAGAAGCTGGAAAGAAGAGCTTGCTTCTTGCGTTAAAACAGAGTGTGTTTCATGGATTAGCACACTGGTCTAAATTTCCCTTCCGAATCGGAGTTAAACCTCAGGTTCTGTGTCTTCCTACAAGCAAGAGTTCCTTTCTGGTAAACAACCTGAATTTTGGGATCAAATGATTTTACACAGTTAACAAACCCATCGCGATTCTAACTGTTAACTAAAGAGCATTTATGTAAGAGGAGCTGTGGTTTGTATCAGTTTCATAAGCAGAGTTGAAGTACATATGGTCCTTATGAGTGGGAAACACAGTTCTTTTTTTCTGGGCATGAATATGGTAATTACTCTCTGTATTGGAGACGATGGATAGAAGTGATTGCTTGTTGCTTGAAAACAGTCTGTTTCATGGATGAGAACACTGGTCTGAATTTCCCTTCAGAATCGGGGTTAAACCTCAGGATCTGTGTCTTCCTTAAATCAAGAGTTTTCTTCTTGTAAATCCAGTGAATTTTGGGCTCAAATGATTTTACATTGATCAAGAACCCAACGCGATTATCACTATTAACTAAAGAGACTTATGCAAGAGGAGCTGTGGGTTGTATCAGTTTCATAAGCAGACTTGAACTACATATGTTCGCTATGAGTAGGAAACACAGTTCTTTTTTTCTGGGCATGAGTATGGATCTTCCGGTCTGTATTGGAGACACTGGAAAGAAGAGATAGCTTCTAGCATGAAAACAGAGTGTGATTCATGGATGAGACCACTGGTCTGAATTTCCCTTCAGGAACGGAGCTAAACCCCAGGATCTGTGTCTTCCTACAAGCAAGAGTTCATTTCTGGTAAACAACGTGAATTTTGGGATCAAATGATTTTACACAGTTCACAAAACCATCGCGATTCTCACTATTAACTAAAGTGCATTTATGTAAGAGGAGCTGAGGTTTCTATCAGTTTCAAAACCAGAGTTGAACTACATATGGTCCGCATGAGTAGGAAACAGTTCTTTTTTTCAGGGCATGAATATGGTTCTTTATGTCTGTATTGGAGACACTGGAAAGAAGAGCTTGCTTCTTGCGATAAAACAGAGTGTGTTCCTTAGATGAAAATACCGGTCTGAATTTTCCTTCAGAAACGGAGTTAAACATCAGGATCTGTGTCTTCCTACAAGCAAGAGTTCATTTCCGGAAAACATCGTGAATTTTGGGATCAAATGATTTTATACAGTTCACAATCCCATCGCCATTCTCACTATTAACTGAAGTGCATTTATGTAAGAGGAGCTGTGCTTTGTATCAGTTTCATAAGCAGAGTTGAACTACATAGGGTGTGTATGAGTAGGAAATACAGTTCATTTTTTCTGGGCATGCTCATTGTTCATGCTGTATTGGAGATGCTGGAAAGAAGAGCTTGCTTCTTGCATGAAAATAGAGTGTGTTTCATGGATGAGAACACTGGCCTGAATTTCCCTTAAGAAACGGAGTTAAACCCCAGGATCTGTGTCTCCTACAAGCAAGAGTTCATTTCTGGTAAACCAGGTGAATTTTGGGCTCAAATGATTTTACACAGTTCACGAACCCAACACGTTTCTCACTATTAACTAAAGAGCATTCATGTAAGAGAAGTTGTAGTGTGTATCAGTTTCATAAGCAGAGTTGAACTCCATATGGTCCCTATGAGTTGGAAACACAGTTCATTTTTCAGGGCATGAATATTGTTCTTACTGTCTGTATTGGAGAAGCTGGAAAGAAGAGCTTGCTTCTTGCGTTAAAACAGAGTGTGTTTCATGGATTAGCACACTGTTCTAAATTTCCCTTCCGAATCGGAGTTAAACCCCAGGTTCTGTGTCTTCCTACAAGCAAGAGTTCCTTTCTGGTAAACAACCTGAATTCTGGGATCAAATGATTTTACACAGTTAACAAACCCATCGCGATTCTAACTGTTAACTAAAGAGCATTTATGTAAGCGGAGCTGTGGTTTGTATCAGTTTCATAAGCAGAGTTTAACTACATATGGTCTGTATGAGTAGGAAACACAGTTCTTTTTTTCTGGGCGTGAATATGGTAATTACTCTCTGTATTGGAGACGATGGATAGAAGTGATTGCTTGTTGCGTGAAAACAGTGTGTTTCATGGATGAGAACACTGGTCTGAATTTCCCTTCAGAATCGGAGTTAAACCCCAGGATCTGTGTCTTCCTTAAATCAAGAGTTTTCTTCTTGTAAATCCAGTGAATTTTGGGCTCAAATGATTTTACACAGTTCAAGAACCCATCACGATTCTCACTATTAACTAAAGGGCATTTATGTAAGAGGAGCTGTGGTTTGTATCAGTTTCCTAAGCAGACTTGAACTGCATATGACCTGTGAGTAGGTAAAGCAGTTCTTTTTTTCTTGGCATTCCCATGGATCTTGTTGTATTGGAGACTCTGGAAAGAAGAGGATGCCTCTTGTGTTAAAACAGCATGAGTTCCATGGATGAGAACACTGGTCTGAATTTCCCTTCAGAAAAGGAGTTAAATCCCAGGATCTGTGTCTTTGTACAAGCAAGTGTGCATAACTGGTAAACCCAGTGAATTTTGGGATCAAGTGATTTTTAGCAGTTCAGGAACCGAACGCGATTATCACTATTAACTAAAGAATATTTATGTAAGAGGAGCTGTGGTTTATATCAGTTTCATAAGGAGAGTTGAACTACATATGGTCTGTATGAGTAGGAAACACTGTTCTTTTTTTCTGGGCATGAATATGGATCTTCCTGTCTGTATTGGAGACACTGGAAAGAACAGATAGCTTCTAGCGTGAAAACAGAGTGTGATTCATGGATGAGACCACTGGTCTGAATTTCCCTTCAGGAAAGGATCTAAACCCCAGGATCTGTGTCTTCCTACAAGCAAGAGTTAATTTCTGGTAAACAACGTGAATTTTGGGATCAAATGATTTTACATAGTTCACAAACCCATCGCGATTCTCATTATTAACTAAAGTGCATTTATGTAAGAGGAGCTGAGGTTTCTATCAGTTTCATAACCAGACTTGAAATACATATGGTCCGCCTGAGTAGGAAACAGTTCTTTTTTTCAGGGCATGAATATGGTTTTTTCTGTTTGTATTGGAGACACTGGAAAGAAGAGCTTGCTTCTCGCGATAAAACAGAGTGTGTTTCTTGGATAAAAATACCGGTCTGAATTTCCCTTCAGAAACGGAGTTAAACCTCAGGATCTGTGTCTTCCTACAAGCAAGAGTTCATTTCCGGAAAACATCGTGAATTTTGGATCAAATGATTTTATACAGTTCACAATCCCATCGCGATTCTCACTATTAACTGAAGTGCAATTATGTAAGAGGAGCTGTGCTTTGTATCATTTTCATAAGCAGAGTTGAACTACATAGGGTGTGTATGAGTAGGAAACACAGTTCTTTTTTTCTGGGCATGCTCATTGTTCTTGCTGTATTGGAGACGCTGGAAAGAATAGCTTGCTTCTTGCATGAAAACAGAGTGTGTTTCATGGATGTGAACACTGGCCTGAATTTCCCTTCAGAAATGGAGTTAAACCCCAGGATCTGTGTCTCCTACAAGCAAGAGTTCATTTCTGGTAAACCAGGTGAATTTTGGGCTCAAATGATTTTACACAGTTCACGAATGCAACACGTTTCTCACTATTAACTAAAGAGCATTCATGTAAGAGAAGTTGTAGTGTGTATCAGTTTCATAAGCAGAGTTGAACTCCATATGGTCCGTATGAGTAGGAAACACAGTTCATTTTTCAGGGCATGAATATTGTTCTTACTGTCTGTATTGGAGACGCTGGAGAGAAGAGCTTGCTTCTTGCGTTAAAACAGAGTGTGTTTCATGGATTAGCACACTGGTCTAAATTTCCTTTCCGAATCGGAGTTAAACCGCAGGTTCTGTGTCTTCCTACAAGCAAGAGTTCCTTTCTGGTAAACAACCTGAATTTTGGGATCAAATGATTTTACACAGTTAAAAAACCCATCGCGATTCTAACTATTAACTAAAGAGCATTTATGTAAGAGGAGCTGTGGTTTGTATCAGTTTTATAAGCAGAGTTGAACTCCATATGTTCAGTATGAGTAGGAAACTCAGTTCTTTTTTTCTGGGCATGAATATGGTAAATACTCTCTGTATTGGAGACGATGGATAGAAGTGATTGCTTGTTGCGTGAAAACACTGTGTTTCACGGATGAGAACACTGGTCTGAATTTCCCTTCAGAATCAGAGTTAAACCCCAGGATTTGTGTCTTCCTTAAATCAAGAATTTTCTTCTTGTAAATGCAGTGAATTTTGTGCACAAATGATTTTACATTGATCAAGAACCCAACGCGATTATCACTATTAACTAAAGAGCCTTTATGTAAGAGGAGCTGTGGGTTGTATCAGTTTCATAAGCAGACTTGAACTACATATGGTCTCTATGAGTAGGAAACACAGTTCTTTTTTTCTGGGCATGAATATGGATCTTCCTGTCTGTATTGGAGTTGCTGGAAAGAAGAGATAGCTTCTAGCATGAAAACAGAGTGTGATTCATGGATGAGACCACTGGTCTGAATTTCCCTTCAGGAACAGAGCTAAACCCCAGGATCTGTGTCTTCCTACAAGCAAGAGTTCATTTCTGGTAAACAACGTGAATTTTGGGATCAAATGATTTTACACAGTTCACAAACCCATCGCAATTCTCACTAATAACTAAAGTGCATTTAAGTAAGAGGAGCTGAGGTTTCTATCAGTTTCATAACCAGAGTTGAACTACATATTTTCCGCATGAGTAGGAAAAAGTTTTTTTTTTTTCAGGGCATGAATATGGTTCTTTCTGTCTGTATTGGAGACACTGGAAAGAAGAACTTGCTTCTTGCGTTGAAACAGAGTGTGTTTCTTGGATGAGAATACCGGTCTGAATTTTCCTTCAAAAATGGAGTTAAACCTCAGGATCTGTGTCTTCCTACAAGCAAGAAGTCATTTCTGGAAAACAACGTGAATTTTGGGATCAAATGATTTTATACAGTTCAGGATCCTATCATGATTCTCACTATTAACTAAAGTGCATTTGTGTAAGAGGAGCTATGGTTTGTATCAGTTTCATAAGCAGAGTTGAACTACAGATGGTCCGCATGAGTAGGAAACACAGTTCATTTTTCAGGTCATGAATATTGTTCATACTGTCTGTATTGGAGACCCTGGAAAGAAGAGCTTTCTACTTGCATTAAAACAGAGTGTGTTTCATGGATTAGCACAATGTTCTAAATTTCCCTTCTGAATCGGAGTTAAACCCCAGGTTCTGTGTCTTCCTACAAGCAAGAGTTCCTTTCTGGTAAACAACCTGAATTTTGGGATCAAATGATTTTACATTGATCAAGAACCGAACGCGATTATCACTATTAACTAAAGAGCCTTTATTTAAGAGGAGCTGTGGGTTGTATCAGTTTCATAAGCAGACTTGAACTACATATGGTCCCTATGAGTAGGAAACACAGTTCTTTTTTTCTGAGCATGAATATGGATCTTCCTGTCTGTATTGGAGACGCTGCAAAGAACAGATAGCTTCTAGCGTGAAAACAGAGTGTGATTCATGGATGAGAACACTGGTCTGAATTTCCCTTCAGGAACGGAGCTAAACCAAAAGATCTGTGTCTTCCTACAAGCAAGAGTTAATTTCTGGTAAACAACGTGAATTTTGGGATCAAATGATTTTACACAGTTCGCAATCCCATAGCGATTCTCACTATTAACTAAAGTGCATTTATGTAAGAGGTGCTGCAGTTTGTATCAGTTTCATAAGCAGAGTTGAACTACATAGGTTGCATATGAGTAGGAAACACAGTTCTTTTTTTCTGGGCATGCTCATTGTTCTTGCTGTCTTGGAGACGCTGGAAAGAAGAGCTTGCTTCTTGCATGAAAACAGAGTGTGTTTCATGGATGAGAACACTGGCCTGAATTTCCCTTCAGAAACGGAGTTAAACCCCAGGATCTGTGTTTCCTACAAGCAAGAGTTCATTTCTGGTAAACCGGGTGAATTTTGGGCTCAAATGATTTTACACAGTTCACGAACCCAACACGTTTCTCACTGTTAACTATAGAGCATTCATGTAAGAGAAGTTGCAGTGTGTATCAGTTTCATAAGCAGAGTTGAACTACATATGATCTGTATGAGTAGGAAACACAGTTCATTTTTTCAGGTCATGAATATGGATCTTCCTGTTTCTATTGGAGACGCTGGAAAGAAGAGAGAGCTTCTAGCGTGAAAAATGAGTGTGATTCATGGATGAGACCACTGGTCTGAATTTCCCTTCAGGACCAGAGCTAAACCCCAGGATCTGTGTCTTCCTACAAGCAAGAGTTAATTTCTGGTAAACAACGTGAATTTTGGGATCAAATGATTTTATACAGTTCACAAACCCATCGCGATTCTCACTATTAACTAAAGTGCATTTATGTAAGTGGAGCTGTGGTTTGTATCAGTTTCATAAGCAGAGTTGAACTACATAGGGTGTGTATGAGTAGGAAACACAGCTCTTTTTTTCTGGGCATTCTCATTGTTCTTGCTGTATTGGAGAGGCTGGAAAGAACAGCTTGCTTCTTGCGTTAAAACAGAGTGTGTTTCACGGATTAGCACAATGGTCTAAATTTCCCTTCCGAATCGAGGTAAACCCCAGGTTCTGTGTCTTCCTACAAGCCAGAGTTCCTTTCTGGTTAACAACCTGAATTTTGGGATCAAATGATTTTACACAGTTAACAAACCCATCGAGATTCTAACTATTAACTAAAGAGCACTTATGTAAGAGAAGCTGTGGTTTGTATCAGTGTCATGAGCAGAGTTGAACTACATATGGTCTGTATGAGTAGGAAACACTGTTCTTTTTTTCTGGATCTGACTATGGTTCTTCCTGTCTGTATTGTAGTCGCTGGAAAGAAGAGCTTGCTTCTAGCATGAAAACAGAGTGTGTTTCATGGATGACAACACAGGTCTGAATTTCTCCTTAGAATCATAGTTAAACCCCAGGATCTGTGTCTTAATACAAGCATGAATTCGTTTCTGGTAAACGCAGTGAATTTTGGGCTAAAATGATTTTACAGTGCTCACAAACCCAACGGGATTCTCACTATTAAGTAAAGAGCATTTATGTAAGTGGAGTTGTAGTGTGTATCAGTTTCATAAGCAGAGTTGAACTACATATGGTTCATATGAGTAGAAAACACAGTTCTTTTTTTCTGGGCATGATTATTGTTCTTACTCTCTGTATTGGAGACGCTAGATAGAAGTGATTGCTTGTTGCATGAAAACAGAGTGTGTTTCATGGATGAGAACACTGGTCTGAATTTCCCTTAAGAATAAGAGGTAAACCCCAGGATCTGTGTATTCCTAAAAGCAAGAGTTCATTTCTGGTAAACCCAACGATTTTTGGGATCAAATGATTTTAAACAGTTTACGAACCCAACGCTATTCTCACGATTAACTAAAGAGCATTTTTGTAAGAGGAGTTGTGGTTTATATCAGTTTCATAAGCAGAGTTGATCTACATATGGTCCATATGAGTATAAAACACAGTTCTTTTTTCTGGGCATGCTCATATTTCTTGCTGTATTGGAGATGCTGGAAAGAAGAGCTTACTTCCTGCGTTTAAACTGAGTGTGTTTCATGGATGAGAACACTGGTCTGTATTTCCCTTCAGAACCGGAGGTAAACCCCAGGATCTGTGTCTTCTTATAAGCAATAGTTCATTTCTGGTAAATGCAGTGAATTTTGGGCTCAAATGATTTCACATTTATCACGAACCCAAAATTATTCTCACTATTAACTAAAGGGCCTTTATGTAAGAGGAGCTGTGGTTTCTATCAGTTTCATAAGCAGAGTTGAACTACATATGGTCTGTATGAGTAGGAAACACAGTTCATTTTTCTGGGCATGAATATGGTAATTACTCTCTGTATTGGAGACGATGGATAGAATTGATTGCTAGTTGCGTGAAAACAGAGTGTGTTTCATGGATGAGAACAGTGCTCTGAATTTCCCATCAGAATCAGAGTTAAACCCCAGAATCTGTGTCTTCCTTAAATCAAGAGTTTTTTCTGGTAAATCCAGTGAATTTTGGGCTCAAATGATTTTACATTGATCAAGAACCCAACGCGATTATTACTATTAACTAACGAGTCTTTATGTAAGAGGAGCTGTTGTATCAGTTTAATAAGCAGACTTGAACTACATATGGTCTGTATGAGTAGGAAACACAGTTCTTTTTTTCTGGGCATGAGTATGGCTCTTCCTGTCTGTATTGGAGACGCTGGAAAGAAGAGATTGCTTCTTGGGTTAAAACAGTGTGTTTCATGCATGAGACCACTGGTCTGAATTTCCCTTCAGGAACAAAGCTAAACCCCAGGATCTGTGTCTTCCTACAAGCAAGAGTTAATTTCTGGTAAACAACCTGAATTTTGGGATCAAATGATTTTACACAGTTAACAAACCCATCGCGATTCTAACTATTAACTAAAGAGCATTTATGTAAGAGGAGCTATGGTTTGTATCAGTTTCATAAGCAGAGTTGAACTACATATGGTCAGTATGTGTAGGAAACAAAGTTCCTTTTTTCTGGGCATGCTCATGATTGTTGCTGTATTGGTGACACTGGAAAGAAGAGCTTGCTTCTTGCGTGAAAACTGAGTGTGTTTCATGGATGAGAACACTGGTCTGAATTTCCCTTCAGAATCGGAGTTAAACCCCAGGATCTGTGTCTTCCTTCATGCCACAGTTCTTTTCTGGTAAACCCAGTGAATTTTGGGCTCAAATGATTATAAACAGTTTATGATCCCAATGCGATTCTTAATATTAACTAAAGAGCATTTATGTTAGAGGAGTTGTGGTTTGTATCAGTTTCATAAGCAGAGTTGAACTACATATGGTCCGTATGAGTCGGAAACACCATTCTTTTTTCTAGGCATGCTCATATTTCCTGCTGTATTGTAGAGGCTGGAAAGAAGAGCTTGCTTCCTGCGTTAAAACAGAGTGTGTTTCATGGATGAGAACAGTGTTCTGAATTTCCCTTCAAACGGACTTAAACCCAGGATCTGTTTCTTCCTAAAATCAAGAGTTCCTTTCTGGTAAACAACGTGAATTTTGGGATCAAATGACTTTGCATAGTTCCCAAACGAATCGCGAATCTCACTATTAACTAAAGAGCACTTATGTAAGAGGAGCTGTGGTTTGTATCAGTTTCATAAGAGGAGTAGATCTACATATGGTCGGTAAGAGCAGGAAACACAGTTCTTTTTTGAGGGTATGCTCATGTTTCTTGCTGTATAGGATATGCTGGAAAGAAGAGGTTGCTTCTTGAGTGAAAACAGAGTGTGTTTCATGGATGAGAACACTGGTGTGTATTTCCCTTCAGAAAGGGAGGTAAACCCCAGTATCTGTGTCTTCCTACAAGGAAGAGTTCATTTCTTGTAAACCAAGTGAATTTTGGGCTCAAATGATTTTACACAGTTCACGAACCCAACCCGATTCTCACTATTAACAAAAGTGCATTTTTGTAATAGGAGCTGAGGTTTCTATCAGTTTCATAACCAGAGTTGAACTACATATGGTCCGCATGAGTAGGGAACAGTTCTTTTTTTCAGGGCATGAATATGGTTCTTTCTGTCTGTATTGGAGACACTGGAAAGGAGAGCTTGCTTCTTGCGTTAAAACAGAGTGTGTTTCTTGGATGAGAATACCGGTCTGAATTTTCCTTCAGAAATAGAGTTAAACCCCAGGATCTGTGTCTTCCTACAAGCAAGAGTTCATTTCTGGTAAACAATGTGAATTTTGGGATCAAATGATATTAAATTGATCACGAACCCAACGCGATTCTCACTATTAACTAAAGAGCATTTATGTAAGAGGAGCTGTGGTTTGTATCAGTTTCATAAGCAAAGTTGAACTACATATGGTGCTTATGAGAAGGAAACACAGTTCTTTATTTCTGGGCATGAATATGGTTGTTACTGTCTGTATTGGAGACTCTGGAAAGAAGAGCTTGCTTCTTGTGTGAAAACAGAGTGTGTTTCATAGATGAGAACACTTGTCTGAATTTTCCATCTGCAACAGAGTTAAACCCCAGGCTCTCTGTCTTCCTACAAGCAAGAGTTCCTTTCTGGTAAACAACGTGAATTTGGGATCAAATGATTTTACATAGTTCACAAACCAAAAGCGATTCTCACTATTAACTAAAGAGCAATTGTGTAAGAGGAGCTGTGCATTGTATCAGTTTCATAAGCAGAGTTGAACTACATATGGTCCGTATGAGAAGGAAACACAGTTCTATTTTTCTGGGTGTGAATATGGTTTTTACGGTCTGTATTGGAGATGCTGGAAAGAAGAGGATGCTTGTTGTGTGAAAACAGAGTGTGTTTCATGGATGAGAATACTGGTCTGAATTTCACTTCAGCAACGGAGTTAAACCACATGATAAGTGTCTTCCTACAAGCAAGAGTTCATTTCTGGTAAACCCTTTGAATTTTGGGCTCAAATCATTTTACACAGTTCAGGAACCCCACGCGATTCTAACTATTAAATAAAGAGCATTTTTGTAAGAGGAGCAGTGCATTGTATCAGTTTCATAAGCAGAATTGAACTACATATGGTGCGTATGCGAAGGAAACACATTGCTTTTTTTCTGGGTTTGCTCATGGTTCTTGCTGTATTGAAGATGCTGGAAAGAAGAGGATGCTTCTTGCATTAAAACAGAGTTTCTTTCTTAGATGAGAACACCGGTCTGAATTTCCCTTCAGAAACGGAGTTAAACCCCATGATCTGTTTCTTCCTACAAGCAAGAGTTCATTTCTGGTAAACCCAGTGAATTTTGGGCTCAAATGATTTTACACAGGTTAGGAACATAAGGCGATTCTCACTATTAACTAAAGAGAATTTATGTAAGAGGAGCGGTGATTTTATCAGTTTCATAAGCAGAGTTGGACTACATATGGTCCCTATGAGTAGGAAATACAGTTCTTTTTTTCTGGGCAGGAATATGGTTCTTACTGTCTCTATTGGAGACGCTGGAAAGAAGAGCTTGCTTCTTGCGTTAAAACAGAGTGTGTTTCATGGATGAGAACACTGGTCTAAATTTCCGTTCAGAATCGGAGTTAAACACCAGGATCTGTGTCTTTCTACAAGCAAGAGTTCTTTTCTGGTAAACAACGTGACTTTTGGGATCAAATGATTTTACACAGTTCACAAACCCATCGCGATTCAAATCATTAACTAAAGAGCATTTATGTAAGAGGAGCTGTGGTTTGTATCAGTTTCATAAGCAGAGTTGAACTACTTATGGTCAGTATGAGTAGGAAACACAGTTCTTTTTTTCTAGGGATGCTCATGGTTGTTGCTGTATTGGAGTGGCTGGAAAGAAGAGCTTGCTTCTTGCGTAAAAAAAGAGTGTGTTTCATGAATGAGAACACTGGTCTGTATTTACCTTCAGAAATGGAGGTAAACCCCAGGATCTGTGTCTTCTACAAGCAAGAGTTCATTTCTGGTAAACACAGTGAATTTTGAGCTCAAATGATTTTAAATTGATCACGAACCCAACTCCATTCTCACTATTAACTAAAGAGCATTTATGTAAGAGGAGCTGTGGTTTATATCAGTTTCATAAGCAGAGTTGAACTACATATGGGCAGTATGAGTAGGAAACTCAGTTCATTTTTCTGGGTATGCAGATGGTTCTAGCTGTATTGGAGACGCTGGAAAGAAGAGCTTGTTTCTTGCGTTAAAACAGAGTGTGTTTCATGGATGAGAACAATGGCCTGAATTTCCCTTCAGAACGGAGTTAAATACCAGGCTCTGTGTCTTACTACAAGCAAGAGTTCCTTTCTGGTAAACAACGTGAATTTTGGGATCAAATCATTTACACAGTTCACAAACCCAACGCGATTCTCAATATTAACTAATGTGCCTTTATGGATGAGGAGCTGTGGGTTGTATCAGTTCCATAAGCAGAGTTGAACTGCATATGTTCCATATGAATAGGAAACACAGTTCTTTATTTCTGGGCATGCTCAGGTTTCTTGCTGTTTTGGAGACGCTGGGATGAAGAGCTTGCTTCTGGCGTGAAAACAGAGTGAGATTCATGGATGAGAACACTGGTCTCAATTTCCCTTCAGAAACGGAATTAAACCCCAGGCTCTGTGTCTTCCTACAAGCATGAACTCCTTTCTGGTAAACAACATGAATTTGGGGATCAAATGATTTTACACAGTTCACAATCCCATCGCGATTCTCACTATTAACTAAAGAGCACTTATGTAAGAGGAGCTGTGGTTTGTATCAGTTTCATAAGCAGAGTTGAACTACATTATGATCTGTATGAGTAGGAAACACAGTTCGTTTTTTCTGGCCATGCTCATGGTTCTTGCTGTATTGGAGATACTGGAAAGAAGAGGATGCTTCTTGCGTTAAAACAGAGTTTGTTTCATGGATGAGAACACTGGTCTGAATTTACCTTCAGAAACGGAGTTAAACCCAAGGATCTGTGTCTTCCTACAAGAAAGAGTTAATTTCTGGTAAACAACGTGAATTTTGGGATCAAATGATTTTACATAGTTCACAAACAAAACACGATTCTCACTATTAACTAAAGAGCACTTATGTAAGCGGAGCTGTGGTTTGTATCACTTTCATAAGCAGACTTGAACTACATATGGTCTGTATGAGTAGGAAACACAGGTCTTTTTCTGGGCATGCTCATGGTTGTTGCTGTATTGGAGATGCTGGAAAGAAGAGGATGCTTCTTGCTTTAAAACAGAGTGTTTTTCATGGATGAGAACACTGGTCTGAATTTACCTTCAGAAAAGGAGTTTAACCCCAGGATCTGTGTCTTCCTACAAGCCAGAGTTCATATCTGGTAATCCCAGTGAATTTTGGGCTCAAATGATTTTACACAGATCATAAACACAACGAGATTCTCACTATTAAATAAAGAGCACTTATGTAAGAGGAGCTGTGGTTTGTATCAGTTTCCAAAGCAGATTTTAACTACATATGGTCTGTATGAGTAGGAACCACAGTTCTTTTTTTCTGGGCATGCTCATGGTTCTTGCTGTATTGGAGAAGCTGGAAAGAAGTGCTTGCTTCTTCGTGAAAACAGAGTGTGTTTCATGGATGAGAACACTGGTCTGAATTTCTCCTCAGAATCGTAGTTAACCCCCCAGAACTGTGTCTTAATACAAGCAAGAGTTCATTTCTGGTAAACAACGTGAATTTTGCTATCAAATGATTATCCACAGTACACCAACAAAACATGATTCTCACTATTATCTAAAGAGCACTTATGTAAGAGGAGCTGTGGTTTGTATCAGTTTCATAACTAGAGTTGAACTACATATGGTCTGTAAGAGTAGGAAACACAGTTCTTTTTTTCAGGGCATGAATATGGTTCTTACTGTCTGTATTGGAGACGCTGGAAAAAAGAGCTTGCTTCTTGCATTAAAATAGAGTATGTTTCTTGGATGAGAACCCTGGTCTGAATTTCCCTTCAGAAACTGAGTTAAACCCCAGGATCTGTGTCTTCCTAAACACAAGAGTACATTTCTGGTAAACAACGTGAATATTGGGATCAAATGATTTTACACAGTTCTCAAACCCATCTCGATTCTCACTATTAACTAAAGTGCATTTATGTAAGAGTAGCTGTGGTTTGTATCAGTTTCATAAGCAGAGTTGAACTACATATGGTCAATATGAGTAGGAAACACAGTTCTTTTTTTCTGGGCATGCTCATGGTACCTGCTGTATTGGCGACTTTGGAGAGAAGAGCTTGTTTCTTGAGTGAAAACAGAGTGTTTTTCATGGATGAGAACACTGGTCTGTATTTCCATTCAGAAACGGAGGTTAACCCCAGGCTCTGTGTCTTCCTACATGAAAGATATCATTTCTCGTAAACCCATTGAATTTTGGGCTCAAATGATTTTACATACTTCACAAACCCAATGCGATTTTCAATATTAACTAAAGTGCCATTATGGATGAGGTGCTGTGGGTTGTATTAGTTTCATAAGCAGAGTTGATCTACATATGTTCCGTATGAATAGGAAACACAGTTCTTTATTTCTGGGCATGCTCAAGTTTCTTACTGTATTGGAGACGCTGGGAAGAAGAGCTTGCTTCTGGCGTGAAAACAGAGTGTGTTTCATGGATGAGAACACTGGTCTGAATTTCCCTTCAGAAATGGAATTAAACACCAGGCTCTGTGTCTTCCTACAAGCACAAGCTCCTTTCTGGTAAACAACATGCATTTTGGGATCAAATGATTTTACACAGTTCACAAACCCACCGCGATTCTCACTTTTAACTAAAGAGCACTTATGTAAGAGGAGCTGTGGGTTGTATCAGTTTCATAAGTAGAGTTGAACTACGTATGGTCTTTATGAGTAGTAAACATGGTTCGTGTTTTCTGGGCATGCTCATGGTTGTTGCTGTATTGGAGATGCTGTAAAGAAGGTCTTGCTTCTTGCGTAAAACAGAGTTTGTTTCTTGGATGAGAACACTGGTCTGAATTTCCCTTCAGAAACGGAGTTAAACCCCAGGCTCTGTGTCTTCCTACAAGGAAGATTTCCTTTCTGGTAAACAACATGAATTTTGGGATCAAATGATTTTACACAATTGAAGAACCCATTGCGATTCTCACTGTTAACTAAACAGCATTTATGTAAGAGGAATTGTGGTTTGTATCAGTTTCATAACCAGAGTTGAACTACATATGGCCTCTATGAGTAGGAAACAGAGATCTTTATTTCAGGGCATGCTCATGGTTCTTGCTGTATTGGAGATGCTGGAAAGAAGAGGATGCTTCTTGCCTTAAAACAGAGTGTGTTTCATGGATGAGAACACTGTTCTGAATTTCCCTTCAGAAACCGTGTTAAACCCCTTGATCTGTGTTTTCCTACAAGCAAGAGTTCTTTTCTGGTAAACCCAGTGAATTTTGGGCTCAAATGATTTTACACATTTCGAGAACCCAACGTTATTCTACTATTAACTAAAGAGAATTTATGTAAGAGGAGCTGTGGTTATATCAGTTTCACAAGCAGAGTTGAACTACATATGGTCCATATGAGTAGGAAACACAGTTCTTTTTTTCAAGGCATGTATATTGTTCTTATGGTCTCTATTGGAGACGCTGGAAAGAAGAGCATGCTGCTGGCGTTAAAACAGAGTGTGCTTCATGGATGAGAACACTGGCCTGAATTTCCCTTCAGAAACGGAGTTAAATCCCAGGCTCTGTGTCTTCCTACAAGCAAGAGTTCCTTTCTGGTAAACAACATGAATTTTGGGATCAAATGATTTTACACATTTCACAAACCCATCGCGAATCTCACTATTAACTAAAGAGTACTTATGTAAGAGGAGCTGTGGTTTGTATCAGTTTCATCAGCAGAGTTGAACTAGATTTGGTCTGTATGAGTAGGAAACACCGTTCTTTTTTTCTGGGCATGCTCATGGTTCTTGCTGTATTAGAGATGCTGGAAAGAAGAGGATGCTTCTTGCGTTAAAACAGAGTTTGTTTCTTAGATGAGAACACTGGTCTGAATTTCCCTTCAGAAACGGAGTTAAACCCCAGGCTCTGTGTCTTCCTACAAGGAAGAGTTCCTTTCTGGTAAACAACGTGAATTTTGGGATCAAATGATTTTACACAGTTTAAGAACCCAGTGTGATTCTCACTATTAAGTAAAGAGCATTTATGTAAGAGGAGCTGTGGTTTTTATCAGTTTCATAACCAGAGTTGAACTAAATATGGTCCGTATGAGTAGGAAACAGAGTTCTTTTTTTTCAGGGCATGAATATTGTTCTTACTGTCTGTATTGGAGACGCTGGAAAGAAGAGCTTGCTTCTTGAATGAAAACCGAGTGTGTTTCATGGATTAGAACACTGGTCTAAATTTCACTCCCGAATTGGAGTTAAATCCCAGGCTCTGTGTCTTCCTACAAGGAAGAGTTCCTTTCTGGTAAACAACGTGAATTTTTGGATCAAATGATTTTATATAGTTCACAAACGAATCGCTATTCTCACTATTAACTAAAGAGCACTTATGTAAGAGGAGCTGTGGTTTGTATCACTTTCATTAGCAGAGTTGAACTACATATGGTCTGTATGAGTAGGAAACACAGTTCTTTTTTTCTGGGCATGCTCATGGTTCTTGCTGTATTGGAGATGCTGGAAAGAAGAGCTTGCTTCTTGCAGTAAAACAGAGTGTGTTACTTGGATGAGAACACTGGCCTGAATTTCCCTTCAGAAACGGAGTTAAACCCCAGGATCTGTGTCTTCCTACAAGCAAGAGTTCCTTTCTGGTAAACAACGTGATTTTTGGGATCAAATGATTTTACATAGTTCACAAACGAATCACGATTCTTACTATTAACTTAAGAGCACTTATGTAAGAGGAGCGTTGGTTTGTATCAGGCAGTCAGTCAGTCAGTCACACATTCCTCAGCTGTCTGTCTGTCTGTCCGATTTTTATTTTTTCTTATGTCACTCACTGGTTCTGGGAATAAAGGTGATTGTCAACACACCTATCTGTAAAGCACCTTCTGACCTTCTACTTTGATCTATCTATCTGTCTATCATTCAGTGCTGGCTGGCTGGCTGGCTGGCTGGCTGGGGGCGTGCACACTCATGACAGACTGGGGTGGTCGGTGGGAGATCGGAGCATTGTGGTGAGGAGGGCACTGGCTGTCCCTAAGATTTTGAAGTGTTCGAATAAAACAACTCATTCCATTTACTTTCTTCTGTTCTGTATCCAGACTGGATCCGACTGCATCTGAGACTAACTACACAACAGCTGGTCTGGACTGACTGCAACTGCTCTCCTTCCCCAAGCAAGTCACGAATTTCCCATACAAAAGAAGAAATTTAGGAAGACATTTCCTCCCCTACAACCATTGCCCCCTTGCCCTGTTCCACGGCATACTTTAAATAAATAAATAAATAAATAGATAGATATTTAAATAAATAAATAAATAAATAAATGGAATGGAATGGAATGGAATGGAATGGAATGGAATGGAATGGAATGGAATGGAATGGAATAAAATGAATATGTTTTCACCCGGACTCGGTTGTTTGTTGACTTTTCATTTCATTGGTTCCTCAAATCCCCACGTTAGTGGGCTTGGTTTTTTGGTGTTTGTTTGGATAGATTTATTCATTGATTATGTAGACAGTATTTCTGTACATATTCCAGCAGGCCAGAAGAGGGCACCAAATCTCATTGCAGGTGGTTGTGAGCCACCATGTGGTTGCTGGGAATTGAACTCAGGCAGGACCTTTGGAAGAGCAAGCAAGTGCTCTTAACCTCTGAGCCATCTCTCCAGCCCCAGTGGGCGTGTTTTAGAACTCACTCACTGTCCTGTACACTTTCAGAAAGAGTGTTATCAGGAAGAGCGACATTCCTGAATAACAGACAGAGAACTTCCTTCTCAGATGATTTCTTTTGGAAGCTTGGAGGAATTTGGTTCCTCTTTGTTGACCCTCCTCTTTCCAGACCAGACACTGGTTGGTTAGAGTCAGTCCTCGCACCCACAGATTTCCTGGGATCTGTCTGATTGACCTGGGAGGTGGAGGGTGGAGCCGGGACCGGGGCCGGGGTGGCTGTGGGGTGTGGAGACAGTCTCTCCGAGAGTGGACACTGGTTTGGTTTTTCATCTCCTGGTAACACTTTGCCATGCAGCAGAAATGAATGAAGCGCTTTGCCGGGCGGAGGTGGCGCACACACGCCTGGAATCCCATCACTCGGGAGGCAGAGGCAGGTAGATCTTTTTGAGTTCATGGAAGGCCAGCCTGGTCTACAGAGATAGTTAGTTCAGGACAGGCTCCAAAGCTACAGAGAAACCCTATCTCGAAGAAAACCAGAAAAAGAAAAAGACAAGGAAAAAAGAAAGGAAGGAAGGAAGGAAGGAAGGAAGGAAGGAAGGAAGGAAGGAAGGAAGAAAGGAAGGAATCACCTTAAAATCCCGTAACTGTATTAGCTGGAGCCACCTTCCTTTTTCTAACCTCGATATGTTGCCATGGTACAGCCACGGCAAGCAGCCCGGGGAAGGTACTGCTGTGGCATCTTGAAGAAATGAAGTGCCTGATCACCAGATGAGTTACTTTCCTATGAGTGTACCTATTGATACATTTCAAAAGCGAGCATATTCACAAACCAAGTTTTTCACAAACAAAACGATGATCATTTTGTGAGCTTAGCCAAATATCGAGCTTGCATCTCCAGACAAGACACCTGACACGCATCGGCTAGCTGCCTAATAATGTCCGTCCCCATCGTCTCCCCTACCCAGAAATGATCATATCTGTCCCATGCACGATGGACAAAAGGGCAGCATTAAAACTGCCAAGAGGATCATCACTAATGCAAGAGAGGTCCCAGCAATGTGTTCTGCACTCATTCACTCAGTCACTTACTGACTGCTGTCCAGGAGTGAGACTGTCCCCATGAGTGTTTCCTTCCTCTGGGGACCCGTTGGACAACCACTGGTCCAATACTAGGCTGAATGTTCCCCAACACTATACATTTTGAATATTCCTCACCTGGGACAGAACTGTACACTAGCTAGCTGGGAGTGGGTTACATATGCATGAAGAAAAGGAACATTCACACACACAAGGTTTGTTTGTTTGTTTATATTTTTTAGTTCTTTGGAGGGGTTTGGTTCCTTCTTTCCTTCATTTGTTCCTTCGTTCCTTTCCTTCTCTCTCTCTCTCTCTCTCTCTCTCTCTCTCTCTCTCTCTCTTTCTTTTTTTTCTTTCTTCCCCTCCCTGCATGTATGTGGGATTAAGCAGTGCACAGATGACATACAAGCAAAAGTTCAATTCTCGAAAACCCAGTCACTCTGGAGCTCACACGGAGATACACAGTGCGCAGAGCTCACCCGTTTCTAACCAGCCATTGCAGTGCATTTGATGTAAGCGGAGCTGCTGTTCATACCAGTTTCCTAAGCAGAGTTAATCTAGGTATGGCCCGTGTGTGTAGGAAGCACAGTTCTTTTGTTCGGAGCAAGCTCGCTCACCGTTTCTGCTCAATTGGAAACACTGAAATCAGGAGCATGCTTCTTACTCCAAAGCACAGTGTGTTTCATGGACGGGAACTCTGGTTCGAATGTCCCTTCAAAAATGGAGTTACATACCGTGCCGTCAGTCTTTCTAACGTTCTCAGTTCTCAGTCCTGGCTGTCTTGGAACTCGCTTTGTAGACCAGGCTAGCGTCAGACTCACACAGATACACCTGCATCTGCTTCCAAAGTGCTGGGATTAAAGATGAGCACAATACTCACCTGGCTATAAATCTTTTTTTTAATTAAAGAATCAAACAAATAGGAGGGCAGTGGCCTCTCATCCACCAAACCCCACCCCACACACCTTCTGTGCACACACAGGCATACACGGAGACACATAAATACATTTTGGAGATTAAACTAAACTTATAATAAAATAACATAATAAATAAGAAAGTAAACATGCCTTTAATCCCAGCACTAGGTAGGCATTGCCAGGTGGATCTCTGTGAGTTTGAGGCCAGCCTGGTCTACAAAGTGAGCTCCAGAAGAGCCTCCAAAGCTAAAGAGACACCCTGTCTCAGAAAAAAAAAAACCCAAAAGCAAACAAACAAACAAACCAAAATGTAAAATATATGGTGTTGGGGATTTAGCTCAGTGGTACAGTGCTTGCCTAGCCCTGGGTTCCGTCCCCAGCTCTGGCAAAAAAATAAAAATAAAATAAAATTAAAATTAAAATGAAATAGAAAAAAATTTGTAAAATATAAAAGAGCCCTGGGATCGGTGGTGGTGGTAGTGTATCCTTAAATCACAGTTTCGGGAGCCAGAGAGCTCACAGAGATAAGATTGCCCCTGCCTCTGGAGTGCTAGGATTACCAGCATACATCACCACAGACTGGCTAATTTTACTTTTGGGGTGTGTGTGTGTGTGTGTGTGTGTGTGTGTGTGTGTCTGTGTCTGTGTGTGTGTGTCTGGCTGTCTGGCTGTCTACGGGATTATAATTTCTTAAGTTATGCCCATCTTTCTTTCCAGCTGCTTTGGCTGCCTGGTCTCTGGGGCATTTATTTATTTATTTGTTTGTTTATTTATTTATTTATTGGTTTTTTGGCTTTATTATTATTATTTTTTTGGTTTGTTTCATTTTTTTGTTTTGGTTTTTTTTCTTTTGTGTTGTTGTTGTTTCCTAAGCAGAGTTAATCTAGATATGGCCCGTGGGTGTAGGAATCACAGTTCTTTTGTTCTGAGCAAGTTCACTGTTTGTGCACTATTGGAAAGACTGAAAGCAGGAACATGCTTCTTGCTCCAAAGCAGAGTGTGTTTCATGGATGGGAACTCTATTTTGAATTTCCCTTCAGAAACAGAGTTAAATCCTTTGCTGTCAGTCTTCCTACAAGTAACAGTTCATTTCTGGTAAACCCAGTCAGTCACTCTTGGGATCACATGAAGATACTAACATTTCTAACCAGCAATAGCAGAGCATTGGCTGAAAGAGGAGCTGTGGTTTATAGCAGTTTTGTAAGCAGAGTTGAACTAGGTAGGGTCCGTATGTGTAGGAAACACAGTTCTTTGGTTCTGAGCATGCTGAGCTTTCCTGCTGTATTGGAAACTCTGGAAAGCAGGAGCGTGCTTCTCGCTCCAGAAGCAGAGTGTCTTTCTAGTAAGGAAAATCTGTGTTCAATTTCCCTTTGAAAACAGAGTTTATTCCCATAATGTGTGTCTTCCTTCCTTCCTTCCTTCCTTCCTTCCTTCCTTCCTTCCTTCCTTCTTCTTCTTCTTTTTTTAAATTTCCTATAACATCTTCTGATCATGCTTTGATTTCCCACAACTCCTTCCAGGTTCTCTCCACCAACCCAGTCAAATCCACCTGAGGTCTGTGGTGTGTGTGGTTCATATACTCAGTAGTGAGATTCTGTTGCAGAGTAAAACAACATTTCCTTCTCCAGTGGTTATGAGGTGGAATAAAAAAAAATGTCATGAAACTAAAATGAAACAAATCATCTTTATTTAGTATATTTTGAGAATGTGAGAGACAGAGACAGAGAGAGAAACAGAGCAAGAGTCAGGAATTTTTAGTTTGTTTGTTAGTTTGTTTGTTTGTTACTGAGTGGTAGGATTAAAGGCGTGCACCACCACCCACCATCATCTGATGAGAAAACCTATCTTGAAAAACATATATGAAATTGGGCACCTAAATCTTAGTTAGTTTTTTGTTTTTAAAGTGGGAAGTTAGAGCTATAAGTGTACTCATAGGACTGATTTCATTGTGTGCCAGGGGTTGTGTGTGTTTTCATTTTCTTGAGGGATTCTCTCTCTCTCTCTCTCTCTCTCTCTCTCTCTCTCTCTCTCTCTCTCTCTCTCTCCAGATTTCTGTTTTCTCCCATTCATTCCTTATGCCGAGATAAATGAGGGGTTGGTTGGATCTCCAGCACCATGGGCCCTGATGTCCTCATCTATCCTCTGGGGGCATCTGGCAGGACTGTGATACACAAAGTTTGTTTTGTTTTGTTTTTCGAGACGGGTTTTCTCCATGTAATTTTGGTGTAGACCAGGCTGGCCTAAAGGTATGCCACCAACGCCCTGCCTTGACTCAGCACAGCCTTGACAGGCTAGAAAAGTTCAAGGTAAGCTTTTGACCTTGTGCCAGAAGCTTTAGGGAAGAAAGAATCAAGGGAGAGGCCACACACAGCTCCACTTGCCTGCTTACATATGCATATCTGTTGCCTTCCAGTTAAGCATTACTTTCATGTTAGAGTTGGGGAAAACCTTCATGGCTGAATTGAATTCAGTCATTTTCAGGTTTTTTTGGAGGGGGACAGAACAACTTTTTTGGGTTTACATCATATTTTAACTCTTTTTTTTTTTTTTAAAGACAGGGCCTATCTGTGCTCCTGACAAATTATCCCACTGCATGGCCCAGGGCTTCTGTTGGAGCACTGCCATCAAAGTAGTGAGCTACTCCAAATTATTTTAAATATGCTGCTGCTGCTGCTGCTTCCGCTGCTGCTGCTGCTACTGCTGGTGCTGCAATTACATAGCACAAACAGGGAGACAAGCACAAAAATGCTGCTTTCTCAAAGATCAAAGGGGACTTCTCTGTTGGGGAATGGGGGTGGGGCGCTTTACATAGAAGGGTGTTGAGTCTCCTGTGTATTGAATGATGCACTCATTATGCATTTTTAAAAAAAATTGTAGTAGGTTGTGGGACACTGTGGTCGCTGGGAATTGAACTTAAGAAACACCTCTGGGAAAGCAGCCTGTGTTTGTGTGTGTGTGTGTGTGTGTGTGTGTGTGTGTGTGTGTGTGTCTGTGTCTGTCTGTCTGTCTGTCTGCCTTTCTAGGGGATTATAATTTCTTAAGTTACTCCCATCTTTCTTTCCAGTTCCTTAGGCTCTCTGGTCTTTGGACCATTTGTATTTTTGGGTTTTTGGTTTGTTTGTTTGTTTCCTTTTTTGGGGGGGTTGTTGTTGTTCATTTTCCCTGTCTGTAAATATACATAATTTGCCTGACACGTGTAGTGGTGCAGCCTTTAATCATTCAGGAGGGACAGGCTGGAGGATCTGGGTGAGTTTGAGGCCAGCCTGCTC
The DNA here is from genome assembly GCA_949786405.1 of Onychomys arenicola. Classification (NCBI taxonomy): domain Eukaryota; kingdom Metazoa; phylum Chordata; class Mammalia; order Rodentia; family Cricetidae; genus Onychomys; species Onychomys arenicola. The sequence continues at coordinate 2,899,886 of CATKUM010000028.1, forward strand.
TACAGCAGAGTGAGTTTCAGGAACTCTGTCTCAAAAACCCTGTCTTGAAAAAGCAAATTTTAAAAATTAATAAATACATAGAGAGAAAGATAGATAGATAGATAGATACATACATACATACATACATACATACATACATATATACATACGTACATACATACATGCATAAGTAAATAAAAGAGGCCTGACTAACTTAGAGTTGCCTGGACCCCGGGGCCTACCCCTTCCCTCATAAATCAGATCCCCAGCACTGCTGTCTGTTGTTTGTTTCATTCCAAGTGAATTATATTTTTTTATGTTTATGTTTATTGATTTAATTTTAACTTTTTTTCTGGTTATTGCTGTTTTTTGAGAGACAGGGTCTATCTGTGTCATGCTGCCTCTCCTGGAACTGTCTCTCCAACTGCGTGCGTGTGTGTGTGTGTGTGTGTGCGTGTGTGTGTGTGTGTGTGTGTGTGTGTGTGTGTGTGTGTGTCTGTGTCTGTGTGTCTGTGTGTGTCTGTGTCTGTGTCTGTGTCTCTCTGTGTGTGTATGTATATCTATCTGCATACAGCAGTATAAGTTCCTAAGTTGAGTTCTGTCATCATGAAAGAAGGAGACAGGACACCGAGGGCACATAAAATCAGCAGAGAATCATATTTAGCCCTGGTTTTCAAGAACCTTTTATTAGCCTAAATACTGCTGGAATAATCAAGAAAAAGCCCAGGCCTCAGGGGTGGGTGGAAGTGAGGCTGATCTCCATCTTTTCAGCTACTTAGGACCTCTAGACCTTCTGTTTCCTTTTGTTTTATGTGTGTTGTTGTTTTTCCCGGTCTGTAAATACACATTTCTTGCCCGCTGGTGAGGTGGAGGTGTATGCCTTTCATCCCAGAATTCAGGAAGCAGAGGGGCGTTGTGACCTTCTGTTTCCATTCTTTCTTTCTTTCTTTCTTTCTGTCTGTCTGTCTTTCTTTTTTCTTTTAAGTTCTGGGCCTCTAGAGTCCTTGAAAACACAGAGAACAAAAAGAAAAAAAAAACAGAATTTCCACAATTTGTCACATGGTGGCTTCCATCTTGGTGAGGTCACCGGGTAAGATGGCTGCCATCCTCTTGAATGCTTCCAAGTTGGTGAGGTCAACGGGCCATTCTGAAAAGTTTAGAACTGTGACCGATCCACCCCTCACCGCCCCCTCCCCCCAAGCAGGCCTACAGGCTCACATGCACATGCATGAGCATATGTGTACATGCATGAACACATTTTGAAAGTAAAGTAAATGTACAGTGAAGTTAACAGGAGAAGAAATTAAAAACACACACAGAGAAAAATGTTCCTGGGGTTTTATTTTATATTTTTAAATTCTTGATTGATTTTTTGACACAGGTTTTTTTCTGTGTAACAGTCCTGGCTGTCCTGGAACTCGCTTTGTAGACCAGGCTAGCGTCAGACTCACACAGATCCACCTGCATCTGCTTCCAAAATGCTGGTATTAAATGTGAGCACAATACTCACCTGGCTATAAATATATTTTTTTAATTAAAGAATCAAACAAAGCGGAGGGCAGTGGCTTGTCCTCCACCAACCCCCACCCACACACCTTGTGTGCACACACAGGCATACACAGAGACACGTAAATACATTTTTGAGATTAAACTAAACATACAATAAAATAACATAATAAATAAGAAAGTAAACATGCCTTTAATCCCAGCACTCAGAGGCAGAGCCAGGTGGATCTATATGAGTTTGAGGCCAGCCTGGTTTGCAGAGTGAGCTCCAGGACAGCCTCCAAAGCTACAGAGAAACCCTGTCTCGAAAAAAACAAAAACAAACAAACAAACAGACAAAAATGTAAAATAGATGGGATTGGGGATTTAGCTCAGTTGTAGAGTGCTCGCCTAGCAGGCACAAGGCCCTGGGTTGGGTCCCCAGCTACTGCAAAATAATAAAAATTAAAATTAAAAGAAAATATAAAAGAAATGTAAAATTTAAAATAGCCCTAGAATGCGTGGTGGTGATTGTGGTGGTGGTGGTGTATCATTTAATCACAGTGTGTGTGTGTGTGTGTGTGTGTGTGTGTGTGAATGTCTGTCTGTCTGTCTGTCTGTGTGCCTGGTTACAAGATTATAATTACTTAATTTATGCCCATCTTTCTTTCCAGCTCCTTAGGCTCTCTGGTCTCTGGGGCTTTCTTTTTTTTCTTTTGGTTTTTTGGCTTTATTATTATTATTATTATTATTATTATTATTATTATTATTGGTTTGTTTCATTTTTTTGTTTTTTGTTTTTCTTTTGTGTTGTTTTTGTTTCCTAAGAAGAGTTAATCTAGATATGGCCTGTGTGGGTAGGAATTACAGTTTAATCACAGTGTGTGTGTGTGTGTGTGTGTGTGTGTGTGTGTGTGTGTGTGTCTCCATGGCCCAAGCCTATACTAAACATACAATAAAATAATATAAGAATTAAGAAATTAAACATGCCTTTAATCCCAGCACTCAGGAGGCAAAGGCAGTTGGATCTCTGTGAGTTTGAGGTCAGCCTGGTCTACAAAGCGAGCTCCAGAACAGCCTCCAAAGCTACAGAGACACCCTGTCTCAGAAAAAAAAACCCAAAAGCAAACAAACAAACAAACCAAAATGTAAAATATATGGTGTTGGGGATTTAGCTCAGTGGTAGAGTGCTCGCCTAGCAAGCACAAGGCCCAGGTTCTGTCCCCAGCTCTGGCAAAAAAAAAAATAAAAATAAAATAAAATTAAAATTAAAATGAAATAGAAAAAAATTGTAAAATATAAAAGAGCCCTGGGATGGGTGGTGGTGGTAGTGTATACTTAAATCACAGTTTCGGGAGCCAGAGAGCTCACAGAGATAAGATTGCCCCTGCCTCTGGAGTGCTAGGATTACCAGCATACATCACCACAGACTGGCTAATTTTACTTTTGGGGTGTGTGTGTGTGTGTGTGTGTGTGTGTGTGTGTGTGTGTGTGTGTCTGACTGTCTGTCTGTCTGTCTTTCTAGGGGATTATAATTTCTTAAGTTACTCCCATCTTTCTTTCCAGTTCTTTAGGCTCTCTGGTCTCTGGACCATTTGTCTTTTTGGGTTTTTGGTTTGTTTGTTTGTTTCATGTTTTTTGGGGGGTTGTTGTTGTTCATTTTCCCTGTCTGTAAATATACATAATTTGCCTGCCACGTGTAGTGGTGCAGCCTTTAATCATTCAGGAGGGACAGGCTGGAGGATCTGGGTGAGTTTGAGGCCAGCCTGGTCTACAGCAGAGTGAGTTTCAGGAACTCTGTCTCAAAAACCCTGTCTTGAAAAAGCAAATTTTAAAAATTAATAAATACATAGAGAGATAGATAGATAGATAGATAGATAGATAGATAGATACATACATACATACATACATACATACATACATACATACATAAGTAAATAAAAGAGGCCTGACTACCTTAGAGTTGCCTGGACCCCAGGGCCTACCCCTTCCCTCATAAATCAGATCCCCAGCACTGCTGTCTGTTGTTTGTTTCATTCCAAGTGAATTATATTTTTTATGTTTATGTTTATTGATTTAATTTTAACTTTTTTCTGGTTATTGCTGTTTTTTGAGAGACAGGGTCTATCTGTGTCATGCTGCGTCTTCTGGAACTGTCTCTCTCATTGTGTGTGTGTGTGTGTGTGTGTGTGTGTGTGTGTGTGTCTGGGTCTGTGTCTGGGTCTCTCTCTGTGTGTATGTATGTCTATCTGCATACAGGAGTATAAGTTCCTAAGTTGAGTTCTGTCATCATGAAAGAAGGAGACAGGACACCGAGGGCACATAAAATCAGCAGAGAATCATATTTAGCCCTGGTTTGCAAGAACCTTTTTAATAAATACTGCTGGAATAATCAAGAAGAAGCCCAGGCCTCAGGGGTGGGTGGAAGTGAGGCTGATCTCCATTTTTCAGCTACTTAGGACCTCTAGACCTTCTGTTTCCTTTTGTTTTTGGCCTGTTGTTGTTTTTCCCGGTCTGTAAATACACATTTCTTGCCCGCTGATGAGGTGGAGGTGTATGCCTTTCATCCCAGAATTCAGGAAGCAGAGGGGCGTTGTGACTTTCTGTTTTCTTTCTTTCTTTCTGTCTGTCTTTCTTTTTTCTTTTAAGTTCTGGGCCTCTAGAGGCCTTGAAAACACAGAGAACAAAAAGAAAAAGCAACAGAATTTGCAGTTTGTCACATGGTGGCTTCCATCTAGGTGAGGTCACCAGGTAAGATGCTGCCATCCTCTTGAATGCTTCCATGTTGGTGAGGTCAACGGGCCATTCTGAAAAGTTTAGAACTGTGACCGATCCACCCCTCACTGCTCCCTCCCCCCAAGCAGGCCTACAGGTTCACATGCACATGTATGAGCATATGTGTAGATGCATGAATACATTTTGAAATTAAACTAAATGTACAGTAAAGTTAAAAGGAGAAGAAATTAAAAACAGACAGAGAGAAAAAAAATGTTCCCGGAGTTTTATTTTATTTTTTGCTTTCTTGATTGATTTTTTTTTAAAAAGATTTTTCTGTATAACAGTCCCGGATGTCCTGGAACTCCCTTTGTAGACCCTGCTAGCCTCAGAGTCACATCTGCCTCCAAAGTGCTGGGATTAAAGGTGAGCACAATACTCACCTTTTTTTTTAATAAATAAATCTTTTTTTTAAATTAAAGAATCAAACGAATAGGAGGGCAGTGGCCTGTCATCCACCAAACCCCACCCCACACACCTTCTGTGCACACACAGGCATACACGGAGACACATAAATACATTTTTGAGATTAAACTAAACGTACAATAAAATAACATAATAAATAAGAAAGCAAACATTCCTTTAATCCCAGCAAGGAACCCCACAACCAAAACCAAACCCCAAGCAGGTGGTGAAATGTCTTTCAAAGGACATCCATCTTAAACGGCAGGCACACGGAACTGCCCTTGCCACCTGCCTCCCTCCCTCCCTGCCTCTCTCCCTCCCTCCCTGCCTCACACGGAGTTTGGATTCCAACATCCCCTAGTTGTGCCAGCCAGCCCCTTGCCCGCCCCACATGCTCCAAGGAGTAATGGATGGATCGGTCAGTCACACTCTTTCACGTGAAACACTCTCTGTTTTGGAGAGTGATTTGCCTGTTTTCATAGCTTCCTGTCATACTTTCGCTTTGGTAACCTGAGGGTGTTGGCCTGACTCCAGGCTGCACACAATATGTCCTGGTGTGACCACGGCCAACCAGCGTTTTTGCCACTTGGCAGAGGTGGTGAGTGCCTGCTGAATGTGGGTGACCGCTGTGTGGCTTGATCTGTTTGTGGAGTCTCTGGCAGTAGGACCAGGACTTATTCCAGGTGCATCAACTGGCTTTGTGGAGCCCATTCCCTGTGGTGGGATACCTTTCTCAGCCTTGATACAATGGAGATGGGATAGGCTCTCCTTCCACTTGGTATGCCAGACTTTGTTGACTACCATGGGAGGCCTTACCCACTCGAGGAGTGGATGGGGGTAGAGCGGGAGGGAGGTGAGGAGGCAGGAGAAGGGGAGGGAGGGGGAACTGGACTTGGTAAGTAAAATAGAAAAAGAAAAATATATTTTTAAAAATGTAAAAAAAGAAAAAATAACTAATAGTTGATATATACACTGAGATTAGCAAAAAACATTATTATTAGATGATTTCTGGTCAGCACTCTGTTATATATAGAAGTGATCAGTAAAAAAAAATAAGTAGGTAAATACAAAAATTAAAGAAATTATACATCATGTAGCCAGAGTGGTTATCTATGGGATATCGCATACAACTATCAAAGAATATTAATTCTACTGCTCAGCCCATGGTAGCCCCTCTAAAACAGACATCATAATGGAACAGAAGAAAAATCTCAATCAATTAGAACAACATGAAGTATCTCTGTGTAAGCCTCAAAGCAATTAAACATTTCATTCCCTATATCTTAAGGATTAGAGAACAACACTATTACACTTTTGGACCCTCATGAATTTCGGACCATGTAATTACTGATGATTGCTTATAGAATTAGATAAAGTGATCCAGAATATATTGTGGAAATTCAAGAAATCATGAAGTAGTCAAGAATTTTCTAAATAGAAAACAATATTTTTTGGTCTATATTACTTCATTTCCAGATTTATTTTAATATAAAAACCATAATAATTTATTAATACCTTCTCTATTGCTGACAAATACAGAAATGTAGACGAACATAGAATAGGTCCTGCTATTCATTTCCAAGCTTATACTGAATTTCTAAATTTCAAATCAACACTATTCATATGTGAATAGGCTCAGATACTCTAATACACACCTTGGGCAACACATCGACACATTGAGGACATTATTTCACCTGAGATTTTTTTTTAGGAATACTTTTTACTAACTAGCTGGCTTCAGGCCACTGCAGGACTGAATTTGCCTTCATGTGGACCCTTGGCCCATGTCAATGCTTCATTCCAACTTACCAGGTTCTTTGAATCCTGTCTGCTCTATAGACCCATTCCAGGAATGTTTGCTTTGGTCAAGGTTGGTGAGTAGCTCTTGTGTTGTTAGAGAATGTCCTGTGCATTAGAAGTGACATATTAAACAGTCTTCATATGTTTTAATACAGTTGGAGTCATAACATCGGATTAAACTCAGAGTAAGAAAAAAATAATGGGAGATCCATATTTGACTTCCTCATTGGAAATACCTTGTTAAATGCTTTAAAATACTGAATGCTTTTTCAGTTTTCTCTCTTCATATATTTATTTTATATTTTTGGTTGTGAGGCTAGCCTTTAATAGCTGAGCCATCTCTCCAGCCCCATACATTTATTTTTTTATTTTAATTACACCAAAGCAGAAATACAAGCAAGTAACATCATGTTGAGATGGGTATAAGTTGCCTGCAGCAAAGTATAATACAGGATTGTAAGAATTATATCATGTGCAGGAGAATGGATATAAAAACAAGAATGAGTTACATAAATGGGTGTTATACACCAAAATTCAACCATTTGAAAAAATGATATGTAAGACTCATTAATGCAACATATGCATGTCTCCTAATAACAGTTGATAGAAATTTCAGGGATAAACTACAAATATGTGAAAAAATATAATCTCACCTGTAGAGACCAGGTTGGTGTAGTTCTTCAACTTATCATTGCCAGGAAAAGGTCTCTCTGCAGAGTCCAGGAAACCCAATTCCTCCTGGGTGAAGTCTATGGCCACTTCTTTGAAAGCCACCTGGTTCAGAAAAAATACTGTTCTAACTTCTATACATTTATGTAATTCTTTGATGGCACAAAGGAAAAATTGTTAAATACATTCTCTTTTCAGTTATAGATACACATTATTTGAATAGATTTTTTTGTGAGAGGGAGGGTGGTGTGAAATAAGTGCTAGTGACATGATGGGTAGAGAGGTATGAAATCAACATTAAAGAGGACATTCAGAATGAAATATGCTGTGTGATTTTCGCTTTTTGATTCTTGGGTAAGACCAGCATGAAGCTAAGTGAAGGCAATTTCCCTCCCTATAACTCTGGCAGAGTAAAACAGATTAACATACACCAGATATAGAAGTATGATGAGGCCTTTATATATTGTCTGAAAAGGAATATTGAAGAACAGTAGAATTCACATCAAGAAAAGGAACTTGATTTCGATGTCATTCCAGAATTTCTATATGTACATTTCTCTAGTGATATAATGACAAGAAGGGATCCCTCCCTTCCTCTCCATTTCCAAGTTGAACAATAACAAATATATAGTTGAGATTCAAACTGTAATCATAGGGTCTCACAGAGCCTAAAGCAACAAACAGAGAACATACATAGGACTGTCCTAGGCTCTGTACATACATGTAACAGTTTTGTAGCTTATTCTTCTTGTGGGACTCCTAACAGAGGAGGCATGGGTTGTCTCTGAATCTGTTTCCTGCTTTTCAGATCCTTTTCTAATACTGGGTTGCCTTGTCTAGCCTTAATGGGGAGAAGGTCCCTATTCTTACAGCATCATGATATGCCATGTTTGGCTAAAATACAAGGGATGTCTCTAATTTTCTTAATAGAAAAAAGAGCAGTGAATGGTGATAGGCAGTAGGATGGTTTGAGAAAGGGACTGTAAGGTGAGGAACAAGGAAGGAGAGGCTCTAGTCAGGCTGGGGAAATTAATTAAAACAGTTAAAAAATAATTCTGATTGTTGTTATCCTGAGGCGGGGCCTAATATAGATCACACAGGATATAGGCACACAAGACTATCAGAGCAGATGCAGAAGTTGAATTGTGGCTTGTAAGCCTGAAGCTAATACTTTCTAAATCTAGATCTTCCTTCCTATATATGCATCAGTGGATCAGTGCATAGGAGCTAAAAGGAATGACTTCTGCTCCACAGTCATATCCAGAATCAAGTGAACATCTAATATTACTAAACCCTTTAGGAGATTGCATACTGGTTTTATAATGAAAAACATCTGGATTTCCTGATGTGAACTGCTGTTGTCAACTGATTCTTGACCCGAAGCAGTTTGGAGCATGGTACTTCACAGAAAGTTAAAGATATTGAAACCAACCCTCCCATCAACAAATACTTAGTGATAGCACAATATATTTTTAAGGTTTGTAATTCTTACACATCTTATGAGTGATGCGAGAGTAGGAGAGTTCAGAAACTATGTGGAAGGATAATGACTCTAGGCAAAAATATAAATCTAGCATAATAGAAGTATTGTTTTTTATTAGAAATTGTTTTCATTTTACATACCAGTCACAGATACAACTCTTCCCTCCTCCTCCTGTCTCTCCAGCCTCCCCCTCCCAATCCTAGAAATATTCTTAACTATATGTTTGTACTTGTATAAAACCCAGTTTGAGTGGACATGACCTACATGAGTGGCATTGCCTTGTCTTTGTGGATAAATTTCCACAATGTATCAAATGAAAGGGCCAGTTAAAGGCATGGCATTCTTCCTTTTGAGTGGGTTGTGTTCCCACTGAATGAACCTCCATAAGCTCATTTATTTGAATGTTTTTCTCCTAGGAGTTGAATGTCTTTAGGAAAGAATTAGAAGTGTGCCTTCATAAAGGATGTTTCTCACCTTGGATGGGCTTTGATCAAAGGCATATTTCAAGCATACATAAGCTGTACAAATTTAAAGGCATAGAACTTAGGCCTGCTTCAACATGTCTGGTTTAACAGCTAGAGGGCAGATACAGAATGTTGAAACTTTCCTCCTGTGTCACAGGGAGTAAAGATGATACCTGAAGAGAAACTCTTGTTTCCACATTAATCCTGATTGAATGTGCATATTCCTCTGCTAAAGAGAAAACAGTGAACTCTAAGTCATGAATGCAAATGTGACACTGCTTAGCCAAGACAAGAAAATCAGCATCAACCCCCATGGAAGAGATTGGTAGCAGGTGTCAGCACAACTGAAGGGCATTGCAGATTCATTAGGAGGTTAGTAGCTAATAAAGAGAAATAATTGAATAGACTCTTTAAATCTAGTAAAAGAACAGAATAATAAAGAGAAGAAAACATTCCTATTAGGATAATTTCACACCGCATTATGCCTGACGAATTGCATTTGGAAGTTTTATCCTATTTAAATACGTCATCTTAGTATATGACACAGTATGTTTTTTTATAGAAATTCTATCATAAACATTATTTTTTGGCAATGCAGACATTCCATCCTGTTTTTTGTGCTTCTTTCTTTGACTTTTATTAATGAAAAATTGATCCCTGTTAGGAAGGATCATGGAACATATGTCTTTTCTCACTGAGTAAGATGACTCAATTACATTCTAAGTAGGAAGTGAGTGTACACGTTTGTGTGTAATATCAAAAAATTCTACATCATGCATTACTTGAGAAAATTTATCCAGAAAAGACGAAAGTAGTGGGAGAAGTGTGAAAAGTGGGTAAACACACATAGGTCACATGCATTTAAACTGTTTACCTTCAAAACCACTTAAGAAAAAGAAAAAGAAAGCTTTGTCAAAACTATGGGTTAAATTAAACATTAGGGGCTACTGCAAATGAAGCATTTCTGTAACAACCATCAATGTATCTCATCTCCATTTATATACTTACCTGACAATATGTCATCTCTCTTTTCCCTTCCATGTGGTTCCTCTTAGGAAACTTTACTTTAAAATTTCACTTTCCTGATAATATTTCAGATTTCAAATCCCCAACAGCACCCTATGCTTGCTACCACACACAGAGACTGGAATGTAAGGATCACAATCCTCATTCCCTCATAAAGCAGTGCCAAGATGCAGAGTGCTACTGGGTCTCAGAGGCAGACAAAACTGACAGTCCTTTCATACATTCAGACCAGCATCATGAAGGACTTTAATATAAAGGTGGGAATGAGATTGAATTAACCTGATCAACCCAGCAGAGCCAGCTATCTATTTCAAATAGAGGCTGAACACATGTGTTATTAGAAGCCTTAAGGACCCTCAACTACCCACACATTCTCTTTCTAATGGCTGATTAAAATAATATTGATGCTTCCATTGAGGATGACAAACAAAATCTGTGGAGTTGATGCAAATGAAAGCATTGCAACAGACAGAAATACCTATGTGTTTGTGGCCAAGAAGCATTAGGGCAATCCACGCCTCTCTAAGGTCTTCAGTGATTTTCCAATTGTCTTTCATGACCTTCTTTATTATAATTACTTTTGTAGTGTAATTAACTTCATTTTTTATTTTAGTTTTTGAAGACAGGAATTTCTGTGTCATCAACTTGGCTGTTTTGGAACTCACTGTATACAGCATAGTGGCTGCAAACTCACAGAGACTAGCTTGTCTCTGCCTCTTCAATGGTGGGATTAAAAGTATGAGTGGGCTGACAATGTCATAAGAAAAAATATGTGAACAGAAAAATGGACACACAAAATAGCTGGATTTTGGTGTACTCTTCGCTCTGATGGAGAAACATCACCAGGAATCTTTGCCTAATTATTACAAATAGAGGATCAATGTTTCAGGGCTAATACCTACAGGTAGAGGGGTCATTCTATCCAAGTAAATAAGGAGGCAGGTTGGACCATGCCAGGAAGGACAGTCTCTTTTTTTTTGTTTGTTTTGTTTTAATTATTATGTATACAGTGAGTATTCAGCCTGCAGGCCAGAAGAGGGAGCCAGATGTCATTGCAGATGGTTGTGGCCACCGTGTGGTTGCTGGGAATGGAACTCAGGACCTCTGGAAGAACAGCCAGTGCTCTTAACCTCTGAGGCATCTCTCCAGCCCAAAGGACAGCCTCTTTAGGAGAGCACTAATAAGCACTTAAATCACTATTGGAGAAGGCTGGGGTGAATATTTTCGGAACACTATCAATATCCACATGCAGCACAGGAGGCTTTTTCATTCTGCTGTGCCTGAAGTGCCTGAAATTTGTATTACAAATTTCTCATGGGCCTGAATATGTGCTCTCTGACATGGATGTTTCCCTGTACACAAAAGAAACTCGTTCATTCCTTCACAAATTCCAATGTTCTTCTGCTCCCCAGATACACACTTACTGATTTCTATGTTAGAATTTATGTCAAACAATGTACTAAGAAATAAAAACATGTTAGTTTCTGTTAGGATCCATTGAGCAGATGATATTAATCACATCTTTTACCACAAAATGATTACTTGTCATGCCAAGGCTGAAGGTAATGAACACAAGGTATTAGTACATTAATTGGGAATTTAGTCAAGGGGATAATTTAATGTTAAAATTTTTTATAATATACACATAGTTAAAATTGCAAATACTATGAACAAAATAATCTTCATGTAGAATATAACACAAGGACTAATATCCTAGCTTATTGATGTTTATAAGAAGTTCTACCTGGTTTAAGTCCTTATATTTTAAATCATTTTGATTTAGTCAATTTTCACATGAATTGGTACCATTTTAAAAAATAATTTCTGGGCTGGAGAGATGGCTCAGTGGTTGCTCTTCCAGAGGTCCTGAGTTCAATTCCCAGCAACCTCATGGTGGCTCACAACCATCTGTAATGAGATCTGGCACATAGGCAGAACACTGTATACATAATACACAATAAAAAAATCTTTAAAAAATAATTTCTAAATCATTCTGTACAAAATATTATTGCCTCTGTAGCTTATTTACCAAGAAGCTGCTTGGTGAATATAAGTTGTATTTTTTGGTAAAATGTTTCTAAATTTAAGTTATACATGTCTTCTTGTTTTATTTTCTCTGACATCGGGTAAGACATGAACATTGTTTAATATACTCTAGTCAAGTCTTTCTATTTTAAAGAATATTTTCTATCTATAAACAGTAGCACAATGATTATCAAGTTTTGTACCAAAATAAATCTTAAGTAATATAAGCTCTGTGCTCAACGCATTTGACTTGCAACATTCTTTGTTTCTTTTTTTTGTGCACTATAAATTCTGTGTTGACCTTACGGAGTTGAGAAATAGGTAAAGGATTTCTCTTACTATACACATATAGAGTTTTCCCCCTCAATGGATTCTGTGACAGGTTTGAAGGTGTGAGCACTATATCATGTAATTGATACATTCTTCTCATTTATAAGTTTTCTCTCCAGGACTGACTTTTGATGATCTTTAAAACTGGATGACTAGGCAAAGGTCTTGCCACATTCTGTACAGTAGCATGGTTTCTCTCCACTGTGGAGCCTCTTAAATGTCTTGAGTGTGAAGTATCTCCTGCAGCATTTCATAGATTTCTCATATTTTATTCTCAATAAGAAATCTTGAATACCCAATAAAACTTAAAAAGAGTCAAAGACTGTTTCCAAATTTTGAGGCAAACTTTTATCTCCAGTGTTGCATAAATCATTTGAATTTACATTTACATAAAAATTGAAGGATATACCCTAATTTGTACACTTGCAAGTTTTCCACCAACATAATGGTTCGAATCCTTCTTTAAAATGGGTGATTTTATTGAATCTTTGCTGTACTTACTTTAGTCCAATTATATTTGTCAGAATCACCACAGTTCTAGTTCTATTAAACTCACTACAATATCAGGAATCATTTATAATTTCTTCTTTCAGATTGCTTCTATAAACCTTATCTTTGGTATGTGTCTGCTAAAGAAAAGACTGTGAATATTGTTCAGGCCCATTCTGAAATTTGACATTGTTATAAGGATTTCTGAACCAATTTAGTGAGGATTGATAAGTTCAACAGGCAAAACAAAATTCTCAAATTTCATTATTTTCTGTAAAATTAATAAACTTATGTTGCAAATATTGCCTGAAAAAGAATATGATGCACTGAAGTACAATTTGACAGTTGGTGCAGTTCTTACCAAAGGAAATTCCCCGTACAACATTCTTCCATATCAAGGAAGCTAAAATGTACTATTTCTTTAAAATCATGTTACTGTCATGCAGCCTTTTCTGAGACAGAAAATATTATGTGACTAAGAGCTCTGTGGAACTTGTCATATTGAGGACCCTGGGAAATCTTGTGTAAAACTTACATTTACACCACAAGTACATGGGGATGTTTTGTTTCTTAAACATGAAGGGCTCTTAAATTGCCATCTTTTTTTTTACAGGTGGTTTCATGGATATATGCACCACAGTTTCCTACTAAACAAAATATTCTATCCCCCTTTCAAAAGATTTATTGATTATATAATATCTTTGCTTACCCTTGGCTATAATAAATACTCAGCAATGAGGCAGTGTGTGGTGACTTATGGCATTAAGTCCAAGGAATAGGAAACACACAACCTGAGCAATGAAAATAATCTGGATCTTTAGAGTTTCTTGAATGCTCATTGAGTCCTTGGTGTCACCTTCAGAGAATTCACAGTTCAGAATTTGAAGTCTTGCTTTGTAGACTGATCTGAGGTACCTGCTCCAAACTTCAACTTATCTTTGAGGAAGGCTTGATACTTTGTTTTACAAATGCAAACTGGATTGACATACGGATCAAATAACAGAATTTTGTGTACTTAGTATTTTAATTATTTTTATTTCAGTTGAGTATATTAAAATGATTTTAATATACTTCTAAATTTCTCCTAAAATTGTTGTGTAGAAACTCTGGATTTTGAGTTACTTTCAGATTGCTGAGCCATAATGGGACTACAGTGTTCCAATTAATAAATACCCTTTTTTGCATAATTTGACTTTTTTGTATTCGTCCCATTTTCTAGTTCCAGTGTTCTACTTTGAACATCTATGAGGTTGTATGCTCGTGATCACATGTGCATGGATTTGTACATATGCTTTATAGAAAGCATTCCTGATTGTTCATCTTATTAACTGAGGCAAGATAAATACACAGCTCATCAAGATAGCCAGTCTTTCTATCTTTCAACATACTCTATGGGTATCCATGTCTCTGCCAGTAAGATCTGAATTATAGGCTGGTCACCCCACCTGGCATTTATTTGGGTTGTTGTGATCTATACTCTGCTACACTGTAATTTCATTTACTCCATTTTCCATTCCACTTAAGAGAGTCTATTCACTCTGCCTTTTCAATTTTCCTAGGCTTGATACATATTACCAGTGTTGCCTCTAACACTACATAGTTTATTAACTTCCCAATTTCTGTCTGAATAAAGGGCAGGATGATCATATTTTTATGAACATAGAGATAAATTTGAAAGAGTCAAAATAGAAAATTATAAAATGGCATACAGAATTGAGGATCCCAAAAAGGGAGACTGTAGTATAATCTGAGAGAATTGGTTGTTCAGATCTATTTTGTGCCTTTCCGTTACAATTGAGAGTTGTTGTGACTAGCAAGGGCCTAACACTGAGATCACAACTTCATGAGCTAATCAAAGTCTTTATCCATGTAGATGGAATAGATCTCACTGATTCAATAAAATGAGTTTTCTTCTGTCCATGTGCTACATAAACTATTAAATTCTGTACCAAACATAACATCAGAAATTCAACCAGGTAGCCTTGGAATGAAATACCACAGGCAAGGGTTCAAATAAGCTTTTCTTTATTTGAGATGATTTTTCTCATAGCTCATGAACTTATGTGATTTCATGTGATAGTATAGGTACATGCATATCTACCACATGAACACACCACATTCTCTTAATTGTCTCAGATTTTCTATTGAAATCATTCTTTCCCTGTAACACAACTCAGTATTTCTTTTACTTACTGAGTTTTCTTTTAATGTTTTCATTTGTGTAAATCTTAATTATAATGTGAACATTCACTTATATATTGACAACAATCAAAACTTTGCTGCAAAGTATGGGAAAACAGGCAAAGAAAAGAGAACAATGGATGCACTTTTTATATCACGTAAGAAATGGAAATTTCTTTGAAGAATAAATGCAGCCCAAGTTATGAATTTACCTCCAATTTTTGGTATTTCAATGGTTTGATTTCTAGTAATGAAAATAAAATTTCATCTACCTTTGGAAATCCTCTAAGCTCCAATATGACACTGATTCACTGCTAAAGTCAGCATGGTATATTCTACAATATGAGCCAGGGAGTAAAATTAAGGAAATAATCATTGAGAGTAAGTGTTTCCATAAAGCAATATGCATAGCTAATTTTCAATAACAATTTAGTAATTACAAGGTCTACTTCTAAATAAACACTTCCAAACTCAAATCAAGGGTAGGGCTTCCTAAAGTAATGTTTGTGATATTGTGGAAGGAGTGAATATTGATCAAATAATTTGTATA
Source organism: Onychomys arenicola (assembly GCA_949786405.1). Lineage (NCBI taxonomy): Eukaryota > Metazoa > Chordata > Mammalia > Rodentia > Cricetidae > Onychomys > Onychomys arenicola. Next base: position 2,915,547 of record CATKUM010000028.1, read on the forward strand.
TTCCACACATTTAGGAGAAAATTTTATTGCATAAATATATGATACTAAAATAAAGTTGATAATTATTAAAGAATTTCTTGAAGATTTTTTCATATGGTTTTCCGATGTCTTCATTTTTCCACATACTTAATACTTGTAAATATTCTCTCTAGTATGGGTCCAGGGAAGATAAAGAAGAGGTGAGGATGTAATAAAGAAACTTCTGAAATCCCACCCACCTTCTGAGACTGCAACTGGCCCCTGAGACAGAGCCTGTCAGCACACAATTGGACTAAGATTTGAGTCTTTATCCTTATACCCAAACAACCCAGCCTCTAGGATTTCAGCCCAGAGGCATAACCATAAGTCCACACAACATCACCTGTTGCAGTCCCAGTCTCAGGCCAGTCAGCAGACCTGCAGATAGGTCAGACTACCACCATCCCCCACCAGGCCCTGTAAACCACAAGCCCCACCCACCCAATGAGACTGCAGCTACAACTGGAGACAGAGCCCACGAGTGCCAATTGGACTAAGAGCTGCTCCCTGAGAAAAAGAGTCCATCAGCACTGATTAGACCAAGAACCTCAACTAGACCAAGAGCTCCCAATGGACAAAGACTATAGATCAGAACAAAGAAGATGATAGAGATCTTTAGAGAATAAATGAATTAATCCCTTAATGAAATCACGGAAAAGTCAAACAAAAATTTGGAAGAAATCAGTAAATCCCTTAAGAAAAGCCAAGAAAAAGCAATTAAACAGGTGAGGGAAACAGTTCAAAATTTGAAAACTGAAATTGAGACAGTAAATAAGACACAAACAGAGGGAATGCTGGAAACAGAAAATCTGAGTAAACAAACAGGAACTACAGATGCAAGCATAACCAACTGAATTCAAGAGATGGAAGAGTGGATCTCTGGGATTGAAGATACAATAGAGGAAATAGATTCATCTGTCAAAGAAAATACTAAAGCTAACAAAGCCATAACCAAAACGTCCAGAAAATTTGGGGACACCATGAAAAAAATCAAACCTAAGAATAATAGGGACAGAAGAAGGAGAAGAATACCAACTCAGAGGCACAGAAAATATATTCAAAAAAAACATGGCAGAAAACATTTCCAATAAAAAGAAGGAAATGCCTATAAAGACACAAGAAGCTTACAGGACACAAAATAGACAAGATTTAAAAAAGTCCCCTTGCCACATAATAATCAAACCAGTAAACATACAGAATAAAGAAAAAATGTTAATAGTTACAAAGGAACGTGCTGGATAGATGGACCCCTGTTCAATTCCAGCACCCACATGGCAGCCCAAAATTGTCTGTAAACCCAGGTCCAGAGGATCTGACACCCTCACAAAGACATACATTCAGGCAAAGAATTGATATGCATAAAATACAAATAAATAAATTATTTTTAAAAAGAGCTTCAAAGGAAAAATTCCAAGTAATATATGAAGACAGACCCATAAGAATAACACATGACTTCTCAATGGAGACTCTAAATGCCAGAAGGTCCTGGAATGATGTTATGCAGACACTAAGAGACCATGGATGCCAAACCAGACTATTATACCCAGCAAAAATGTCAATCATCATGGAGGAGTAAACAAAATATCCCATGATAGATGTAGATTTAAAAAATATCTTTCCACAAATGTAGCCCTACATAAAGAACTAGGGAGAAAATCCAACCCAAGGAAGTTAGATATACCCATGAAAACACAGGCAATTGGTAGTCAAATGTCAACAAATATCAGAGAAGGAAAAAATTCAATACTATCACACACACACACACACACACACACACACCAAAACAAAACAGGAATTAACAACCACTGGTCATTAATATCCAGTAATATCAATGGTCTCAATTCACCTATAAAAAGACACAGGCTAGCAGAATGGATACAAAAACAAGATCCATCCTTCTGATGCATACAAGAAAGACATCTCAACTTCAAAGACAGATATTACCTCAGATTAAAAGGCTGGGAAAGGCTTTCCAATCAAATGGACTTAATAAGCAAGATGATATAGCGATCCTAATATCTAATAAAATAGTCTTCAAACTAAAATCAATCAGAAGTGATCAGGATGAACATTACACATTAATCACAAGGAAAATTCAACAAGATGAAGTCTCAATTCTGAATATTTATGCCCCAAATATTATGGCACCCACATTTGTAAAAGAAACATTACTAAAGCTTAAAATGCACATCAAACCCTATACACTAGTAGTGGGAGACTTCAACACCTCAGTCTCACCAATGGACAAGTCTGCCAGGCATAAACTTAATAGACAAATAAGGAAACTAACAGACATTATGACTCAAAAGGACTTACTAAATATCTACAGATTATTTCACCCTAACACAAAAGAATATACCTTCTTCTCAGCACCCCATGGAGCCTTGTCTATAATCATCTACATGCTTGGTCACAAAGCAGATACAAAAAAATTGGAATAACCTCCTATATACTATCAAACCACCATGGCTTAAAGTTAGATTTCAACAACAACAAAAATTACAGAGAGCCTACAATGTCATTGAAACTGAATAATGCTCAACTGAAGCACCAATGGAACAAGGATGAACTAAGAAAGAAATTAAAGACTTCCTAGAATGTACAATAAACCCAAACTATAAAAGGGACAGTATAAAAGCGGTGCAAAGAGGAAAATTCATAGCACTAAATACCCACATAAAGAAGATGGAGAAATCTCACACTAGTGAATTAATAGCACAACTGAAAGCTCTAGAATAAAAAGAAGCAAACTCACCCAGGAAGAATTGATGCCAAAAAATAATCAAATTGAGGGCTAAAAACAATAAAATAGAAACAAAGAAATCAATACAAAGGATGAATAAAACAAAGAGTTGGTTATTTGAGAAAATCAACAAGATAGACTTATCTAAATTAATCAAAAGACAGAGAGAGAGAGAGCATCCAACTCAACAAAATCAGAAATGAAAAGGGAGACATAAATTCAGACAATGAGGAAATCCAGAGAATCATCATATCATACTTCAAAAACCTGTACTCCATAAAAGTGGAAAATATGAAAAAAATGGACAATTTTCTGGACAGGTACCACATACCAAAGTTAAATCAAGACAGATAAACTACTTAAGTAGGCCAATAACCACATAGGAAATAGAAACAGTCATTAAAAGTCCCCATACCCCCAAAAAGTCAAGGACCAGATGGTTTCAGCTCAGAATTCAACCAAAACTTCAAAGAAGAGCTAAGTTCAATACTCTTCAAATTGTTCCACACAACAGAAATGGAAGTAACATTACCAAACACTTTTTATGAGGCTACAGTTACCCTGATTCCCAAACCATACTAAGATGCAACAAAGAAAGAGAATTACACACCAATCTCCCTCATGAATACTGATGCAAAAATAAAATACTCAATAAAATATTGCCAAAACAAATTCAAGAATACATAAAAAAATTATCCACCACGATAAAGTAGGCTTCATCCCAGGGATGCAAGGATGGTTCAACATAAAATTTGGCAATGTAATACACTACATAATCATAAACTGAAAGAAAAAAACCCACATGATCATCTCAATAGATGCTGAAAAAGACTTTGACAAAAATCTAATACCTGTGGTGGTATTGTGTTCCCCAAAATATTGTGTACACTAATAAGCTTATGTGGGGTCAGAGAACAGAAAAGCCACTAGATACTTAGGCTAGAAACTGGTGGCACTGACGCCTTTAATCATAGCATTCCAAGAGGCAGAAATCCATCTGGGATCTCTGTGAGTTTAAAGCCACATTGGAAACAGCCAGGCATGGTGACTCACGCCTTTAATCCCAGGGAGTGATGTTAGAAGGCAGAAAGATATATAAGGCATGAGGACCAGGAACTAGCAACATTTGGCTGGTTAAGCTTTTAGGCTTTGAGAAGCACAGTTCAGCTTAGATTCATTTGGATGAGGACTCAGAAGCTTGCAGTCTGAGGACACAATACCAGATGAGGAACTAGCGAGGTGAGAAAGCTGTGGCTTGTTCTGCTTCTCTGATCTTCCAGAATTAACCCCAATAACTGGCCTCAGGTTTGATCTTATTAATAATACTCTTTAAGATTCATGCTACAAACACCCCTTCATGATAAAGGTCCTAGAGAGATCAGAAACACAAGGAATATACTTAAACATAATAAAGGCAATTTCCAACAAGGCCACAGCCAACATCAAATCAAGTGGAGAGAAACTCAAAGTGATTCCATTAAAATCAGGACCAAGACTAAACTGTGCATTCTCCCAATATTTATTGAATAGAGTACTTGAAATTCTAGCTAAAGCAATAAGAAAACTAAAGGAGATCAAATGGATAGAAACTGGAAAGGAAGAAGTCAAATTTTCACTATTTGCAGATAATATGATAATTTAAATAAGGAACCCCCCAAATTCTAACAGGGAACACCTACAGCTAATAAATTCATTCAGTTATATAAGAGGACACAAGATTAACAAAAACAAAAACAAAACAAAAACAAAAATAAAAAACCTCGGTATCCCTCCTATCTACAAATGATAAAAGGGCTAAGAAAGAAATCAGAGAAACATCACTGTGGTGATATATTGAGTCCCCCAATGCATCCTAATAAACTTATCTGGGGTCAGAGGACAGAACAGTCATTACATAGACACAGAGGCCAGAAAATGGTGGCATACACGCCTTTAATCTTATCACTTCGGAGTTAGAGACCCATCCGGATCTCTGTGAGTTTAAAGCCACACTGGAAACAGCCAGGCACGGTGACTCACACCTTTAAACCCAGGAAACAATCGCAGAAAGCAGAAAGATATATATGGAGTGAAAACCAGGAACTAGAGGTGGTTAAGTTTTAGGCTTTTGAGCAGCAGTTCAGCTGAGATTAATTTGGATGAGGACGCAGAGGCTTCCAGTCTGAGGAAACAGGATAAGCAGAGGAATTGGCAAGGTGAGGAAGCTGTGGCATGTTTTGATTCTCTGATCTTCCAGCTTTAACCCAATATCTGGCTCCAGGTTTATTTTTATTAGTAAGACCTTTTAAGATCCGTGTAATGTATTACCCTTTACAATGACCACAAATAATATAAAATACCTTGGGGTAACTTTAACTAATCAAGTGAAGAACCTGTGTGACAAGAACTTTAAGTCTCTGAGTTCTTTTATTCTGACCAGGCTCACTGTTTCTCCTCTATTGGAAACACAGAAAACAGGAGCATGCTTCTTGCTCCAAAGTAGAGTGTGCTTCATGTATGGGAACATGAGTTTGAATTTCCCTTCAGAAACGGAGGTAAATCCCATGCTATCAGTCTTCCTACAAGCAACAGTTCATTTCTGGTAAACTGAGGCAATCTTGGGCTCTCATTGAGATACACAGTGCAAAGAGCCCTCGTGACTGTTCTGAGCAAGAGCAGCCCATTTGATGTAGAGGAGCTGCAGTTCATATCAGTTTCCTAAGCAGAGTTATTCAAGATATGGACCTTAGGTGTAGGAAGCACAGTTCTTTTGTTCTGAGCAAGCTCACTGTTTCTGCACTATTGGAAACATTGGAAGCAGTAGCACACTTCTTGCTCCAAAGTAGAGTGTGTTTCAGTCACTCTTGGGCTCACATGGAGATGCACATTGCACAGAGCTCATACGTTTCTAACCAGCAATTTTAGTGCATTGGTGTAAGAGGAGCAGCCGATCCTATCAGTTTTGTAAGCAGAGATGAAGTACATATGGTCCTTATGTGTAGGAAACACAGTTCTTTTGTTCTGAGCAAGCTCACGATTCCTGCTGTAGAGGAAACTCTGGAAAGCAGGAGCGTGCCTCTTGCTCCAAAAGCAGAGTGTCTTTCTGGTAAGGGAAATCAGGGTTCAATTTTCTTTCAAAAAAGGAGTTTATACCCATGCTATCTGAGTTCCTACAAACAGCAGTTCATTTCTGGTAAACCCAGTCACTCTTCAGCTCCCATGGAGATACACAGTGCAAAGGAGCCCTCGTGTCTGTTCCGAGTAAGAGCAGCAGATTTGATGTAAGAGGAGCTGCTGTTCATATCAGCTTACTAAGAAGAGTTAATCTACATATGGCCCATTTATGCAGGAAGCACAGTTCTTTTCTTCTGAGCAAAGTCACTGTTTCTGCTCTATTGGAAACATTGAAATCAGGAGCATGCTTCGTGCTCCAAAAGAGAGTTTGTTTCATGTATGGGAACTATGGTTTGAATTTCCCTTGAAAAATGGAGTTAAATTCTGTGCTATCATTCTCCTGAAAAGCAACAGTTCATTTCTGGTAAACCCAGTCACTCTTGGGCTCACAAGGTGATGATACACAGTGCACAGAGCTCATGTGATTCTTCCCAGCAATGGCAGCGCATAGGATGTAGGAGGAACTGCTGTTAGTATCAGTTTGTTATGCTGAATTGAACATGATATGGTCCTTATGTGTAAGAAACACAGTTCCTTTGTTCTGAGCATGGAAATTCTGGAAAGCAGGAGCGTGCTTCTTACTCCAAAAGCAGAGTGTCTATCTTGTAAGGGAAATATGGTTTCAATTGCCCATTGAAAACGGAGGTTATTCCCATGCTATCTGTCTTCCTACAAGCAAGAGTTCATTTCTGGTAAACCCAGTCACTCTAGAGCTCGCATTGAGATACACAGTGCAATGAGCCCTCATGACTGTACTAGGAAGAGCAGCACATTAGATGTAAGAGGAGCTGGTATTCATATCAGTTTCCTAAGCAGAGTTAATCTAGAATGGACCATGTGTGTTAGAAGCACAGTTCTTTTGTTCTGAGCAAGTTCACTGTTTCTGCTCTATTGGAAATACTGAAAGCAGGAGAATGCTTCTTGCTCCAAAGCAGAGTGTATTTCATGTATGGGAACTCTGGTTTGAATTTCCCTTCATAAATGGAGGAAAAACCCATGCCATCAGTGTTGCTATGACCAACAGTTCATTTCTGGTAATCCTAGTAACACTTGGGCTCACTTCGAGATCCACAGTGCACAGAGCTCACACGATTCTTCCCAGCAATTGCAGCGAATGGGATGTATGAAGAGCTGCAGTTCGTATCAGTTTCGTAAGCCGAGTTGAAAGTGATATTGTCCTCATGTGTAGGACAGTACTTTTGTTCTGTGCACACTCATGGTTCCTGCTGTATTTGAAACTCTGGAAAGCAGGAGCGTTCTTCTTGCTCCAAATCAGAGTGTCTTTCTTATAACGTAGATCAGGGTTCAATTTCCTTTTGAAAACAGAGTTTATTCCCATGCTGTCTGTTTTCCTATAAGCAACAGTTCATTTCTGGTAAACCCAGTATCTCTTGGGCTCCTGTATAGATATACAGGGAAAAGAGCCATGTTCTTTCTTCTGAGCAAGAGTAGCCCATTTGATGTAAGAGGAGCTGCTGTTTATATCAGTTTCCTAAGCAGAGTTAATGTAGATATGGCCCGTGTGTGTAGGAAGCACAGTTCTTTTGTTCTGAGCAAGCTCATGGTTTCTGCTCTATTGGAAACACTTAAAAAAGGAGGATGTGTGTGTTTCATGTATGGGATCTCAGGTTTCAATTTTCCTTCAAAAACATAGGTAAATCTCATGCTGTCAGTCTTCCTGGAAGCAACAGTTCATTTCTGGTAAACCCAGTCACTCTTGGGCTCACATGGAGATACACAGTGCACAGAGCTACAACAAATCTTCCCATAAATTGCAGCACATTGGATGTAACAGGAGCTGCTGTTCATATCAATTTCCTAATCAGAGTTAATATAGATATGGCCCATATGTGTAGGAAGCACTGTTCTTTTGTTCTGAGCAAGCTCACTGTTTCTGCTCAATTGGAAACACTGAAATCAAGAATAGTGTGTTTCATGCATGGGAACTATGTTTGAATTTCCCTTCAGAAACGGAGTTAAATCCCATGCTGTCAGTCTTCCTACAAGCAACAGTTCATTTCTGGTAAACCCTGTCACTCTAGGGTTCACATGGAGATACAGAGTACTCAGAGATCTCTCGTTTCTAACCAGAAACTGCTGTGCTTTGAATGTAAGATGAGATGCTGTTCATATCACTTTTGTAAGCAGAGTTGAACTAGATATGGTCCGTAAATGTAGGAAACACAGTTCTTTTGTTCTGAGCACGCTCACGTTTCCTGCTGTATTGGAAATTCTGGAAAGCAGTAGCATGCTTCTTGCTCCAAAAGCAGATTGTCTTTCCTGTAAGAGAGTTCAGGGTTCAATCTCCCTTCAAAAACACAGTTTATTTCCATGCTGTGTGTCTTCCTACAAGCAACAGTTCATTTCTCATAAACCCTGTCCCTCTTGGGCTCCCATTGAGATACACGGTGCAAAGAGCCGTCATGTCTATTCTCAGCAAGAGCTGCCCATTTGATATAAGTAGAGGTGCTGTTCATATGGGTTTCCTAAGCAGAGTTAATCTTGTTATGGCCAATGTGTGTACGAAGCCCAGTTCTTTTGTTCTGAGCAAGCTCTCTATTGGAAACACTGAAAGCAGGAGCATGCTTCTTGCTGCAGAAGCAGTCTGCTTCTGGTAAGGGAAATCTGGGGTCAATTTCCCTTCGAAAACAGAATGTATTCCCATGCTTTCTGTCTTCCCACAAGCAACAGTTCATTTTTGGTAAAGCCAGTAACTCATGGGCTCACTTGGAATACTGATTGCATAGTGCTCCCGCATTTCAAACCAGCATTCACTGCACATTGGATGTAAGCGGAAGTGCTGTTCATATCAGATTCCTAGGCAGAGTTAATCTAGATATGGCCTGTGTGTGTAAGAAGCACATTTCTTTTGTTCTGAGCAAGCTCATGTTTCTGCTCAATTGGAAACACTGAAAAAAGGAGATGCTTCTTGTCCCAAAGCAGAGTGTGTTTCATGTAGGAGAACTCTGTTCTAAATTTCCCTTCAGAAACTGAGTTAAATCCCAGGCTCTGTGTCAGCCTAAAAGCAACAGTTCATTTCTGGTAAACCCAGTCACTCTGGGGCTCAAGTGAAGATACACAGTGCGCTAAGCTCACACGTTTCTAACCAGCAACGGCAAAGCACTGGATATAAGAGGAGCTGTGGTTTGTATCAGTTTCACAAGCAGAGTTGAACTAGATATGGTCCGTATGTGTAGGAAACACAGTTCTTTGTTCTGAGCATGCTCGCGTTTCCTCCTGTATTGGAAACTCTGGAAAGCAGGAGTGTGCTTCTTGCTGTAAAGAAGAGTGGGTTTCATGGATTAGAACTCTGTTCTGAATTTCCCTTCAGAAACAGAGTTAAATTCTGGGCTCTGTGTCTTGCTATAAGCAACAGTTCATTTCTGGTAAACACAGTCACTCTCAGGTTGTAATGTACATACACAGTGCGCTAAGTTCCCACTTTTCTAACCAGCATCTGCAGAGCACTGGATGTCACAGGAGCTGTGGTTGTATCAGTTTCATAAGCAGAGTTGAATTAGATATGATCCGTAGGTGTAGGAAACACAGCTCTTTTGTTCTGAGCACGCTTGCCTTTCCTGCTGTATTGGAAAATCTGGAAAGCAGCAGCGTGCTTCTTGCTCTATATGAGAGTGTGTTTCATCTATGAGAACTCTGGTCTCAGTTTTCCTTCAGAAACAGAGTTGAATCTCGGGCTCTGTCTCTACCTACAAGCAAGAGTTCATTTCTGGTAAACCCAGTCACTCTTGGGTTCAAATGAAGAAATACAGTGCGCTTAAGCTCACCCGTTTCTAACTAGGCACTGCAGAGCACTGGATGTAAGTGGAGCTGTGGTTTGAATCAGTTTCATTAGCAGAGTTGAACTAGATATGGTCCATATGTTTAGGAAACACAGTTCTTTTGTTCTGAGCACGCTCGCTTTTCCTGCTATATTGGAAACTCTGGAAGCAGGAGCATGCTTCTTGCTCTAAAGCAGAGTGTATTTCATGGATGAAAAGTTTGGTCTGTATTTCCCTTCAGAAACGGAGTCAAATCCTGGGCTCTTTGTCTACCTACAAGCAACAGTTCATTTCTGGTAAATCCTGTTTCTCTGGGGCTCAAATTAAGATACACAGTGCACTGAGATCACACGTTTATAACCACTAAATGCAGAGCACTAAATGTAAGAGGAGCTGTGGTATGTATCAGTTCCATAAGCAGTGTTGAACTAAATATGGTCTACATGTGTAGGAAACACAGTTCTTTTGTTGTGAGCATGCATGTGTTTCGTGCTGTATTGTATAGTTTTGAAAGCAGGAGCGTGCTTCTTGCTCTAAAGCAGAGTTTGTTTCACTAATGAGAACTCAGCTCTGAATTTCCCTTCAGAAAAGGAGTTACATCCCAGGCTCTGTGTCTTCCTACAAGCAACAGTTCATTTCTGGTAAACCCAGTCACTCTTGGGTTCAAATGTAGATACACAGTACGCTAGTATCACTTGTTTCTAATGAGCAACTGCAGAGCACTTGATGTCACAGAAGCTGTGGTTTGTATCAGATTCACAAGCAGAGTTGAACAAGATATGGTCCATATGTGTAGGAAACACAGTTCTCTGTTCTGAGCAAGCTAGAGTTTTCTCCTGTATTGGAAACTCTGGAAAGCAGGAGCGTATTTCTTGCTCTAAATCAGAGTGTGTTTCATGGATGAAAACTCTGGTCTCATTTTCCCTTGAGAAATGGAGTCAAATCCCGGGCTGTGAGTCTTCCTACATGCAACAGTTCATTTCTGGTAAACCCAGTCACTCTAGGGTTCAAATGAAGAAATACAGTGCGCTAAGCTCACACGTTTCTAACCAGCAATGGCAGGGCACTGGATGTAAGAGGAGTTGTGGTTTGTATCAGTTTCATAAGCAGAGTTGAACTAGATATGGTCCATATGTTGAGGAAACACAGTTCTATGTTCAGAGGACGCTCTCCTTTCCTGCTATATTGGAAACTCTGGAAAGCATGAACGTGCTTCTTGCTCCAAAGCAGAGTGTGTTTCACGAATGAGAACTCTGTCCTGCATTTCCCTTCAGAAACGGAGTTAAATCTCGGGCTCTGAGTCTTCCTAAGTGGAACACTTCATTTCTCATAAACCCAGACACTCTGGGGCTCAGATACAGATACACAGTGCACTAAGCTCACACGTTTCTAAACAGCAACTGCCAAGCACTGGATGTCACAGGAGCTGTGGTTGTATCAGTTTCATAAGCAGAGTTGAACTAGATATGGTCCCTAGGAGTAGGAAACACATCTTTTTTGTTCTCAGCACACTTGCGTTTCCTGCTGTATTGGAAATTCTGGAATGCAGCAGCGTGCTTTTTGCTCTAAAAGAGATTGTGTTTCATGGATGAGAACTCTGGTCTCAATTTCCCTTCAGAAACAGTAAAATCCCAGGCTCCTTGTCTACCTACAAGCAACAGTTCATTTCTGGTAAACCCTGTTTCTTGGGACTCAAATTAAGATACACAGTGTGCTAAGCTCAAACGTTTCTAACCAGCAACTGCAGAGCACTTGAGGTAAGAGGAGCTGTGGTTTGTATCAGTTTCATAAGCAGAGTTGAACTAGATATGGTCCGTATGTGTAGGAAACTCTGTTCTTTGGTTCTGTGCACAGTCACATTTCCTGCTCTATTGGAGACTCTGGAAAGAAGGAGCGTGCTTCTTGCTCTAAAGCAGAGTGTGTTTCATGGATGAGATTTTTGCTGTCAATTTACCTTCAGAAACAGAGTTAAACCCTGGGCTCTGTGTCTTCCTACAAGCAAGAATTCATTACTGGAAAACCAAGACACTTGTGGTCTCAAATGAAGTTACACATTGCATGAAGCTCACACATTTCTCACTATTAACCAAAAAGCATTGGATGTAAGAGGAGCTGTGGTTTGTATCAGTTTAATAAGCAGAGTTTAATTAGATACGGTCCTTATGTGTAGGAGACCTAGTTCTTTAGTTCTGAGCACAGTCACGTTTCTAGCTGTATTGGTAATTCTGGAAAGCAGGAGTGTTCTTCTTGCTCAAAAGGAGAGTGTGTTTCATGGATGAGATTTCAGGTCTAAATTTCCCTTCAGAAACGCAGGCAAATCCCGGGCTCTGTGTATTCCTACAAGCAAGAGTTCATTTCTGGAAAAGCATGTCACTCGTGTGCTCAAATGAAATTACACATTTCAGGAAGCTCACACATTTCTCACTATTAACTGAAAAGCACTGGATGTAAGAGGTATTGGTGAAATTATTAAGGCCACTCCAAGTAGATAAGAGGGAGGTTTTTTGGGTGTAACTTACAAATGAAGGGGTAGGTTGCAGGGTCTGAAAAATGTACAGCACAGTCCAGAGGTGTTCTCTGGAGAACTCTGCAAGGTCTACCTCCAGCGTCCAGAGTCCCGGAACCAAGAGAGCGACCTCCTCTTGATCCTCTGTCTTCCACTCCCTCCTCTGCCCCGCCTTGTGGGCATGATCATTAGCGAAGCCTCAAAGGGGATTGGAAATTCCAGGCCAATGCTGGGATGGCTATCCACTACAAAGAGGAGCTGTGGTTTGTATCAGTTTCATAAGCAGAGTTGTACTAGATATGGTCCCTATGTGAAGGAAACACAGTTCTTTAGTTCTGAGCATGCTCACATTTCCTGTTGAAATGGAGACTCTGGAAAGCAGGAGCATGCTTGTTCGTTAAAACAGAGTGTGTTTCATGGATGAGAACACTGGACTGAATTTCCCTTCAGAAACGGAGTAAAACCCCGGACTCTTTGTCTTCTTACAAGCAAGAGTTCATTTTTGGTAAACGCCGTCAATTTTCGGGTCAAATGAATTCACACAGTTCCTGAAGCCAACGCGTTTCACACTATTAATAAAGAGCAATGGATGTAAGAGGAGCTGTGGTTTGTATCAGTTTCATAAGCAGAGTTGAACTAGATATGGCCCCTATGTGTAGGAAACACAGTTCTTTGTTCTGAGCATACTCCCGTTTACTGCTATATTGGAGACTCTTTCAAGCTGAAGCGTGCTTCTTGCTCCAAAGCAGAATGTGTTTCATGGATGAGAACACCTGGGTGAATTTCCCTTCAGAAACGGAGTTAAACCCCAGGCTCTGTTTCTTACTACAAGCAAGAGTTCTTTTATGGTAAACTGAGTCACTTTTCAGTTCAAATGAAGATACACAGTTCACGAAGGCTAGGCGTTTCTCACTATTAACTAAAGAGCATTGAATGTAAGAGGAGCTGTGGTTTGTATCAGTTTCATAAGCAGAGTTGAACTAGATATGGTCTCTATGTGTAGAAAACCCAGTTCTTTAGTTCTGAGCACAGTCACATTTCCTGCTGTATTGGAGACTCTGGAAAGCAGGAGCGTGCTTCTTGCTCTAAAGCAGAGTGTGTTGCATGGATGATATTTCTCTGTGAGTTTCCCTTCAGTAACGGAGTTAAATCCAGGGCTCTGTGTCTTCAAACAAGCAAGAGTTTATGTGTGAAAAACCAAGTCACTCGTGGACTCAAATGAAGTTACATATTGCACGAAGCTAAAACATCTCTCACTATAAACTAAAAAGCACTGGATGTAAGAAGAGCTGTGGTTTGTATCAGTTTCATAAGCAGAGTTGAACTAGATAAGGTCCGTATGTGTAGGAAGCACAGTTCTTTGTTGTGAGCACAGTCACGTTTCCTGTTGTATGGAAACTCTGGAAAGCAGGAGGATGCTTCTTCGTTAAAATAGAGTGTGTTTCATGGATGAGAACACTGCCTGAATTTCCCTTCAGAAACGTAGTTAAACCCCAGACTCTCTGTCTTCTTACAAGAAAGATTTCATTTCTGGTAAACCCAGTCAATTTTCCGCTCAAATGTATTTACACAGTTCACAAAGGCAACGCGTTTCTCACTATTAACTAAAGAGCATTGGATGTAAGAGGACCTTTGGTTTGTATCAATTTCACAAGCAGAGCTGAACTAGATATGGTCCGTATGTGTAAGAATAGTTATTTTGTTCTTAGCATGCTCACGTTTCCTGGTAAATTGGAAACCCTGGAAAGCAGGAGTGTGCTTCTTGTTCTAAACGAGAGTGTGTTTCATGGATGAGAAGTCTGGTCTGAATTTCCCTTCAGAAATGGAGTTAAATCCTGGGCTCTGTGTCTTCCTAAAGAAAGAGTTCATTTCTGGTGAACCGTGTCACTTTTCGGCTCAAATGAAAACACACAGTTCACGAATCCAAAGAGTTTCTCACTATTAATTAAAGGGCTTTGGATGTAAGAGGAGCTGTGGTTTGTACCAGATTCAAGAAGAGTTGAAGTAGATACATTCTCTACGTGTAGAAAACACAGTTCTTAATTCTGAGAACAGTCACATTTCCTGCTGTATTGGAGACTCTGGAAAGCAGGAGCGTGCTTCTTGCTCTAAAGCAGAGTGTGTTTAATGGATTTCTGAATTGAATTTCCCTTCAGGAACGAAGTCATATCCAGGGCTCTGTGTCTTCCTACAAGCAACAGATCTTTTGTGAAAAACCAGGTAACTCATGGGCTCAAATGAAGTTACACATTGCTGGAGCTAACATATTTGTCCCTATTAAATCAAAAGCATTGGATGTAAGAGGAGCTGTGGTTTGTGTCAGTTTCATAAGCAGAGTTGGACTAGATATGGCCCGTATGTGTAGGAAACACAGTTATTTAGTTCTGAGCACAATGTCATTTCCTGTTCTATTGGAGACTCTGTAAAGCAGGAGCATGCTTGCTACTCTAAAGCAGAGTTTGTTTCATGGATGAGAAGTCTGGTCTGAATTTCCCTTCATTAACGGAGTTAAATCCCATGCTCTGTGTCTTCCTACATGCAAGAGTTCCTTTCTGGAAAACCAACTCCCTCTTGTGGTCAAATGAAGTTACACTTTGCATGAAGCTAACTCATTTATCACTGTTAACTAAAGAGCAATGGATGCAAGAGGAGCTGTGGTTTGTATCAGTTTCATAAGCAGAGTTGAACTAGATATGGTCCATATGTGTAGGAAACACATTTTTTTTTCTGAGCACATTCACGTGTCCTGCTGTATTGGAGACTCTGGGAAGCAGGAGAGTGATTCTTGCTCTAAACAGAACGTGTTTCTTTGATGAGAACAGTGGTCTGAGTTTATCTTCAGAATCGGAGTTAAACCATGGGCTCTGTGTATTCCTACAAGCAAGAGTTCATTTCTGGTAAACCGAGTCACTTTTCGGTTCAAATGAAGACACACAGTTCACAAAATCAAAGCGTATCTCACTATTAATTAAAGAGATTTTGGATGAAAGAACAACTGTGGTTTTTATCAGTTTCAAGCAGAGTTGAACTAGATATGGTACCTATGTGTAGAAAACAGTTCTTAATTCTGAGCACAGTCACGTTTCCTGCTGTATTGGAGACTCTGGAAAGCAGGAGAGTGCTTCATGCTCTAAAGCAGAGTGTGTTGCATGGATGAGATTTCTGCTGTGAATTTCCCGTCAGTAATGGAGTCAAATCCAGGGCTCTGTGTCTTCCTACAAGCAAGAGTTCATTCCTGGAAAACCAAGTGAATTTTGGGATCAAATGATTTTTCACAGTTCAAGAACCCAACGCGATTCTCACTTTTAACTAATGAGCATTTATGTGAGAGGAGCTGTGGTTCGTATCAGTTTCATAAGCAGAGTTGAACTACATATGGTCCGCATGAGTAGGAAACACAGTTCTTTCTTTCTGGGCATGCTCATGTTTCTTGCTGTATTGGAGACGCTGCAAAGAAGAGGTTGGTTCTTGCGTGAAAACAGAGTGTGTTTCATGGATGACAACACTGGTCTGAATTTCCCTTCAGAAATGGAGTTAAACCCCAGCATCTGTGTCGCCCTAAAAGCAAGAGTTCATTTCTGGTAAACATTGAGAATTTTGGCCTCAAATGAATTTACACAGTTCATGAAACCAATGCGATTCTCACTATTAACTAAATAGCATTTATGTAAGAAGAGTTTTGGTTATATCAGTTTCATAAGCAGAGTTGAACTACATATGATCCGTATTAGTAGGAAACACAGTTCTTTTTCTGGGCATGCTCATATTTCTTGGTGTATTGGAGACGATGCAAAGAAGAGCTTGCTTCATGCATGAAAACAGAGTGTGTTTCATGGATGAGAACACTGGTCTGAATTTCCCATCAGAAACAGAGTTAAACCCCAGGATCTGTGTCTTCCTACAAGCAAGAGTTCATTTCTGGTAAACAAAGAGAATTTTGGGCTCAAAAGATTTTACACAGTTCTGGAACACAACGCAATTCTCACTATTTACTTAAGAGCATTTATGTAAGAGGATCTGTGGATTGTATCAGTTTCATAAGTAGAGTTGACCTACATATGGTCCGTATGAGTAGGAAACACAGTTCTTTTTTTCTGAGCATGAATAAGGTTCTTACTGTCTGTATTGGAGATGTTGGAAAGAAGAGTTTGCTTCATACGTGAAAACAGAGTGTGTTTCATGGATGAGAACACTGGTCTGAAATTCTCTTCAGAAACGGAGTTGTACGCCAGGATCTGTGTCTTCCTACAAGCAAGGGTTCATTTCTGGTAAACAACGTGAACTTTGGGATCAAATGATTTCACACAGTTCACAAAACCATCGCGATTCGCACTATTAACTAAAGAGGATTTTTGTAAGAGGAGCTGTGGTTTATATCAGTTTCAACTGCAGAGTTGAACTACATATGGTGCATATGAGAAGGAAACACAGTTCTCTTTTGAGGGCAAGCTCATGGTTCTTGCTGTACTGGAGACACTGGAAAGAATAGCTTGCTTCTTGAATGAAAACAGTGTGTTTTTCATGGATGAGAACACTGGTCTGAATTTCCCATCAGAATCAGAGTTAAACCCCAGGATCTGTGTCTTCATAAAAGCAAGAGTTCATTTCTGTAAAGAAAGTGAATTTTGGCCTGAAATAATTTTACACATTTCTGGAACACAACGCGATTCTCAATATTAACTTAAGAGCATTTATGTAAGAGGAGCTGTGGTTTGTATCAGTTTCATAAGCAGTGTTGAACTACATGTGGTATGTATGAGTAGGAAACCCAGTTCTTTTTTCTTGGCATGCTCATGGTTCATGCTGTATTTTAGATGCTGGGAAGAAGACCATGCTTCTTGCCTAAAAACAGAATGAGTTTCAGGGTTGAGAACACTGGTCTGAATTTCCCTTCAGAAATGTACTTAAACCCCATTATCTGTGTCTTCCTACAAGCAAGAGTTCATTTCTGGTAAACTCAGTGAATTTTGGGCTCAAATGATTTTACACTGTTCACAAACCCATCGCTATTCTCACTATTAACTAAAGAGCATTTATGTAAGAGGAGCTGCGGTTTGTATCAGTTTCATAAGCAGAGTTGAACTACATATGGTATGTATGAGTATGAAACACAGTTCTTTTTTTCAGGGCATGAATATGGTTCTTACTGTCTGTATTGGAGATGTTGGAAAGAAGAGCTTGCTTCTTGCGTTAAAGCAGAGTGTGTTTCATGGACGGGAACACTGGTCTGAATTTCCCTTCAGAAACGGAGTTAAACCCCTGGATCTGTGTCTTCCTACAAGCAAGTGTTCATTTCTGGTAAACCAAGTGAATTTAGGGCTGAAATGATTTTACACAGTTCTGGAACCCAATGTGATTCTCACTATTAACTATGGAGCATTAATGTAAGAGGAGCTGTGGTTTGTATCAGTTTCATAAGCAGAGTAGAACTACATATGTTCCGTATCAGTAGGAAACACAGGTTTTTATTTCTGGGCATGCTCATGTTTCTTGCTGTATTGGAGATGTTGGAAAGAAGAGCTTGTTTCTTGCATGAAAACAGAGTGTGTTTCATGGATGAGAACACTGGTCTAAATTTCCCTTCAGAAAAGGAGATAAACCCCATGTTCTGTGTCTTCCTACAAGCATGAGTTCATTTCTGGTAAACAACGTGAATTTTGGGTTTCAAATGATATTACACAGTTCAAACCCATCGCGATTCTCACTATTAACTAAAGAGCATTCATGAAAGAGGAGCTGTGGTTTGTACCAGTCTCATAGGCAGAGTTGAACTACATATGGTCCGTATGAGTAGGAAACACAGTTCTTTTTTTCAGATCATAAATATGGTTCTTACTGTCTGTATTGGAGGCATTGGAAAGAAGAGCTTGCTTCTTGCGTTGAAGCAGAGTCTGTTTTATGGATGAGAACACTGGTCTGAATTTCCCTTCAGAAATGGAGTTAATCCCCAGGATCTGTGACTTCCTACAAGTATGAGTTCATTTCTGGTAAACAACGTGAATTTTGGGATCAAATGATTTTACACAGTTCACAAACCCAACGCGATTCTCACTATTAAATGAAGAGAATTTATGTAAGAGGAGCTGTGGTTTGTATCAGTTTCATAAGCAGAATTGAACTGCATATGGTCTGTATGAGTAGGAAATACAGTTCTTTTTTTCTGGGCATGCTCAAGTTTCTTGCTGTATTGGAGACTGTGGAAAGAAGAGCATGTTTCTAGCGTGAAAACAGAGTGTGTTACATGGATGAGAACAGTGGTCTGAATTGCCCATCAGAATCAGTGTTAAACCCCAGGATCTGTGTCGTCCTACAAGCAAGGCTTCATTTCTGGTAAAGCCAGTGAATTTTGGCTCAAATGACTTTACACTGTTCACAAACCCATCGCTATTCTCACTATTAACTAAAGAGCATTTATGTAAGAGGAGCTGTGGTTTGTATCAGTTTCATAAGCAGAGTTGAACTACATATGTTCCGTATGAGTAGGAAACACAGTTCTTTTTTTCAGGGCATGCTCATGTTTCTTGCTATATTGCAGAAGCTGGAAGGAAGAGCTTGCTTCTTGCGTGAAAACAGACTGTGTTTCATGGATGAGAGCAGTGGTCTGAATTTCCCAGCAGAAACGGAGTTAAACACAGGATCTGTGTCTTCCTACAAGCAAAAGTTCATTTCTGGTAAACCACGTGAATGTTGGGATCAAATGATATTACACAGTTCACAAACCCATCGCGATTCTCACTATTAACTAAAGAGCATTCGTGTAAGAGGAGCTTTGGTTTGTATCAGATTCATGAGCAGAGTAGATCTACATATTGTCTGTATGAGTAGGAAACACAGTTCTTTTTTTCAGGGCATGAATATGGTTCTTACTGTCTGTATTGGAGATGTTGGAAAGAAGAGCTTGCTTCTTGTGTGAAAACAGAGTGTGTTTCATGGATGAGAGCAGTGGTCTGAATTTCCCTTCAGAAACGGAGTTAAACACAGGATCTGTGTCTTCCTACAAGCAAGAGTTCATTCTGGTAAACAACGTGAATTTTGGACTCAAATGATTTTACACAGTTCTGGATCCCCACACGATTCTCACTATTAACTTAAGAGCATTTATGTAAGAGGAGCTGTGGTTTGTATCAGTTTCATAAGCAGAGTTGATCTACATATGGTCCATATGAGTAGGAAACTCAGTTCTTTTTAGAGGGCATGCTCATGGTTCTTGCTGTATTGGATACGATGGAAAGAAGAGCTTGCTTCTAGCATTAAAACAGAGTGTTTTTCATGGATGAGAACTCTGGTCTGAATTTCCCTTCAGAAATGGAGTTAAACACAGGATCTTTGTCTTCCTACAAGCAAGAGTTCATTTCTTGTAAACAACGTGAATTTTGGGATCAAATGATATAACACAGTTCACAAACCCATCGCGATTCTCACTATTCACTAAAGAGTATTCATGTAAGAGGAGCTGTGGTTTGTATCAGTTTCATATGCAGAGTTGAACTACATATGGTGCGTATGAGAAGGAAACACAGTTCTTTTTTGAGGGCAAGCTCATGGTTCTTGCTGTATTGGAGACGCTGGAAAGAATAGCTTGCTTCTTGCATGAAAACAGTGTGTGTTTCATGGATGAGAACACTGGTCTGAATTTCCCATCAGAATCAGAGTTACACCCCAGGATCTGTGTCTTCCTACAAGCAAGAGTTCATTTCTGGTAAACAAAGTGAATTTTGGCCTCAAATGATTTTACTCAGTTGTGGAACCCTACGCGATACTCAACATTAACTTTACAGCATTTATGTAAGAGGATCTGTGGTTTGTATCAGTTTCATAAGCAGTGTTGAAGTACATATGGTATGTATGAGTCAGAAACCCAGTTCCCTTTTTCTTGGAATGCTCATGGTTCTTGCTGTATTGTAGACACTGGAAAGAAGAGCATGCTTCTTACTTTAAAACAGAATGTGTTTCAGGGATGAGAACTCTTGTCTGAATTTCCCTTCCGAAATGGAGTTAAACCCAAGGATCTGTGTCTTCCTACAAGCAAGAGTTCATTTCTAGTAATACCAGTGAATTTTGGGCTCCAATGATTTTTCGCAGTTCATGAACCCAACGCAATTCTCACTATTAACTAAAGAGCATATATATAAGAGGAGCTGTGGTTTGTATCAGTTTCATAAGCAGAGTTGAACTACATATGGTCCGTCTGAGTAGGAAACACTGTTCTTTTTTTCAGGGCATGCTGATGGTTCTTGTTGTATTGGAGACACTGGAAAGAAGAGCTTGCTTCTTGCGTGAAAACAGAGTGTTTTTCAAGGATGAGAACACTTGTCTGAATTTCCCTTCAGAAATGGAGTTAAACCCAATGATCTGTGTCTTCCTACAAGCAGGAATTCATTTCTGGTAAACAAAGTGAATTTTTGGCTACAATGATATTACCCAAACACCAACAAAACACGATTCTCACTATAAACTTAAGAACCTTTATGTAAGAGGAACTGTGGTTTGTATCAGTTTCATAAGCAGAGATGAACTACATATGGTCTGTATGAGTAGCACACACAGTTGTTTTTTTCTGGGCATGATCATGGTTCTTGTTGTATTGGAGAGGCTGGAAAGAAGTGCTTGCTTCTTGCGTTAAAACACAGTGTGTTTCCTGGATGAGAACACTGGTCTGAATTTCCATTCAGAAACGTAGTTGAACACCAGGATCTGTGTCTTCCTACAAGCAAGAGTTCATTTGTGGTGAACAAAGTTAATACCGGGCTCAAATGATTTTACACAGTTCTGGAACCCAATGTGATTCTCAATATTAACTGTGGAGCATTTATGTAAGAGGAGCTGTTGTTTGTATCAGTTTCATAAGCAGAGTTGAACTAATATGATCCCTATGAGTAGGAAACACAGGTTTTTATTTATGGGCATGCTCATGGTTCTTGTTCTATTGGAGAGGCTGGAAAGAAGAGCTTGCTTCTTGCGTTCAAGCAGAGTGTGTGTCATGGATGAGAACACTGGCCTTAATTTCCCTTCAGAAACGGAGACAACCCCCAGGATCTGTATCTTCCTACAAGCAAGAGTTCATTTCTGGTAAACAGCATGAACTTTGGGATCAAATGATTCTACACAGTTCACACACCCATCGCGATTCTCACTATTAACCTAAGAGCATTTATGTAAGAAGAGCTGTGGTTTGTATCAGTTTCATAAGCCGAGTTGAACTGCATATGGCCGGTATGAGTAGGAAACCCAGTTCTTTTTTTCAGGGCATGAATATGGTTCTTACTGTCTGTATAGGAGATGTTGGTAAGAAGAGCTTGCTTCTTGCATGAAAACAGAGTGTGTTTCATGGATGAGAGCAGAGGTCTGAATTTCCCTTCAGAAACGGAGTTAAACACAGGATCTGTTTCTTCCTACAAGCAAGAGTTCATTTCTGGTAAACAACGTGAATTTTGGCCTCAAATGATTTTACATTGTTCTGGAACCCCACGCGATTCTCCCTATTAACTTAAGAGCATTTATGTAAGAGGGGCTGTGGTTTGTATCAGTTTCATAAGCAGAGTTGATCACATATGGTCCGTATGAGTAGGAAACACAGTTCTTTTTTGAGGGCATGCTCATGGTTCTTGCTGTATTGGAGATGCTGGAAAGAAGTGCTTGCTTCTAGCATTAAAACAGAGTGTTTTTCATGGATGAGAACACTGGTCTGAATTTCCCTTCAGAAACGGAGTTAAACCCCAGGATGTGTGTCTTTCTGCAAGCTGGAGTTCATTTCTGGCAAACCAAGTGAATTGTGGCTCAAATGATTTTACACAGTACACTAACAAAACATGATTCTCACTATTAACTAAAGAGCCTTATGTAAGAGGAGCTGTGGTTTGTATCAGTTTCATAAGCAGAGTTGAACTGCATATGGTCCGTATGAGTAGGAATCACAGTTCTTTATTTCAGGGCATGAGTATGGTTCTTACAGTCTGAATTGGAGACTTTGGAAAGAAGAGCTTGCTTCTTGCGTTAAAGCAGAGTGTGTGTCATGGATGAGAACACTGGCCTTAATTTCCCTTCAGAAACGGAGACAACCCCCAGGATCTGTATCTTCCTACAAGCACGAGTTCATTTCTGGTAAACAGCATGAACTTTGGGATCAAATGATTTTACACAGTTCACAGACCCATCGCGATTCTCACTATTAACCTAAGAGCATTTATGTAAGAAGAGCTGTGGTTTGTATCAGTTTCATAAGCCGAGTTGAACTACATATGGTCCGTATGAGTAGGAAACACAGTTCTTTTTTAGGGCATATTCATGGTTCTTGCTGTATTGGAGACGCTGGAAAGAAGAGCTTGCTTCTTGCAATAAAACAGAGTGAGTTTCATGGATGAGAACACTGGTCTGATTTTCTGTTCAGAAACGGAATTAAACCCAATGATCTGTGTCTTTCTACAAGCAGGAGTTCATTTCTGGTAAACCAAGTGAATTTGGTACTCAAATGATTTTACACAGTACACCAACAAAACATGATTCTCACAATTAACTAAAGAGCCTTTATGTAATAGGAGCTGTGGTTTGTATAAGTTTCATAAGCAGAGATGAACTACATATGTTACGTATGAGTAGGAAACACAGGTTTTTATTTCTGGGCATGCTCATGTTTCTTGCTGTATTGGAGACGTTGGAAAGAAGAGCTTGTTTCTTGCATGAAAACAGAGTGTGTTTCATGGATGAGAACACTAGTCTGAATTTCCCTTCAGAAACGGAGATAAAACCCAGGTTCTGTGTCTTCCTACAAGCATGAGATCATTTCTGGTAAACAACATGAATTTTGGGATCAAATGATATTACACAGTTCACAAACCCATCTCGATTCTCACTATTAACTAAAGAGCATTCATGTAAGAGGAGGTGTGGTTTGTATCAGTCTCTTAAGCAGAGTTGAACTACATATGGTCCCTGTGAGTAGGAAACACATTTCTTTTTTTCAGATCATGAATATGGTTCTTACTGTCTGTATTGGAGACGTTGGAAAGAAGAGCTGGCTTCTTGCGTTGAAGCAGAGTCTGTTTCAAGGATCAGAACACTGGTCTGAATTTCCCTTCAGAAATGGAGTTAAACCCCAGGATCTGTGTCTTCCTACAAGCAAGAGTTCATATCTGGTAAACCAAGTGAATTTTGGGCTCAAATGGTTTTACATAGTGTGAGAACCTAATGCGATTCTCACTATTAACTAAAGAGCATTTATGTAAGAGGAGCTGTGGTTTGTATCAGGTTCATAAGGAGAGTTGAACTACATATGGTCCGTATTAGTAGGAAACACAGTTCTTTTTTTCAGGGCATGCTCATGTTTCTTGCTATATTGCAGAAGCTGGAAGGAAGAGCATGCTTCTTGCGTGAAAACAGACTGTGTTTCATGGATGAGAGCAGTGGTCTGAATTTCCCTTCAGAAATGGAGTTAAAACCCAGGATCTGTGTCTTCCTAAAAACAAGAGGTCATTTCTGGTAAACCCAGTGAATTTTTGGGGTCAAATGATTTTATACTGTTCACAATCCCTTCGCTATTCTCACTATTAACTAAAGAGCATTTATCTTAGAGGAGTTGTGGTTTATATCAGTTTCATAAGCAGAGTTGAACTACATATGGTCCGTATGAGTAGGAAACACAGTTCTTTTTTTCAGGGCATGAATATGGTTCTTACTGTCTGTATTGGAGCTGTAGGAAAGAAGAGCTTGCTTCTTGCGTTAAAACAGAATATGTTTCCTGGCTGAGAACACTGGTCTGAATTTCCCTTCAGAAATGGAGTTCAACCTCAGGATCTGTGTCCAACTACAAGCAAGAAATCATGTCTGGTAAACACAGTGAATTTTGGGCTCAAGTGATTTTACACAGTTCATCAACCAAATGCGTTTCTCACTATTAAGTAAAGAGCATTTATGTAAGAGGAGCTGTGGTTTGTATCAGTTTCATAAGCAGAGTTGAACTGCATATGGTACAAATGTGGAAGAAACACAATACTTTTTTTTCTGGGCCTTCTCATGGTTCTTGCTGTATTGCAGACGCTGGAAAGAAGAGCTTGCTTCCTGCGTTAAAACAGAGTGTGTTTCAGGGATGAGAACACTGGTCTAAATTTCCCTTCAGAAACGGCGTTAAACGCCAGGATCAGTGTCTATCTACAAGCAAGAGTTCTTTTCTTGTAAACCCAGTGAATTTTGGGCTCAAGTGATTTTACACAGTTCAAGAACCCAACGCCTTTCTCACTATTAACTAAAGAGCATTTATGTAAGAGGAGCTGTGGTTTGTATCAGTTTCATAAGGAGAGTTTAACTAAATATGGTCCGTATGAGTAAGAAATACAGTTCTTTTTTTCTGGGCATGCTCATGGTTCTTGCTGTATTGGAGAAGCTGGAAAGAAGAGCTTGCTTCCTGCGTTAAAACAGAGTGTGTTTCATGGATAAGAACACTGGTCAGAATTTCCCTTCATAAATGGAGTTAAACCACAGGATCTGAGTCTTCCTACAAGCAAGATTTCATTTCTGGTAAACAATGTGATTTTTGGGCTCAAATGATTTTACACAGTTCATGAACCCAACGCGATTCTCTCTATTAACTAAAGAGCATTTTTATAAGTGGAGCAGTGGTTTGTATCAGTTTCATAAGCAGAGTTGAACTGCATATGGTCACTATGAGTAGGAAACACAGTTCTTCTTTTCTGGGCATGCTCATTGTTCTTTCTGTATTGGAGACGCTGGAAAGAAGAGGATGCCTCTTGCGTTAAATCTCCCGTGTTCCATGGATGAGAACACTGGTCTGAATTTCCCTTCAGCAACTGAGTTAAACTAAGGTTCGGTGTCTTCCTACCAGCAAGAGTTAATTTTTGGTAAACCCAGTGAATTTTGGACTCATGTGATTTTACACTGTTCACTAACCCAACGCCTTTCTCACTATTAACTAAAAGCATTTATGTAAGAGGAGCTGTTGTTTGTATCAGTTTCATAAGCGGAGTTTAACGAAATATGGTGCGAATGAGTAAGAAATACAGTTCTTTTTTCTGGGCATGCACATGTTTCGTGCTGTATTGGAGATGATGGGAAGAAGAGCTTGCTTCCTGCCTTAAAACAGAGTGTGTTTCATGGATGAGAACACTTGTCTGAATTTCCCATCAGAATCATAGTTAAACCTCATGATCTGTGTCATCCTACAAGCAAGAGTTCATTTCTGGTAAACCCCGTGAATTTTGGGCTCAAATGATTTTATACGGTTCACAATCCCATCGCTATTCTCACTATTAACTAAAGAGCATTTATGCAAGAGGAGATGTGGTTTATATCAGTTTCATAAGCAAAGTTGAACTACATATGATCCGTATGAGTAGGAAACACAGTTCTTTTTTTCAGGGCATGAATATGGTTCTTACTGTCTGTATTGGAGATGTTGGAAAGAAGAGCTTGCTTCTTGCTTTAAAGCAGAGTGTGTTTCATGGATGAGAACACTGGTCTTAATTTCCCTTCAGAAAGGGGGTTAAACCCCAGGATCTGTTTCTTTCTACAATCAAGAGTTCATTTCTGGTAAACCCAGTGAATTTTGGGCTCAAATGATTCTACACAGTTCTGGAACCCAACGCGATTCTCACTATTAACTAAAGAGCATTTATGTAAGAGGAGCTGCAGTTGGTATCAGTTTCATAAGCAGAGTTGAACTACATAAGGTCCGTATGAGAAGGAAACACAGTTCTTTTTTGAGGGCATGCTCTTGGTTCTTACTGTATTGGAGACGCTGGAAAGAAGAGGATGATTCTTGCCTTAAAACAGAGTTTTTTTCAGGGATGAGAACTCTGGTCTGAATTTCCCTTCAGAAACGGAGTTAAACCCAAGGATTTGTGTCTTCCTACAAGCAAGAATTCATTTCTGGTAAACCCAGTGAATTTTGGGCTCAAAGGATTTTTTGCAGTTTAAGAACCCAACGTGATTCTCACTATTATCTAAAGAGCATTTATGTAAGTGGAGATGTGGTTTGTATCAGTTTCATAAGCAGAGTTGAACTACATATGGTCCCTATGAGAAGGAAACACAGTTCTTTTTTTTAGGGCATGCTCATGGTTCTTGCTGTATTGGAGACTCTGGAAAAAGAGCTTGCTTCTTGCTTTAAAACAGAGTGGGTTTCAGGAATGAGAACTCTGGTCTGAATTTCCCTTCAGAAACGGAGTTAAACTCCAGGATCTGTGTCTTCCTTAATGGAAGAGTTCATTTCTGGTAAACTGAGTGAATTTTGGGCTCAAAGGATTTTTCTAGTTCAAGAACCCAACGTGATTCTCACCATTATCTAAGGAGCATTTATGTAAGTGGAGAGGTGGTTTGTATCAGTTTCATAAGCACAGTTGAACTACATATGGTCCATATGAGTAGGAAACACAGTTCTTTTTTTCAGGGCATGCTCATGGTTCTTGCTATATTGAAGATTCTGGAAAAAAGAGCTTGCTTCTTGCTTTAAAACAGAGTGTGTTTCAGGAATGCGAACTCTGGTCTGAATTTCCCTTCAGAGACTGAGTTAAACCCCATGATCTGTGTCTTCCTGCAAGCAATAGATCATTTCTGGTAAACCAAGAGAATTTTCGGCTCAAATGATTTTACTCAGTTCTAGAACTCAACGCGATTATAACTATTAACTAAAGAGCATTTATATAAGAGGAGCTCTGGTTTCTATCAGTTTCATAAGCAGAGTTGAACTACATATGGTCCCTATAAGTAGGAAACACAGTTCTTTTTTTCAGGGCATGCCGTGGTTCTTGCTCTATTGGAGTCTCAGCAAAGAAGAGCTTGCTTCTTCAGTTAAAACAGAGTGTGTTTCAGGGATGAGAACTCTGGTCTGAATTTCCTTTTCAGAAACGGAGTTAAACCCCAGGATCTGTGTCTTCCTTCAAGGAAGAGTTCATTTCTGGTAAACACAGTGAATTTTGGGCTCAAAAGTTTTTACACAGTTCAAAAACCCAATTAGATTCTCACTATTAACTAAAGAGCATTTATTTAAGAGGTGCTGTGGTTTGTACCAGTTTCATAAGCAGACATAATCTCCATATGGTCTGTATGAGTAGTAAACACAGTTCTTTTTTGAGGGCATGCTCATGGTTCTTGCTGTATTGGAGACACTGGAAAGAAGAGCTTGCTTATTGCGTTTAAACAGCGTGTTTTTCAGGGATGAGAATTCTGGGTAGAATTTCCTATCAGAAACGGAGTTAAACCACAGGATCTGTGTCTTCCTACAAGCAAGAGTTCATTTCTAGTAATACCAGTGAATTTTGGGCTCCAATGATTTTTCGCAGTTCATGAACCCAACGCAATTCTCACTATTAACTAAAGAGCATATATATAAGAGGAGCTGTGGTTTGTATCAGTTTCATAAGCAGAGTTGAACTACATATGGTCCGTATGAGTAGGAAACACTGTTCTTTTTTTCAGGGCATGAATATGGTTCTTACTGTCTGTATTGGAGATGTTGGAAAGAAGAGCTTGCTTCTTGCGTTAAAGCAGAGTGTGTTTCATGGACGGGAACACTGGTCTGAATTTCCCTTCAGAAACGGAGTTAAACCCCTGGATCTGTGTCTTCCTACAAGCAAGTGTTCATTTCTGGTAAACCAAGTGAATTTAGGGCTGAAATGATTTTACACAGTTCTGGAACCCAATGTGATTCTCACTATTAACTATGGAGCATTAATGTAAGAGGAGCTGTGGTTTGTATCAGTTTCATAAGCAGAGTAGAACTACATATGTTCCGTATCAGTAGGAAACACAGGTTTTTATTTCTGGGCATGCTCATGTTTCTTGCTGTATTGGAGATGTTGGAAAGAAGAGCTTGTTTCTTGCATGAAAACAGAGTGTGTTTCATGGATGAGAACACTGGTCTAAATTTCCCTTCAGAAAAGGAGATAAACCCCATGTTCTGTGTCTTCCTACAAGCATGAGTTCATTTCTGGTAAACAACGTGAATTTTGGGTTTCAAATGATATTACACAGTTCAAACCCATCGCGATTCTCACTATTAACTAAAGAGCATTCATGTAAGAGGAGCTGTGGTTTGTACCAGTCTCATAGGCAGAGTTGAACTACATATGGTCCGTATGAGTAGGAAACACAGTTCTTTTTTTCAGATCATAAATATGGTTCTTACTGTCTGTATTGGAGACATTGGAAAGAAGAGCTTGCTTCTTGCGTTGAAGCAGAGTCTGTTTTATGGATGAGAACACTGGTCTGAATTTCCCTTCAGAAATGGAGTTAATCCCCAGGATCTGTGACTTCCTACAAGTATGAGTTCATTTCTGGTAAACAACGTGAATTTTGGGATCAAATGATTTTACACAGTTCACAAACCCAACGCGATTCTCACTATTAAATGAAGAGAATTTATGTAAGAGGAGCTGTGGTTTGTATCAGTTTCATAAGCAGAATTGAACTGCATATGGTCTGTATGAGTAGGAAATACAGTTCTTTTTTTCTGGGCATGCTCAAGTTTCTTGCTGTATTGGAGACTGTGGAAAGAAGAGCATGTTTCTAGCGTGAAAACAGAGTGTGTTACATGGATGAGAACAGTGGTCTGAATTGCCCATCAGAATCAGTGTTAAACCCCAGGATCTGTGTCGTCCTACAAGCAAGGCTTCATTTCTGGTAAAGCCAGTGAATTTTGGCTCAAATGACTTTACACTGTTCACAAACCCATCGCTATTCTCACTATTAACTAAAGAGCATTTATGTAAGAGGAGCTGTGGTTTGTATCAGTTTCATAAGCAGAGTTGAACTACATATGTTCCGTATGAGTAGGAAACACAGTTCTTTTTTTCAGGGCATGCTCATGTTTCTTGCTATATTGCAGAAGCTGGAAGGAAGAGCTTGCTTCTTGCGTGAAAACAGACTGTGTTTCATGGATGAGAGCAGTGGTCTGAATTTCCCAGCAGAAACGGAGTTAAACACAGGATCTGTGTCTTCCTACAAGCAAAAGTTCATTTCTGGTAAACCACGTGAATGTTGGGATCAAATGATATTACACAGTTCACAAACCCATCGCGATTCTCACTATTAACTAAAGAGCATTCGTGTAAGAGGAGCTTTGGTTTGTATCAGATTCATGAGCAGAGTAGATCTACATATTGTCTGTATGAGTAGGAAACACAGTTCTTTTTTTCAGGGCATGAATATGGTTCTTACTGTCTGTATTGGAGATGTTGGAAAGAAGAGCTTGCTTCTTGTGTGAAAACAGAGTGTGTTTCATGGATGAGAGCAGTGGTCTGAATTTCCCTTCAGAAACGGAGTTAAACACAGGATCTGTGTCTTCCTACAAGCAAGAGTTCATTCTGGTAAACAACGTGAATTTTGGACTCAAATGATTTTACACAGTTCTGGATCCCCACACGATTCTCACTATTAACTTAAGAGCATTTATGTAAGAGGAGCTGTGGTTTGTATCAGTTTCATAAGCAGAGTTGATCTACATATGGTCCATATGAGTAGGAAACTCAGTTCTTTTTAGAGGGCATGCTCATGGTTCTTGCTGTATTGGATACGATGGAAAGAAGAGCTTGCTTCTAGCATTAAAACAGAGTGTTTTTCATGGATGAGAACTCTGGTCTGAATTTCCCTTCAGAAATGGAGTTAAACACAGGATCTTTGTCTTCCTACAAGCAAGAGTTCATTTCTTGTAAACAACGTGAATTTTGGGATCAAATGATATAACACAGTTCACAAACCCATCGCGATTCTCACTATTCACTAAAGAGTATTCATGTAAGAGGAGCTGTGGTTTGTATCAGTTTCATATGCAGAGTTGAACTACATATGGTGCGTATGAGAAGGAAACACAGTTCTTTTTTGAGGGCAAGCTCATGGTTCTTGCTGTATTGGAGACGCTGGAAAGAATAGCTTGCTTCTTGCATGAAAACAGTGTGTGTTTCATGGATGAGAACACTGGTCTGAATTTCCCATCAGAATCAGAGTTACACCCCAGGATCTGTGTCTTCCTACAAGCAAGAGTTCATTTCTGGTAAACAAAGTGAATTTTGGCCTCAAATGATTTTACTCAGTTGTGGAACCCTACGCGATACTCAACATTAACTTTACAGCATTTATGTAAGAGGATCTGTGGTTTGTATCAGTTTCATAAGCAGTGTTGAAGTACATATGGTATGTATGAGTCAGAAACCCAGTTCCCTTTTTCTTGGAATGCTCATGGTTCTTGCTGTATTGTAGACACTGGAAAGAAGAGCATGCTTCTTACTTTAAAACAGAATGTGTTTCAGGGATGAGAACTCTTGTCTGAATTTCCCTTCCGAAATGGAGTTAAACCCAAGGATCTGTGTCTTCCTACAAGCAAGAGTTCATTTCTAGTAATACCAGTGAATTTTGGGCTCCAATGATTTTTCGCAGTTCATGAACCCAACGCAATTCTCACTATTAACTAAAGAGCATATATATAAGAGGAGCTGTGGTTTGTATCAGTTTCATAAGCAGAGTTGAACTACATATGGTCCGTATGAGTAGGAAACACTGTTCTTTTTTTCAGGGCATGCTGATGGTTCTTGTTGTATTGGAGACACTGGAAAGAAGAGCTTGCTTCTTGCGTGAAAACAGAGTGTTTTTCAAGGATGAGAACACTTGTCTGAATTTCCCTTCAGAAATGGAGTTAAACCCAATGATCTGTGTCTTCCTACAAGCAGGAATTCATTTCTGGTAAACAAAGTGAATTTTTGGCTACAATGATATTACCCAAACACCAACAAAACACGATTCTCACTATAAACTTAAGAACCTTTATGTAAGAGGAACTGTGGTTTGTATCAGTTTCATAAGCAGAGATGAACTACATATGGTCTGTATGAGTAGCACACACAGTTGTTTTTTTCTGGGCATGATCATGGTTCTTGTTGTATTGGAGAGGCTGGAAAGAAGTGCTTGCTTCTTGCGTTAAAACACAGTGTGTTTCCTGGATGAGAACACTGGTCTGAATTTCCATTCAGAAACGTAGTTGAACACCAGGATCTGTGTCTTCCTACAAGCAAGAGTTCATTTGTGGTGAACAAAGTTAATACCGGGCTCAAATGATTTTACACAGTTCTGGAACCCAATGTGATTCTCAATATTAACTGTGGAGCATTTATGTAAGAGGAGCTGTTGTTTGTATCAGTTTCATAAGCAGAGTTGAACTAATATGATCCCTATGAGTAGGAAACACAGGTTTTTATTTATGGGCATGCTCATGGTTCTTGTTCTATTGGAGAGGCTGGAAAGAAGAGCTTGCTTCTTGCGTTCAAGCAGAGTGTGTGTCATGGATGAGAACACTGGCCTTAATTTCCCTTCAGAAACGGAGACAACCCCCAGGATCTGTATCTTCCTACAAGCAAGAGTTCATTTCTGGTAAACAGCATGAACTTTGGGATCAAATGATTCTACACAGTTCACACACCCATCGCGATTCTCACTATTAACCTAAGAGCATTTATGTAAGAAGAGCTGTGGTTTGTATCAGTTTCATAAGCCGAGTTGAACTGCATATGGCCGGTATGAGTAGGAAACCCAGTTCTTTTTTTCAGGGCATGAATATGGTTCTTACTGTCTGTATAGGAGATGTTGGTAAGAAGAGCTTGCTTCTTGCGTGAAAACAGAGTGTGTTTCATGGATGAGAGCAGAGGTCTGAATTTCCCTTCAGAAACGGAGTTAAACACAGGATCTGTTTCTTCCTACAAGCAAGAGTTCATTTCTGGTAAACAACGTGAATTTTGGCCTCAAATGATTTTACATTGTTCTGGAACCCCACGCGATTCTCCCTATTAACTTAAGAGCATTTATGTAAGAGGGGCTGTGGTTTGTATCAGTTTCATAAGCAGAGTTGATCACATATGGTCCGTATGAGTAGGAAACACAGTTCTTTTTTGAGGGCATGCTCATGGTTCTTGCTGTATTGGAGATGCTGGAAAGAAGTGCTTGCTTCTAGCATTAAAACAGAGTGTTTTTCATGGATGAGAACACTGGTCTGAATTTCCCTTCAGAAACGGAGTTAAACCCCAGGATGTGTGTCTTTCTGCAAGCTGGAGTTCATTTCTGGCAAACCAAGTGAATTGTGGCTCAAATGATTTTACACAGTACACTAACAAAACATGATTCTCACTATTAACTAAAGAGCCTTATGTAAGAGGAGCTGTGGTTTGTATCAGTTTCATAAGCAGAGTTGAACTGCATATGGTCCGTATGAGTAGGAATCACAGTTCTTTATTTCAGGGCATGAGTATGGTTCTTACAGTCTGAATTGGAGACTTTGGAAAGAAGAGCTTGCTTCTTGCGTTAAAGCAGAGTGTGTGTCATGGATGAGAACACTGGCCTTAATTTCCCTTCAGAAACGGAGACAACCCCCAGGATCTGTATCTTCCTACAAGCACGAGTTCATTTCTGGTAAACAGCATGAACTTTGGGATCAAATGATTTTACACAGTTCACAGACCCATCGCGATTCTCACTATTAACCTAAGAGCATTTATGTAAGAAGAGCTGTGGTTTGTATCAGTTTCATAAGCCGAGTTGAACTACATATGGTCCGTATGAGTAGGAAACACAGTTCTTTTTTAGGGCATATTCATGGTTCTTGCTGTATTGGAGACGCTGGAAAGAAGAGCTTGCTTCTTGCAATAAAACAGAGTGAGTTTCATGGATGAGAACACTGGTCTGATTTTCTGTTCAGAAACGGAATTAAACCCAATGATCTGTGTCTTTCTACAAGCAGGAGTTCATTTCTGGTAAACCAAGTGAATTTGGTACTCAAATGATTTTACACAGTACACCAACAAAACATGATTCTCACAATTAACTAAAGAGCCTTTATGTAATAGGAGCTGTGGTTTGTATAAGTTTCATAAGCAGAGATGAACTACATATGTTACGTATGAGTAGGAAACACAGGTTTTTATTTCTGGGCATGCTCATGTTTCTTGCTGTATTGGAGACGTTGGAAAGAAGAGCTTGTTTCTTGCATGAAAACAGAGTGTGTTTCATGGATGAGAACACTAGTCTGAATTTCCCTTCAGAAACGGAGATAAAACCCAGGTTCTGTGTCTTCCTACAAGCATGAGATCATTTCTGGTAAACAACATGAATTTTGGGATCAAATGATATTACACAGTTCACAAACCCATCTCGATTCTCACTATTAACTAAAGAGCATTCATGTAAGAGGAGGTGTGGTTTGTATCAGTCTCTTAAGCAGAGTTGAACTACATATGGTCCCTGTGAGTAGGAAACACATTTCTTTTTTTCAGATCATGAATATGGTTCTTACTGTCTGTATTGGAGACGTTGGAAAGAAGAGCTGGCTTCTTGCGTTGAAGCAGAGTCTGTTTCAAGGATCAGAACACTGGTCTGAATTTCCCTTCAGAAATGGAGTTAAACCCCAGGATCTGTGTCTTCCTACAAGCAAGAGTTCATATCTGGTAAACCAAGTGAATTTTGGGCTCAAATGGTTTTACATAGTGTGAGAACCTAATGCGATTCTCACTATTAACTAAAGAGCATTTATGTAAGAGGAGCTGTGGTTTGTATCAGGTTCATAAGGAGAGTTGAACTACATATGGTCCGTATTAGTAGGAAACACAGTTCTTTTTTTCAGGGCATGCTCATGTTTCTTGCTATATTGCAGAAGCTGGAAGGAAGAGCATGCTTCTTGCGTGAAAACAGACTGTGTTTCATGGATGAGAGCAGTGGTCTGAATTTCCCTTCAGAAATGGAGTTAAAACCCAGGATCTGTGTCTTCCTAAAAACAAGAGGTCATTTCTGGTAAACCCAGTGAATTTTTGGGGTCAAATGATTTTATACTGTTCACAATCCCTTCGCTATTCTCACTATTAACTAAAGAGCATTTATCTTAGAGGAGTTGTGGTTTATATCAGTTTCATAAGCAGAGTTGAACTACATATGGTCCGTATGAGTAGGAAACACAGTTCTTTTTTTCAGGGCATGAATATGGTTCTTACTGTCTGTATTGGAGCTGTAGGAAAGAAGAGCTTGCTTCTTGCGTTAAAACAGAATATGTTTCCTGGCTGAGAACACTGGTCTGAATTTCCCTTCAGAAATGGAGTTCAACCTCAGGATCTGTGTCCAACTACAAGCAAGAAATCATGTCTGGTAAACACAGTGAATTTTGGGCTCAAGTGATTTTACACAGTTCATCAACCAAATGCGTTTCTCACTATTAAGTAAAGAGCATTTATGTAAGAGGAGCTGTGGTTTGTATCAGTTTCATAAGCAGAGTTGAACTGCATATGGTACAAATGTGGAAGAAACACAATACTTTTTTTTCTGGGCCTTCTCATGGTTCTTGCTGTATTGCAGACGCTGGAAAGAAGAGCTTGCTTCCTGCGTTAAAACAGAGTGTGTTTCAGGGATGAGAACACTGGTCTAAATTTCCCTTCAGAAACGGCGTTAAACGCCAGGATCAGTGTCTATCTACAAGCAAGAGTTCTTTTCTTGTAAACCCAGTGAATTTTGGGCTCAAGTGATTTTACACAGTTCAAGAACCCAACGCCTTTCTCACTATTAACTAAAGAGCATTTATGTAAGAGGAGCTGTGGTTTGTATCAGTTTCATAAGGAGAGTTTAACTAAATATGGTCCGTATGATTAAGAAATACAGTTCTTTTTTTCTGGGCATGCTCATGGTTCTTGCTGTATTGGAGAAGCTGGAAAGAAGAGCTTGCTTCCTGCGTTAAAACAGAGTGTGTTTCATGGATAAGAACACTGGTCAGAATTTCCCTTCATAAATGGAGTTAAACCACAGGATCTGAGTCTTCCTACAAGCAAGATTTCATTTCTGGTAAACAATGTGATTTTTGGGCTCAAATGATTTTACACAGTTCATGAACCCAACGCGATTCTCTCTATTAACTAAAGAGCATTTTTATAAGTGGAGCAGTGGTTTGTATCAGTTTCATAAGCAGAGTTGAACTGCATATGGTCACTATGAGTAGGAAACACAGTTCTTCTTTTCTGGGCATGCTCATTGTTCTTTCTGTATTGGAGACGCTGGAAAGAAGAGGATGCCTCTTGCGTTAAATCTCCCGTGTTCCATGGATGAGAACACTGGTCTGAATTTCCCTTCAGCAACTGAGTTAAACTAAGGTTCGGTGTCTTCCTACCAGCAAGAGTTAATTTTTGGTAAACCCAGTGAATTTTGGACTCATGTGATTTTACACTGTTCACTAACCCAACGCCTTTCTCACTATTAACTAAAAGCATTTATGTAAGAGGAGCTGTTGTTTGTATCAGTTTCATAAGCGGAGTTTAACGAAATATGGTCCGTATGAGTAAGAAATACAGTTCTTTTTTCTGGGCATGCACATGTTTCGTGCTGTATTGGAGATGATGGGAAGAAGAGCTTGCTTCCTGCCTTAAAACAGAGTGTGTTTCATGGATGAGAACACTTGTCTGAATTTCCCATCAGAAACATAGTTAAACCTCATGATCTGTGTCATCCTACAAGCAAGAGTTCATTTCTGGTAAACCCCGTGAATTTTGGGCTCAAATGATTTTATACGGTTCACAATCCCATCGCTATTCTCACTATTAACTAAAGAGCATTTATGTAAGAGGAGATTTGGTTTATATCAGTTTCATAAGCAAAGTTGAACTACATATGATCCGTATGAGTAGGAAACACAGTTCTTTTTTTCAGGGCATGAATATGTTTCTTACTGTCTGTATTGGAGATGTTGGAAAGAAGAGCTTGCTTCTTGCTTTAAAGCAGAGTGTGTTTCATGGATGAGAACACTGGTCTTAATATCCCTTCAGAAAGGGGGTTAAACCCCAGGATCTGTTTCTTTCTACAATCAAGAGTTCATTTCTGGTAAACCCAGTGAATTTTGGGCTCAAATGATTCTACACAGTTCTGGAACCCAACGCGATTCTCACTATTAACTAAAGAGCATTTATGTAAGAGGAGCTGCAGTTGGTATCAGTTTCATAAGCAGAGTTGAACTACATAAGGTCCGTATGAGAAGGAAACACAGTTCTTTTTTGAGGGCATGCTCTTGGTTCTTACTGTATTGGAGACGCTGGAAAGAAGAGGATGATTCTTGCCTTAAAACAGAGTTTTTTTCAGGGATGAGAACTCTGGTCTGAATTTCCCTTCAGAAACGGAGTTAAACCCAAGGATTTGTGTCGTCCTACAAGCAAGAATTCATTTCTGGTAAACCCAGTGAATTTTGGGCTCAAAGGATTTTTTGCAGTTTAAGAACCCAACGTGATTCTCACTATTATCTAAAGAGCATTTATGTAAGAGGAGATGTGGTTTGTATCAGTTTCATAAGCAGAGTTGAACTACATATGGTCCCTATAAGTAGGAAACACAGTTCTTTTTTTTAGGGCATGCTCATGGTTCTTGCTGTATTGGAGACTCTGGAAAAAGAGCTTGCTTCTTGCTTTAAAACAGAGTGGGTTTCAGGAATGAGAACTCTGGTCTGAATTTCCCTTCAGAAACGGAGTTAAACTCCAGGATCTGTGTCTTCCTTAATGGAAGAGTTCATTTCTGGTAAACTGAGTGAATTTTGGGCTCAAAGGATTTTTCTAGTTCAAGAACCCAACGTGATTCTCACCATTATCTAAGGAGCATTTATGTAAGTGGAGAGGTGGTTTGTATCAGTTTCATAAGCACAGTTGAACTACATATGGTCCATATGAGTAGGAAACACAGTTCTTTTTTTCAGGGCATGCTCATGGTTCTTGCTATAGTGAAGATTCTGGAAAAAAGAGCTTGCTTCTTGCTTTAAAACAGAGTGTGTTTCAGGAATGCGAACTCTGGTCTGAATTTCCCTTCAGAGACTGAGTTAAACCCCATGATCTGTGTCTTCCTGCAAGCAATAGATCATTTCTGGTAAACCAAGAGAATTTTCGGCTCAAATGATTTTACACAGTTCTAGAACTCAACGCGATTATAACTATTAACTAAAGAGCATTTATATAAGAGGAGCTCTGGTTTCTATCAGTTTCATAAGCAGAGTTGAACTACATATGGTCCCTATAAGTGGGAAACACAGTTCTTTTTTTCAGGGCATGCCGTGGTTCTTGCTCTATTGGAGTCTCAGCAAAGAAGAGCTTGCTTCTTCAGTTAAAACAGAGTGTGTTTCAGGGATGAGAACTCTGGTCTGAATTTCCTTTTCAGAAACGGAGTTAAACCCCAGGATCTGTGTCTTCCTTCAAGGAAGAGTTCATTTCTGGTAAACACAGTGAATTTTGGGCTCAAAAGTTTTTACACAGTTCAAAAACCCAATTAGATTCTCACTATTAACTAAAGAGCATTTATTTAAGAGGTGCTGTGGTTTGTACCAGTTTCATAAGCAGACATAATCTCCATATGGTCTGTATGAGTAGTAAACACAGTTCTTTTTTGAGGGCATGCTCATGGTTCTTGCTGTATTGGAGACACTGGAAAGAAGAGCTTGCTTATTGCGTTTAAACAGCGTGTTTTTCAGGGATGAGAATTCTGGGTAGAATTTCCTATCAGAAACGGAGTTAAACCACAGGATCTGTGTCTTCCTACAAGCAAGAGTTCATTTCTAGTAAAACCAGTGAATTTTGGGCTCCAATGATTTTTCGCAGTTCATGAACCCAACGCAATTCTCACTATTAACTAAAGAGCATATATATAAGAGGAGCTGTGGTTTGTATCAGTTTCATAAGCAGAGTTGAACTACATATGGTCCATATGAGTAGGAAACACTGTTCTTTTTTTCAGGGCATGAATATGGTTCTTACTGTCTGTATTGGAGATGTTGGAAAGAAGAGCTTGCTTCTTGCGTTAAAGCAGAGTGTGTTTCATGGACGGGAACACTGGTCTGAATTTCCCTTCAGAAACGGAGTTAAACCCCTGGATCTGTGTCTTCCTACAAGCAAGTGTTCATTTCTGGTAAACCAAGTGAATTTAGGGCTGAAATGATTTTAAACAGTTCTGGAACCCAATGTGATTCTCACTATTAACTATGGAGCATTAATGTAAGAGGAGCTGTGGTTTGTATCAGTTTCATAAGCAGAGTAGAACTACATATGTTCCGTATCAGTAGGAAACACAGGTTTTTATTTCTGGGCATGCTCATGTTTCTTGCTGTAATGGAGATGTTGGAAAGAAGAGCTTGTTTCTTGCATGAAAACAGAGTGTGTTTCATGGATGAGAACACTGGTCTAAATTTCCCTTCAGAAAAGGAGATAAACCCCATGTTCTGTGTCTTCCTACAAGCATGAGTTCATTTCTGGTAAACAACGTGAATTTTGGGTTTCAAATGATATTACACAGTTCAAACCCATCGCGATTCTCACTATTAACTAAAGAGCATTCATGTAAGAGGAGCTGTGGTTTGTACCAGTCTCATAGGCAGAGTTGAACTACATATGGTCCGTATGAGTAGGAAACACAGTTCTTTTTTTCAGATCATAAATATGGTTCTTACTGTCTGTATTGGAGACATTGGAAAGAAGAGCTTGCTTCTTGCGTTGAAGTAGAGTCTGTTTTATGGATGAGAACACTGGTCTGAATTTCCCTTCAGAAATGGAGTTAATCCCCAGGATCTGTGACTTCCTACAAGTATGAGTTCATTTCTGGTAAACAACGTGAATTTTGGGATCAAATGATTTTACACAGTTCACAAACCCAACGCGATTCTCACTATTAAATGAAGAGAATTTATGTAAGAGGAGCTGTGGTTTGTATCAGTTTCATAAGCAGAATTGAACTGCATATGGTCTGTATGAGTAGGAAATACAGTTCTTTTTTTCTGGGCATGCTCAAGTTTCTTGCTGTATTGGAGACTGTGGAAAGAAGAGCATGTTTCTAG
This sequence comes from Onychomys arenicola, assembly GCA_949786405.1. NCBI lineage: Eukaryota > Metazoa > Chordata > Mammalia > Rodentia > Cricetidae > Onychomys > Onychomys arenicola. Next base: position 2,954,564 of record CATKUM010000028.1, read on the forward strand.
CGTGAAAACAGAGTGTGTTACATGGATGAGAACAGTGGTCTGAATTGCCCATCAGAATCAGTGTTAAACCCCAGGATCTGTGTCGTCCTACAAGCAAGGCTTCATTTCTGGTAAAGCCAGTGAATTTTGGCTCAAATGACTTTACACTGTTCACAAACCCATCGCTATTCTCACTATTAACTAAAGAGCATTTATGTAAGAGGAGCTGTGGTTTGTATCAGTTTCATAAGCAGAGTTGAACTACATATGTTCCGTATGAGTAGGAAACACAGTTCTTTTTTTCAGGGCATGCTCATGTTTCTTGCTATATTGCAGAAGCTGGAAGGAAGAGCTTGCTTCTTGCGTGAAAACAGACTGTGTTTCATGGATGAGAGCAGTGGTCTGAATTTCCCAGCAGAAACGGAGTTAAACACAGGATCTGTGTCTTCCTACAAGCAAAAGTTCATTTCTGGTAAACCACGTGAATGTTGGGATCAAATGATATTACACAGTTCACAAACCCATCGCGATTCTCACTATTAACTAAAGAGCATTCGTGTAAGAGGAGCTTTGGTTTGTATCAGATTCATGAGCAGAGTAGATCTACATATTGTCTGTATGAGTAGGAAACACAGTTCTTTTTTTCAGGGCATGAATATGGTTCTTACTGTCTGTATTGGAGATGTTGGAAAGAAGAGCTTGCTTCTTGTGTGAAAACAGAGTGTGTTTCATGGATGAGAGCAGTGGTCTGAATTTCCCTTCAGAAACGGAGTTAAACACAGGATCTGTGTCTTCCTACAAGCAAGAGTTCATTCTGGTAAACAACGTGAATTTTGGACTCAAATGATTTTACACAGTTCTGGATCCCCACACGATTCTCACTATTAACTTAAGAGCATTTATGTAAGAGGAGCTGTGGTTTGTATCAGTTTCATAAGCAGAGTTGATCTACATATGGTCCATATGAGTAGGAAACTCAGTTCTTTTTAGAGGGCATGCTCATGGTTCTTGCTGTATTGGATACGATGGAAAGAAGAGCTTGCTTCTAGCATTAAAACAGAGTGTTTTTCATGGATGAGAACTCTGGTCTGAATTTCCCTTCAGAAATGGAGTTAAGCACAGGATCTTTGTCTTCCTACAAGCAAGAGTTCATTTCTTGTAAACAACGTGAATTTTGGGATCAAATGATATAACACAGTTCACAAACCCATCGCGATTCTCACTATTCACTAAAGAGTATTCATGTAAGAGGAGCTGTGGTTTGTATCAGTTTCATATGCAGAGTTGAACTACATATGGTGCGTATGAGAAGGAAACACAGTTCTTTTTTGAGGGCAAGCTCATGGTTCTTGCTGTATTGGAGACGCTGGAAAGAATAGCTTGCTTCTTGCATGAAAACAGTGTGTGTTTCATGGATGAGAACACTGGTCTGAATTTCCCATCAGAATCAGAGTTACACCCCAGGATCTGTGTCTTCCTACAAGCAAGAGTTCATTTCTGGTAAACAAAGTGAATTTTGGCCTCAAATGATTTTACTCAGTTGTGGAACCCTACGCGATACTCAACATTAACTTTACAGCATTTATGTAAGAGGATCTGTGGTTTGTATCAGTTTCATAAGCAGTGTTGAAGTACATATGGTATGTATGAGTCAGAAACCCAGTTCCCTTTTTCTTGGAATGCTCATGGTTCTTGCTGTATTGTAGACACTGGAAAGAAGAGCATGCTTCTTACTTTAAAACAGAATGTGTTTCAGGGATGAGAACTCTTGTCTGAATTTCCCTTCCGAAATGGAGTTAAACCCAAGGATCTGTGTCTTCCTACAAGCAAGAGTTCATTTCTAGTAATACCAGTGAATTTTGGGCTCCAATGATTTTTCGCAGTTCATGAACCCAACGCAATTCTCACTATTAACTAAAGAGCATATATATAAGAGGAGCTGTGGTTTGTATCAGTTTCATAAGCAGAGTTGAACTACATATGGTCCGTATGAGTAGGAAACACTGTTCTTTTTTTCAGGGCATGCTGATGGTTCTTGTTGTATTGGAGACACTGGAAAGAAGAGCTTGCTTCTTGCGTGAAAACAGAGTGTTTTTCAAGGATGAGAACACTTGTCTGAATTTCCCTTCAGAAATGGAGTTAAACCCAATGATCTGTGTCTTCCTACAAGCAGGAATTCATTTCTGGTAAACAAAGTGAATTTTTGGCTACAATGATATTACCCAAACACCAACAAAACACGATTCTCACTATAAACTTAAGAACCTTTATGTAAGAGGAACTGTGGTTTGTATCAGTTTCATAAGCAGAGATGAACTACATATGGTCTGTATGAGTAGCACACACAGTTGTTTTTTTCTGGGCATGATCATGGTTCTTGTTGTATTGGAGAGGCTGGAAAGAAGTGCTTGCTTCTTGCGTTAAAACACAGTGTGTTTCCTGGATGAGAACACTGGTCTGAATTTCCATTCAGAAATGTAGTTGAACACCAGGATCTGTGTCTTCCTACAAGCAAGAGTTCATTTGTGGTGAACAAAGTTAATACCGGGCTCAAATGATTTTACACAGTTCTGGAACCCAATGTGATTCTCAATATTAACTGTGGAGCATTTATGTAAGAGGAGCTGTTGTTTGTATCAGTTTCATAAGCAGAGTTGAACTAATATGATCCCTATGAGTAGGAAACACAGGTTTTTATTTATGGGCATGCTCATGGTTCTTGTTCTATTGGAGAGGCTGGAAAGAAGAGCTTGCTTCTTGCGTTCAAGCAGAGTGTGTGTCATGGATGAGAACACTGGCCTTAATTTCCCTTCAGAAACGGAGACAACCCCCAGGATCTGTATCTTCCTACAAGCAAGAGTTCATTTCTGGTAAACAGCATGAACTTTGGGATCAAATGATTTTACACAGTTCACACACCCATCGCGATTCTCACTATTAACCTAAGAGCATTTATGTAAGAAGAGCTGTGGTTTGTATCAGTTTCATAAGCCGAGTTGAACTGCATATGGCCAGTATGAGTACGAAACCCAGTTCTTTTTTTCAGGGCATGAATATGGTTCTTACTGTCTGTATAGGAGATGTTGGTAAGAAGAGCTTGCTTCTTGCGTGAAAACAGAGTGTGTTTCATGGATGAGAGCAGAGGTCTGAATTTCCTTTCAGAAACGGAGTTAAACACAGGATCTGTTTCTTCCTACAAGCAAGAGTTCATTTCTGGTAAACAACGTGAATTTTGGCCTCAAATGATTTTACATTGTTCTGGAACCCCACGCGATTCTCCCTATTAACTTAAGAGCATTTATGTAAGAGTGGCTGTGGTTTGTATCAGTTTCATAAGCAGAGTTGATCACATATGGTCCGTATGAGTAGGAAACACAGTTCTTTTTTGAGGGCATGCTCATGGTTCTTGCTGTATTGGAGATGCTGGAAAGAAGTGCTTGCTTCTAGCATTAAAACAGAGTGTTTTTCATGGATGAGAACACTGGTCTGAATTTCCCTTCAGAAACGGAGTTAAACCCCAGGATGTGTGTCTTTCTGCAAGCTGGAGTTCATTTCTGGCAAACCAAGTGAATTGTGGCTCAAATGATTTTACACAGTACACTAACAAAACATGATTCTCACTATTAACTAAAGAGCCTTATGTAAGAGGAGCTGTGGTTTGTATCAGTTTCATAAGCAGAGTTGAACTGCATATGGTCCGTATGAGTAGGAATCACAGTTCTTTTTTTCAGATCATAAATATGGTTCTTACTGTCTGTATTGGAGACATTGGAAAGAAGAGCTTGCTTCTTGCGTTGAAGCAGAGTCTGTTTTATGGATGAGAACACTGGTCTGAATTTCCCTTCAGAAATGGAGTTAATCCCCAGGATCTGTGACTTCCTACAAGTATGAGTTCATTTCTGGTAAACAACGTGAATTTTGGGATCAAATGATTTTACACAGTTCACAAACCCAACGCGATTCTCACTATTAAATGAAGAGAATTTATGTAAGAGGAGCTGTGGTTTGTATCAGTTTCATAAGCAGAATTGAACTGCATATGGTCTGTATGAGTAGGAAATACAGTTCTTTTTTTCTGGGCATGCTCAAGTTTCTTGCTGTATTGGAGACTGTGGAAAGAAGAGCATGTTTCTAGCGTGAAAACAGAGTGTGTTACATGGATGAGAACAGTGGTCTGAATTGCCCATCAGAATCAGTGTTAAACCCCAGGATCTGTGTCGTCCTACAAGCAAGGCTTCATTTCTGGTAAAGCCAGTGAATTTTGGCTCAAATGACTTTACACTGTTCACAAACCCATCGCTATTCTCACTATTAACTAAAGAGCATTTATGTAAGAGGAGCTGTGGTTTGTATCAGTTTCATAAGCAGAGTTGAACTACATATGTTCCGTATGAGTAGGAAACACAGTTCTTTTTTTCAGGGCATGCTCATGTTTCTTGCTATATTGCAGAAGCTGGAAGGAAGAGCTTGCTTCTTGCGTGAAAACAGACTGTGTTTCATGGATGAGAGCAGTGGTCTGAATTTCCCAGCAGAAACGGAGTTAAACACAGGATCTGTGTCTTCCTACAAGCAAAAGTTCATTTCTGGTAAACCACGTGAATGTTGGGATCAAATGATATTACACAGTTCACAAACCCATCGCGATTCTCACTATTAACTAAAGAGCATTCGTGTAAGAGGAGCTTTGGTTTGTATCAGATTCATGAGCAGAGTAGATCTACATATTGTCTGTATGAGTAGGAAACACAGTTCTTTTTTTCAGGGCATGAATATGGTTCTTACTGTCTGTATTGGAGATGTTGGAAAGAAGAGCTTGCTTCTTGTGTGAAAACAGAGTGTGTTTCATGGATGAGAGCAGTGGTCTGAATTTCCCTTCAGAAACGGAGTTAAACACAGGATCTGTGTCTTCCTACAAGCAAGAGTTCATTCTGGTAAACAACGTGAATTTTGGACTCAAATGATTTTACACAGTTCTGGATCCCCACACGATTCTCACTATTAACTTAAGAGCATTTATGTAAGAGGAGCTGTGGTTTGTATCAGTTTCATAAGCAGAGTTGATCTACATATGGTCCATATGAGTAGGAAACTCAGTTCTTTTTAGAGGGCATGCTCATGGTTCTTGCTGTATTGGATACGATGGAAAGAAGAGCTTGCTTCTAGCATTAAAACAGAGTGTTTTTCATGGATGAGAACTCTGGTCTGAATTTCCCTTCAGAAATGGAGTTAAGCACAGGATCTTTGTCTTCCTACAAGCAAGAGTTCATTTCTTGTAAACAACGTGAATTTTGGGATCAAATGATATAACACAGTTCACAAACCCATCGCGATTCTCACTATTCACTAAAGAGTATTCATGTAAGAGGAGCTGTGGTTTGTATCAGTTTCATATGCAGAGTTGAACTACATATGGTGCGTATGAGAAGGAAACACAGTTCTTTTTTGAGGGCAAGCTCATGGTTCTTGCTGTATTGGAGACGCTGGAAAGAATAGCTTGCTTCTTGCATGAAAACAGTGTGTGTTTCATGGATGAGAACACTGGTCTGAATTTCCCATCAGAATCAGAGTTACACCCCAGGATCTGTGTCTTCCTACAAGCAAGAGTTCATTTCTGGTAAACAAAGTGAATTTTGGCCTCAAATGATTTTACTCAGTTGTGGAACCCTACGCGATACTCAACATTAACTTTACAGCATTTATGTAAGAGGATCTGTGGTTTGTATCAGTTTCATAAGCAGTGTTGAAGTACATATGGTATGTATGAGTCAGAAACCCAGTTCCCTTTTTCTTGGAATGCTCATGGTTCTTGCTGTATTGTAGACACTGGAAAGAAGAGCATGCTTCTTACTTTAAAACAGAATGTGTTTCAGGGATGAGAACTCTTGTCTGAATTTCCCTTCCGAAATGGAGTTAAACCCAAGGATCTGTGTCTTCCTACAAGCAAGAGTTCATTTCTAGTAATACCAGTGAATTTTGGGCTCCAATGATTTTTCGCAGTTCATGAACCCAACGCAATTCTCACTATTAACTAAAGAGCATATATATAAGAGGAGCTGTGGTTTGTATCAGTTTCATAAGCAGAGTTGAACTACATATGGTCCGTATGAGTAGGAAACACTGTTCTTTTTTTCAGGGCATGCTGATGGTTCTTGTTGTATTGGAGACACTGGAAAGAAGAGCTTGCTTCTTGCGTGAAAACAGAGTGTTTTTCAAGGATGAGAACACTTGTCTGAATTTCCCTTCAGAAATGGAGTTAAACCCAATGATCTGTGTCTTCCTACAAGCAGGAATTCATTTCTGGTAAACAAAGTGAATTTTTGGCTACAATGATATTACCCAAACACCAACAAAACACGATTCTCACTATAAACTTAAGAACCTTTATGTAAGAGGAACTGTGGTTTGTATCAGTTTCATAAGCAGAGATGAACTACATATGGTCTGTATGAGTAGCACACACAGTTGTTTTTTTCTGGGCATGATCATGGTTCTTGTTGTATTGGAGAGGCTGGAAAGAAGTGCTTGCTTCTTGCGTTAAAACACAGTGTGTTTCCTGGATGAGAACACTGGTCTGAATTTCCATTCAGAAACGTAGTTGAACACCAGGATCTGTGTCTTCCTACAAGCAAGAGTTCATTTGTGGTGAACAAAGTTAATACCGGGCTCAAATGATTTTACACAGTTCTGGAACCCAATGTGATTCTCAATATTAACTGTGGAGCATTTATGTAAGAGGAGCTGTTGTTTGTATCAGTTTCATAAGCAGAGTTGAACTAATATGATCCCTATGAGTAGGAAACACAGGTTTTTATTTATGGGCATGCTCATGGTTCTTGTTCTATTGGAGAGGCTGGAAAGAAGAGCTTGCTTCTTGCGTTCAAGCAGAGTGTGTGTCATGGATGAGAACACTGGCCTTAATTTCCCTTCAGAAACGGAGACAACCCCCAGGATCTGTATCTTCCTACAAGCAAGAGTTCATTTCTGGTAAACAGCATGAACTTTGGGATCAAATGATTCTACACAGTTCACACACCCATCGCGATTCTCACTATTAACCTAAGAGCATTTATGTAAGAAGAGCTGTGGTTTGTATCAGTTTCATAAGCCGAGTTGAACTGCATATGGCCGGTATGAGTAGGAAACCCAGTTCTTTTTTTCAGGGCATGAATATGGTTCTTACTGTCTGTATAGGAGATGTTGGTAAGAAGAGCTTGCTTCTTGCGTGAAAACAGAGTGTGTTTCATGGATGAGAGCAGAGGTCTGAATTTCCCTTCAGAAACGGAGTTAAACACAGGATCTGTTTCTTCCTACAAGCAAGAGTTCATTTCTGGTAAACAACGTGAATTTTGGCCTCAAATGATTTTACATTGTTCTGGAACCCCACGCGATTCTCCCTATTAACTTAAGAGCATTTATGTAAGAGTGGCTGTGGTTTGTATCAGTTTCATAAGCAGAGTTGATCACATATGGTCCGTATGAGTAGGAAACACAGTTCTTTTTTGAGGGCATGCTCATGGTTCTTGCTGTATTGGAGATGCTGGAAAGAAGTGCTTGCTTCTAGCATTAAAACAGAGTGTTTTTCATGGATGAGAACACTGGTCTGAATTTCCCTTCAGAAACGGAGTTAAACCCCAGGATGTGTGTCTTTCTGCAAGCTGGAGTTCATTTCTGGCAAACCAAGTGAATTGTGGCTCAAATGATTTTACACAGTACACTAACAAAACATGATTCTCACTATTAACTAAAGAGCCTTATGTAAGAGGAGCTGTGGTTTGTATCAGTTTCATAAGCAGAGTTGAACTGCATATGGTCCGTATGAGTAGGAATCACAGTTCTTTTTTTCAGATCATAAATATGGTTCTTACTGTCTGTATTGGAGACATTGGAAAGAAGAGCTTGCTTCTTGCGTTGAAGCAGAGTCTGTTTTATGGATGAGAACACTGGTCTGAATTTCCCTTCAGAAATGGAGTTAATCCCCAGGATCTGTGACTTCCTACAAGTATGAGTTCATTTCTGGTAAACAACGTGAATTTTGGGATCAAATGATTTTACACAGTTCACAAACCCAACGCGATTCTCACTATTAAATGAAGAGAATTTATGTAAGAGGAGCTGTGGTTTGTATCAGTTTCATAAGCAGAATTGAACTGCATATGGTCTGTATGAGTAGGAAATACAGTTCTTTTTTTCTGGGCATGCTCAAGTTTCTTGCTGTATTGGAGACTGTGGAAAGAAGAGCATGTTTCTAGCGTGAAAACAGAGTGTGTTACATGGATGAGAACAGTGGTCTGAATTGCCCATCAGAATCAGTGTTAAACCCCAGGATCTGTGTCGTCCTACAAGCAAGGCTTCATTTCTGGTAAAGCCAGTGAATTTTGGCTCAAATGACTTTACACTGTTCACAAACCCATCGCTATTCTCACTATTAACTAAAGAGCATTCGTGTAAGAGGAGCTTTGGTTTGTATCAGATTCATGAGCAGAGTAGATCTACATATTGTCTGTATGAGTAGGAAACACAGTTCTTTTTTTCAGGGCATGAATATGGTTCTTACTGTCTGTATTGGAGATGTTGGAAAGAAGAGCTTGCTTCTTGTGTGAAAACAGAGTGTGTTTCATGGATGAGAGCAGTGGTCTGAATTTCCCTTCAGAAACGGAGTTAAACACAGGATCTGTGTCTTCCTACAAGCAAGAGTTCATTCTGGTAAACAACGTGAATTTTGGACTCAAATGATTTTACACAGTTCTGGATCCCCACACGATTCTCACTATTAACTTAAGAGCATTTATGTAAGAGGAGCTGTGGTTTGTATCAGTTTCATAAGCAGAGTTGATCTACATATGGTCCATATGAGTAGGAAACTCAGTTCTTTTTAGAGGGCATGCTCATGGTTCTTGCTGTATTGGATACGATGGAAAGAAGAGCTTGCTTCTAGCATTAAAACAGAGTGTTTTTCATGGATGAGAACTCTGGTCTGAATTTCCCTTCAGAAATGGAGTTAAACACAGGATCTTTGTCTTCCTACAAGCAAGAGTTCATTTCTTGTAAACAACGTGAATTTTGGGATCAAATGATATAACACAGTTCACAAACCCATCGCGATTCTCACTATTCACTAAAGAGTATTCATGTAAGAGGAGCTGTGGTTTGTATCAGTTTCATATGCAGAGTTGAACTACATATGGTGCGTATGAGAAGGAAACACAGTTCTTTTTTGAGGGCAAGCTCATGGTTCTTGCTGTATTGGAGACGCTGGAAAGAATAGCTTGCTTCTTGCATGAAAACAGTGTGTGTTTCATGGATGAGAACACTGGTCTGAATTTCCCATCAGAATCAGAGTTACACCCCAGGATCTGTGTCTTCCTACAAGCAAGAGTTCATTTCTGGTAAACAAAGTGAATTTTGGCCTCAAATGATTTTACTCAGTTGTGGAACCCTACGCGATACTCAACATTAACTTTACAGCATTTATGTAAGAGGATCTGTGGTTTGTATCAGTTTCATAAGCAGTGTTGAAGTACATATGGTATGTATGAGTCAGAAACCCAGTTCCCTTTTTCTTGGAATGCTCATGGTTCTTGCTGTATTGTAGACACTGGAAAGAAGAGCATGCTTCTTACTTTAAAACAGAATGTGTTTCAGGGATGAGAACTCTTGTCTGAATTTCCCTTCCGAAATGGAGTTAAACCCAAGGATCTGTGTCTTCCTACAAGCAAGAGTTCATTTCTAGTAATACCAGTGAATTTTGGGCTCCAATGATTTTTCGCAGTTCATGAACCCAACGCAATTCTCACTATTAACTAAAGAGCATATATATAAGAGGAGCTGTGGTTTGTATCAGTTTCATAAGCAGAGTTGAACTACATATGGTCCGTATGAGTAGGAAACACTGTTCTTTTTTTCAGGGCATGCTGATGGTTCTTGTTGTATTGGAGACACTGGAAAGAAGAGCTTGCTTCTTGCGTGAAAACAGAGTGTTTTTCAAGGATGAGAACACTTGTCTGAATTTCCCTTCAGAAATGGAGTTAAACCCAATGATCTGTGTCTTCCTACAAGCAGGAATTCATTTCTGGTAAACAAAGTGAATTTTTGGCTACAATGATATTACCCAAACACCAACAAAACACGATTCTCACTATAAACTTAAGAACCTTTATGTAAGAGGAACTGTGGTTTGTATCAGTTTCATAAGCAGAGATGAACTACATATGGTCTGTATGAGTAGCACACACAGTTGTTTTTTTCTGGGCATGATCATGGTTCTTGTTGTATTGGAGAGGCTGGAAAGAAGTGCTTGCTTCTTGCGTTAAAACACAGTGTGTTTCCTGGATGAGAACACTGGTCTGAATTTCCATTCAGAAACGTAGTTGAACACCAGGATCTGTGTCTTCCTACAAGCAAGAGTTCATTTGTGGTGAACAAAGTTAATACCGGGCTCAAATGATTTTACACAGTTCTGGAACCCAATGTGATTCTCAATATTAACTGTGGAGCATTTATGTAAGAGGAGCTGTTGTTTGTATCAGTTTCATAAGCAGAGTTGAACTAATATGATCCCTATGAGTAGGAAACACAGGTTTTTATTTATGGGCATGCTCATGGTTCTTGTTCTATTGGAGAGGCTGGAAAGAAGAGCTTGCTTCTTGCGTTCAAGCAGAGTGTGTGTCATGGATGAGAACACTGGCCTTAATTTCCCTTCAGAAACGGAGACAACCCCCAGGATCTGTATCTTCCTACAAGCAAGAGTTCATTTCTGGTAAACAGCATGAACTTTGGGATCAAATGATTCTACACAGTTCACACACCCATCGCGATTCTCACTATTAACCTAAGAGCATTTATGTAAGAAGAGCTGTGGTTTGTATCAGTTTCATAAGCCGAGTTGAACTGCATATGGCCGGTATGAGTAGGAAACCCAGTTCTTTTTTTCAGGGCATGAATATGGTTCTTACTGTCTGTATAGGAGATGTTGGTAAGAAGAGCTTGCTTCTTGCGTGAAAACAGAGTGTGTTTCATGGATGAGAGCAGAGGTCTGAATTTCCCTTCAGAAACGGAGTTAAACACAGGATCTGTTTCTTCCTACAAGCAAGAGTTCATTTCTGGTAAACAACGTGAATTTTGGCCTCAAATGATTTTACATTGTTCTGGAACCCCACGCGATTCTCCCTATTAACTTAAGAGCATTTATGTAAGAGGGGCTGTGGTTTGTATCAGTTTCATAAGCAGAGTTGATCACATATGGTCCGTATGAGTAGGAAACACAGTTCTTTTTTGAGGGCATGCTCATGGTTCTTGCTGTATTGGAGATGCTGGAAAGAAGTGCTTGCTTCTAGCATTAAAACAGAGTGTTTTTCATGGATGAGAACACTGGTCTGAATTTCCCTTCAGAAACGGAGTTAAACCCCAGGATGTGTGTCTTTCTGCAAGCTGGAGTTCATTTCTGGCAAACCAAGTGAATTGTGGCTCAAATGATTTTACACAGTACACTAACAAAACATGATTCTCACTATTAACTAAAGAGCCTTATGTAAGAGGAGCTGTGGTTTGTATCAGTTTCATAAGCAGAGTTGAACTGCATATGGTCCGTATGAGTAGGAATCACAGTTCTTTATTTCAGGGCATGAGTATGGTTCTTACAGTCTGAATTGGAGACTTTGGAAAGAAGAGCTTGCTTCTTGCGTTAAAGCAGAGTGTGTGTCATGGATGAGAACACTGGCCTTAATTTCCCTTCAGAAACGGAGACAACCCCCAGGATCTGTATCTTCCTACAAGCACGAGTTCATTTCTGGTAAACAGCATGAACTTTGGGATCAAATGATTTTACACAGTTCACAGACCCATCGCGATTCTCACTATTAACCTAAGAGCATTTATGTAAGAAGAGCTGTGGTTTGTATCAGTTTCATAAGCCGAGTTGAACTACATATGGTCCGTATGAGTAGGAAACACAGTTCTTTTTTAGGGCATATTCATGGTTCTTGCTGTATTGGAGACGCTGGAAAGAAGAGCTTGCTTCTTGCAATAAAACAGAGTGAGTTTCATGGATGAGAACACTGGTCTGATTTTCTGTTCAGAAACGGAATTAAACCCAATGATCTGTGTCTTTCTACAAGCAGGAGTTCATTTCTGGTAAACCAAGTGAATTTGGTACTCAAATGATTTTACACAGTACACCAACAAAACATGATTCTCACAATTAACTAAAGAGCCTTTATGTAATAGGAGCTGTGGTTTGTATAAGTTTCATAAGCAGAGATGAACTACATATGTTACGTATGAGTAGGAAACACAGGTTTTTATTTCTGGGCATGCTCATGTTTCTTGCTGTATTGGAGACGTTGGAAAGAAGAGCTTGTTTCTTGCATGAAAACAGAGTGTGTTTCATGGATGAGAACACTAGTCTGAATTTCCCTTCAGAAACGGAGATAAAACCCAGGTTCTGTGTCTTCCTACAAGCATGAGATCATTTCTGGTAAACAACATGAATTTTGGGATCAAATGATATTACACAGTTCACAAACCCATCTCGATTCTCACTATTAACTAAAGAGCATTCATGTAAGAGGAGGTGTGGTTTGTATCAGTCTCTTAAGCAGAGTTGAACTACATATGGTCCCTGTGAGTAGGAAACACATTTCTTTTTTTCAGATCATGAATATGGTTCTTACTGTCTGTATTGGAGACGTTGGAAAGAAGAGCTGGCTTCTTGCGTTGAAGCAGAGTCTGTTTCAAGGATCAGAACACTGGTCTGAATTTCCCTTCAGAAATGGAGTTAAACCCCAGGATCTGTGTCTTCCTACAAGCAAGAGTTCATATCTGGTAAACCAAGTGAATTTTGGGCTCAAATGGTTTTACATAGTGTGAGAACCTAATGCGATTCTCACTATTAACTAAAGAGCATTTATGTAAGAGGAGCTGTGGTTTGTATCAGGTTCATAAGGAGAGTTGAACTACATATGGTCCGTATTAGTAGGAAACACAGTTCTTTTTTTCAGGGCATGCTCATGTTTCTTGCTATATTGCAGAAGCTGGAAGGAAGAGCATGCTTCTTGCGTGAAAACAGACTGTGTTTCATGGATGAGAGCAGTGGTCTGAATTTCCCTTCAGAAATGGAGTTAAAACCCAGGATCTGTGTCTTCCTAAAAACAAGAGGTCATTTCTGGTAAACCCAGTGAATTTTTGGGGTCAAATGATTTTATACTGTTCACAATCCCTTCGCTATTCTCACTATTAACTAAAGAGCATTTATCTTAGAGGAGTTGTGGTTTATATCAGTTTCATAAGCAGAGTTGAACTACATATGGTCCGTATGAGTAGGAAACACAGTTCTTTTTTTCAGGGCATGAATATGGTTCTTACTGTCTGTATTGGAGCTGTAGGAAAGAAGAGCTTGCTTCTTGCGTTAAAACAGAATATGTTTCATGGCTGAGAACACTGGTCTGAATTTCCCTTCAGAAATGGAGTTCAACCTCAGGATCTGTGTCCAACTACAAGCAAGAAATCATGTCTGGTAAACACAGTGAATTTTGGGCTCAAGTGATTTTACACAGTTCATCAACCAAATGCGTTTCTCACTATTAAGTAAAGAGCATTTATGTAAGAGGAGCTGTGGTTTGTATCAGTTTCATAAGCAGAGTTGAACTGCATATGGTACAAATGTGGAAGAAACACAATACTTTTTTTTCTGGGCCTTCTCATGGTTCTTGCTGTATTGCAGACGCTGGAAAGAAGAGCTTGCTTCCTGCGTTAAAACAGAGTGTGTTTCAGGGATGAGAACACTGGTCTAAATTTCCCTTCAGAAACGGCGTTAAACGCCAGGATCAGTGTCTATCTACAAGCAAGAGTTCTTTTCTTGTAAACCCAGTGAATTTTGGGCTCAAGTGATTTTACACAGTTCAAGAACCCAACGCCTTTCTCACTATTAACTAAAGAGCATTTATGTAAGAGGAGCTGTGGTTTGTATCAGTTTCATAAGGAGAGTTTAACTAAATATGGTCCGTATGAGTAAGAAATACAGTTCTTTTTTTCTGGGCATGCTCATGGTTCTTGCTGTATTGGAGAAGCTGGAAAGAAGAGCTTGCTTCCTGCGTTAAAACAGAGTGTGTTTCATGGATAAGAACACTGGTCAGAATTTCCCTTCATAAATGGAGTTAAACCACAGGATCTGAGTCTTCCTACAAGCAAGATTTCATTTCTGGTAAACAATGTGATTTTTGGGCTCAAATGATTTTACACAGTTCATGAACCCAACGCGATTCTCTCTATTAACTAAAGAGCATTTTTATAAGTGGAGCAGTGGTTTGTATCAGTTTCATAAGCAGAGTTGAACTGCATATGGTCACTATGAGTAGGAAACACAGTTCTTCTTTTCTGGGCATGCTCATTGTTCTTTCTGTATTGGAGACGCTGGAAAGAAGAGGATGCCTCTTGCGTTAAATCTCCCGTGTTCCATGGATGAGAACACTGGTCTGAATTTCCCTTCAGCAACTGAGTTAAACTAAGGTTCGGTGTCTTCCTACCAGCAAGAGTTAATTTTTGGTAAACCCAGTGAATTTTGGACTCATGTGATTTTACACTGTTCACTAACCCAACGCCTTTCTCACTATTAACTAAAAGCATTTATGTAAGAGGAGCTGTTGTTTGTATCAGTTTCATAAGCGGAGTTTAACGAAATATGGTCCGAATGAGTAAGAAATACAGTTCTTTTTTCTGGGCATGCACATGTTTCGTGCTGTATTGGAGATGATGGGAAGAAGAGCTTGCTTCCTGCCTTAAAACAGAGTGTGTTTCATGGATGAGAACACTTGTCTGAATTTCCCATCAGAATCATAGTTAAACCTCATGATCTGTGTCATCCTACAAGCAAGAGTTCATTTCTGGTAAACCCCGTGAATTTTGGGCTCAAATGATTTTATACGGTTCACAATCCCATCGCTATTCTCACTATTAACTAAAGAGCATTTATGCAAGAGGAGATGTGGTTTATATCAGTTTCATAAGCAAAGTTGAACTACATATGATCCGTATGAGTAGGAAACACAGTTCTTTTTTTCAGGGCATGAATATGGTTCTTACTGTCTGTATTGGAGATGTTGGAAAGAAGAGCTTGCTTCTTGCTTTAAAGCAGAGTGTGTTTCATGGATGAGAACACTGGTCTTAATTTCCCTTCAGAAAGGGGGTTAAACCCCAGGATCTGTTTCTTTCTACAATCAAGAGTTCATTTCTGGTAAACCCAGTGAATTTTGGGCTCAAATGATTCTACACAGTTCTGGAACCCAACGCGATTCTCACTATTAACTAAAGAGCATTTATGTAAGAGGAGCTGCAGTTGGTATCAGTTTCATAAGCAGAGTTGAACTACATAAGGTCCGTATGAGAAGGAAACACAGTTCTTTTTTGAGGGCATGCTCTTGGTTCTTACTGTATTGGAGACGCTGGAAAGAAGAGGATGATTCTTGCCTTAAAACAGAGTTTTTTTCAGGGATGAGAACTCTGGTCTGAATTTCCCTTCAGAAACGGAGTTAAACCCAAGGATTTGTGTCTTCCTACAAGCAAGAATTCATTTCTGGTAAACCCAGTGAATTTTGGGCTCAAAGGATTTTTTGCAGTTTAAGAACCCAACGTGATTCTCACTATTATCTAAAGAGCATTTATGTAAGAGGAGATGTGGTTTGTATCAGTTTCATAAGCAGAGTTGAACTACATATGGTCCCTATAAGTAGGAAACACAGTTCTTTTTTTTAGGGCATGCTCATGGTTCTTGCTGTATTGGAGACTCTGGAAAAAGAGCTTGCTTCTTGCTTTAAAACAGAGTGGGTTTCAGGAATGAGAACTCTGGTCTGAATTTCCCTTCAGAAACGGAGTTAAACTCCAGGATCTGTGTCTTCCTTAATGGAAGAGTTCATTTCTGGTAAACTGAGTGAATTTTGGGCTCAAAGGATTTTTCGAGTTCAAGAACCCAACGTGATTCTCACCATTATCTAAGGAGCATTTATGTAAGTGGAGAGGTGGTTTGTATCAGTTTCATAAGCACAGTTGAACTACATATGGTCCATATGAGTAGGAAACACAGTTCTTTTTTTCAGGGCATGCTCATGGTTCTTGCTATAGTGAAGATTCTGGAAAAAAGAGCTTGCTTCTTGCTTTAAAACAGAGTGTGTTTCAGGAATGCGAACTCTGGTCTGAATTTCCCTTCAGAGACTGAGTTAAACCCCATGATCTGTGTCTTCCTGCAAGCAATAGATCATTTCTGGTAAACCAAGAGAATTTTCGGCTCAAATGATTTTACACAGTTCTAGAACTCAACGCGATTATAACTATTAACTAAAGAGCATTTATATAAGAGGAGCTCTGGTTTCTATCAGTTTCATAAGCAGAGTTGAACTACATATGGTCCCTATAAGTAGGAAACACAGTTCTTTTTTTCAGGGCATGCCGTGGTTCTTGCTCTATTGGAGTCTCAGCAAAGAAGAGCTTGCTTCTTCAGTTAAAACAGAGTGTGTTTCAGGGATGAGAACTCTGGTCTGAATTTCCTTTTCAGAAACGGAGTTAAACCCCAGGATCTGTGTCTTCCTTCAAGGAAGAGTTCATTTCTGGTAAACACAGTGAATTTTGGGCTCAAAAGTTTTTACACAGTTCAAAAACCCAATTAGATTCTCACTATTAACTAAAGAGCATTTATTTAAGAGGTGCTGTGGTTTGTACCAGTTTCATAAGCAGACATAATCTCCATATGGTCTGTATGAGTAGTAAACACAGTTCTTTTTTGAGGGCATGCTCATGGTTCTTGCTGTATTGGAGACACTGGAAAGAAGAGCTTGCTTATTGCGTTTAAACAGCGTGTTTTTCAGGGATGAGAATTCTGGGTAGAATTTCCTATCAGAAACGGAGTTAAACCACAGGATCTGTGTCTTCCTACAAGCAAGAGTTCATTTCTAGTAATACCAGTGAATTTTGGGCTCCAATGATTTTTCGCAGTTCATGAACCCAACGCAATTCTCACTATTAACTAAAGAGCATATATATAAGAGGAGCTGTGGTTTGTATCAGTTTCATAAGCAGAGTTGAACTACATATGGTCCGTATGAGTAGGAAACACTGTTCTTTTTTTCAGGGCATGAATATGGTTCTTACTGTCTGTATTGGAGATGTTGGAAAGAAGAGCTTGCTTCTTGCGTTAAAGCAGAGTGTGTTTCATGGACGGGAACACTGGTCTGAATTTCCCTTCAGAAACGGAGTTAAACCCCTGGATCTGTGTCTTCCTACAAGCAAGTGTTCATTTCTGGTAAACCAAGTGAATTTAGGGCTGAAATGATTTTACACAGTTCTGGAACCCAATGTGATTCTCACTATTAACTATGGAGCATTAATGTAAGAGGAGCTGTGGTTTGTATCAGTTTCATAAGCAGAGTAGAACTACATATGTTCCGTATCAGTAGGAAACACAGGTTTTTATTTCTGGGCATGCTCATGTTTCTTGCTGTATTGGAGATGTTGGAAAGAAGAGCTTGTTTCTTGCATGAAAACAGAGTGTGTTTCATGGATGAGAACACTGGTCTAAATTTCCCTTCAGAAAAGGAGATAAACCCCATGTTCTGTGTCTTCCTACAAGCATGAGTTCATTTCTGGTAAACAACGTGAATTTTGGGTTTCAAATGATATTACACAGTTCAAACCCATCGCGATTCTCACTATTAACTAAAGAGCATTCATGTAAGAGGAGCTGTGGTTTGTACCAGTCTCATAGGCAGAGTTGAACTACATATGGTCCGTATGAGTAGGAAACACAGTTCTTTTTTTCAGATCATAAATATGGTTCTTACTGTCTGTATTGGAGACATTGGAAAGAAGAGCTTGCTTCTTGCGTTGAAGCAGAGTCTGTTTTATGGATGAGAACACTGGTCTGAATTTCCCTTCAGAAATGGAGTTAATCCCCAGGATCTGTGACTTCCTACAAGTATGAGTTCATTTCTGGTAAACAACGTGAATTTTGGGATCAAATGATTTTACACAGTTCACAAACCCAACGCGATTCTCACTATTAAATGAAGAGAATTTATGTAAGAGGAGCTGTGGTTTGTATCAGTTTCATAAGCAGAATTGAACTGCATATGGTCTGTATGAGTAGGAAATACAGTTCTTTTTTTCTGGGCATGCTCAAGTTTCTTGCTGTATTGGAGACTGTGGAAAGAAGAGCATGTTTCTAGCGTGAAAACAGAGTGTGTTACATGGATGAGAACAGTGGTCTGAATTGCCCATCAGAATCAGTGTTAAACCCCAGGATCTGTGTCGTCCTACAAGCAAGGCTTCATTTCTGGTAAAGCCAGTGAATTTTGGCTCAAATGACTTTACACTGTTCACAAACCCATCGCTATTCTCACTATTAACTAAAGAGCATTTATGTAAGAGGAGCTGTGGTTTGTATCAGTTTCATAAGCAGAGTTGAACTACATATGTTCCGTATGAGTAGGAAACACAGTTCTTTTTTTCAGGGCATGCTCATGTTTCTTGCTATATTGCAGAAGCTGGAAGGAAGAGCTTGCTTCTTGCGTGAAAACAGACTGTGTTTCATGGATGAGAGCAGTGGTCTGAATTTCCCAGCAGAAACGGAGTTAAACACAGGATCTGTGTCTTCCTACAAGCAAAAGTTCATTTCTGGTAAACCACGTGAATGTTGGGATCAAATGATATTACACAGTTCACAAACCCATCGCGATTCTCACTATTAACTAAAGAGCATTCGTGTAAGAGGAGCTTTGGTTTGTATCAGATTCATGAGCAGAGTAGATCTACATATTGTCTGTATGAGTAGGAAACACAGTTCTTTTTTTCAGGGCATGAATATGGTTCTTACTGTCTGTATTGGAGATGTTGGAAAGAAGAGCTTGCTTCTTGTGTGAAAACAGAGTGTGTTTCATGGATGAGAGCAGTGGTCTGAATTTCCCTTCAGAAACGGAGTTAAACACAGGATCTGTGTCTTCCTACAAGCAAGAGTTCATTCTGGTAAACAACGTGAATTTTGGACTCAAATGATTTTACACAGTTCTGGATCCCCACACGATTCTCACTATTAACTTAAGAGCATTTATGTAAGAGGAGCTGTGGTTTGTATCAGTTTCATAAGCAGAGTTGATCTACATATGGTCCATATGAGTAGGAAACTCAGTTCTTTTTAGAGGGCATGCTCATGGTTCTTGCTGTATTGGATACGATGGAAAGAAGAGCTTGCTTCTAGCATTAAAACAGAGTGTTTTTCATGGATGAGAACTCTGGTCTGAATTTCCCTTCAGAAATGGAGTTAAACACAGGATCTTTGTCTTCCTACAAGCAAGAGTTCATTTCTTGTAAACAACGTGAATTTTGGGATCAAATGATATAACACAGTTCACAAACCCATCGCGATTCTCACTATTCACTAAAGAGTATTCATGTAAGAGGAGCTGTGGTTTGTATCAGTTTCATATGCAGAGTTGAACTACATATGGTGCGTATGAGAAGGAAACACAGTTCTTTTTTGAGGGCAAGCTCATGGTTCTTGCTGTATTGGAGACGCTGGAAAGAATAGCTTGCTTCTTGCATGAAAACAGTGTGTGTTTCATGGATGAGAACACTGGTCTGAATTTCCCATCAGAATCAGAGTTACACCCCAGGATCTGTGTCTTCCTACAAGCAAGAGTTCATTTCTGGTAAACAAAGTGAATTTTGGCCTCAAATGATTTTACTCAGTTGTGGAACCCTACGCGATACTCAACATTAACTTTACAGCATTTATGTAAGAGGATCTGTGGTTTGTATCAGTTTCATAAGCAGTGTTGAAGTACATATGGTATGTATGAGTCAGAAACCCAGTTCCCTTTTTCTTGGAATGCTCATGGTTCTTGCTGTATTGTAGACACTGGAAAGAAGAGCATGCTTCTTACTTTAAAACAGAATGTGTTTCAGGGATGAGAACTCTTGTCTGAATTTCCCTTCCGAAATGGAGTTAAACCCAAGGATCTGTGTCTTCCTACAAGCAAGAGTTCATTTCTAGTAATACCAGTGAATTTTGGGCTCCAATGATTTTTCGCAGTTCATGAACCCAACGCAATTCTCACTATTAACTAAAGAGCATATATATAAGAGGAGCTGTGGTTTGTATCAGTTTCATAAGCAGAGTTGAACTACATATGGTCCGTATGAGTAGGAAACACTGTTCTTTTTTTCAGGGCATGCTGATGGTTCTTGTTGTATTGGAGACACTGGAAAGAAGAGCTTGCTTCTTGCGTGAAAACAGAGTGTTTTTCAAGGATGAGAACACTTGTCTGAATTTCCCTTCAGAAATGGAGTTAAACCCAATGATCTGTGTCTTCCTACAAGCAGGAATTCATTTCTGGTAAACAAAGTGAATTTTTGGCTACAATGATATTACCCAAACACCAACAAAACACGATTCTCACTATAAACTTAAGAACCTTTATGTAAGAGGAACTGTGGTTTGTATCAGTTTCATAAGCAGTGATGAACTACATATGGTCTGTATGAGTAGCACACACAGTTGTTTTTTTCTGGGCATGATCATGGTTCTTGTTGTATTGGAGAGGCTGGAAAGAAGTGCTTGCTTCTTGCGTTAAAACACAGTGTGTTTCCTGGATGAGAACACTGGTCTGAATTTCCATTCAGAAACGTAGTTGAACACCAGGATCTGTGTCTTCCTACAAGCAAGAGTTCATTTGTGGTGAACAAAGTTAATACCGGGCTCAAATGATTTTACACAGTTCTGGAACCCAATGTGATTCTCAATATTAACTGTGGAGCATTTATGTAAGAGGAGCTGTTGTTTGTATCAGTTTCATAAGCAGAGTTGAACTAATATGATCCCTATGAGTAGGAAACACAGGTTTTTATTTATGGGCATGCTCATGGTTCTTGTTCTATTGGAGAGGCTGGAAAGAAGAGCTTGCTTCTTGCGTTCAAGCAGAGTGTGTGTCATGGATGAGAACACTGGCCTTAATTTCCCTTCAGAAACGGAGACAACCCCCAGGATCTGTATCTTCCTACAAGCAAGACTTCATTTCTGGTAAACAGCATGAACTTTGGGATCAAATGATTCTACACAGTTCACACACCCATCGCGATTCTCACTATTAACCTAAGAGCATTTATGTAAGAAGAGCTGTGGTTTGTATCAGTTTCATAAGCCGAGTTGAACTGCATATGGCCGGTATGAGTAGGAAACCCAGTTCTTTTTTTCAGGGCATGAATATGGTTCTTACTGTCTGTATAGGAGATGTTGGTAAGAAGAGCTTGCTTCTTGCGTGAAAACAGAGTGTGTTTCATGGATGAGAGCAGAGGTCTGAATTTCCCTTCAGAAACGGAGTTAAACACAGGATCTGTTTCTTCCTACAAGCAAGAGTTCATTTCTGGTAAACAACGTGAATTTTGGCCTCAAATGATTTTACATTGTTCTGGAACCCCACGCGATTCTCCCTATTAACTTAAGAGCATTTATGTAAGAGGGGCTGTGGTTTGTATCAGTTTCATAAGCAGAGTTGATCACATATGGTCCGTATGAGTAGGAAACACAGTTCTTTTTTGAGGGCATGCTCATGGTTCTTGCTGTATTGGAGATGCTGGAAAGAAGTGCTTGCTTCTAGCATTAAAACAGAGTGTTTTTCATGGATGAGAACACTGGTCTGAATTTCCCTTCAGAAACGGAGTTAAACCCCAGGATGTGTGTCTTTCTGCAAGCTGGAGTTCATTTCTGGCAAACCAAGTGAATTGTGGCTCAAATGATTTTACACAGTACACTAACAAAACATGATTCTCACTATTAACTAAAGAGCCTTATGTAAGAGGAGCTGTGGTTTGTATCAGTTTCATAAGCAGAGTTGAACTGCATATGGTCCGTATGAGTAGGAATCACAGTTCTTTATTTCAGGGCATGAGTATGGTTCTTACAGTCTGAATTGGAGACTTTGGAAAGAAGAGCTTGCTTCTTGCGTTAAAGCAGAGTGTGTGTCATGGATGAGAACACTGGCCTTAATTTCCCTTCAGAAACGGAGACAACCCCCAGGATCTGTATCTTCCTACAAGCACGAGTTCATTTCTGGTAAACAGCATGAACTTTGGGATCAAATGATTTTACACAGTTCACAGACCCATCGCGATTCTCACTATTAACCTAAGAGCATTTATGTAAGAAGAGCTGTGGTTTGTATCAGTTTCATAAGCCGAGTTGAACTACATATGGTCCGTATGAGTAGGAAACACAGTTCTTTTTTAGGGCATATTCATGGTTCTTGCTGTATTGGAGACGCTGGAAAGAAGAGCTTGCTTCTTGCAATAAAACAGAGTGAGTTTCATGGATGAGAACACTGGTCTGATTTTCTGTTCAGAAACGGAATTAAACCCAATGATCTGTGTCTTTCTACAAGCAGGAGTTCATTTCTGGTAAACCAAGTGAATTTGGTACTCAAATGATTTTACACAGTACACCAACAAAACATGATTCTCACAATTAACTAAAGAGCCTTTATGTAATAGGAGCTGTGGTTTGTATAAGTTTCATAAGCAGAGATGAACTACATATGTTACGTATGAGTAGGAAACACAGGTTTTTATTTCTGGGCATGCTCATGTTTCTTGCTGTATTGGAGACTCTGGAAAAAGAGCTTGCTGCTTGCTTTAAAACAGAGTGGGTTTCAGGAATGAGAAATCTGGTCTGAATTTCCCTTCAGAAACGGAGTTAAACGCCAGGATCTGTGTCTTCCTTCAAGGAAGAGTTCATTTCTGGTAAACTGAGTGAATTTTGGGCTCAAAAGTTTTTACACAGTTCAAAAACCCAATGCGATTCTCACTATTAACTAAAGATGACTTATTTAAGAGGTGCTGTGGTTTGTATCAGTTTCATAAGCAGAGTTGTTCTACATATGGTCCATATGAGTAGGAAACACAGTTTTTTTGAGGGCATGCACATTGTTCTTACTGTATTGGAGACACTGGAAAGAAGAGCTTGCGTCTTGCATTTAAACAGAGTTTGTTTCATGGATGAGTACTCTGGTCTGATTTTCCCTTCAGACACTGAGTTAAACCCCAGGATCTGTGTCTTCCTACAAGCAAGAGTTCATTTCTGGTAAACCAAGAGAATTTTCGGCTCAAATGATTTAACACAGTTCTAGATTCCAAAGCGGTTATCACTATTAACTAAAGAGCATTTATGTAAGAGGAGCTGTGGTCTGTATCAGTATCATAAGCAGAGTTGAACTACATATGGTCTGTATGAGTAGGAAACACAGGTCTTTTTTTCTGGGCCTGTGCATTGTTCTTGCTGTATTGGAGATGCTGGAAAGAGGAGCTTGCTTCTTGCGTTAAAATAGAGTGTGTTTCATGGATGAGAACACTTGTCTGAATTTCCCTTCAGAAATGGAGTTAAAACCCAGAATCTGTGTCTTCCTTCAAGCAAGAGTTCATTTCTGGTAAACACAGTGAATTTTGGGCTCAAATGATTTTACACAGTTCAAAAACCCAATGCGATTCTCAATATTAACTAAAGATGATTTATTTAAGAGGGGCTGTGGTTTGTATCAGCTTCATAAGTAGAGTTGTTCTACCTATGGTCCATATGAGTAGGAAACACAGTTCTTTTTTGAGGGCATGCTCATGGTTCTTACTGTATTGGAGACACTGGAAAGAAGAGCTTGCTTCTTGCATTTAAACAGAGTTTGTTCCATGGATGAGAACTCTGGTCTGAATTTCCCTTCAGAAACGGAGTTCAACCCCAGGATTTGTTTCTTCCTACAAGCAAGAATACATTTCTGGTAAACCCAGTGAATTTTGGGCTCAAAGGATTTTTTCCAGTACAAGAACCCAACGTGATTCTCACTATTATCTAAAGAGCATTTATGTAAGAGGAGATGTGGTTTGTATCAGTTTCATAAGCAGAGTTGAACTACATATGGTCCCTATAAGTAGGAAACACAGTTCTTTTTTTTAGGGCATGCTCATGGTTCTTGCTGTATTGGAGACTCTGGAAAAAAGAGCTTGCTTCATGCTTTCAAACAGAGTGTGTTTCAGGAATGATAACTCTGGTCTGAATTTGCCTTCAGAAACGGAGTTAAACCCCAGGATCTGTGTCTTCCTTCAAGGAAGAATTCATTTCTGATAAACCGAGTGAATTTTGGGCTCAAAAGTTTTTACACAGTTCAAAAACCCAATGAGATTCTCACTATTACCTAAAGAGCATTTATTTAAGGGGTGCTGTGGTTTGTACCAGTTTCATAAGCAGACTTAATCTACATATGGTCTGTATGAGTAGTAAATGCAGTTCTTTTTTGAGGGCATGCTCATGGTTCTTACTGTATTGGAGACACTGGAAAGAAGAGCTTGCTTCTTGCATTGAAACAGAGTTTGTTTCATGGATGAGAACTCTCATCTGAATTTCCGTTCAGAAACGGAGTTAAACCCCAGGATCTGTGTCTTCCTACAAGCAAGAGTTCATTTATTGTAAACCCAGTGAATTTTGGGCTCATATGATTTTTTGCTTTTCATGAACCCAACGCTATTCTCACTATTATCTAAAGAGCATTTTTGTAAGAGGAGCTGTGATTTGTTTCAGTTTCATAAGCAGAGTTGAATTGCATATTGTCCTATGAGTTAGAAACACAGTTCGTTTTTTCTAGGAATGCTCATTTTTTAGCTGTATTGGAGACGCTGGAAAGAAGAGCTTGCTTCTTGTGTGAAAACAGAGCGTGTTTCATGAATGAGAACTAGGTCTGAATTTCCCTTCAGAAACGAAGATAAACTCCAGGATCTGTGTCTTCCTACAAGCAAGAGATCATTTCTGGTAAACCCAGTGAATTTTTGGCTCAAATGATTTTACACAGTTCTAGAACCCAACGCGATTATCACTATTAACTAAAGAGCATTTATGTAAGAGGAGCTGTGGTCTGTATCAGGTTCATAAGCAGAATTGAACTAAATATGATCCTTATGTGTAGGAAACTCAGTTATTTTTTGAGGGCATGCTCATTGTTCTTACTGTATAGAGACGCTGAAAAGAAGAGGATGATTCTTAACTTAAAACAGAGTGTTTTTCAGCGTTGAGAACTCTGGTCTGAATTTCCCTTCAGACACTGAGTTAAATCCCAGTATCTGTGCCTTCCTACAAACAAGAGTTCATTTCTGGTAAACCAAGAGAATTTTCGGCTCAAATGATTTAACACAGTTCTAGATCCCAAAGCGGTTATCACTATTAACTAAAGAGCATTTATGTGAGAGGAGCTGTGGTCTGTATCAGTATCATTAGCAGAGTTGAACTACATATGGTCCGTATGAGTAGGAAACACAGGTCTTTTTTTCTGGGCATGCGCATTGTTCTTGCTGTATTGGAGATGCTGGAAAGAGGAGCTTGCTTCTTGCGTTAAAATAGAGTGTGTTTCATGGATGAGAACACTTGTCTGAATTTCCCTTCAGAAATGGAGTTAAAACCCAGAATCTGTGTCTTCCTTCAAGCAAGAGTTCATTTCTGGTAAACACAGTGAATTTTGGGCTCAAATGATTTTACACAGTTCAAAAACCCAATGCGATTCTCAATATTAACTAAAGATGATTTATTTAAGAGGGGCTGTGGTTTGTATCAGCTTCATAAGTAGAGTTGTTCTACCTATGGTCCATATGAGTAGGAAACACAGTTCTTTTTTGAGGGCATGCTCATGGTTCTTACTGTATTGGAGACACTGGAAAGAAGAGCTTGCTTCTTGCATTTAAACAGAGTTTGTTCCATGGATGAGAACTCTGGTCTGAATTTCCCTTCAGAAACGGAGTTAAACCCCAGGATTTGTTTCTTCCTACAAGCAAGAATACATTTCTGGTAAACCCAGTGAATTTTGGGCTCAAAGGATTTTTTCCAGTACAAGAACCCAACGTGATTCTCACTATTATCTAAAGAGCATTTATGTAAGAGGAGATGTGGTTTGTATCAGTTTCATAAGCAGAGTTGAACTACATATGGTCCCTATAAGTAGGAAACACAGTTCTTTTTTTTAGGGCATGCTCATGGTTCTTGCTGTATTGGAGACTCTGGAAAAAAGAGCTTGCTTCATGCTTTCAAACAGAGTGTGTTTCAGGAATGATAACTCTGGTCTGAATTTGCCTTCAGAAACGGAGTTAAACCCCAGGATCTGTGTCTTCCTTCAAGGAAGAATTCATTTCTGATAAACCGAGTGAATTTTGGGCTCAAAAGTTTTTACACAGTTCAAAAACCCAATGAGATTCTCACTATTACCTAAAGAGCATTTATTTAAGGGGTGCTGTGGTTTGTACCAGTTTCATAAGCAGACTTAATCTACATATGGTCTGTATGAGTAGTAAATGCAGTTCTTTTTTGAGGGCATGCTCATGGTTCTTACTGTATTGGAGACACTGGAAAGAAGAGCTTGCTTCTTGCATTGAAACAGAGTTTGTTTCATGGATGAGAACTCTCATCTGAATTTCCGTTCAGAAACGGAGTTAAACCCCAGGATCTGTGTCTTCCTACAAGCAAGAGTTCATTTATTGTAAACCCAGTGAATTTTGGGCTCATATGATTTTTTGCTTTTCATGAACCCAACGCTATTCTCACTATTATCTAAAGAGCATTTTTGTAAGAGGAGCTGTGATTTGTTTCAGTTTCATAAGCAGAGTTGAATTGCATATTGTCCTATGAGTTAGAAACACAGTTCGTTTTTTCTAGGAATGCTCATTTTTTAGCTGTATTGGAGACGCTGGAAAGAAGAGCTTGCTTCTTGTGTGAAAACAGAGCGTGTTTCATGAATGGGAACTAGGTCTGAATTTCCCTTCAGAAACGAAGATAAACTCCAGGATCTGTGTCTTCCTACAAGCAAGAGATCATTTCTGGTAAACCCAGTGAATTTTTGGCTCAAATGATTTTACACAGTTCTAGAACCCAACGCGATTATCACTATTAACTAAAGAGCATTTATGTAAGAGGAGCTGTGGTCTGTATCAGTTTCATAAGCAGAATTGAACTAAATATGATCCTTATGTGTAGGAAACTCAGTTATTTTTTGAGGGCATGCTCATTGTTCTTACTGTATAGAGACGCTGAAAAGAAGAGGATGATTCTTAACTTAAAACAGAGTGTTTTTCAGCGTTGAGAACTCTGGTCTGAATTTCCCTTCAGACACTGAGTTAAATCCCAGCATCTGTGCCTTCCTACAAACAAGAGTTCATTTCTGGTAAACCAAGAGAATTTTTGGCTCAAATGATTTAACACAGTTCTAGATCCCAAAGCGGTTATCACTATTAACTAAAGAGCATTTATGTGAGAGGAGCTGTGGTCTGTATCAGTATCATTAGCAGAGTTGAACTACATATGGTCCGTATGAGTAGGAAACACAGGTCTTTTTTTCTGGGCATGCGCATTGTTCTTGCTGTATTGGAGATGCTGGAAAGAGGAGCTTGCTTCTTGCGTTAAAATAGAGTGTGTTTCATGGATGAGAACACTTGTCTGAATTTCCCTTCAGAAATGGAGTTAAAACCCAGAATCTGTGTCTTCCTTCAAGCAAGAGTTCATTTCTGGTAAACACAGTGAATTTTGGGCTCAAATGATTTTACACAGTTCAAAAACCCAATGCGATTCTCAATATTAACTAAAGATGATTTATTTAAGAGGGGCTGTGGTTTGTATCAGCTTCATAAGTAGAGTTGTTCTACCTATGGTCCATATGAGTAGGAAACACAGTTCTTTTTTGAGGGCATGCTCATGGTTCTTACTGTATTGGAGACCCTGGAAAGAAGACCTTGATTCTTGCGTGAAAACAGAGTGTATTTCATGGATGGGAACACTGGTCTGAATTTCCCTTCAGAAACGGAGTTAAACCCCAGGATTTGCATCTTCCTACAAGCAAGAATTTATTTCTGGTAAACGCAGTGAATATTGGGCTCGAATGATTTTTCGCAGTTCAAAACCCAAGGCGATTCTCCCTATTAACTAAAGAGCATTTATGTAAGAGGAGGTGTGGTTTGTATCAGTTTCATAAGCAGAGTTGAACTACATATGGTCCCTATAAGTAGGAAACACAGTTCTTTTTTTTAGGGCATGCTCATGGTTCTTGCTGTATTGGAGACTCTGGAAAAAAGGGCTTGCTTCTTGCGTTAAAACAGAGTGTGTTTCAGGGATGAGAACTCTGGTCTGAATTTCCCTTCAGAAACAGAGTTAAATCACAGGATCTGTGTCTTCCTACAAGCAAGAGTTCATTTCTGGTAAACCCAGTGAATTTTGGGCTCAAATGATTTTTCGCAGTTCACGACCAAATGCGATTCTCACTATTAACTAAAGAGGATTTATGTAAGAGGAGCTGTGGTTTGTATCAGTTTCATAAGCAGAGTTGAACTACATATGAACCGTATGAGTAGGAAACACAGTTCTTTTTTCCTGGGCTTGCTCATTGTCCTTGCTGTATTTTAGACACTGGAAAGAAGAGCTTGCTTCTTGTGTTAAAACAGAGTGTCTTTCATAGATGATAATTCTGGTCTGAATTTGCCTTCAGAAATGGAGTTAAACCCCAGGATCTGTGTCTTTCTACAAGCAAGAGATCATTTCTGGTAAACCCAGTGAATTTTGCGCTCAAATTATTTTTCGCTGTTCAGGAACCCAAGGCGATTCTCACTATTAACTAAAGAGCATTTATGTAAGAGGATCTGTGGTCTGTATCAGTTTCATTAGCCGAATTGAACTAAATATGATCCTTATGAGTAGGAAACACAGTTCTTTTTTGAGGGCATGCTCATTGTTCTTACTTTATTGGAGACGCTGGAAAAAAGAGGATGATTCTTACCTTAAAACAGAGTGTTTTTCAGGGTAGAGAACTCTGGTCTGAATTTCCCTTCAGAAACTGAGATAAACCCCAGGATCTGTGTCTTCCTACAAGCAAGAGTTCATATCTGGTAAACCAAGAGAATTTTTGGCTCAAATGATTTAACACTGTTCTAGATCCCAAAGCAATTATCACTACTAACTAAAGAGCATTTATGTAAGAGGAGCTGTGGTCTGTATCAGTTTCATATGCATAGTTGAACTACATATGATCCTTATGAGTAGGAAACACAGTTCTTTTTTTCTAGGCATGCTCATGTTTCTTGCTGTATTGGAGACGCTGGAAAGAAGACCTTCCTTCTTGCGTGAAAACAGAGTGTATTTCATGTATGGGAACACTGGTCTGAATTTTCCTTCAGAAACGGAATTAAACCCCAGGATTTGCGTCTTCCTACAAGCAAGAATTCATTTCTGTAAATCCAGTGAATATTGGGCTCAAATGATTTTTCGCAGTTCACGATCCAAGGCGATTCTCCCTACTAACTAAAGAGCATGTATGTAAGAGGAGGTGTGGTTTGTATCAGTTTCATAAGCAGAGTTGAACTACATATGATCCGTATGAGTAGGGAACACAGTTCTTTTTTTCTAGGCATGCTCATGGTTCTTGCTGTATTGGAGACGCTGGAAAGAAGAGCTTGCTTCTTGCGTTAAAACAGTGTGTGTTTCAGGGATGAGAACTGTGGTCTAAATTTACCTTCAGAAACAGAGTTAAACCATAGGATCTGTGTCTTCCTACAAGCAAGAGTTCATTTCTGGTAAACCCAGTGAATTTTGGGCTCAAATGATTTTTCGCAGTTCACGACCCAACGCGATTCTCACTATTAACTAAAGAGGAGTTATGTAAGAGGAGATGTGGTTTGTATCAGTTTCATAAGCAGAGTTCAACTACATATGGTCGCTATAAGTAGGAAACACAGTTCTTTTTTTCAGGGCATGCTCATGGTTCTTGCTGTATTGGAGACTCTGGAAAAAAGAGCTTGCTTCTTGCTTTAAAACAGAGTGTGTTTCAGGAATGAGAACTCTGGTCCGAATTTCCCTTCAGAGACTGAGTTAAACCCCAGGATCTGTGTCTTCCTACAAGCAAGAGTTCATTTCTGGTAAACCAAGAGAATTTTCAGCTCAAATGATTCTACACAGTTCTAGACCCTAACACTATTATCACTATTTACTAAAGAGCATTTATGTAAGAGGACTTGTGGTCTGTATCAATTTCATTAGCAGAGTTGAACTACATATGGTCTGTATGAGTAGGAAACACAGTTCTTTTTTTCAGGCCATGGTCATGGTTCTTGCTGTATTTTAGATTCTGGAAAGAAGACCTTGCTTCCTATGTTAAAACAGAGTGATTCAGGGATGGGAACTCTGGTCTGAATTTCTCTTCAGAAAGGGAGTTAAACCCCAGGATATGTGCCTTCCTACATGCAAGCTTTCATTTCTGGTAAACCCAGTGAATTTTCGGCTCAAATGATCTCCATAGTTCTTGAACACAACACCATTCTAACTATTAACTAAGGAGCCTTTATGTAAGAGGAGTTGTAGTTTGTATGAGTTTCATAAGCAGAGTTGAACTACATATGGTCTGTATGAGTAGGAAACACAGTTCTTTTATTCTGGGCATGCTCATGGTTCTTGCTGTATTGGAGATGCTGGAAAGAAGAGCTTGCTTCTTGCATTTAAACAGAATGTGTTTCATGGATGAGAACTCTGGTCTGAATTTCCCTTCAGAAACGGAGTTACACCCCAGGATCTGTGTCATCCTACATGCAGGAATTCATTTCTGGAAAACCCAGTGAATTTTGGGCTCAAATGATTATACACAGTTAATGATCGCAACGCGATTCTCACTATTAAATAAAGAGCATTTATGTAAGAGGAGCTGTGTCTTGTATAAGTTTCATAAGCAGGGTTGAACTACATATGGTCCCTATCAGTAGGAAACACAATTCTTTTTTTTCTGGGCATGCTCATTGTTCTTGCTGTATTGGAGACGCTGAAAGAAGAGCTTGCTTCTTGCATTAAAACAGAGTGTGTTTCATGGATGAGAACTCTGGTCTGAATTTCCCATCAGAAACGGAGTTAAACCCCAGGATCTGTGTCTTCCTACAAGCAAGAGTTCATTTCTGGTAAATCCAGTGAATTTTGGGCTCAAAAGATTTTACACAGTTCATGAATCCAATGCGATTCTCACTATTAACTAAAGAGTGTTTATATAAGAGGAGCTGTGGTTTGTATTAGTTTCTTAAGCAGAGTTGAACTACATATGGTCCCTATGAGTAGGAAACACAGTTCTTTTTTTAAGGGCATGCTCATGGTTCTAGCTGTATTTTAGACTGTGGAAAGAAGAGTTTGCTTCTTCCGTTAAAACAGATTGTTTTTCAAGGATGAGAACTCAGGTCTGAATTAGCCTTCAGAAACGGAGTTAAACCCCAGAATCTATGTCTTCCTACAAGTAAGAGTTCATTTCTCATAAACCAAGTGAATTTTCAGCTCAAATGATTTTACACAGTTCTAGACCCTAACACTATTATCACTATTAACTAAAGAGCATTTATGTAAGAGGAGTTGTGGTCTGTATCAATTTCATTAGCAGAGTTGAACTACATATGGGCCGTATGAGTAGGAAACACAGTTCTTTTTTTCAGGCCATGGTCATGGTTCTTGCTGTATTTTAGATTCTGGAAAGAAGACCTTGCTTCTTACGTTAAAACAGAGTGATTCAGGGATGGGAACTCTGGTCTGAATTTCTCTTCAGAAAGGGAGTTAAACCCCAGGATATGTGCCTTCCTACATGCAAGATTTCATTTCTGGTAAACCCAGTGAATTTTAGGCTCAAATGATCTCCATAGTTCATGAACACAACACCATTCTCACTATTAACTAAGGAGACTTTATGTAAGAGGAGTTGTAGTTTGTATGAGTTTCATAAGCAGAGTTGAACTACATATGGTCTGTATGAGTAGGAAACACAGTTCTTTTATTCTGGGCATGCTCATGGTTCTTGATGTATAGGAGACGCTGGAAAGAAGAGGAGGCTTATTGACTTAAAACAGAGTGTGTTTCAGGGATGAGAACTCTGGTCTGAATTTTCCTTCAGAAACAGAGTTAAACTCCAGGATATGTGTCTTCCTACAAGCAAGATTTCATTTCTGGTACACCTAGTGAAATTTGTGCTCAAATGATTTTTAGCAGTTCACGAACCCAACGTGATTCTCACTATTACCAAAAGAGCCTTTATGTAAGAGGAGCTGTGGTTTGTTTCAGTTTCATAAGCAGAGTTGAATTACATATGGTCCTTATGAGTAGGAAACACAGTTCTTTTTTTCAGGCCATGCTCATGGTTCTTGCTGTATTGGAGACGCTGGAAAGAAGCGCTTGCTTTTTGCATTAAAACAGAGTGTGTTTCATGGATGAGTACTCTGGTGAATTTCCCATCAGAAACGGAGTTAAACCCCAGGATCTGTGTCTTCCTACAAGCAAGAGTTCATTTCTGGAAAACCCAGTGAATTTTGGGCTCAAATGATTTTACACAGTTCATGAATCCAATGCGATTCTCACTATTAACTAAAGAGTGTTTATATAAGAAGAGCTGTGGTTTGTATTAGTTTCTTAAGCAGAGTTGAACTACATATGGTCCGTATGAGTAGGAAACACAGTTCTTTTTTTAAGGGCATGCTCATGGTTCTTGATGTATTTTAGACTGTGGAAAGAAGAGCTTGCTTCTTCCGTTAAAACAGATTGTTTTTCAAGGATGAGAACTCAGGTCTGAATTAGCCTTCAGAAATGGAGTTAAACCCCAGAATCTATGTCTTCCTACAAGTAAGAGTTCATTTCTCGTAAACCAAGTGAATTTTCATCTCAAATGATTTTACACAGTTCTAGACCCTAACACTATTATCACTATTAACTAAAGACCATTTATGTAAGAGGAGTTGTGGTCTGTATCAATTTCATTAGCAGAGTTGAACTACATATGATCCGTATGAGTAGGAAACACAGTGCTTTTATTCTGGGAATGCTCATGATTCTTGCTGTATTGGAGAGGCTGGAAAGAAGAGCTTGCTTCTTGCATTTAAACAGAATGTGCACAGTTCTAGAACCCAACACGATTATCACTATTATCTAAAGAGGATTTATGTAAGAGGAGCTGTGGTCTGCATCAATTTCATAATCCGAGTTGAATTACATATGGTCCTTATGAGTAGGAAACACAGTTCTTTTTTTCAGGCCATGGTCATGGTTCTTGCTGTATTTTAGATTCTGGAAAGAAGACCTTGCTTCTTACGTTAACACAGATTGAGTTTCAGGGATGAGAGTTCTGGTCTGACTGTCCCTTCAGACACGGAGTTAAACCCCAGGATATGTGTGTTCCTACAAGCAAGAGTTCATTTCTGGTAAAACCAGTAAATTTTGGGCTGAAATGATTTTACACAGTTCATGAATCCAACTTGATTCTAACTATTAACTAACGAGCATTTATGTAAGAGGAGCTTATGTAAGAGGAGCTGTGGTTTGTTTCAGTTACATAAGCAGAGTTGAATTACATATGGTACTTATGAGTAGGAAACACAGTTCTTTTTTTCAGGCCATGCTCATGGTTCTTGCTGTGTTATAGATTCTGGAAAGAGACCTTGCTTCTTACGTTAAAACAGAGTGATTCAGGGATGGGATCTCTGGTCTGAATTTCTCTTCGGAAAGGGAGTAAAACCCCAGGATATGTGCCTTCCTACATGCAAGAGTTCATTTCTGGAAAACCCAGTGAATTTTCGGCTCAAATGGTCTCCATAGTTCATGAACCCAACACCATTCTCACTATTTACTAAGGAGCCTTTATGTAAGAGGAGCTGTGGTTTGTATGAGTTTCATAAGCAGAGTTGAACTACATATGGTCTATATGAGTGGGAAACACAGTTCTTTTATGCTGGGCATTCTCATGGTTCTTGATGTATAGGAGACGCTGGAAAGAAGAGGAGGCTTCTTGCTTTAAAACAGAGTGTGTTTCAGGGATGAGAACTCTGGTCTGAATTTTCCTTCAGAAACAGAGTTAAACTCCAGGATATGTGTCTTCCTACAAGCAAGATTTCATTTCTGGTACACCCAGTGAAATTTGTGCTCAAATGATTTTTAGCAGTTCACGAACCCAACGTGATTCTCACTATTCGCAAAAGACCCTTTATGTAAGAGGAGCTGTGGTCTGCATCAGTATCATAAGCAGAGTTGAACTACATATGGTCCGTATGAAGAGTAAACACAATTCTTTTTTTTTTTGGGCATGCTCTTTGTTCTTGCTGTATTGGAGACGCTGGAAAGAAGAGCTTGCTTCTTGCATTAAAACAGAGTGTGTTTCATGGATGAGTACTCTGGTCTGAATTTCCCATCAGAAACGGAGTTATACCCTAGGATCTGTGTCTTGCTACAAGCTAGAATTTATTTCTGGGAAACCCAGTGAATTTTGGGCTCAAATGATTTTACACAGTTTATGAACCCAACGCGATTCTCACTATTACCAAAAGAGCCTTTATGTAAGAGGAGCTGTGGATTGTTTCAGTTTCATAAGCAGAGTTGAATTACATATGGTCCTTATGAGTAGGAAACACAGTTCGTTTTTTCAGGCCATGCTCATGGTTCTTGCTGTATTTTAAATTCTGGAAAGAAGACCTTGCTTCTTACGTTAAAACAGAGTGATTCAGGGATGAGAAATCTGGTCTGAATTTCCCTTCAGAAACGGAGTTAAACCCCAGGGTATGTGCCTTCCTACATGCAAGAGTTCATTTCTGGTAAACCCAGTGAATTTTCGGCTCAAATGATTTCCATAGTTCATGAACCCAACACCATTCTCACTATTAACTAAACAGCCTTTATGTAAGAGGAGCTGTGGTTTGTATGAGTTTCATAAGCAGAGTTGAACTACATATTGTCTGTATTAATAGGAAACACAGTTCTTTTATTCTGGGCATGCTCATGGTTCTTGATGTATAGGAGACGCTGGAAAGAAGAGGAGGCTTCTTGCCTTAAAACAGAGTGTGTTTCAGGGATGAGAACTCTGGTCTGAATTTTCCTTCAGAAACAGAGTTAAACTCCAGGATATGTGTCTTCCTACAAGCAAGATTTCATTTGTGGTACACCCAGTGAAATTTGTGCTAAAATGATTTTTAGCAGTTCAGGAACCCAACGTGATTCTCACTATTCGCAAAAGACCCTTTATGTAAGAGGAGCTGTGGTCTGCATCAGTATCATAAGCAGAGTTGAACTACATATGGTCCGTATGAAGAGTAAACACAATTCTTTTTTTTTTTGGGCATGCTCTTTGTTCTTGCTGTATTGGAGACGCTGGAAAGAAGAGCTTGCTTCTTGCATTAAAACAGAGTGTGTTTCATGGATGAGTACTCTGGTCTGAATTTCCCATCAGAAACGGAGTTATACCCTAGGATCTGTGTCTTGCTACAAGCTAGAATTTATTTCTGGGAAACCCAGTGAATTTTGGGCTCAAATGATTTTACACAGTTTATGAACCCAACGCGATTCTCACTATTACCAAAAGAGCCTTTATGTAAGAGGAGCTGTGGATTGTTTCAGTTTCATAAGCAGAGTTGAATTACATATGGTCCTTATGAGTAGGAAACACAGTTCGTTTTTTCAGGCCATGCTCATGGTTCTTGCTGTATTTTAAATTCTGGAAAGAAGACCTTGCTTCTTACGTTAAAACAGAGTGATTCAGGGATGAGAAATCTGGTCTGAATTTCCCTTCAGAAACGGAGTTAAACCCCAGGGTATGTGCCTTCCTACATGCAAGAGTTCATTTCTGGTAAACCCAGTGAATTTTCGGCTCAAATGATTTCCATAGTTCATGAACCCAACACCATTCTCACTATTAACTAAACAGCCTTTATGTAAGAGGAGCTGTGGTTTGTATGAGTTTCATAAGCAGAG
The DNA here is from genome assembly GCA_949786405.1 of Onychomys arenicola. Lineage (NCBI taxonomy): Eukaryota > Metazoa > Chordata > Mammalia > Rodentia > Cricetidae > Onychomys > Onychomys arenicola. The sequence continues at coordinate 2,990,322 of CATKUM010000028.1, forward strand.
TTGAACTACATATTGTCTGTATTAATAGGAAACACAGTTCTTTTATTCTGGGCATGCTCATGGTTCTTGATGTATAGGAGACGCTGGAAAGAAGAGGAGGCTTCTTGCCTTAAAACAGAGTGTGTTTCAGGGATGAGAACTCTGGTCTGAATTTTCCTTCAGAAACAGAGTTAAACTCCAGGATATGTGTCTTCCTACAAGCAAGATTTCATTTGTGGTACACCCAGTGAAATTTGTGCTAAAATGATTTTTAGCAGTTCAGGAACCCAACGTGATTCTCACTATTACCAAAAGAGCCTTTATGTAAGAGGAGCTGTGGTTTGTTTCAGTTTCATAAGCAGAGTTGAATTACATATGGTCCTTATGAGTAGGAAACACAGTTCTTTTTTTCAGGCCATGCTCATGGTTCTAGATGTATTTTAGATTCTAGAAAGAAGTCCTTGCTTCTTACGTTAAAACAGAGTGATTCAGGGATGGGAACTCTGGTCTGAATTTCTCTTCAGAAAGGGAGGTAAACACCAGGATATGTGCTTTCCTACATGCAAGAGTTCATTTCTGGTAATCCCAGTGAATTTTCGGTCAAATGATCTCCATAGTTCATGAACCCATCACCATTCTCACTATTAACTAAGGAGCCTTTATGTAAGAGGAGCTGTGGTTTGTATGAGTTTCATAAGCAGGGTTGAACTACATATGGACTGTATGAGTAGGAAACACAGTTCTTTTATTCTGGGCATGCTCATGGTTCTTGATGTATAGGAGACGCTGGAAAGAAGAGGAGGCTTCTTGACTTAAAACAGAGTGTGTTTCAGGGATCAAAACTCTGGTCTGAATTTTCCTTCAGAAACAGAGTTAAATCCAGGATATGTGTCTTCCTACAAGCAAGATTTCATTTCTGGTACACCCAGTGAAATTTGTGCTCAAATGATTTTTAGCAGTTCACGAACCCAACGTGATTCTCACTATTACCAAAAGAGCCTTTATGTAAGAGGAGCTGTGGTTTATTTCAGTTTCATAAGCAGAGTTGAATTACATATGGTCCTTATAAGTAGGAAACACAGTTCTTTTTTTCAGGCCATGATCATTTTTTGTTGTATTTTATATTCTGGAAAGAAGACCTTGCTTCTTACGTTAAAACACATTGTGTTTCAGGGATGAGAATTCTGGTCTGAATTTCCCTTCAGAAACACAGTTAAACCCCAGGATCTGTGTCCTACTACAAGCAAGAGTTCATTTCTTGAAAACCCAGTGAATTTTCGGCTCAAATGATTTTTCGCAGTTCAAGAAACCCAACTTAATTCTAACTTTTAACTAAAGACCATTTATGTAAGAGGAGCTGTGGTTTGTATGAGTTTAATAAGCAGAGTTGAACTACATCTGGTCCTTATGAGTAGGAAACACCGTTCTTTTTTTCTGTGCATGCTCATGGTTCCTGCTGTATTGGAGATGCTGGAAAGAAGAGCTTGCTTCTTGAATTAAAACAGAGTGAGTTTCATGGATGAGTACTCTGGTCTGAATTTCCCATCAGAAACGGAGTTAAACCCCAGGATCTGTGTCTTCCTACAAGCAAGAGTTCTTTTCTGGTAAACCCAGTGAAATTTGTGCTCAAATGATTTTTAACAGTTCAAGAACACAACGCGATTCTCACTATTACCAGAAGAGCCTTTATGTAAGAGGAGCTGTGGTTTGTTTCAGTTTCATAAGCAGAGTTGAATTACATATGGTCCTTATGAGTCAGAAACACAGTTCTTTTTTTCAGGCCATGGTCATTTTTATTGCTGTATTTTAGATTCTGGAAAGAAGACCTGGCTTCTTACCATAAAACACATTGTGTTTCAGGGATGAGAATTTTGGTCTGAATTTCCCTTCAGAAACGGAGATAAACCCCATGATCTGTGTCCTCCTACAAGCAAGAGTTCATTTCTGGAAAACCCAGTGAATTTTCGGCTCAAATGATTTTTTGCAGTTCACGAACCCAACGCAATTCTCACTTTTAACTCAAGACCATTTATGTAGTAGGAGCTGTGGTTTGTATCAGTTCCATCAGGAGAGTTGAACTACATCTGGTCTGTATGAGTAGGAAACACCGTTCTTTTTTTCTGGGCATGCTCATGGTTCTTGCTGAATTGGAGATTCTGGAAAGAATAGCTTGCTTCTTGCATTAAAACAGAGTGAGTTTCATGGATGAGTACTCTGGTCTGAATTTCCCATCAGAAACGGAGTTAAACCCCAGGATCTGTGTCTTCCTACAAGCAAGAGTTCATTTCTGGAAAACCCAGTGAAATTTGTGCTCAAATGATTTTTAGCAGTTCTCGAACCCAACGCAATTCTCACTATTACCAAAAGAGCCTTTATGTAAGAGGAGCTGTGGTCTGCATCAGTTTCATAAGCAGAGTTGAACTACATCTGGTCCGTATAAGTAGGAAACACAGTTCTTTTTTTCAGGCCATGCTCATGGTTCTTGCTGTATTTTAGATTCTGGAAAGAAGACATTACTTCTTACGTTAAAACAAATTGTTTCTCTGGGATGAGAATTCTGGTCTGAATTTCCCTTCAGAAATGGAGTTGAACCCCAGGATCTGTGTCTTCCTACAAGCAAGAGTTCCTTTTCTGTAAACCCTGTGAATTTTCGCCTCAAATGATTTCCATAGTTCATGAAACCAACACCATTCTCACTATTAACTAAACAGCCTTTATGTAAGAGGAGCTGTGGTTTGTATGAGTTTAATAAGCAGAGTTGAACTACATATGGTCTGTATGAGTAGGAAACACAGTTCATTTATTCTGGGCATGCTCATGGTTCTTGATGTATAGGAGACGCTGGAAAGAAGAGGATGCTTCTTGCCTTAAAACAGAATGTGTTTCAGTGATGAGAACTCTGGTCTGATTTTACCTTCAGAAACAGAGTTAAACTCCAGGATATGTGTCTTCCTACAAGCAAGATTTCATTTGTGGTACACCCAGTGAAATTTGTGCTCAAATGATTTTTAGCAGTTCAGGAACCCAACGTGATTCTCACTATTACCAAAAGAGCCTTTATGTAAGAGGAGCTGTGGTTTGTTTCAGTTTCATAAGCAGAGTTGAATTACATATGGTCCTTATGAGTAGGAAACACAGTTCTTTTTTTCAGGCCATGCTCATGGTTCTAGTTGTATTTTAGATTCTAGAAAGAAGTCCTTGCTTCTTACGTTAAAACAGAGTGATTCAGGGATGGGAACTCTGGTCTGAATTTCTATTCAGAAAGGGAGGTAAACACCAGGATATGTGCTTTCCTACATGCAAGAGTTCATTTCTGGTAATCCCAGTGAATTTTCGGTCAAATGATCTCCATAGTTCATGAACCCATCACCATTCTCACTATTAACTAAGGAGCCTTTATGTAAGAGGAGCTGTGGTTTGTATGAGTTTCATAAGCAGGGTTGAACTACATATGGACTGTATGAGTAGGAAACACAGTTCTTTTTTTAAGGGCATGCTCATGGTTCTTGATGTATTTTAGACTGTGGAAAGAAGAGCTTGCTTCTTCCGTTAAAACAGATTGTTTTTCAAGGATGAGAAATCAGGTCTGAATTAGCCTTCAGAAACGGAGTTAAACCCCAGAATCTATGTCTTCCTACAAGTAAGAGTTCATTTCTCATAATCCAAGTGAATTTTCAGCTCAAATGATTTTACACAGTTCTAGACCCTAACACTATTATCACTATTAACTAAAGAGCATTTATGTAAGAGGAGTTCTGGTCTGTATCAATTTCATTAGCAGAGTTGAACTACATATGGGCCGTATGAGTAGGAAACACAGTTCTTTTTTTCAGGCCATGGTCATGGTTCTTGCTGTATTTTAGATTCTGGAAAGAAGACCTTGCTTCTTACGTTAAAACAGAGTGATTCAGGGATGGGAACTCTGGTCTGAATTTCTCTTCAGAAAGGGAGTTAAACCCCAGGATATGTGCCTTCCTACATGCAAGATTTCATTTCTGGTAAACCCAGTGAATTTTCGGCTCAAATGATCTCCATAGTTCATGAACACAACACCATTCTCACTATTAACTAAGGAGACTTTATGTAAGAGGAGTTGTAGTTTGTATGAGTTTCATAAGCAGAGTTGAACTACATATGGTCTGTATGAGTAGGAAACACAGTTCTTTTATTCTGGGCATGCTCATGGTTCTTGATGTATAGGAGACGCTGGAAAGAAGAGGAGGCTTCTTGACTTAAAACAGAGTGTGTTTCAGGGATGAGAACTCTGGTCTGAATTTTCCTTCAGAAACAGAGTTAAACTCCAGGATATGTGTCTTCCTACAAGCAAGATTTCATTTCTGGTACACCTAGTGAAATTTGTGCTCAAATGATTTTTAGCAGTTCAGGAACCCAACGTGATTCTCACTATTACCAAAAGAGCCTTTATGTAAGAGGAGCTGTGGTTTGTTTCAGTTTCATAAGCAGAGTTGAATTACATATGGTCCTTATGAGTAGGAAACACAGTTCTTTTTTTCAGGCCATGCTCATGGTTCTTGCTGTATTGGAGACGCTGGAAAGAAGCGCTTGCTTTTTGCATTAAAACAGAGTGTGTTTCATGGATGAGTACTCTGGTGAATTTCCCATCAGAAACGGAGTTAAACTCCAGGATCTGTGTCTTCCTACAAGCAAGAGTTCATTTCTGGAAAACCCAGTGAATTTTGGGCTCAAATGATTTTACACAGTTCATGAATCTAATGCGATTCTCACTATTAACTAAAGAATGTTTATATAAGAGGAGCTGTGGTTTGTATTAGTTTCTTAAGCAGAGTTGAACTACATATGGTCCGTATGAGTAGGAAACACAGTTCTTTTTTTAAGGGCATGCTCATGGTTCTTGATGTATTTTAGACTGTGGAAAGAAGAGCTTGCTTCTTCCGTTAAAACAGATTGTTTTTCAAGGATGAGAACTCAGGTCTGAATTAGCCTTCAGAATTGGAGTTAAACCCCAGAATCTATGTCTTCCTACAAGTAAGAGTTCATTTCTCGTAAACCAAGTGAATTTTCATCTCAAATGATTTTACACAGTTCTAGACCCTAACACTATTATCACTATTAACTAAAGAGCATTTATGTAAGAGGAGTTGTGGTCTGTATCAATTTCATTAGCAGAGTTGAACTACATATGATCCGTATGAGTAGGAAACACAGTGCTTTTATTCTGGGAATGCTCATGATTCTTGCTGTATTGGAGAGGCTGGAAAGAAGAGCTTGCTTCTTGCATTTAAACAGAATGTGCACAGTTCTAGAACCCAACGCGATTATCACTATTAACTAAAGAGGATTTATGTAAGAGGAGCTGTGGTCTGCATCAATTTCATAATCCGAGTTGAATTACATATGGTCCTTATGAGTAGGAAACACAGTTCTTTTTTTCAGGCCATGGTCATGGTTCTTGCTGTATTTTAGAATCTGGAAAGAAGACCTTGCTTCTTACGTTAACACAGATTGAGTTTCAGGGATGAGAGTTCTGGTCTGACTGTCCTTTCAGACACGGAGTTAAACCCCAGGATATGTGTCTTCCTACAAGCAAGAGTTCATTTCTGGTAAAACCAGTAAATTTTGGGCTGAAATGATTTTACACAGTTCATGAATCCAACTTGATTCTCACTATTAACTAACGAGCATTTATGTAAGAGGAGCTTATGTAAGAGGAGCTGTGGTTTGTTTCAGTTACATAAGCAGAGTTGAATTACATATGGTACTTATGAGTAGGAAACACAGTTCTTTTTTTCAGGCCATGCTCATGGTTCTTGCTGTGTTATAGATTCTGGAAAGAGACCTTGCTTCTTACGTTAAAACAGAGTGATTCAGGGATGGGATCTCTGGTCTGAATTTCTCTTCAGAAAGGGAGTAAAACCCCAGGATATGTGCCTTCCTACATGCAAGAGTTCATTTCTGGAAAACCCAGTGAATTTTCGGCTCAAATGGTCTCCATAGTTCATGAACCCAACACCATTCTCACTATTTACTAAGGAGCCTTTATGTAAGAGGAGCTGTGGTTTGTATGAGTTTCATAAGCAGAGTTGAACTACATATGGTCTATATGAGTGGGAAACACAGTTCTTTTATGCTGGGCATTCTCATGGTTCTTGATGTATAGGAGACGCTGGAAAGAAGAGGAGGCTTCTTGCTTTAAAACAGAGTGTGTTTCAGGGATGAGAACTCTGGTCTGAATTTTCCTTCAGAAACAGAGTTAAACTCCAGGATATGTGTCTTCCTACAAGCAAGATTTCATTTCTGGTACACCCAGTGAAATTTGTGCTCAAATGATTTTTAGCAGTTCACGAACCCAACGTGATTCTCACTATTCGCAAAAGAGCCTTTATGTAAGAGGAGCTGTGGTCTGCATCAGTATCATAAGCAGAGTTGAACTACATATGGTCCGTATGAAGAGTAAACACAATTCTTTTTTTGGGGGGGGCATGCTCTTTGTTCTTGCTGTATTGGAGACGCTGGAAAGAAGAGCTTGCTTCTTGCATTAAAACAGAGTGTGTTTCATGGATGAGTACTCTGGTCTGAATTTCCCATCAGAAACGGAGTTATACCCTAGGATCTGTGTCTTGCTACAAGCTAGAATTTATTTCTGGGAAACCCAGTGAATTTTGGGCTCAAATGATTTTACACAGTTTATGAACCCAACGCGATTCTCACTATTACCAAAAGAGCCTTTATGTAAGAGGAGCTGTGGATTGTTTCAGTTTCATAAGCAGAGTTGAATTACATATGGTCCTTATGAGTAGGAAACACAGTACGTTTTTTCAGGCCATGCTCATGGTTCTTGCTGTATTTTAGATTCTGGAAAGAAGACCTTGCTTCTTACGTTAAAACAGAGTGATTCAGGGATGAGAAATCTGGTCTGAATTTCCCTTCAGAAACGGAGTTAAACCCCAGGGTATGTGCCTTCCTACATGCAAGAGTTCATTTCTGGTAAACCCAGTGAATTTTCGGCTCAAATGATTTCCATAGTTCATGAACCCAACACCATTCTCACTATTAACTAAACAGCCTTTATGTAAGAGGAGCTGTGGTTTGTATGAGTTTCATAAGCAGAGTTGAACTACATATTGTCTGTATGAGTAGGAAACACAGTTCATTTATTCTGGGCATGCTCATGGTTCTTGATGTATAGGAGACGCTGGAAAGAAGAGGATGCTTCTTGCCTTAAAACAGAATGTGTTTCAGTGATGAGAACTCTGGTCTGATTTTACCTTCAGAAACAGAGTTAAACTCCAGGATATGTGTCTTCCTACAAGCAAGATTTCATTTGTAGTACACCCAGTGAAATTTGTGCTCAAATGATTTTTAGCAGTTCAGGAACCCAACGTGATTCTCACTATTACCAAAAGAGCCTTTATGTAAGAGGAGCTGTGGTTTGTTTCAGTTTCATAAGCAGAGTTGAATTACATATGGTCCTTATGAGTAGGAAACACAGTTCTTTTTTTCAGGCCATGCTCATGGTTCTAGTTGTATTTTAGATTCTAGAAAGAAGTCCTTGCTTCTTACGTTAAAACAGAGTGATTCAGGGATGGGAACTCTGGTCTGAATTTCTATTCAGAAAGGGAGGTAAACACCAGGATATGTGCTTTCCTACATGCAAGAGTTCATTTCTGGTAATCCCAGTGAATTTTCGGTCAAATGATCTCCATAGTTCATGAACCCATCACCATTCTCACTATTAACTAAGGAGCCTTTATGTAAGAGGAGCTGTGGTTTGTATGAGTTTCATAAGCAGGGTTGAACTACATATGGACTGTATGAGTAGGAAACACAGTTCTTTTTTTAAGGGCATGCTCATGGTTCTTGATGTATTTTAGACTGTGGAAAGAAGAGCTTGCTTCTTCCGTTAAAACAGATTGTTTTTCAAGGATGAGAAATCAGGTCTGAATTAGCCTTCAGAAACGGAGTTAAACCCCAGAATCTATGTCTTCCTACAAGTAAGAGTTCATTTCTCATAATCCAAGTGAATTTTCAGCTCAAATGATTTTACACAGTTCTAGACCCTAACACTATTATCACTATTAACTAAAGAGCATTTATGTAAGAGGAGTTCTGGTCTGTATCAATTTCATTAGCAGAGTTGAACTACATATGGGCCGTATGAGTAGGAAACACAGTTCTTTTTTTCAGGCCATGGTCATGGTTCTTGCTGTATTTTAGATTCTGGAAAGAAGACCTTGCTTCTTACGTTAAAACAGAGTGATTCAGGGATGGGAACTCTGGTCTGAATTTCTCTTCAGAAAGGGAGTTAAACCCCAGGATATGTGCCTTCCTACATGCAAGATTTCATTTCTGGTAAACCCAGTGAATTTTCGGCTCAAATGATCTCCATAGTTCATGAACACAACACCATTCTCACTATTAACTAAGGAGACTTTATGTAAGAGGAGTTGTAGTTTGTATGAGTTTCATAAGCAGAGTTGAACTACATATGGTCTGTATGAGTAGGAAACACAGTTCTTTTATTCTGGGCATGCTCATGGTTCTTGATGTATAGGAGACGCTGGAAAGAAGAGGAGGCTTCTTGACTTAAAACAGAGTGTGTTTCAGGGATGAGAACTCTGGTCTGAATTTTCCTTCAGAAACAGAGTTAAACTCCAGGATATGTGTCTTCCTACAAGCAAGATTTCATTTCTGGTACACCTAGTGAAATTTGTGCTCAAATGATTTTTAGCAGTTCAGGAACCCAACGTGATTCTCACTATTACCAAAAGAGCCTTTATGTAAGAGGAGCTGTGGTTTGTTTCAGTTTCATAAGCAGAGTTGAATTACATATGGTCCTTATGAGTAGGAAACACAGTTCTTTTTTTCAGGCCATGCTCATGGTTCTTGCTGTATTGGAGACGCTGGAAAGAAGCGCTTGCTTTTTGCATTAAAACAGAGTGTGTTTCATGGATGAGTACTCTGGTGAATTTCCCATCAGAAACGGAGTTAAACTCCAGGATCTGTGTCTTCCTACAAGCAAGAGTTCATTTCTGGAAAACCCAGTGAATTTTGGGCTCAAATGATTTTACACAGTTCATGAATCTAATGCGATTCTCACTATTAACTAAAGAATGTTTATATAAGAGGAGCTGTGGTTTGTATTAGTTTCTTAAGCAGAGTTGAACTACATATGGTCCGTATGAGTAGGAAACACAGTTCTTTTTTTAAGGGCATGCTCATGGTTCTTGATGTATTTTAGACTGTGGAAAGAAGAGCTTGCTTCTTCCGTTAAAACAGATTGTTTTTCAAGGATGAGAACTCAGGTCTGAATTAGCCTTCAGAATTGGAGTTAAACCCCAGAATCTATGTCTTCCTACAAGTAAGAGTTCATTTCTCGTAAACCAAGTGAATTTTCATCTCAAATGATTTTACACAGTTCTAGACCCTAACACTATTATCACTATTAACTAAAGAGCATTTATGTAAGAGGAGTTGTGGTCTGTATCAATTTCATTAGCAGAGTTGAACTACATATGATCCGTATGAGTAGGAAACACAGTGCTTTTATTCTGGGAATGCTCATGATTCTTGCTGTATTGGAGAGGCTGGAAAGAAGAGCTTGCTTCTTGCATTTAAACAGAATGTGCACAGTTCTAGAACCCAACGCGATTATCACTATTAACTAAAGAGGATTTATGTAAGAGGAGCTGTGGTCTGCATCAATTTCATAATCCGAGTTGAATTACATATGGTCCTTATGAGTAGGAAACACAGTTCTTTTTTTCAGGCCATGGTCATGGTTCTTGCTGTATTTTAGAATCTGGAAAGAAGACCTTGCTTCTTACGTTAACACAGATTGAGTTTCAGGGATGAGAGTTCTGGTCTGACTGTCCTTTCAGACACGGAGTTAAACCCCAGGATATGTGTCTTCCTACAAGCAAGAGTTCATTTCTGGTAAAACCAGTAAATTTTGGGCTGAAATGATTTTACACAGTTCATGAATCCAACTTGATTCTCACTATTAACTAACGAGCATTTATGTAAGAGGAGCTTATGTAAGAGGAGCTGTGGTTTGTTTCAGTTACATAAGCAGAGTTGAATTACATATGGTACTTATGAGTAGGAAACACAGTTCTTTTTTTCAGGCCATGCTCATGGTTCTTGCTGTGTTATAGATTCTGGAAAGAGACCTTGCTTCTTACGTTAAAACAGAGTGATTCAGGGATGGGATCTCTGGTCTGAATTTCTCTTCAGAAAGGGAGTAAAACCCCAGGATATGTGCCTTCCTACATGCAAGAGTTCATTTCTGGAAAACCCAGTGAATTTTCGGCTCAAATGGTCTCCATAGTTCATGAACCCAACACCATTCTCACTATTTACTAAGGAGCCTTTATGTAAGAGGAGCTGTGGTTTGTATGAGTTTCATAAGCAGAGTTGAACTACATATGGTCTATATGAGTGGGAAACACAGTTCTTTTATGCTGGGCATTCTCATGGTTCTTGATGTATAGGAGACGCTGGAAAGAAGAGGAGGCTTCTTGCTTTAAAACAGAGTGTGTTTCAGGGATGAGAACTCTGGTCTGAATTTTCCTTCAGAAACAGAGTTAAACTCCAGGATATGTGTCTTCCTACAAGCAAGATTTCATTTCTGGTACACCCAGTGAAATTTGTGCTCAAATGATTTTTAGCAGTTCACGAACCCAACGTGATTCTCACTATTCGCAAAAGAGCCTTTATGTAAGAGGAGCTGTGGTCTGCATCAGTATCATAAGCAGAGTTGAACTACATATGGTCCGTATGAAGAGTAAACACAATTCTTTTTTTGGGGGGGGCATGCTCTTTGTTCTTGCTGTATTGGAGACGCTGGAAAGAAGAGCTTGCTTCTTGCATTAAAACAGAGTGTGTTTCATGGATGAGTACTCTGGTCTGAATTTCCCATCAGAAACGGAGTTATACCCTAGGATCTGTGTCTTGCTACAAGCTAGAATTTATTTCTGGGAAACCCAGTGAATTTTGGGCTCAAATGATTTTACACAGTTTATGAACCCAACGCGATTCTCACTATTACCAAAAGAGCCTTTATGTAAGAGGAGCTGTGGATTGTTTCAGTTTCATAAGCAGAGTTGAATTACATATGGTCCTTATGAGTAGGAAACACAGTACGTTTTTTCAGGCCATGCTCATGGTTCTTGCTGTATTTTAGATTCTGGAAAGAAGACCTTGCTTCTTACGTTAAAACAGAGTGATTCAGGGATGAGAAATCTGGTCTGAATTTCCCTTCAGAAACGGAGTTAAACCCCAGGGTATGTGCCTTCCTACATGCAAGAGTTCATTTCTGGTAAACCCAGTGAATTTTCGGCTCAAATGATTTCCATAGTTCATGAACCCAACACCATTCTCACTATTAACTAAACAGCCTTTATGTAAGAGGAGCTGTGGTTTGTATGAGTTTCATAAGCAGAGTTGAACTACATATTGTCTGTATGAGTAGGAAACACAGTTCATTTATTCTGGGCATGCTCATGGTTCTTGATGTATAGGAGACGCTGGAAAGAAGAGGAGGCTTCTTGACTTAAAACAGAGTGTGTTTCAGGGATGAGAACTCTGGTCTGAATTTTCCTTCAGAAACAGAGTTAAACTCCAGGATATGTGTCTTCCTACAAGCAAGATTTCATTTGTGGTACACCCAGTGAAATTTGTGCTCAAATGATTTTTAGCAGTTCAGGAACCCAACGTGATTCTCACTATTACCAAAAGAGCCTTTATGTAAGAGGAGCTGTGGTTTGTTTCAGTTTCATAAGCAGAGTTGAATTACATATGGTCCTTATGAGTAGGAAACACAGTTCTTTTTTTCAGGCCATGCTCATGGTTCTAGATGTATTTTAGATTCTAGAAAGAAGTCCTTGCTTCTTACGTTAAAACAGAGTGATTCAGGGATGGGAACTCTGGTCTGAATTTCTCTTCAGAAAGGGAGGTAAACACCAGGATATGTGCTTTCCTACATGCAAGAGTTCATTTCTGGTAATCCCAGTGAATTTTCGGTCAAATGATCTCCATAGTTCATGAACCCATCACCATTCTCACTATTAACTAAGGAGCCTTTATGTAAGAGGAGCTGTGGTTTGTATGAGTTTCATAAGCAGGGTTGAACTACATATGGACTGTATGAGTAGGAAACACAGTTCTTTTATTCTGGGCATGCTCATGGTTCTTGATGTATAGAAGACGCTGGAAAGAAGAGGAGGCTTCTTGACTTAAAACAGAGTGTGTTTCAGGGATCAAAACTCTGGTCTGAATTTTCCTTCAGAAACAGAGTTAAATCCAGGATATGTGTCTTCCTACAAGCAAGATTTCATTTCTGGTACACCCAGTGAAATTTGTGCTCAAATGATTTTTAGCAGTTCACGAACCCAACGTGATTCTCACTATTACCAAAAGAGCCTTTATGTAAGAGGAGCTGTGGTTTGTTTCAGTTTCATAAGCAGAGTTGAATTACATATGGTCCTTATAAGTAGGAAACACAGTTCTTTTTTTCAGGCCATGGTCATTTTTTGTTGTATTTTATATTCTGGAAAGAAGACCTTGCTTCTTACGTTAAAACACATTGTGTTTCAGGGATGAGAATTCTGGTCTGAATTTCCCTTCAGAAACAGAGTTAAACCCCAGGATCTGAGTCCTACTACAAGCAAGAGTTCATTTCTTGAAAACCCAGTGAATTTTCGGCTCAAATGATTTTTCGCAGTTTAAGAAACCCAACTTAATTCTCACTTTTAACTAAAGACCATTTATGTAAGAGGAGCTGTGGTTGTATCAGTTCCATCAGGAGAGTTGAACTACATCTGGTCCTTATGAGTAGGAAACACCGTTCTTTTTTTCTTTGCATGCTCATGGTTCCTGCTGTATTGGAGATGCTGGAAAGAAGAGCTTGCTTCTTGAATTAAAACAGAGTGAGTTTCATGGATGAGTACTCTGGTCTGAATTTCCCATCAGAAACGGAGTTAAACCCCAGGATCTGTGTCTTCCTACAAGCAAGAGTTCTTTTCTGGTAAACCCAGTGAAATTTGTGCTCAAATGATTTTTAACAGTTCAAGAACACAACGCGATTCTCACTATTACCAAAAGAGCCTTTATGTAAGAGGAGCTGTGGTTTCTTTCAGTTTCATAAGCAGAGTTGAATTACATATGGTCCCTAGGAGTCGGAAACACAGTTCTTTTTTTCAGGCCATGCTCATGGTTCTTGCTGTATTTTAGATTCTGGAAAGAAGACATTACTTCTTACGTTAAAACAAATTGTTTCTCTGGGATGAGAATTCTGGTCTGAATTTCCCTTCAGAAACGGAGTTGAACCCCAGGATCTGTGTCTTCCTACAAGCAAGAGTTCCTTTTCTGTAAACCCTGTGAATTTTCGCCTCAAATGATTTCCATAGTTCATGAAACCAACACCATTCTCACTATTAACTAAACAGCCTTTATGTAAGAGGAGCTGTGGTTTGTATGAGTTTAATAAGCAGAGTTGAACTACATATGGTCTGTATGAGTAGGAAACACAGTTCATTTATTCTGGGCATGCTCATGGTTCTTGATGTATAGGAGACGCTGGAAAGAAGAGGATGCTTCTTGCCTTAAAACAGAATGTGTTTCAGTGATGAGAACTCTGGTCTGATTTTTCCTTCAGAAACAGAGTTAAACTCCAGGATATGTGTCTTCCTACAAGCAAGATTTCATTTCTGGTAAACCCAGTGAAATTTGTGCTAAAATGATTTTTAGCAGATCACGAACCCAATGTGATTCTCACTATTACCAGAAGAGCCTTTATGTAAGAGGAGCTGTGGTTTGTTTCAGTTTCATAAGCAGAGTTGAATTACATATGGTCCTTATGAGTCAGAAACACAGTTCTTTTTTTCAGGCCATGGTCATTTTTGTTGCTGTATTTTAGATTCTGGAAAGAAGACCTTGCTTCTTACGATAAAACACTTTGTGTTTCAGGGATGAGAATTTTGGTCTGAATTTCCCTTCAGAAACGGAGATAAACCCCATGATCTGTGTCCTCCTACAAGCAAGAGTTCATTTCTGGAAAACCCAGTGAATTTTCGGCTCAAATGATTTTACACAGTTAATGAACCCAACACAATTCTCAATATTGACTAAAGAGCATTTATGTAAGAGGAGCTGTGGTTTGTATCAGTTTCATAAGCAGAGTTGAACTACATATGGACCGTATGAATAGGAAACACAATTCTTTTTTTTTCTGGGCATGGTCATTGTTCTTGCTGTATTGGAGACGTTGGAAAGAAGAGCTTGCTTCTTGCATTAAAACAGAGTGTGTTTCATGGATGAGTACTCTGGTCTGAATTTCCCATCAGAAACGGAGTTAAACCGCAGGATCTGTGTCTTCCTACAAGCAAGAGTTCATTTCTGGAAAACCCAGTGAATTTTGGGCTCAAATGATTTTACACAGTTAATGAACCCAACACAATTCACAATATTGACTAAAGAGCATTTATGTAAGAGGAGCTGTGGTTTGTATCAGTTTCATAAGCAGAGTTGAACTACATATGGTCCGTATGAATAGGAAACACAATTCTTTTTTTTCTGGGCATGGTCATTTTTCTTGCTGTATTGGAGACGTTGGAAAGAAGAGCTTGCTTCTTGCATTAAAACAGAGTGTGTTTCATGGATGAGTACTCTGGTCTGAATTTCCCATCAGAAACGGAGTTAAACCGCAGGATCTGTGTCTTCCTACAAGCAAGAGTTCATTTCTGGAAAACCCAGTGAATTTTGGGCTCAAAAGATTTTACACAGTTCATGAACCCAACGCGATTCTCACTATTAACTAAAGAGCATTTATGTAAGAGGAGCTGTTGTTTGTTTCAGTTTCATAAGCAGAGTTGAATTACATATGGTCCTTATGAGTAGGAAACACAGTTCTTTTTTTCAGGCCATGCTCATGGTTCTTGCTGTATTTTAGTTTCTGGAAAGAAGACCTTGCTTCTTACGTTAAAACACATTGTGTTTCAGGGATGAGAATTCTGGTCTGAATTTCCCTTCAGAAACAGAGTTAAACCCCAGGATCTGTGTCCTACTACAAGCAAGAGTTCATTTCTGGAAAACCCAGTGAATTTTCGGCTCAAATGATTTTTCGCAGTTCACGAACCCAACTTAATTCTCACTTTTAACTAAAGACCATTTATGTAAGAGGAGCTGTGGTTTGTTTCAGTTCCATCAGGAGAGTTGAACTACATCTGGTCCTTATGAATAGGAAACACAGTTCTTTTTTTCTTTGCATGCTCATGGTTCCTGCTGTATTGGAGATGCTGGAAAGAAGAGCTTGCTTCTTGAATTAAAACAGAGTGAGTTTCATGGATGAGTACTCTGGTCTGAGTTTCCCATCAGAAACGGAGTTAAACCCCAGGATCTGTGTCTTCCTACAAGCAAGATTTCATTTCTGGTAAACCCAGTGAAATTTGTGCTAAAATGATTTTTAGCAGATCATGAACCCAATGTGATTCTCACTATTACCAGAAGAGCCTTTATGTAAGAGGAGCTGTGGTTTATTTCAGTTTCATAAGCAGAGTTGAATTACATATGGTCCTTATGAGTCAGAAACACAGTTCTTTTTTTCAGGCCATGGTCATTTTTATTGCTGTATTTTAGATTCTGGAAAGAAGACATTGCTTCTTACGTTAAAACAAATTGTTACTCTGGGATGAGAATTCTGGTCTGAATTTCCCTTCAGAAACGGAGTTAAACCCCAGGATCTGTGTCTTCCTACAAGCAAGAGTTCATTTCTGGTAAACCCTGTGAAATTTGTGCTCAAATGATATTTAGCAGTTCTCGAACCCAACGCAATTCTCACTATTACCAAAAGACCCTTTATGTAAGAGGAGCTGAGGTCTGCATCAGTTTCATAAGCAGAGTTGAACTACATCTGGTCCGTATGAGTAGGAAACACAGTTCTTTTTTTCTGGGCATGCTCATGGTTCTTGCTGTATTGGAGACGCTGGAAAGAATCCCTTGCTTCTTGCATTAAAACAGTGTGTGTTTCATGGATGAGTACTCTGGTTTGAATTTCTCATCAGAAACAGAGTTTAACCCCAGGATCTGTGTCTTCCTACAAGCAAGAGTTTATTTCTGGAAAACCTAGTGAATTTTGGGCTCAAATGATTTTACACAGCTCAAGAACCCAACGCGATTCTCACTATTACCAAAAGAGCCTTTATGTAAGAGGAGCTGTGGATTGTTTCAGTTTCATAAGCAGAGTTGAATTACATATGGTCCTTATGAGTAGGAAACACAGTTCTTTATTTCAGGCCATGCTCATGGTTCTTGCTGTATTTTAGATTCTGGAAAGAAGACCTTGCTTCTTACGTTAAAACAGAGTGATTCAGGGATGAGAACTCTGGTCTGAATTTCCCTACAGAAACGGAGTTAAACCCCAGGGTATGTGCCTTCCTACATGCAAGACTTCATTTCTGGTAAACCCAGTGAATTTTTGGCTCAAATGATTTCCATAGTTCATGAACCCAACACCATTCTCACTATTAACTAAACAGCCTTTATGTAAGAGGAGCTGTGGTTTGTGTGAGTTTCATAAGCAGAGTTGAACTACATATGGTCTGTATGAGTAGGAAACACAGTTCTTTTATTCTGGGCATGCTCATGGTTCTTGATGTATTAGGAGACGCTGGAAAGAAGAGGAGGCTTCTTGCCTTAAAACAGAGTGTGTTTCAGGGATGAGAACTCTGGTCTGAATTTTCCTTCAGAAACAGAGTTAAACTCCAGGATATGTGTCTTCCTACAAGCAAGATTTCATTTCTGGTAAACCCAGTGAAATTTGTGCTAAAACGATTTTTAGCAGATCACGACCCCGATGTGATTCTCACTATTACCAGAAGAGCTTTTATATAAGAGGAGCTGTGGTTTATTTCAGTTTCATAAGCAGAGTTGAATTACATATGGTCCTTATAAGTCGGAAACACAGTTCTTTTTTTCAGGCCATGGTCATTTTTATTGCTGTATTTTATATTCTGGAAAGAAGACCTTGCTTCTTACGTTAAAACACATTGTGTTTCAGGGATGAGAATTCTGGTCTGAATTTCCCTTCAGAAACAGAGTTAAACCCCAGGATCTGTGTCCTACTAGAAGCAAGAGTTCATTTCTGGAAAACCCAGTGAATTTTCGGCTCAAATGATTTTTCGCAGTTCACGAACCCAACTTAATTCTCACCTTTAACTAAAGACCATTTATGTAAGAGGAGCTTTGGTTTGTATCAGTTCCATCAGGAGAGTTGAACTACATCTGGTCCTTATGAGTAGGAAACACCGTTCTTTTTTTCTGTGCATGCTCATGGTTCTTGCTGTATTGGAGATGCGGGAAAGAAGAGCTTGCTTCTTACATTAAAACAGTGAGTTTCATGGATGAGTACTCTGGTCTGAATTTCCCATCAGAAACGGAGTTAAACCCCAGGATCTGTGTCTTCCTACAAGCAAGAGTTCATTTTAGGTAAACCCAGTGAAATTTGTGCTCAAATGATTTTTAGCAGTTCACGAACCCAACGGGATTCTCACTATTACCAAAAGAGCCTTTATGTAAGAGTAGGTGTGGTTTCTTTCAGTTTCATAAGCAGAGTTGAATTACATATGGTCCCTATGAGTCAGAAACACAGTTCTTTTTTCAGGCCATGCTCATGGTTCTTGCTGTATTTTAGTTTCTGGAAAGAAGACCTTGCTTCTTACGTTAAAACACATTGTGTTTCAGGGATGAGAATTATGGTCTGAATTTCCCTTCAGAAACAGAGTTAAACCCCAGGATCTGTGTCCTACTACAAGCAAGAGTTCATTTCTGGAAAGCCCAGTGAATTTTCGGCTCAAATGAATTTTCGCAGTTCACGAACCCAAGTTAATTCTCACTTTTAACTAAAGACCATTTATGTAAGAGGAGCTGTGGTTTGTATCAGTTCCATCAGGAGAGTTGAACTACATCTGGTCCCTATCAATAGGAAACACAGTTCTTTTTTTCTTTGCATGCTCATGGTTCCTGCTGTATTGGAGATGCTGGAAAGAAGAGCTTGCTTCTTGAATTAAAACAGAGTGAGTTTCATGGATGAGTACTCTGGTCTGAGTTTCCCATCAGAAACGGAGTTAAACCCCAGGATCTGTGTCTTCCTACAAGCAAGATTTCATTTCTGGTAAACCCAGTGAAATTTGTGCTAAAATGATTTTTAGCAGATCACGAACCCGATGTGATTCTCACTATTACCAGAAGAGCCTTTATATAAGAGGAGCTGTGGTTTATTTCAGTTTCATAAGCAGAGTTGAATTACATATGGTCCTTATAAGTCGGAAACACAGTTCTTTTTTTCAGGCCATGGTCATTTTTATTGCTGTATTTTATATTCTGGAAAGAAGACCTTGCTTCTTACGTTAAAACACATTGTGTTTCAGGGATGAGAATTCTGGTCTGAATTTCCCTTCAGAAACAAAGTTAAACCCAAGGATCTGTGTCCTACTAGAAGCAAGAGTTCATTTCTGGAAAACTCAGTGAATTTTCGCAGTTCACAAACCCAACTTAATTCTCACCTTTAACTAAAGACCATTTATGTAAGAGGAGCTTTGGTTTGTATCAGTTCCATCAGGAGAGTTGAACTACATCTGGTCCTTATGAGTAGGAAACACCGTTCTTTTTTTCTGTGCATGCTCATGGTTCTTGCTGTATTGGAGATGCTGGAAAGAAGAGCTTGCTTCTTACATTAAAACAGTGAGTTTCATGGATGAGTACTCTGGTCTGAATTTCCCATCAGAAACGGAGTTAAACCCCAGGATCTGTGTCTTCCTACAAGCAAGAGTTCATTTCAGGTAAACCCAGTGAAATTTGTGCTAAAATGATTTTTAGCAGTTCACGAACCCAACGCGATTCTCACTATTACCAAAAGAGCCTTTATGTAAGAGGAGGTGTGGTTTCTTTCAGTTTCATAAGCAGAGTTGAATTACATATGGTCCCTATGAGTCAGAAACACAGTTCTTTTTTCAGGCAATGCTCATGGTTCTTGCTGTATTTTAGATTCTGGAAAGAAGACATTACTTCTTACGTTAAAACAAATTGTTTCTCTGGGATGAGAATTCTTGTCTGAATTTCCCTTCAAAAACGGAGTTGAACCCCAGGATCTGTGTCTTCCTACAAGCAAGAGTTCATTTCTGGTAAGCCCAGTGAATTTTTGGCTCAAATGATATTTAGCAGTCCACGAAACCAACACAATTCTCACTATTACCAAAAGAGCCTTTATGTAAGAGGACCTGTGGTCTGCATCAGTTTCATAAGCAGAGTTGAACTACATCTGGTCCGTATGAGTAGGAAACACAGTTCTTTTTTGGGGGGATGCTCATGGTTCTTGCTGTATTGGAGAGGCTGGAAAGAAGCCCTTGCTTCTTGCATTAAAACAGTGTGTGTTTCATGGATGAGTACTCTGGTCTGAATTTCCCATCAGAAACGGAGTTAAACCACAGGATCTGTGTCTTCCTACAAGCAAGAGTTTATTTCTGGAAAAGCCAGTGAATTTTGGACTCAAGTGATTTTACACAGTTCATGATCCCAACGCGATTCTCACTATTTACTAAAGAGCATTTATGTAAGAGGAGCTGTGGTTTGTTTCCTTTTCATAAGCAGAGTTGAATTACATATGGTCCTTATGAGTAGGAAACACAGTTCTTTTTTTCAGGCCATGCTTATGGTTCTTCCTGTATTTTATATTCTGGAAAGAAGACCTTGCTTCTTACGTTAAAACAGAGTGATTCAGGGATGGTAACTCTGGTCTGAATTTCTCTTCAGAAACGGAGTTAAACCCCAGGATCTGTGTCTTCCTACAAGCAAGAGTTCATTTCTGGGAAACCCAGAGAAATTTGTGCTCAAATGATTTTTAGCAGTTCTCGAACCCAACGCAATTCTCACTATTACCAAAAGAGCCTTTATGTAAGAGGAGCTGTGGTCTGCATCAGTTTCATAAGCAGAGTTGAACTACATCTGGTCCGTATGAGTAGGATACACAGTTCTTTTTTTCTGGGCATGCTCATGGTTCTTGATGTATTGGAGACGCTGGAAAGAAGCCCTTGCTTCTTGCATTAAAACAGTGTGTGTTTCATGGATGAGTACTCTGGTCTGAATTTCCCATCAGAAACGGAGTTAAACCCCAGGATCTGTGTTTTCCTACAAGCAAGAGTTCATTTCTGGAAAACCCACTGTTTTTTGGGCTCAAATGATTATTAACAGTTCAAGAACACAACGCGATTCTCACTATTACCAAAAGAGCCTTTATGTAAGAGGAGCTGTGGTTTCTTTCAGTTTCATAAGCAGAGTTGAATTACATATGGTCCCTAGGAGTCGGAAACACAGTTCTTTTTTTCAGGCCATGCTCATGGTTCTTGCTGTATTTTAGATTCTGGAAAGAAGACATTACTTCTTACGTTAAAACAAATTGTTTCTCTGGGATGAGAATTCTGGTCTGAATTTCCCTTCAGAAACGGAGTTGAACCCCAGGATCTGTGTCTTCCTACAAGCAAGAGTTCATTTCTGGTAAACCCTGTGAATTTGCGCCTCAAATGTTTTCCACAGTTCATGAACCCAACACCATTCTCACTATTAACTAAACAGCCTCTATGTAAGAGGAGCTGTGGTTTGTATGAGTTTAATAAGCAGAGTTGAACTACATATGGTCTGTATGAGTAGGAAACACAGTTCATTTATTCTGGGCATGCTCATGGTTCTTGATGTATAGGAGACGCTGGAAAGAAGAGGATGCTTCTTGCCTTAAAACAGAATGTGTTTCAGTGATGAGAACTCTGGTCTGATTTTTCCTTCAGAAACAGAGTTAAACTCCAGTATATGTGTCTTCCTACAAGCAAGATTTCATTTCTGGTAAACCCAGTGAAATTTGTGCTAAAATGATTTTTAGCAGATCACGAACCCAGTGTGATTCTCACTATTACCAGAAGAGCCTTTATGTAAGAGGTGCTGTGGTTTGTTTCAGTTTCATAAGCAGAGTTGAATTACATATGGTCCTTATGAGTCAGAAACACAGTTCTTTTTTTCAGGCCATGGTCATTTTTATTGCTGTATTTTATATTCTGGAAAGAAGACCTTGCTTCTTACCATGAAACACATTGTGTTTCAGGGATCAGAATTCTGGTCTGAATTTCCCTTCAGAAACGGAGATAAACCCCATGATCTGTGTCCTCCTTCAAGCAAGAGTTCATTTCTGGAAAACCCAGTGAATTTTCGGCTCAAATGATTTTTTGCAGTTCACGAACCCAACGCAATTCTCACTTTTAACTCAAGACCATTTATGTAGTAGGAGCTGTGGTTTGTATCAGTTCCATCAGGAGAGTTGAACTACATCTGGTCCGTATGAGTAGGAAACACCGTTCTTTTTTTCTGGGCATGCTCATGGTTCTTGCTGAATTGGAGATGCTGGAAAGAATAGCTTGCTTCTTGCATTAAAACAGAGTGAGTTTCATGGATGAGTACTCTGGTCTGAATTTCCCATCAAAACGGAGTTAAACCCCAGGATCTGTGTCTTCCTACAAGCAAGAGTTCATTTCTGGGAAACCCAGTGAAATTTGTGCTCAAATGATTTTTAGCAGTTCTCGAACCCAACGCAATTCTCACTATTACCAAAAGAGCCTTTATGTAAGAGGAGCTGTGGTCTGCATCAGTTTCATAAGCAGAGTTGAACTACATCTGGTCCGTATGAGTAGGAAACACAGTTCTTTTTTTCTGGGCATGCTCATGGTTCTTGCTGTATTGGAGACGCTGGAAAGAAGCCCTTGCTTCTTGCATTAAAACAGTGTGTGTTTCATGGATGAGTACTCTGGTCTGAATTTCCCATCAGAAACGGAGTTAAACCCCAGGATCTGTGTCTTCCTACAAGCAAGAGTTCATTTCTGGAAAACCCAGTGAATTTTGGGCTCAAATGATTTTACACAGTTAATGAACCCAACACAATTCACAATATTGACTAAAGAGCATTTATGTAAGAGGAGCTGTGGTTTGTATCAGTTTCATAAGCAGAGTTGAACTGCATATGGTCCGTATGAATAGGAAACACAATTCTTTTTTTTCTGGGCATGGTCATTTTTCTTGCTGTATTGGAGACGTTGGAAAGAAGAGCTTGCTTCTTGCATTAAAACAGAGTGTGTTTCATGGATGAGTACTCTGGTCTGAATTTCCCATCAGAAACGGAGTTAAACCGCAGGATCTGTGTCTTCCTACAAGCAAGAGTTCATTTCTGGAAAACCCAGTGAATTTTGGGCTCAAAAGATTTTACACAGTTCATGAACCCAACGCTATTCTCACTATTAACTAAAGAGCATTTATGTAAGAGGAGCTGTTGTTTGTTTCAGTTTCATAAGCAGAGTTGAATTACATATGGTCCTTATGAGTAGGAAACACAGTTCTTTTTTTCAGGCCATGCTCATGGTTTTTGCTGTATTTTAGTTTCTGGAAAGAAGACCTTGCTTCTTACGTTAAAACACATTGTGTTTCAGGGATGAGAATTCTGGTCTGAATTTCCCTTCAGAAACAGAGTTAAACCCCAGGATCTGTATCCTACTACAAGCAAGAGTTTATTTCTGGAAAACCCAGTGAATTTTCGGCTCAAATGATTTTTCGCAGTTCACGAACCCAACTTAATTCTCATTTTTATCTAAAGACCATTTATGTAAGAGGAGCTTTGGTTTGTATCAGTTCCATCAGGAGAGATGAACTACATCTGTTCCTTATGAATAGGAAACACCGTTCTTTTTTTCTTTGCATGCTCATGGATCCTGCTGTATTGGAGATGCTGGAAAGAAGAGCTTGCTTCTTGAATTAAAACAGAGTGAGTTTCATGGATGAGTACTCTGGTCTGAGTTTCCCATCAGAAATGGAGTTAAACCCCAGGATCTGTGTCTTCCTACAAGCAAGAGTTCATTTCTGGTAAACCCACTGTTTTTTGGGCTCAAATGATTTTTAACAGTTCAAGAACACAACACGATTCTCACTATTACCAAAAGAGCCTTTATGTAAGAGGAGCTGCGGTTTCTTTCAGTTTCATAAGCAGAGTTGAATTACATATGGTCCCTATGAGTCGGAAACACAGTTCTTTTTTTAGGCCATGCTCATGGTTCTTGCTGTATTTTAGATTCTGGAAAGAAGACATTACTTCTTACGTTAAAACAAATTGTTTCTCTGGGATGAGAATTCTGGTCTGAATTTCCCTTCAGAAACGGAGTTGAACCCCAGGATCTGTGTCTTCCTACAAGCAAGAGTTCATTTCTGGTAAACCCTGTGAATTTTCGCCTCAAATGCTTTCCATAGTTCATGAACCCAACACCATTCTCACTATTAACTAAACAGCCTTTATGTAAGAGGAGCTGTGGTTTGTATGAGTTTAATAAGCAGAGTTGAACTACATCTGGTCCGTAGGAGTAGGAAACACAGTTCTTTTTTTCTGGGCATGCTCATGGTTCTTGCTGTATTGGAGACGCTGGAAAGAAGCCCTTGCTTCTTGCATTAAAACAGTGTGTGTTTCATGGATGAGTACTCTGGTTTGAATTTCTCATCAGAAACAGAGTTTAACCCCAGGATCTGTGTCTTCCTACAAGCAAGAGTTTATTTCTGGAAAACCCAGTGAATTTTGGGCTCAAATGATTTTACACAGCTCAAGAACCCAACGCGATTCTCACTATTACCAAAAGAGCCTTTATGTAAGAGGAGCTGTGGATTGTTTCAGTTTCATAAGCAGAGTTGAATTACATATGGTCCTTATGAGTAGGAAACACAGTTCTTTTATTCTGGGCATGCTCATGGTTCTTGATGTATAGGAGACGCTGGAAAGAAGAGGAGGCTTCTTGACTTAAAACACAGTGTTTTTCAGGGATGAGAACTCTGGTCTGAATTTTCCTTCAGAAACAGAGTTAAACTCCAGGATATGTGTCTTCCTACAAGCAAGATTTCATTTCTGGTACATCCAGTGAAAATTGTGCTCAAATGATTTTTAGCAGTTCACAAACCCAACGTGATTCTCACTATTACCAAAAGAGCCTTTATGTAAGAGGAGCTGTGGTTTGTTTCAGTTTCATAAGCAGAGTTGAATTACATATGGTTCTTATGAGTAGGAAACACAGTTCTTTCTTTCAGGCCATGCTCATGGTTCTTGCTGTATTGGAGAAGCTGGAAAGAAGACCTTGCTTCTTACGTTAAAACACATTGTGTTTCAGGGATGAGAATTCTGGTCTGAATTTCCCTTCAGAAACGGAGTTGAACCCCAGGATCTGTGTCTTCCTACAAGCAAGAGTTCATTACTGGTAAACCCTGTGAGATTTGTGCTCAAATGATTTTTAGCAGTCACAAACCCAACGCAATTCTCACTATTACAAAAAGAGCCTTTATGTAAGAGGAGCTCTGGTCTGCATCAGTTTCATAAGCAGAGTTGAACTACATCTGGTCCGTATGAGTAGGAAACACAGTTCTTTTTTTCTGGGCATGCTCATGGTTCTTGCTGTATTGGAGACGCTGGAAAGAAGCCCTTGCTTCTTGCATTAAAACAGTGTGTGTTTCATGGATGAGTACTCTGGTCTGAATTTCCCATCAGAAACGGAGTTAAACCCCAGGATTTGTGTCTTCCTACAAGCAAGAGTACATTTCTGGAAAACCCAGTGTATTTTGGGCTCAAATGATTTTACACAGTTAATGAACCCAACACAATTCTCAATATTGACTAAAGAGCATTTATGTAAGCGGAGCTGTGGTTTGTATCAGTTTCAAAAGCAGAGTTGAACTACATATGGTCCGTATGAATAGTAAAACACAATTCTTTTTTTTCTGGGATCGGTCATTTTTCTTGCTGCATTGGAGACGCTCGAAAGAAGAGCTTTCTTCTGGCATTAAAACAGAGTGTGTTTCATGGATGAGTACTCTGGTCTGAATTTCCCATCAGAAACGGAGTTAAACCACAGGATCTGTGTCTTCCTACAAGCAAGATTTCATTTCTGGTAAACCCAGTGAAATTTGTGTTCAAATGATTTTTAGCAGTTCACGAACCCAAGGCGATTCTCACTATTAGCAAAAGAGCCTTTATGTAAGAGGAGCTGTGGTTTGTTTCAGTTTCATAAGCAGAGTTGAAGTACATATGGTCCTTATGAGTGGGAAACACAGTTCTTTTTTTCAGGCCATGTTCATGGTTCTTGCTGTATTTTAGATTCTGGAAAGAAGAACTTTCTTCTTACTATAAAATCAATTGTTTTTCAGGGATGAGAATTCTGGTCTGAATTTCCCTTCAGAAACGGAGTTAAACCGCAGGATCTGTGTCTTCCTACAAGCAAGAGTTCATTTCTGGAAAACCCAGTGAATTTTGGGCTCAAATGATTTTTCACAGTTCACGAACCCAACGAAATTCTCACTATTACCTAAGAGCATTTATGTAAGAGGAGCTGTGGTCTGCATCAGTATCATAAGCAGAGTTGAACTACATATGGTCCGTATGAAGAGTAAACACAATTCTTTTTTTTTCTGGGCATGCTCATTGTTCTTGCTGTATTGGGGACGCTGGAAAGAAGTGCTTGCTTCTTGCATTAAAACAGAGTGTGTTTCATGGAGAGTACTCTGGTTTGAATTTCCTATCAGAAACAGAGTTTAACCCCAGGATCTGTGTCTTCCTACAAGCAAGAGTTTATTTCTGGAAGACACAGTGAATTTTGGGCTCAAATGATTTTACACAGTTCATGAACCCAACACGATTCTCACTATTACCAAAAGAGCCTTTATGTAAGAGGAGCTGTGGATTGTTTCAGTTTCATAAGCAGAGTTGAATTACATATGGTCCTTATGAGTAGGAAACACAGTTCTTTTTTTCAGGCCATGCTCATGGTTCCTGCAGTATTTTAGATTCTGGAAAGAAGACCTTGCTTCTTACGTTAAAACAGAGTGATTCAGGGATGAGAACTCTGGTCTGAATTTCCCTTCAGAAATGGAGTTAAACCCCAGGATCTGTGTCTTCCTACAAACAAGAGTTCATTTCTGGTAAACCCTGTGAAATTTGTGCTCAAATGATATTTAGCAGTTCACGAACCCAACGCAATTCTCACTATTACCAAAAGAGCCTTTATGTAAGAGGAGCTGTGGTAAGCATAACTTTCATAAGCAGAGTTGAAGTTCATCTGGTCCATATGAGTAGAAAACACAGTTCTTTTTTTCAGGCCATGCTCATGGTTATTGCTGTATAGGAGACGCTGGAAAGAAGCGCTTGCTTCTTGCATTAAAACAGAGTGTGTGTCAGGGATGAGTACTCTGGTCTGAATTTCCCATCAGAACCGGAGTTAAACCACAGGATCTGTGTCTTCCTACAAGCAAGAGTTTATTTCTGGAAAACCCAGTGAATTTTGGACTCAAATGATTTTACACAGTTCATGAACCCAACGCGATTCTCACTATTTACTAAAGAGCATTTATGTAAGAAGAGCTGTGGTTTGTTTCCGTTTCATATGCAGAGTTGAATTACATATGGTCCTTATGAGTAGGAAACACAGTTCTTTTTTTCAGGCCATGCTCATGGTTCTTGCTGTATTTTAGATTCTGGAAAGAAGACCTTGCTTCTTACGTTAAAACAGAGTGATTCAGGGATGGGAACTCTGGTCTGAATTTCTCTTCAGAAAGGGAGTTAAACCCCAGAATATGTGCCTTCCTACATGCAGGAGTTCATTTCTGGTAAACCCAGTGAATTTTCGGCTGAAATGATCTCCATAGTTCATGAACCCAACACCATTCTCACTATTAACTAAGGAGCCTTTATGTAAGAGGAGCTGTGGTTTGTATGAGTTTCATAAGCAGAGTTGAACTACATATGGTCTGTATGAGTAGGAAACACAGTTCTTTTATTCTGGGCATGCTCATGGTTCTTGATGTATAGGAGACGCTGGAAAGAAGAGGAGGCTTCTTGACTTAAAACAGAGTGTGTTTCAGGGATGAGAACTCTGGTCTGAATTTTCCTTCAGAAACAGAGTTAAACTCCAGGATATGTGTCTTCCTACAAGCAAGATTTCATTTCTGGTACACCCAGTGAAATTTGTGCTCAAATGATTTTTAGCAGTTCACGAACCCAACGTGATTCTCACTATTACCAAAAGAGCCTTTATGTAAGAGGAGCTGTGGTTTGTTTCAGTTTCATGAGCAGAGTTGAATTACATATGGTCCATATGAGTAGGAAACACAGTTCTTTCTTTCAGGCCATGCTCATGGTTCTTGCTGTATTGGAGACGCTGGAAAGAAGACCTTGCTTCTTACGTTAAAACAAATTGTTACTCTGGGATGAGAATTCTGGTCTGAATTTCCCTTCAGAAACGGAGTTAAACCCCAGGATCTGTGTCTTCCTACAAGCAAGAGTTCATTTCTGGAAAACCCAGTGTATTTTGGGCTCAAATGATTTTACACAGTTAATGAACCCAACACAATTCTCAATATTGACTAAAGAGCATTTATGTAAGAGGAGCTGTGGTTTGTATCAGTTTCATAAGCAGAGTTGAACTACATATGGCCGTATGAATAGTAAAACACAATTCTTTTTTTTCTGGGAATGGTCATTTTTCTTGCTGTATTGGAGACGCTGGAAAGAAGAGCTTTCTTCTGGCATTAAAACAGAGTGTGTTTCATGGATGAGTACTCTGGTTTGAATTTCCTATCAGAAACAGAGTTTAACCCCAGGATCTGTGTCTTCCTACAAGCAAGAGTTTATTTCTGGAAGACACAGTGAATTTTGGGCTCAAATGATATTTAGCAGTTCACGAACCCAACGCAATTCTCACTATTACCAAAAGAGCCTTTATGTAAGAGGAGCTGTGGTAAGCATAACTTTCATAAGCAGAGTTGAAGTTCATCTGGTCCATATGAGTAGAAAACACAGTTCTTTTTTTCAGGCCATGCTCATGGTTATTGCTGTATAGGAGACGCTGGAAAGAAGCGCTTGCTTCTTGCATTAAAACAGAGTGTGTGTCAGGGATGAGTACTCTGGTCTGAATTTCCCATCAGAACCGGAGTTAAACCACAGGATCTGTGTCTTCCTACAAGCAAGAGTTTATTTCTGGAAAACCCAGTGAATTTTGGACTCAAATGATTTTACACAGTTCATGAACCCAACGCGATTCTCACTATTTACTAAAGAGCATTTATGTAAGAAGAGCTGTGGTTTGTTTCCGTTTCATATGCAGAGTTGAATTACATATGGTCCTTATGAGTAGGAAACACAGTTCTTTTTTTCAGGCCATGCTCATGGTTCTTGCTGTATTTTAGATTCTGGAAAGAAGACCTTGCTTCTTACGTTAAAACAGAGTGATTCAGGGATGGGAACTCTGGTCTGAATTTCTCTTCAGAAAGGGAGTTAAACCCCAGAATATGTGCCTTCCTACATGCAGGAGTTCATTTCTGGTAAACCCAGTGAATTTTCGGCTCAAATGATCTCCATAGTTCATGAACCCAACACCATTCTCACTATTAACTAAGGAGCCTTTATGTAAGAGGAGCTGTGGTTTGTATGAGTTTCATAAGCAGAGTTGAACTACATATGGTCTGTATGAGTAGGAAACACAGTTCTTTTATTCTGGGCATGCTCATGGTTCTTGATGTATAGGAGACGCTGGAAAGAAGAGGAGGCTTCTTGACTTAAAACAGAGTGTGTTTCAGGGATGAGAACTCTGGTCTGAATTTTCCTTCAGAAACAGAGTTAAACTCCAGGATATGTGTCTTCCTACAAGCAAGATTTCATTTCTGGTACACCCAGTGAAATTTGTGCTCAAATGATTTTTAGCAGTTCACGAACCCAACGTGATTCTCACTATTACCAAAAGAGCCTTTATGTAAGAGGAGCTGTGGTTTGTTTCAGTTTCATAAGCAGAGTTGAATTACATATGGTCCTTATGAGTAGGAAACACAGTTCTTTCTTTCAGGCCATGCTCATGGTTCTTGCTGTATTGGAGACGCTGGAAAGAAGACCTTGCTTCTTACGTTAAAACACATTGTGTTCCAGGGATGAGAATTCTGGTCTGAATTTCCTATCAGAAACGGAGTTAAACCCCAGGATCTGTGTCTTCCTACAAGCAAGAGTTCATTTCTGGTAAACCCTGTGAGATTTGTGCTCAAATGATTTTTAGCAGTCACAAACCCAACGCAATTCTCACTATTACCAAAAGAGCCTTTATGTAAGAGGAGCTCTGGTCTGCATCAGTTTCATAAGCAGAGTTGAAATACATCTGGTCCGTATGAGTAGGAAACACAGTTCTTTTTTTCTGGGCATGCTCATGGTTCTTGCTCTATTTTAGATTCTGGAAAGAAGACCTTGCTTCTTACGTTAAAACAGAGTGATTCAGGGATGAGAACTCTGGTCTGAATTTCCCTTCAGAGGCCGAGTTAAACCCCAGGATCTGTGTCTTCCTACAAGCAAGAGCTCATTTCTGGTAAAACCAGTGAATTTTGGGCTCAAATGATTTTACACAGTTCATGAATCCAACTCGATTCTCACTATTAACTAACGAGCATTTATGTAAGAGGAGCTGTGGTTTGTTTCAGTTACATAAACAGAGTTGAATTACATATGGTACTTATGAGTCGGAAACACAGTTCTTTTTCTCAGGCTATGCTCATGGTTCTTGCTGTATTTTAGATTCTGGAAAGAAGACCTTGCTTCTTACGTTAAAACAGAGTGATTCAAGGATGGGAACTCTGGTCTGAATTTCTCTTCAGAAAGGGAGTTAAACCCCAGAATATGTGCCTTCCTACATGCAGGAGTTCATTTCTGTTAAACCCAGTGAATTTTCGGCTCAAATGATCTCCATAGTTCATGAACCCAACACCATTCTCACTATTGACTAAGGAGCCTTTATGTAAGAGGAGCTGTGGTTTGTATGAGTTTCATAAGCAGAGTTAAACTACATATGGTCTGTATGAGTAGGAAACACAGTTCTTTTATTCTGTGCATGCTCATGATTCTTGATGTATAGGAGACGCTGGAAAGAAGAGGAGGCTTCTTGACTTAAAACAGAGTGTGTTTCAGGGATGAGAACTCTGGTCTGATTTTTCCTTCAGAAACAGAGTTAAACTCCAGGATATGTGTCTTCCTACAAGCAAGATTTCATTTCTGGTACACCCAGTGAAATTTGTGCTCAAATGATTTTTAGCAGTTCACGAACCCAACGTGATTCTCACTATTACCAAAAGAGCCTTTATGTAAGAGGAGCTGTGGTTTGTTTCAGTTTCATAAGCAGAGTTGAATTACATATGGTCCTTATGAGTCAGAAACACAGTTCTTTTTTTCAGGCCATGGTCATGGTTCTTGCTGTATTTTAGATTCTGGATAGAAGACCTTGCTTCTTATGTTAAAACACAATGTGTTTCATGGATGAGAATTCTGGTGTGAATTTCCCTTCAGAAGCCGAGTTAAACCCCAGGATCTGTGTCTTCCTACAAGCAAGAGCTCATTTCTGGTAAAACCAGTGAATTTTGGGCTCAAATGATTTTACACAGTTCATGAATCCAACTCGATTCTCACTATTAACTAACGAGCATTTATGTAAGAGGAGCTGTGGTTTGTTTCAGTTACATAAACAGAGTTGAATTACATATGGTACTTATGAGTCGGAAACACAGTTCTTTTTCTCAGGCCATGCTCATGGTTCTTGCTGTATTTTAGATTCTGGACAGAAGACCTTGCTTCTTACGTTAAAACAGATTGTGTTTCATGGATGAGAATTATTGTCTGAATTTCCCTTCAGAATCGGAGTTAAACCCCAGGACCTGTGACTTCCTACAAGCAAGAGTTCATTTCTTGAAAACCCAGTGAATTTTGGGCTCAAATGATTTTACACAGTTCATGAACCCAACGCGATTCTCACTATTAACTAAAGAGCATTTATGTAAGAGGAGCTGTGGTTTCTTTCAGTTTCATATGCAGAGTTGAATTACATATGGTCCTTATGAGTAGGAAACACAGTTCTTTTTTCAGGCCATCTCATGGTTCTTGCTGTATTTTAGTTTCTGGAAAGAAGATCTTGCTACTTACAATAAAACAGATTGTCTTTCAGGGATGAGAATTCTGGTCTGAATTTCCCTTCAGAAGCCAAGTTAAACCCCAGGATCTGTGTCTTCCTACAAGCAAGAGCTCATTTCTGGAAAACCCAGTGAATTTTGGGCTCAAATGATTTTACACAGTTAATGAACCCAACGCGATTTGCAATAATAACTAAAGAGCATTTATGTAAGAGGAGGTGTGGTGTGCATCAATTTTATAATCCTAGTTGAATTACATATGGTCCTTATGAGTAGGAAACACAGTTCTTTTTTTCAGGCCATGCTTATGGTTCTTGCTGTATTTTATATTCTGGAAAGAAGACCTTGCTTCTTACGTTAAAACAGAGTGATTCAGGGATGGTAACTGTGGTGTGAATTTCTCTTCAGAAAGGTAGTTAAACCCCAGAATATGTGCCTTCCTACATGCAAGAGTTCATTTCTGGTAAACCCAGTGATTTTTCGGCTCAAATGATCTCCATAGTTCATGAACCCAACACCATTCTCACTATTAACTAAGGAGCCTTTATGTAAGAGGAGCTGTGGTTTGTATGAGTTTCATAAGCAGAGTTGAACTACATATGGTCTGTATGAGTAGGAAACACAGTTCTTTTATTCTGGGCATGCTCATGGTTCTTGATGTATAGGAGACGCTGGAAAGAAGAGGAGGCTTCTTGACTTAAAACAGAGTGTTTTTCAGGGATGAGAACTCTGGTCTGAATTTTCCTTCAGAAACAGAGTTAAACTCCAGGATATGTGTCTTCCTACAAGCAAGATTTCATTTCTGGTACATCCAGTGAAATTTGTGCTCAAATGATTTTAGCAGTTCAGGAACCCAACGTGATTCTCACTATTACCAAAAGAGCCTTTATGTAAGAGGAGCTGTGGTTTGTTTCAGTTTCATAAGCAGAGTTGAATTACATATGGTCCTTATGAGTAGGAAATACAGTTCTTTCTTTCAGGCCATGCTCATGGTTCTTGCTGTATTGGAGAAGCTGGAAAGAAGACCTTGCTGCTTACGTTAAAACACATTGTGTTCCAGGGATGAGAATTCTGGTCTGAATTTCCCATCAGAAACGGAGTTAAACCCCAGGATCTGTGTCTTCCTACAAGCAAGAGTTCATTTCTGGTAAACCCTGTGAGATTTGTGCTCAAATGATTTTTAGCAGTCACAAACCCAACGCAATTCTCACTATTACCAAAAGAGCCTTTATGTAAGAGGAGCTCTGGTCTGCATCAGTTTCATAAGCAGAGTTGAAATACATCTGGTCCATATGAGTAGGAAACACAGTTCTTTTTTTCTGGGCATGCTCATGGTTCTTGCTGTAACGGAGACGCTGGAAAGAAGCCCTTGCTTCTTGCATTAAAACAGTGTGTGTTTCATGGATGAGTACTCTGGTCTGAATTTCCCATCAGAAACGGAGTTAAACCCCAGGATCTGTGCCTTCCTACAAGCAAGAGTTCATTTCTGGAAAACCCAGTGTATTTTGGGCTCAAATGATTTTACACAGTTAATGAACCCAACACAATTCTCAATATTGACTAAAGAGCATTTATGTAAGAGGAGCTGTGGTTTGTATGAGTTTCATAAGCAGAGTTGAACTACATATGGTCTGTATGAGTAGGAAACACAGTTCTTTTATTCTGGGCATGCTCATGGTTCTTGATGTATAGGAGACGCTGGAAAGAAGCGCTTGCTTTTTGCATTAAAACAGATTGTGTTTCATGGATGAGTACTCTGGTCTGAATTTCCTATCAGAAACGGAGTTAAACCCCAGGATCTGTGTCTTCCTACAAGCAAGAGTTCATTTCTGGAAAACCCAGTGAATTTTGGGCTCAAATGATTTTTCACAGTTCACGAACCCAACGCAATCCTCACTATTACCTAAGAGCATTTATGTAAGAGGAGCTGTGGTCTGCATCAGTATCATAAGCAGAGTTGAACTACATATGGTCCGTATGAAGAGTAAACACAATTCTTTTTTTTCTGGGCATGCTCATTGTTCTTGCTGTATTGGGGACGCTGGAAAGAAGTGCTTGCTTCTTGCACTAAAACAGAGTGTGTTTCATGGATGAGTACTCTAGTTTGAATTTCCTATCAGAAACAGAGTTTAACCCCAGGATCTGTGTCTTCCTACAAGCAAGAGTTTATTTCTGGAAGACACAGTGAATTTTGGGCTCAAATGATTTTACACAGTTCATGAACCCAACGCGATTCTCACTATTACCAAAAGAGCCTTTATGTAAGAGGAGCTGTGGTTTGTTTCAGTTTCATAAGCAGAGTTGAATTACATATGGTCCTTATGAGTAGGAAATACAGTTCTTTCTTTCAGGCCATGCTCATGGTTCTTGCTGTATTGGAGAAGCTGGAAAGAAGACCTTGCTGCTTACGTTAAAACACATTGTGTTCCAGGGATGAGAATTCTGGTCTGAATTTCCCATCAGAAACGGAGTTAAACCCCAGGATCTGTGTCTTCCTACAAGCAAGAGCTCATTTCTGGTAAAACCAGTGAATTTGGGGCTCAAATGATTTTACACAGTTCATGAATCCAACTCGATTCTCACTATTAACTAACGAGCATTTATGTAAGAGGAGCTGTGGTTTGTTTCAGTTACATAAACAGAGTTGAATTATATATGGTACTTATGAGTCGGAAACACAGTTCTTTTTCTCAGGCCATGCTCATGGTTCTTGCTGTATTTTAGATTCTGGACAGAAGACCTTGCTTCTTACGTTAAAACAGATTGTGTTTCATGGATGAGAATTATTGTCTGAATTTCCCTTCAGAATCGGAGTTAAACCCCAGGACCTGTGACTTCCTACAAGCAAGAGTTCATTTCTTGAAAACCCAGTGAATTTTGGGCTCAAATGATTTTACACAGTTCATGAACCCAACGCGATTCTCACTATTAACTAAAGAGCATTTATGTAAGAGGAGCTGTGGTTTCTTTCAGTTTCATATGCAGAGTTGAATTACATATGGTCCTTATGAGTAGGAAACACAGTTCTTTTTTCAGGCCATCTCATGGTTCTTGCTGTATTTTAGTTTCTGGAAAGAAGATCTTGCTACTTACAATAAAACAGATTGTCTTTCAGGGATGAGAATTCTGGTCTGAATTTCCCTTCAGAAGCCAAGTTAAACCCCAGGATCTGTGTCTTCCTACAAGCAAGAGCTCATTTCTGGAAAACCCAGTGAATTTTGGGCTCAAATGATTTTACACAGTTAATGAACCCAACGCGATTTGCAATAATAACTAAAGAGCATTTATGTAAGAGGAGGTGTGGTGTGCATCAATTTTATAATCCTAGTTGAATTACATATGGTCCTTATGAGTAGGAAACACAGTTCTTTTTTTCAGGCCATGCTTATGGTTCTTGCTGTATTTTATATTCTGGAAAGAAGACCTTGCTTCTTACGTTAAAACAGAGTGATTCAGGGATGGTAACTGTGGTGTGAATTTCTCTTCAGAAAGGTAGTTAAACCCCAGAATATGTGCCTTCCTACATGCAAGAGTTCATTTCTGGTAAACCCAGTGATTTTTCGGCTCAAATGATCTCCATAGTTCATGAACCCAACACCATTCTCACTATTAACTAAGGAGCCTTTATGTAAGAGGAGCTGTGGTTTGTATGAGTTTCATAAGCAGAGTTGAACTACATATGGTCTGTATGAGTAGGAAACACAGTTCTTTTATTCTGGGCATGCTCATGGTTCTTGATGTATAGGAGACGCTGGAAAGAAGAGGAGGCTTCTTGACTTAAAACAGAGTGTTTTTCAGGGATGAGAACTCTGGTCTGAATTTTCCTTCAGAAACAGAGTTAAACTCCAGGATATGTGTCTTCCTACAAGCAAGATTTCATTTCTGGTACATCCAGTGAAATTTGTGCTCAAATGATTTTAGCAGTTCAGGAACCCAACGTGATTCTCACTATTACCAAAAGAGCCTTTATGTAAGAGGAGCTGTGGTTTGTTTCAGTTTCATAAGCAGAGTTGAATTACATATGGTCCTTATGAGTAGGAAATACAGTTCTTTCTTTCAGGCCATGCTCATGGTTCTTGCTGTATTGGAGAAGCTGGAAAGAAGACCTTGCTGCTTACGTTAAAACACATTGTGTTCCAGGGATGAGAATTCTGGTCTGAATTTCCCATCAGAAACGGAGTTAAACCCCAGGATCTGTGTCTTCCTACAAGCAAGAGTTCATTTCTGGTAAACCCTGTGAGATTTGTGCTCAAATGATTTTTAGCAGTCACAAACCCAACGCAATTCTCACTATTACCAAAAGAGCCTTTATGTAAGAGGAGCTCTGGTCTGCATCAGTTTCATAAGCAGAGTTGAAATACATCTGGTCCATATGAGTAGGAAACACAGTTCTTTTTTTCTGGGCATGCTCATGGTTCTTGCTGTAACGGAGACGCTGGAAAGAAGCCCTTGCTTCTTGCATTAAAACAGTGTGTGTTTCATGGATGAGTACTCTGGTCTGAATTTCCCATCAGAAACGGAGTTAAACCCCAGGATCTGTGTCTTCCTACAAGCAAGAGTTCATTTCTGGAAAACCCAGTGTATTTTGGGCTCAAATGATTTTACACAGTTAATGAACCCAACACAATTCTCAATATTGACTAAAGAGCATTTATGTAAGAGGAGCTGTGGTTTGTATGAGTTTCATAAGCAGAGTTGAACTACATATGGTCTGTATGAGTAGGAAACACAGTTCTTTTATTCTGGGCATGCTCATGGTTCTTGATGTATAGGAGACGCTGGAAAGAAGCGCTTGCTTTTTGCATTAAAACAGATTGTGTTTCATGGATGAGTACTCTGGTCTGAATTTCCTATCAGAAACGGAGTTAAACCCCAGGATCTGTGTCTTCCTACAAGCAAGAGTTCATTTCTGGAAAACCCAGTGAATTTTGGGCTCAAATGATTTTTCACAGTTCACGAACCCAACGCAATCCTCACTATTACCTAAGAGCATTTATGTAAGAGGAGCTGTGGTCTGCATCAGTATCATAAGCAGAGTTGAACTACATATGGTCCGTATGAAGAGTAAACACAATTCTTTTTTTTCTGGGCATGCTCATTGTTCTTGCTGTATTGGGGACGCTGGAAAGAAGTGCTTGCTTCTTGCACTAAAACAGAGTGTGTTTCATGGATGAGTACTCTAGTTTGAATTTCCTATCAGAAACAGAGTTTAACCCCAGGATCTGTGTCTTCCTACAAGCAAGAGTTTATTTCTGGAAGACTCAGTGAATTTTGGGCTCAAATGATTTTACACAGTTCATGAACCCAACGCGATTCTCACTATTACCAAAAGAGCCTTTATGTAAGAGGAGCTGTGGATTGTTTCAGTTTCATAAGCAGAGTTGAATTACATATGGTCCTTATGAGTAGGAAACACAGTTCTTTTTTTCAGGCCATGCTCATGGTTCTTGCTGTAGTTTAGATTCTGGAAAGAAGACCTTGCTTCTTACGTTAAAACAGAGTGATTCAGGGATGAGAACTCTGGTCTGAATTTCCTTTCAGAAACGGAGTTAAACCCCAGGATCTGTGTCTTCCTACAAGCAAGAGTTCATTTCTGGTAAACCCTGTGAATTTTGTGCTCAAATGATATTTAGCAGTTCACGAACCCAACGCAATTCTCACTATTACCAAAAGAGCCTTTATGTAAGAGGAGCTGTGGTAAGCATAACTTTCATAAGCAGAGTTGAAGTTCATCTGGTCCATATGAGTAGAAAACACAGTTCTTTTTTTCAGGCCATGCTCATGTTTATTGCTGTATAGGAGACGGTGGAAAGAAGCGCTTGCTTCTTGCATTAAAACAGAGTGTGTGTCAGGGATGAGTACTCTGGTCTGAATTCCCCATCAGAACCGGAGTTAAACCACAGGATCTGTGTCTTCCTACAAGCAAGAGTTTATTTCTGGAAATCCCAGTGAATTTTGGACTCAAATAATTTTACCCAGTTCATGAACCCAACGCGATTCTCACTATTTACTAAAGAGCATTTATGTAAGAAGAGCTGTGGTTTGTTTCAGTTACATAAACAGAGTTGAATTACATATGGTACTTATGAGTAGGAAACACAGTTCTTTTTTTCAGGCCATGCTTATCGTTCTTGCTGTATTTTATATTCTGGAAAGACCTTGCTTCTTACGTTAAAACAGAGTGATTCAGGGATGGTAACTCTGGTCTGAATTTCTCTTCAGAAAGGTAGTTAAACCCCAGGATATGTGCCTTCCTACATGCAAGAGTTCATTTCTGGTAAACCCAGTGATTTTTCGGCTCAAATGATCTCCATAGTTCATGAACCCAACACCATTCTCACTATTAACTAAGGAGCCTTTATGTAAGAGGAGCTGTGGTTTGTATGAGTTTCATAAGCAGAGTTGAACTACATATGGTCTGTATGAGTAGGAAACACAGTTCTTTTATTCTGGGCATGCTCATGGTTC
Source organism: Onychomys arenicola (assembly GCA_949786405.1). Taxonomy (NCBI): domain Eukaryota; kingdom Metazoa; phylum Chordata; class Mammalia; order Rodentia; family Cricetidae; genus Onychomys; species Onychomys arenicola. The sequence continues at coordinate 3,027,789 of CATKUM010000028.1, forward strand.
TTGATGTATAGGAGACGCTGGAAAGAAGAGGAGGCTTCTTGACTTAAAACAGAGTGTTTTTCAGGGATGAGAACTCTGGTCTGAATTTTCCTTCAGAAACAGTGTTAAACTCCAGGATATGTGTCTTCTTACAAGCAAGATTTCATTTCTGGTACATCCAATGAAATTTGTGCTCAAATGATTTTTAGCAGTTCACGAACCCAACGTGATTCTCACTATTACCAAAAGAGCCTTTATGTAAGAGGAGCTCTGGTCTGCATCAGTTTCATAAGCAGAGTTGAAATACATCAGGTCCGTATGAGTAGGAAACACAGTTCTTTTTTTCTGGGCATGCTCATGGTTCTTGCTGTATTGGAGACCCTGGAAAGAAGACCTTGCTTCTTGCATTAAAACAGTGTGTGTTTCATGGATGAGTACTCTGGTTTGAATTTCTCATCAGAAACGGAGTTAAACCCCAGGATCTGTGTCTTCCTACAAGCAAGAGTTCATTTCTGGAAAACCCAGTGTATTTTGGGCTCAAATGATTTTACACAGTTAATGAACCCAACACAATTCTCAATATTGACTAAAGAGCATTTATGTAAGAGGAGCTGTGGTTTGTATCAGTTTCATAAGCAGAGTTGAACTACATATGGTCCGTATGAATAGGAAACACAATTCTTTTTTTTCTGGGCATTGTCATTGTTCTTGCTGTATTGGAGACGCTGGAAAGAAGAGCTTGCTTCTTGCATTAAAACAGAGTGTGTTTCATGGATGAGTACTCTGGTCGGAATTTCCCATCAGAAACGGAGTTAAACCGCAGGATCTGTGTCTTCCTACAAGCAAGAGTTCATTTCTGGAAAACCCAGTGAATTTTGGTCTCAAAAGATTTTACACAGTTCATGAACCCAACACGATTCTCACTATTAACTAAAGAGCCTTTATGTAAGAGGAGCTGTTGTTTGTTTCAGTTTCATAAGCAGAGTTGAATTACATATGTTCCTTATGAGTAGGAAACACAGTTCTTTTTTTCAGGCCATGTTCATGGTTCTTGCTGTATTTTAGATTCTGGAAAGAAGACCTTGCTTCTTACGATAAAACAAATTGTTTTTCAGAGATGAGAATTCTGGTCTGAATTTCCCTTCAGAAACGGAGTTAAACCCCAGGATCTGTGTCTTCCTACAAGCAAGAGTTCATTTCTGGTAAACACTGTGAAATTTGTGCTGAAATGATTTTTAGCAGTTCATGAACCCTACGCAATTCTCACTATTACCAAAAGAGCCTTTATGTAAGAGGAGCTGTGGTCTGCATAACTTTCATAAGCAGAGTTGAACTACATCTGGTCCGTATGAGTAGGAAACACAGTTCTTTTTTTCAGGCCATGCTCATGGTTCTTGATGTATAGGAGACGCTGGAAAGAAGAGGAGGCTTCTTGACTTAAAACAGAGTGTGTTTCAGGGATGAGAACTCTGGTCTGAATTTTCCTTCAGAAACAGAGTTAAACTCCAGGATATGTGTCTTCCTACAAGCAAGATTTCATTTCTGGTACACCCAGTGAAATTTGTGCTCAAATGATTTTTAGCAGTTCACGAACCCAACGTGATTCTCACTATTACCAAAAGAGCATTTATGTAAGAGGAGCTGTGGTTTGTTTCAGTTTCATAAGCAGAGTTGAATTACATATGGTCCTTATTAGTAGGAAACACAGTTCTTTCTTTCAGGCCATGCTCATGGTTCTTGCTGTATTGGAGACGCTGGAAAGAAGACCTTGCTTCTTACGTTAAAACAAATTGTTACTCTGGGATGAGAATTCTGGTCTGAATTTCCCTTCAGAAACGGAGTTAAACCCCAGGATCTGTGTCTTCCTACAAGCAAGAGTTCATTTCTGGTAAACCCAGTGAATTTTCGGCTCAAATGATCTCCATTGTTCATGAACCCAACACCATTCTCACTATTAACTAAGGAGCCTTTATATAAGAGGAGCTGTGGTTTGTATGAGTTTCATAAGCAGAGTTGAACTACATATGGTCTGTATGAGTAGGAAACACAGTTCTTTTATTCTGGGCATGCTCATGGTTCTTGATGTATAGGAGACGCTGGAAAGAAGCGCTTGCTTTTTGCATTAAAACAGATTGTGTTTCATGGATGAGTACTCTGGTCTGAATTTCCCATCAGAAACGGAGTTAAACCCCAGGATCTGTGTCTTCCTACAAGCAAGAGTTCATTTCTGGAAAACCCAGTCAATTTTGGGCTCAAATGATTTTTCACAGTTCACGAACCCAACGCAATTCTCACTGTTACCTAAGAGCATTTATGTAAGAGGAGCTGTGGTCTGCATCAGTATCATAAGCAGAGTTGAACTACATATGGTCCGTATGAAGAGTAAACACAATTCTTTTTTTTCTGGGCATGCTCATTGTTCTTGCTGTATTGGGGACGCTGGAAAGAAGTGCTTGCTTCTTGCATTAAAACAGAGTGTGTTTCATGGATGAGTACTCTGGTTTGAATTTCCTATCAGAAACAGAGTTTAACCCCAGGATCTGTGTCTTCCTACAAGCAAGAGTTTATTTCTGGAAGACACAGTGAATTTTGGGCTCAAATGATTTTACACAGTTCATGAACCCAACGCGATTCTCACTATTACCAAAAGAGCCTTTATGTAAGAGGAGCTGTGGATTGTTTCAGTTTCATAAGCAGAGTTGAATTACATATGGTCCTTATGAGTAGGAAACACAGTTCTTTTATTCTGGGCATGCTCATGCTTCTTGCTGTATTGAAGACGCTGGAAAGAAGACCTTGCTTCTTACGTTAAAACAAATTGTTACTCTGGGATGAGAATTCTGGTCTGAATTTCCCTTCAGAAACGGAGTTAAACCCCAGGATCTGTGTCTTCCTACAAGCAAGAGTTCATTTCTGGTAAACCCAGTGAATTTTCGGCTCAAATGATCTCCATTGTTCATGAACCCAACACCATTCTCACTATTAACTAAGTAGCCTTTATATAAGAGGAGCTGTGGTTTGTATGAGTTTCATAAGCAGAGTTGAACTACATATGGTCTGTATGAGTAGGAAACACAGTTCTTTTATTCTGGGCATGCTCATGGTTCTTGATGTATAGGAGACGCTGGAAAGAAGCGCTTGCTTTTTGCATTAAAACAGATTGTGTTTCATGGATGAGTACTCTGGTTTGAATTTCTCATCAGAAACAGAGTTTAACCCCAGGATCTGTGTCTTCCTACAAGCAAGAGTTTATTTCTGGAAAACCCAGTGAATTTTGGGCTCAAATGATTTTACACAGCTCAAGGACCCAACGCGATTCTCACTATTACCAAAAGAGCCTTTATGTAAGAGGAGCTGTGGATTGTTTCAGTTTCATAAGCAGAGTTGAATTACATATGGTCCTTATGAGTAGGAAACACAGTTCTTTTTTTCAGGCCATGCTCATGGTTCTTGCTGTATTTTATATTCTGGAAAGAAGACCTTGCTTCTTACGTTAAAACAGAGTGATTCAGGGATGAGAACTCTGGTCTGAATTTCCCTTCAGAAACGGAGTTAAACCCCAGGATCTGTGTCTTCCTACAAGCAAGAGTTCATTTCTGGTAAACCCTGTGAAATTTGTGCTCAAATGATATTTAGCAGTTCACGAACCCAACGCAATTCTCACTATTACCAAAAGAGCCTTTATGTAAGAGGAGCTGTGGTAAGCATAACTTTCATAAGCAGAGTTGAAGTTCATCTGGTCCATATGAGTAGAAAACACAGTTCTTTTTTTCAGGCCATGCTCATGGTTATTGCTGTATAGGAGACGCTGGAAAGAAGCGCTTGCTTCTTGCATTAAAACAGAGTGTGTGTCAGGGATGAGTACTCTGGTCTGAATTTCCCATCAGAACCGGAGTTAAACCACAGGATCTGTGTCTTCCTACAAGCAAGAGTTTATTTCTGGAAAACCCAGTGAATTTTGGACTCAAATGATTTTACACAGTTCATGAACCCAACGCGATTCTCACTATTTACTAAAGAGCATTTATGTAAGAAGAGCTGTGGTTTGTTTCCGTTTCATATGCAGAGTTGAATTACATATGGTCCTTATGAGTAGGAAACACAGTTCTTTTTTTCAGGCCATGCTCATGGTTCTTGCTGTATTTTAGATTCTGGAAAGAAGACCTTGCTTCTTACGTTAAAACAGAGTGATTCAGGGATGGGAACTCTGGTCTGAATTTCTCTTCAGAAAGGGAGTTAAACCCCAGAATATGTGCCTTCCTACATGCAGGAGTTCATTTCTGGTAAACCCAGTGAATTTTCGGCTCAAATGATCTCCATAGTTCATGAACCAAACACCATTCTCACTATTAACTAAGGAGCCTTTATGTAAGAGGAGCTGTGGTTTGTATGAGTTTCATAAGCAGAGTTGAACTACATATGGTCTGTATGAGTAGGAAACACAGTTCTTTTATTCTGGGCATGCTCATGGTTCTTGATATATAGGAGACGCTGGAAAGAAGAGGAGGCTTCTTGACTTAAAACAGAGTGTGTTTCAGGGATGAGAACTCTGGTCTGAATTTTCCTTCAGAAACAGAGTTAAACTCCAGGATATGTGTCTTCCTACAAGCAAGATTTCATTTCTGGTACACCCAGTGAAATTTGTGCTCAAATGATTTTTAGCAGTTCACGAACCCAACGTGATTCCCACTATTACCAAAAGAGCATTTATGTAAGAGGAGCTGTGGTTTGTTTCAGTTTCATAAGCAGAGTTGAATTACATATGGTCCTTATGAGTAGGAAACACAGCTCTTTCTTTCAGGCCATGCTCATGGTTCTTGCTGTATTGGAGACGCTGGAAAGAAGACCTTGCTTCTTACGTTAAAACAAATTGTTACTCTGGGATGAGAATTCTGGTCTGAATTTCCCTTCAGAAACGGAGTTAAATCCCAGGATCTGTGTCTTCCTACAAGCAAGAGTTCATTTCTGGTAAACCCAGTGAATTTTCGGCTCAAATGATCTCCATTGTTCATGAACCCAACACCATTCTCACTATTAACTAAGGAGCCTTTATATAAGAGGAGCTGTGGTTTGTATGAGTTTCATAAGCAGAGTTGAACTACATATGGTCTGTATGAGTAGGAAACACAGTTCTTTTATTCTGGGCATGCTCATGGTTCTTGATGTATAGGAGATGCTGGAAAGAAGCGCTTGCTTTTTGCATTAAAACAGATTGTGTTTCATGGATGAGTACTCTGGTCTGAATTTCCCATCAGAAACGGAGTTAAACCCCAGGATCTGTGTCTTCCTACAAGCAAGAGTTCATTTCTGGAAAACCCAGTGAATTTTGGGCTCAAATGATTTTTCACAGTTCACGAACCCAACGCAATTCTCACTATTACCTAAGAGCATTTATGTAAGAGGAGCTGTGGTCTGCATCAGTATCATAAGCAGAGTTGAACTACATATGGTCCGTATGAAGAGTAAACACAATTCTTTTTTTTCTGGGCATGCTCATTGTTCTTGCTGTATTGGGGACGCTGGAAAGAAGTGCTTGCTTCTTGCATTAAAACAGAGTGTGTTTCATGGATGAGTACTCTGGTTTGAATTTCCTATCAGAAACAGAGTTTAACCCCAGGATCTGTGTCTTCCTACAAGCAAGAGTTTATTTCTGGAAGACACAGTGAATTTTGGGCTCAAATGATTTTACACAGTTCATGAACCCAACGCGATTCTCACTATTACCAAAAGAGCCTTTATGTAAGAGGAGCTGTGGATTGTTTCAGTTTCATAAGCAGAGTTGAATTACATATGGTCCTTATGAGTAGGAAACACAGTTCTTTTATTCTGGGCATGCTCATGGTTCTTGCTGTATTGGAGACGCTGGAAAGAAGACCTTGCTTCTTACGTTAAAACAAATTGTTACTCTGGGATGAGAATTCTGGTCTGAATTTCCCTTCAGAAACGGAGTTAAACCCCAGGATCTGTGTCTTCCTACAAGCAAGAGTTCATTTCTGGTAAACCCAGTGAATTTTCGGCTCAAATGATCTCCATTGTTCATGAACCCAACACCATTCTCACTATTAACTAAGGAGCCTTTATATAAGAGGAGCTGTGGTTTGTATGAGTTTCATAAGCAGAGTTGAACTACATATGGTCTGTATGAGTAGGAAACACAGTTCTTTTATTCTGGGCATGCTCATTGTTCTTGATGTATAGGAGACGCTGGAAAGAAGCGCTTGCTTTTTGCATTAAAACAGACTGTGTTTCATGGATGAGTACTCTGGTCTGAATTTCCCATCAGAAACGGAGTTAAACCCCAGGATCTGTGTCTTCCTACAAGCAAGAGTTCATTTCTGGAAAACCCAGTGAATTTTGGGCTCAAATGATTTTTCACAGTTCACGAACCCAACGCAATTCTCACTATTACCTAAGAGCATTTATGTAAGAGGAGCTGTGGTCTGCATCAGTATCATAAGCAGAGTTTAACTACATATGGTCCGTATGAAGAGTAAACACAATTCTTTTTTTTCTGGGCATGCTCATTGTTCTTGCTGTATTGGGGACGCTGGAAAGAAGTGCTTGCTTCTTGCATTAAAACAGAGTGTGTTTCATGGATGAGTACTCTGGTTTGAATTTCCTATCAGAAACAGAGTTTAACCCCAGGATCTGTGTCTTCCTACAAGCAAGAGTTTATTTCTGGAAGACACAGTGAATTTTGGGCTCAAATGATTTTACACAGTTCATGAACCCAACGCGATTCTCACTATTACCAAAAGAGCCTTTATGTAAGAGGAGCTGTGGATTGTTTCAGTTTCATAAGCAGAGTTGAATTACATATGGTCCTTATGAGTAGGAAACACAGTTCTTTTTTTCAGGCCATGCTCATGGTTCCTGCTGTATTTTAGATTCTGGAAAGAAGACCTTGCTTCTTACGTTAAAACAGAGTGATTCAGGGATGAGAACTCTGGTCTGAATTTCCCTTCAGAAACGGAGTTAAACCCCAGGATCTGTGTCTTCCTACAAGCAAGAGTTCATTTCTGGTAAACCCTGTGAAATTTGTGCTCAAATGATATTTAGCAGTTCACGAACCCAACGCAATTCTCACTATTACCAAAAGAGCCTTTATGTAAGAGGAGCTGTGGTAAGCATAACTTTCATAAGCAGAGTTGAAGTTCATCTGGTCCATATGAGTAGAAAACACAGTTCTTTTTTTCAGGCCATGCTCATGGTTATTGCTGTATAGGAGACGCTGGAAAGAAGCGCTTGCTTCTTGCATTAAAACAGAGTGTGTGTCAGGGATGAGTACTCTGGTCTGAATTTCCCATCAGAACCGGAGTTAAACCACAGGATCTGTGTCTTCCTACAAGCAAGAGTTTATTTCTGGAAAACCCAGTGAATTTTGGACTCAAATGATTTTACACAGTTCATGAACCCAACGCGATTCTCACTATTTACTAAAGAGCATTTATGTAAGAAGAGCTGTGGTTTGTTTCCGTTTCATATGCAGAGTTGAATTACATATGGTCCTTATGAGTAGGAAACACAGTTCTTTTTTTCAGGCCATGCTCATGGTTCTTGCTGTATTTTAGATTCTGGAAAGAAGACCTTGCTTCTTACGTTAAAACAGAGTGATTCAGGGATGGGAACTCTGGTCTGAATTTCTCTTCAGAAAGGGAGTTAAACCCCAGAATATGTGCCTTCCTACATGCAGGAGTTCATTTCTGGTAAACCCAGTGAATTTTCGGCTCAAATGATCTCCATAGTTCATGAACCCAACACCATTCTCACTATTAACTAAGGAGCCTTTATGTAAGAGGAGCTGTGGTTTGTATGAGTTTCATAAGCAGAGTTGAACTACATATGGTCTGTATGAGTAGGAAATACAGTTCTTTTATTCTGGGCATGCTCATGGTTCTTGATATATAGGAGACGCTGGAAAGAAGAGGAGGCTTCTTGACTTAAAACAGAGTGTGTTTCAGGGATGAGAACTCTGGTCTGAATTTTCCTTCAGAAACAGAGTTAAACTCCAGGATATGTGTCTTCCTACAAGCAAGATTTCATTTCTGGTACACCCAGTGAAATTTGTGCTCAAATGATTTTTAGCAGTTCACGAACCCAACGTGATTCTCACTATTACCAAAAGAGCCTTTATGTAAGAGGAGCTGTGGTTTGTTTCAGTTTCATAAGCAGAGTTGAATTACATATGGTCCTTATGAGTCAGAAACACAGTTCTTTTTTTCAGGCCATGGTCATGGTTCTTGCTGTATTTTAGATTCTGGATAGAAGACCTTGCTTCTTATGTTAAAACACAATGTGTTTCATGGATGAGATTTCTGGTGTGAATTTTCCTTCAGAAACAGAGTTAAACTCCAGGATATGTGTCTTCCTACAAGCAAGATTTCATTTCTGGTACACCCAGTGAAATTTGTGCTCAAATGATTTTTAGCAGTTCACGAACCCAACGTGATTCTCACTATTACCAAAAGAGCCTTTATGTAAGAGGAGCTGTGGTTTGTTTCAGTTTCATAAGCAGAGTTGAATTACATATGGTCCTTATGAGTAGGAAACACAGTTCTTTTTTTCTGGGCATGCTCATGATACTTGCTGTATTGGAGACGCTGGAAAGAAGAGCTTGCTTCTTGAGTTAAATCACAGTGTGTTTCATGGATGAGAACACTGGTCTGAATTTCCCTTCAGAAACGGAGTTAAACCCCAGGATCTGTTTCTTCCTACAAGCAACAGTTCATTTCTGGAAAATCAAGTGAATTTTGGGCTCAAAAGATTTTACACAGTTCATGAACCCAACGCTATTCTCACTATTACCTAAAGAGCATTTATGGAAGAAGATCTGTGGGTTGTATGAGTTTCATAAGAAGAGTTGAACTATATATGGTCCGTATGAGTAGGAAACACAGTTCTTTTTTCTGGGCATGCTCAGTGTTCTTGCTGTTTTGGAGAAGATGGAAAGAAGAGCTTGCTTCTTGCGTTAAAACAGAGTGTGTTTCATGGATGAGTACTCTGGTATGAATTTCCCATCAGAAATGGAGTTAAACCCCAGGATCTGTGTCTTCCTACAAGCAAGTGTTCATTTCTGGTAAACCCAGTGAATTTTGGGCTCAAATGATTTTACACAGTTCATGAATCCAACGCGATTCTCACTATTAACTAACGAGCATTTATGTAGGAGGACCTCTGGTTTGTTTCAGTTTTACAAGCAGAGTTGAATTACATATGGTCCTTATGAGTAGGAAACACAGTTCTTTTTTTCTAGGCATGCTCATGATACTTGCTGTATTGGAGAGGCTGGAAAGAAGAGCTTGCTTCTTGCATTAAATGAGAGTGTGTTTCATGGATGAGAACACTGGTTTGAATTTCCCTATAGAAACGGAGTTAAACCCCATGATCTGTGTCTTCCTACAAGGAAGAGTTCTTTTCTGGTAAACCAAGTGAATTTTCTGCTCAAATGATTTTACACAGTTCTAGACCCAACACTATTATCACTATTAACTAAAGAGCATTTATGTAAGAGGAGCTGTGGTCTGTATCAGTTTCATTAGCAGAGTTGTACTACATATGGTCCGTATTAGTAGGAAACACAGTTCTTTTATTCTGGTCATGCTATTGGTTCTTGTTCTATTGGAGACACTGTAAAGAAGAGCTTGCTTCTTGTATTAAAACAGAGTGTATTTCATGGATGAGTACTCTGGTCTGAATTTCCCATCAGAAACGGCGTTAAACCCCAGGATCTGTGTCTTCATACAAGTAAGAGGTCATTTCTGGTAAACCAAGTGATGTTTCGGCTCAAAGGTTTTTGCACAGTTCTAGAACCCAACGCGATTATCACTATTAACTAAAGAGGATTTATGTAAGAGGAGCTGTGGTCTGCATCAATTTCATAATCCGAGTTGAATTACATATGGTCCGTATGAGTAGGAAACACAGTTCTTTTTTTAGGCCATGGTCATGGTTCTTGCTGTATTTTAGATTCTGGAAAGAAGATCTTGCTTCTTACGTTAACACAGATTGAGTTTCAGGGATGAGAGTTCTGGTCTGACTCTCCCTTCAGAAACAGAGTTAAACCTCAGGATCTGTATTTTCCTACAAGCAAGAGTTCATTTCTTGTAAACCAAGTGAATTTTGTGCTCAAATTATTTTACGCAGCTCAAAAACCCAATGCGATTCTCACTATCAACTAAAGAGCATTTATATAAGAGGAGCTATGGTTTGTATCAGTTTCATAAGCAGAGTTGAACTACATATGGTCCGTATGAGTAGGAAACACAGTTCTTTTTTTCAGGGCATGCTCATGGTTCTTGCTGTATTTCAGACTCTGGAAAGAAGAGGATGCTTCTAGCCTTAAAACAGAGTGTGTTTCAGGGATGAGAACTCTGGTCTGAATTTTCCTTCAGAAACAGAGTTAAACTCCAGGAAATGTGTCTTCCTACAAGCAAGAGTTCATTTCTGGTAAACACAGTGAAATTTGTACTCAAATGATTTTTAGCAGTTCACGAACCCAACGGGATTCTCACTATTACCATAAGAGCCTTTATGTAAGAGGAGCTGTGGTTTGTTTCAGTTTCACAAGCAGAGTTGAATTACATATGGTCCTTATGAGTCAGAAACACAGTTCTTTTTTTCAGGCCATGGTCATGGTTCTTGCTGTATTTTAGATTCTGGATAGAAGACCTTGCTGCTTATGTTAAAACACATTGGGTTTCAGGGATGAGAATTCTGGTCTGAAGTACCCTTCAGAAACGGATTTTAACCCCATGATATGTGTCTACCTACAAGCAATAGTTCATTTCTGGTAAAACCAGTGAATTTTGGGCTCAAATGATTTTACACAGTTCATGAATCCAACTCGATTCTCACTATTAACTAACGAGCATATATGTAAGAGGACCTGTGGTTTGTTTCAGTTTCACAAGCAGAGTTGAATTACATATGGTCCTTATGAGTAGGAAACACAGTTCTTTTTTTCTGGGCATGCTCATGATACTTGCTGTATTGGAGACGCTGGAAAGAAGAGCTTGCTTCTTGCGTTAAATCACAGTGTGTTTCATGGATGAGAACACTGGTCTGAATTTCCCTTCAGAAACGGAGTTAAACCCCAGGATCTGTTTCTTCCTACAAGCAACAGTTCATTTCTGGAAAAACAAGTGAATTTTGGGCTCAAAAGATTTTACACAGTTCATGAACCCAACGCTATTCTCACTATTACCTAAAGAGCATTTATGGAAGAAGATCTGTGGGTTGTATGAGTTTCATAAGAAGAGTTGAACTATATATGGTCCGTATGAGTAGGAAACACAGTTCTTTTTTCTGGGCATGCTCAGTGTTCTTGCTGTTTTGGAGAACATGGAAAGAAGAGCTTGCTTCTTGCGTTAAAACAGAGTGTGTTTCATGGTCTGAATTTCCCATCAGAAATGGAGTTAAACCCCAGGATCTGTGTCTTCCTACAAGCAAGTGTTCATTTCTGGTAAACCCAGTGAATTTTGGGCTCAAATGATTTTACACAGTTCATGAATCCAACGCGATTCTCACTATTAACTAATGAGCATTTATGTAGGAGGACCTCTGGTTTGTTTCAGTTTTACAAGCAGAGTTGAATTACATATGGTCCTTATGAGTAGGAAACACAGTTCTTTTTTTCTGGGCATGCTCATGATACTTGCTGTATTGGAGAGGCTGGAAAGAAGAGCTTGCTTCTTGCATTAAATGAGAGTGTGTTTCATGGATGAGAACACTGGTTTGAATTTCCCTATAGAAACGGAGTTAAACCCCATGATCTGTGTCTTCCTACAAGGAAGAGTTCTTTTCTGGTAAACCAAGTGAATTTTCTGCTCAAATGATTTTACACAGTTCTAGACCCAACACTATTATCACTATTAACTAAAGAGCATTTATGTAAGAGGAGCTGTGGTCTGTATCAGTTTCATTAGCAGAGTTGTACTACATATGGTCTGTATTAGTAGGAAACACAGTTCTTTTATTCTGGTCATGCTATTGGTTCTTGTTCTATTGGAGACACTGTAAAGAAGAGCTTGCTTCTTGTATTAAAACAGAGTGTATTTCATGGATGAGTACTCTGGTCTGAATTTCCCATCAGAAACGGCGTTAAACCCCAGGATCTGTGTCTTCATACAAGCAAGAGTTCATTTCTGGTAAACCTAGTGAATTTTGCGCTCAAATGATATTACACAGTTCATGAATCCAACGCGATTCTCACTATTAACTAACGAGCATTTATGTAGGAGGAGCTGTGGTTTGTTTCAGATTCATAAGCAGAGTTGAATTAAATATGTTCCTTATGAGTAGGAAACACAGTTCTTTTTTTCATGCCATGCTCATGGTTCTTGCTGTATTTTAGTTTCTGGAAAGAAGACCTTGCTTCTTACGTTAAAACAGATTGTCTTTCAGGGATGAGATTTCTTGTCTGAATTTCCCTTCAGAATCGGAGTTAAACCCCAGGATCTGTGTCTTCCTACAAGCAAGAGTTCATTTCTGGAAAACCCAGTGAATTTTGGGCTCAAATGATTTTACACAGTTAATGAACCCAACGTGATTCGCAATAATAGCTAAAGTGCATTTATGTAAGTGTAGCTGTGGTCTGCATCAATTTCATAATCCGAGTTGAATTACATATGGTCCTTATGAGTAGGAAACACAGTTCTTTTTTTCAGGCCATGGTCATGGTTCTTGCTGTATTTTAGATTCTGGAAAGAAGACCTTTCTTCTTATGTTAAAACACATTGTGTTTCAGGGATGAGAATTCTGGTCTGAATTTCCTTTCAGAAATGGAGTTAAACCCAAGGATCTGTGTCATCATACAAGCAAGAGGTCATTTCTGGTAAACCCAGTGAATTTTGGGCTCAAATGATTTTACACAATTCTCTAATCCAACTCGATTCTCACTATTAACTAACCAGCATTTATGTAAGAGGTCCTTTTGTTTGTTTCAGTTTCATGATCAGAGTTGAATTACATATGGTACTTATGAGTAGGAAACACAGTTCTTTTTTCTGGGCATGCTCATGATTCTTGCTGTATTGGAGTTGCTGGAAAGAAGAGCTTGCTTCTTGCATTAAATCAGAGTGTGTTTCATGAATGAGAACACTCATCTGAATTTCCCTTCAGAAACGGAGTTAAACCCCAGGATCTGTGTCTTCCTACAAGCAATAGTTCATTTCTGGAAAACCCAGTGCATTTGGGCTCAAATGATTTTACACATTTCATGAACCCAAAGCGATTCTCACTATTAACTAAAGAGCATTTATGTAAGAGGAGCTGTGGTCTGCATCAGTTTCATAAGGAGAGTTGAATTACATGTGGTCCTTATGAGTAGGAAACACAGTTCTTCTTTTCAGGCCATGCTCATGGTTCTTGCTGTATTTTAGATTCTGGATAGAAAACCTTGCTTCATACGTTAAAAAAGATTGTGTTTCAGGGATGAAAATTCTGGTCTGAATTTCCCTTCAGAATCAGAGTTAAACACCAGGATCTGTGTCTTCCTACATGACAGAGTTCATATCTGGTAAAACCAGTGAATTTTGGGCTCAAATGATTTTATACAGTTCATGAATCCAACTCGATTCTAATATTAACTAACGAGCATTTATGTAAGAGGAGCTGTGGTTTGTTTCAGTTACATAAGCAGAGTTGAATTACATATGGTACTTATGAGTAGGAAACACAGTTCTTTTTTTCTGGGCATGGTCATGATTCTTGCTTTATTGGAGACGCTGGAAAGAAGAGCTTGCTTCTTGCGTTAAATCAGAGTGTGTTTCATGGATGAGAACACTGGATTGAATTTCCCTTCTGAAACGGAGTTAAACCCCAGGATCTGTGTCTGCCTACAAACAAGAATTCATTTCTGGAAAACCCAGTTAATTTGGGCTCAAATGATTTTACACACTTCATGAACCCAATACGATTTTCACTATTAACTAAAGAGCATTTATGTAAGAGGAGCTGTGGTTTGTTTCGGTTTCATAAGCAGAGTTGAATTACATATGGTCCTTATAAGTAGGAAACACAGTTCTTTTTTTCAGGCCATGCTCATGGTTCTTACTGTATTTAAGTTTCTGGAAAGAAGACCTTGCTTCTTACGATAAAATTGATTGTCTTTCAGGGATGAGAATTCTGGTCTGAATTTCCCTTCAGAATCGGAGTTAAAACCCAGGATCTGTGTCTTCCTACAAGCAAGAGTTCATTTCTGGAAAACCCAGTGAATTTGGGGCTCAAATGATTTTACACAGTTAATGAACCCAAAGCGATTCGCAATAATAACTAAAGAGCATTTATGTAAGAGGAGCTGTGGTCTGCATCAATTTCATAATCCGAGTTGAATTACATATGGTCCTTATGAGTAGGAAACACAGTTCTTTTTTTCAGGCCATGGTCATGGTTCTTGTTGTATTTTAGATTCTGGAAAGAAGACCTTTCTTCTTATGTTAAAACAGATTGTGTTTCAGGGATGAGAATTCTGGTCTTAATTTCCCTTCAGAAATGGAGTTAAACCCCAGGATCTGTGTCTTCCTACAAGCAACAGTTCATTTCTGGAAAACCCAGTGAATTTGGGGCTCAAATGATTTTACACAGTTAATGAACCCAAAGCGATTCGCAATAATAACTAAAGAGCATTTATGTAAGAGGAGCTGTGGTCTGCATCAGTTTCATAATGAGAGTTGAATTACATATGGTCTTTATGAGTAGGAAACCCAGTTCTTTTTTTCAGGCCATGCTCATGGTTCTTGCTGTATTTTAGATTCTGGAAACAAGACCTTGCTTCTTACGTTAAAACAGATTGTGTTTCAGGGATGAGAATTCTGGTCTGAATTTCCCTTCTGAAACGGAGTTAAACCCCAGGATCTGTGTCTTCCTACAAGCAAGAGTTCATGTCTGGAAAACCCAGTGAATTTTGGGCTCAAATGATTTTACAGAGTTCATGAACACAAAGCAATTCTCACTATTAACTAACGAGCATTTATGTAAGAGGAGCTGTGGTTTGTTACAGTTACATAAGCAGAGTTGAATTACATATGGTACTTATGAGTAGGAAACACAGTTCTTTTTTTCTGGGCATGGTCATGATTCTTGCTGTATTGGAGACGCTGGAAAGAAGAGCTTGCTTCTCGCGTTAAATCAGAGTGTGTTTCATGGATGAGAACACTGGTCTGAATTTCTCTTCAGAAACGGAGTTAAACCCCAGGATCTGTGTCTTCCTACAAGCAAGAGTTCATGTCTGGAAAACCCAGTGAATTTTGGGCTCAAATGATTTTACACAGTTCATGAACCCAACGCGATTCTCACTATTAACTAAAGAGCATTTATGTAAGAGGAGCTGTGGTTTGTTTCAGTTTCATAAGCAGAGTTGAATTACATATGTTCCTTATGAGTAGGAAACACAGTTCTTTTTTTCAGGCCATGTTCATGGTTCTTGCTGTATTTTAGATTCTGGAAAGAAGACCTTGCTTCTTACGATAAAACAAATTGTTTTTCAGAGATGAGAATTCTGGTCTGAATTTCCCTTCAGAAACGGAGTTAAACCCCAGGATCTGTGTCTTCCTACAAGCAAGAGTTCATTTCTGGTAAACACTGTGAAATTTGTGCTGAAATGATTTTTAGCAGTTCATGAACCCTACGCAATTCTCACTATTACCAAAAGAGCCTTTATGTAAGAGGAGCTGTGGTCTGCATAACTTTCATAAGCAGAGTTGAACTACATCTGGTCCGTATGAGTAGGAAACACAGTTCTTTTTTTCAGGCCATGCTCATGGTTCTTGATGTATAGGAGACGCTGGAAAGAAGAGGAGGCTTCTTGACTTAAAACAGAGTGTGTTTCAGGGATGAGAACTCTGGTCTGAATTTTCCTTCAGAAACAGAGTTAAACTCCAGGATATGTGTCTTCCTACAAGCAAGATTTCATTTCTGGTACACCCAGTGAAATTTGTGCTCAAATGATTTTTAGCAGTTCACGAACCCAACGTGATTCTCACTATTACCAAAAGAGCATTTATGTAAGAGGAGCTGTGGTTTGTTTCAGTTTCATAAGCAGAGTTGAATTACATATGGTCCTTATTAGTAGGAAACACAGTTCTTTCTTTCAGGCCATGCTCATGGTTCTTGCTGTATTGGAGACGCTGGAAAGAAGACCTTGCTTCTTACGTTAAAACAAATTGTTACTCTGGGATGAGAATTCTGGTCTGAATTTCCCTTCAGAAACGGAGTTAAACCCCAGGATCTGTGTCTTCCTACAAGCAAGAGTTCATTTCTGGTAAACCCAGTGAATTTTCGGCTCAAATGATCTCCATTGTTCATGAACCCAACACCATTCTCACTATTAACTAAGGAGCCTTTATATAAGAGGAGCTGTGGTTTGTATGAGTTTCATAAGCAGAGTTGAACTACATATGGTCTGTATGAGTAGGAAACACAGTTCTTTTATTCTGGGCATGCTCATGGTTCTTGATGTATAGGAGACGCTGGAAAGAAGCGCTTGCTTTTTGCATTAAAACAGATTGTGTTTCATGGATGAGTACTCTGGTCTGAATTTCCCATCAGAAACGGAGTTAAACCCCAGGATCTGTGTCTTCCTACAAGCAAGAGTTCATTTCTGGAAAACCCAGTGAATTTTGGGCTCAAATGATTTTTCACAGTTCACGAACCCAACGCAATTCTCACTGTTACCTAAGAGCATTTATGTAAGAGGAGCTGTGGTCTGCATCAGTATCATAAGCAGAGTTGAACTACATATGGTCCGTATGAAGAGTAAACACAATTCTTTTTTTTCTGGGCATGCTCATTGTTCTTGCTGTATTGGGGACGCTGGAAAGAAGTGCTTGCTTCTTGCATTAAAACAGAGTGTGTTTCATGGATGAGTACTCTGGTTTGAATTTCCTATCAGAAACAGAGTTTAACCCCAGGATCTGTGTCTTCCTACAAGCAAGAGTTTATTTCTGGAAGACACAGTGAATTTTGGGCTCAAATGATTTTACACAGTTCATGAACCCAACGCGATTCTCACTATTACCAAAAGAGCCTTTATGTAAGAGGAGCTGTGGATTGTTTCAGTTTCATAAGCAGAGTTGAATTACATATGGTCCTTATGAGTAGGAAACACAGTTCTTTTATTCTGGGCATGCTCATGCTTCTTGCTGTATTGAAGACGCTGGAAAGAAGACCTTGCTTCTTACGTTAAAACAAATTGTTACTCTGGGATGAGAATTCTGGTCTGAATTTCCCTTCAGAAACGGAGTTAAACCCCAGGATCTGTGTCTTCCTACAAGCAAGAGTTCATTTCTGGTAAACCCAGTGAATTTTCGGCTCAAATGATCTCCATTGTTCATGAACCCAACACCATTCTCACTATTAACTAAGTAGCCTTTATATAAGAGGAGCTGTGGTTTGTATGAGTTTCATAAGCAGAGTTGAACTACATATGGTCTGTATGAGTAGGAAACACAGTTCTTTTATTCTGGGCATGCTCATGGTTCTTGATGTATAGGAGACGCTGGAAAGAAGCGCTTGCTTTTTGCATTAAAACAGATTGTGTTTCATGGATGAGTACTCTGGTTTGAATTTCTCATCAGAAACAGAGTTTAACCCCAGGATCTGTGTCTTCCTACAAGCAAGAGTTTATTTCTGGAAAACCCAGTGAATTTTGGGCTCAAATGATTTTACACAGCTCAAGGACCCAACGCGATTCTCACTATTACCAAAAGAGCCTTTATGTAAGAGGAGCTGTGGATTGTTTCAGTTTCATAAGCAGAGTTGAATTACATATGGTCCTTATGAGTAGGAAACACAGTTCTTTTTTTCAGGCCATGCTCATGGTTCTTGCTGTATTTTATATTCTGGAAAGAAGACCTTGCTTCTTACGTTAAAACAGAGTGATTCAGGGATGAGAACTCTGGTCTGAATTTCCCTTCAGAAACGGAGTTAAACCCCAGGATCTGTGTCTTCCTACAAGCAAGAGTTCATTTCTGGTAAACCCTGTGAAATTTGTGCTCAAATGATATTTAGCAGTTCACGAACCCAACGCAATTCTCACTATTACCAAAAGAGCCTTTATGTAAGAGGAGCTGTGGTAAGCATAACTTTCATAAGCAGAGTTGAAGTTCATCTGGTCCATATGAGTAGAAAACACAGTTCTTTTTTTCAGGCCATGCTCATGGTTATTGCTGTATAGGAGACGCTGGAAAGAAGCGCTTGCTTCTTGCATTAAAACAGAGTGTGTGTCAGGGATGAGTACTCTGGTCTGAATTTCCCATCAGAACCGGAGTTAAACCACAGGATCTGTGTCTTCCTACAAGCAAGAGTTTATTTCTGGAAAACCCAGTGAATTTTGGACTCAAATGATTTTACACAGTTCATGAACCCAACGCGATTCTCACTATTTACTAAAGAGCATTTATGTAAGAAGAGCTGTGGTTTGTTTCCGTTTCATATGCAGAGTTGAATTACATATGGTCCTTATGAGTAGGAAACACAGTTCTTTTTTTCAGGCCATGCTCATGGTTCTTGCTGTATTTTAGATTCTGGAAAGAAGACCTTGCTTCTTACGTTAAAACAGAGTGATTCAGGGATGGGAACTCTGGTCTGAATTTCTCTTCAGAAAGGGAGTTAAACCCCAGAATATGTGCCTTCCTACATGCAGGAGTTCATTTCTGGTAAACCCAGTGAATTTTCGGCTCAAATGATCTCCATAGTTCATGAACCAAACACCATTCTCACTATTAACTAAGGAGCCTTTATGTAAGAGGAGCTGTGGTTTGTATGAGTTTCATAAGCAGAGTTGAACTACATATGGTCTGTATGAGTAGGAAACACAGTTCTTTTATTCTGGGCATGCTCATGGTTCTTGATATATAGGAGACGCTGGAAAGAAGAGGAGGCTTCTTGACTTAAAACAGAGTGTGTTTCAGGGATGAGAACTCTGGTCTGAATTTTCCTTCAGAAACAGAGTTAAACTCCAGGATATGTGTCTTCCTACAAGCAAGATTTCATTTCTGGTACACCCAGTGAAATTTGTGCTCAAATGATTTTTAGCAGTTCACGAACCCAACGTGATTCCCACTATTACCAAAAGAGCATTTATGTAAGAGGAGCTGTGGTTTGTTTCAGTTTCATAAGCAGAGTTGAATTACATATGGTCCTTATGAGTAGGAAACACAGCTCTTTCTTTCAGGCCATGCTCATGGTTCTTGCTGTATTGGAGACGCTGGAAAGAAGACCTTGCTTCTTACGTTAAAACAAATTGTTACTCTGGGATGAGAATTCTGGTCTGAATTTCCCTTCAGAAACGGAGTTAAATCCCAGGATCTGTGTCTTCCTACAAGCAAGAGTTCATTTCTGGTAAACCCAGTGAATTTTCGGCTCAAATGATCTCCATTGTTCATGAACCCAACACCATTCTCACTATTAACTAAGGAGCCTTTATATAAGAGGAGCTGTGGTTTGTATGAGTTTCATAAGCAGAGTTGAACTACATATGGTCTGTATGAGTAGGAAACACAGTTCTTTTATTCTGGGCATGCTCATGGTTCTTGATGTATAGGAGATGCTGGAAAGAAGCGCTTGCTTTTTGCATTAAAACAGATTGTGTTTCATGGATGAGTACTCTGGTCTGAATTTCCCATCAGAAACGGAGTTAAACCCCAGGATCTGTGTCTTCCTACAAGCAAGAGTTCATTTCTGGAAAACCCAGTGAATTTTGGGCTCAAATGATTTTTCACAGTTCACGAACCCAACGCAATTCTCACTATTACCTAAGAGCATTTATGTAAGAGGAGCTGTGGTCTGCATCAGTATCATAAGCAGAGTTGAACTACATATGGTCCGTATGAAGAGTAAACACAATTCTTTTTTTTCTGGGCATGCTCATTGTTCTTGCTGTATTGGGGACGCTGGAAAGAAGTGCTTGCTTCTTGCATTAAAACAGAGTGTGTTTCATGGATGAGTACTCTGGTTTGAATTTCCTATCAGAAACAGAGTTTAACCCCAGGATCTGTGTCTTCCTACAAGCAAGAGTTTATTTCTGGAAGACACAGTGAATTTTGGGCTCAAATGATTTTACACAGTTCATGAACCCAACGCGATTCTCACTATTACCAAAAGAGCCTTTATGTAAGAGGAGCTGTGGATTGTTTCAGTTTCATAAGCAGAGTTGAATTACATATGGTCCTTATGAGTAGGAAACACAGTTCTTTTATTCTGGGCATGCTCATGGTTCTTGCTGTATTGGAGACGCTGGAAAGAAGACCTTGCTTCTTACGTTAAAACAAATTGTTACTCTGGGATGAGAATTCTGGTCTGAATTTCCCTTCAGAAACGGAGTTAAACCCCAGGATCTGTGTCTTCCTACAAGCAAGAGTTCATTTCTGGTAAACCCAGTGAATTTTCGGCTCAAATGATCTCCATTGTTCATGAACCCAACACCATTCTCACTATTAACTAAGTAGCCTTTATATAAGAGGAGCTGTGGTTTGTATGAGTTTCATAAGCAGAGTTGAACTACATATGGTCTGTATGAGTAGGAAACACAGTTCTTTTATTCTGGGCATGCTCATGGTTCTTGATGTATAGGAGACGCTGGAAAGAAGCGCTTGCTTTTTGCATTAAAACAGATTGTGTTTCATGGATGAGTACTCTGGTTTGAATTTCTCATCAGAAACAGAGTTTAACCCCAGGATCTGTGTCTTCCTACAAGCAAGAGTTTATTTCTGGAAAACCCAGTGAATTTTGGGCTCAAATGATTTTACACAGCTCAAGAACCCAACGCGATTCTCACTATTACCAAAAGAGCCTTTATGTAAGAGGAGCTGTGGATTGTTTCAGTTTCATAAGCAGAGTTGAATTACATATGGTCCTTATGAGTAGGAAACACAGTTCTTTATTTCAGGCCATGCTCATGGTTCTTGCTGTATTTTATATTCTGGAAAGAAGACCTTGCTTCTTACGTTAAAACAGAGTGATTCTGGGATGAGAACTCTGGTCTGAATTTCCCTTCAGAAACGGAGTTAAACCCCAGGATCTGTGTCTTCCTACAAGCAAGAGTTCATTTCTGGTAAACCCTGTGAAATTTGTGCTCAAATGATATTTAGCAGTTCACGAACCCAACGCAATTCTCACTATTACCAAAAGAGCCTTTATGTAAGAGGAGCTGTGGTAAGCATAACTTTCATAAGCAGAGTTGAAGTTCATCTGGTCCATATGAGTAGAAAACACAGTTCTTTTTTTCAGGCCATGCTCATGGTTATTGCTGTATAGGAGACGCTGGAAAGAAGCGCTTGCTTCTTGCATTAAAACAGAGTGTGTGTCAGGGATGAGTACTCTGGTCTGAATTTCCCATCAGAACCGGAGTTAAACCACAGGATCTGTGTCTTCCTACAAGCAAGAGTTTATTTCTGGAAAACCCAGTGAATTTTGGACTCAAATGATTTTACACAGTTCATGAACCCAACGCGATTCTCACTATTTACTAAAGAGCATTTATGTAAGAAGAGCTGTGGTTTGTTTCCGTTTCATATGCAGAGTTGAATTACATATGGTCCTTATGAGTAGGAAACACAGTTCTTTTTTTCAGGCCATGCTCATGGTTCTTGCTGTATTTTAGATTCTGGAAAGAAGACCTTGCTTCTTACGTTAAAACAGAGTGATTCAGGGATGGGAACTCTGGTCTGAATTTCTCTTCAGAAAGGGAGTTAAACCCCAGAATATGTGTCTTCCTACATGCAGGAGTTCATTTCTGGTAAACCCAGTGAATTTTCGGCTCAAATGATCTCCATAGTTCATGAACCCAACACCATTCTCACTATTAACTAAGGAGCCTTTATGTAAGAGGAGCTGTGGTTTGTATGAGTTTCATAAGCAGAGTTGAACTACATATGGTCTGTATGAGTAGGAAACACAGTTCTTTTATTCTGGGCATGCTCATGGTTCTTGATGTATAGGAGACGCTGGAAAGAAGAGGAGGCTTCTTGACTTAAAACAGAGTGTGTTTCAGGGATGAGAACTCTGGTCTGAATTTTCCTTCAGAAACAGAGTTAAACTCCAGGATATGTGTCTTCCTACAAGCAAGATTTCATTTCTGGTACACCCAGTGAAATTTGTGCTCAAATGATTTTTAGCAGTTCACGAACCCAACGTGATTCTCACTATTACCAAAAGAGCCTTTATGTAAGAGGAGCTGTGGTTTGTTTCAGTTTCATGAGCAGAGTTGAATTACATATGGTCCTTATGAGTAGGAAACACAGTTCTTTCTTTCAGGCCATGCTCATGGTTCTTGCTGTATTGGAGACGCTGGAAAGAAGACCTTGCTTCTTACGTTAAAACAAATTGTTACTCTGGGATGAGAATTCTGGTCTGAATTTCCCTTCAGAAACGGAGTTAAACCCCAGGATCTGTGTCTTCCTACAAGCAAGAGTTCATTTCTGGTAAACCCAGTGAATTTTCGGCTCAAATGATCTCCATTGTTCATGAACCCAACACCATTCTCACTATTAACTAAGGAGCCTTTATATAAGAGGAGCTGTGGTTTGTATGAGTTTCATAAGCAGAGTTGAACTACATATGGTCTGTATGAGTAGGAAACACAGTTCTTTTATTCTGGGCATGCTCATTGTTCTTGATGTATAGGAGACGCTGGAAAGAAGCGCTTGCTTTTTGCATTAAAACAGACTGTGTTTCATGGATGAGTACTCTGGTCTGAATTTCCCATCAGAAACGGAGTTAAACCCCAGGATCTGTGTCTTCCTACAAGCAAGAGTTCATTTCTGGAAAACCCAGTGAATTTTGGGCTCAAATGATTTTTCACAGTTCACGAACCCAACGCAATTCTCACTATTACCTAAGAGCATTTATGTAAGAGGAGCTGTGGTCTGCATCAGTATCATAAGCAGAGTTTAACTACATATGGTCCGTATGAAGAGTAAACACAATTCTTTTTTTTCTGGGCATGCTCATTGTTCTTGCTGTATTGGGGACGCTGGAAAGAAGTGCTTGCTTCTTGCATTAAAACAGAGTGTGTTTCATGGATGAGTACTCTGGTTTGAATTTCCTATCAGAAACAGAGTTTAACCCCAGGATCTGTGTCTTCCTACAAGCAAGAGTTTATTTCTGGAAGACACAGTGAATTTTGGGCTCAAATGATTTTACACAGTTCATGAACCCAACGCGATTCTCACTATTACCAAAAGAGCCTTTATGTAAGAGGAGCTGTGGATTGTTTCAGTTTCATAAGCAGAGTTGAATTACATATGGTCCTTATGAGTAGGAAACACAGTTCTTTTTTTCAGGCCATGCTCATGGTTCCTGCTGTATTTTAGATTCTGGAAAGAAGACCTTGCTTCTTACGTTAAAACAGAGTGATTCAGGGATGAGAACTCTGGTCTGAATTTCCCTTCAGAAACGGAGTTAAACCCCAGGATCTGTGTCTTCCTACAAGCAAGAGTTCATTTCTGGTAAACCCTGTGAAATTTGTGCTCAAATGATATTTAGCAGTTCACGAACCCAACGCAATTCTCACTATTACCAAAAGAGCCTTTATGTAAGAGGAGCTGTGGTAAGCATAACTTTCATAAGCAGAGTTGAAGTTCATCTGGTCCATATGAGTAGAAAACACAGTTCTTTTTTTCAGGCCATGCTCATGGTTATTGCTGTATAGGAGACGCTGGAAAGAAGCGCTTGCTTCTTGCATTAAAACAGAGTGTGTGTCAGGGATGAGTACTCTGGTCTGAATTTCCCATCAGAACCGGAGTTAAACCACAGGATCTGTGTCTTCCTACAAGCAAGAGTTTATTTCTGGAAAACCCAGTGAATTTTGGACTCAAATGATTTTACACAGTTCATGAACCCAACGCGATTCTCACTATTTACTAAAGAGCATTTATGTAAGAAGAGCTGTGGTTTGTTTCCGTTTCATATGCAGAGTTGAATTACATATGGTCCTTATGAGTAGGAAACACAGTTCTTTTTTTCAGGCCATGCTCATGGTTCTTGCTGTATTTTAGATTCTGGAAAGAAGACCTTGCTTCTTACGTTAAAACAGAGTGATTCAGGGATGGGAACTCTGGTCTGAATTTCTCTTCAGAAAGGGAGTTAAACCCCAGAATATGTGCCTTCCTACATGCAGGAGTTCATTTCTGGTAAACCCAGTGAATTTTCGGCTCAAATGATCTCCATAGTTCATGAACCCAACACCATTCTCACTATTAACTAAGGAGCCTTTATGTAAGAGGAGCTGTGGTTTGTATGAGTTTCATAAGCAGAGTTGAACTACATATGGTCTGTATGAGTAGGAAATACAGTTCTTTTATTCTGGGCATGCTCATGGTTCTTGATATATAGGAGACGCTGGAAAGAAGAGGAGGCTTCTTGACTTAAAACAGAGTGTGTTTCAGGGATGAGAACTCTGGTCTGAATTTTCCTTCAGAAACAGAGTTAAACTCCAGGATATGTGTCTTCCTACAAGCAAGATTTCATTTCTGGTACACCCAGTGAAATTTGTGCTCAAATGATTTTTAGCAGTTCACGAACCCAACGTGATTCTCACTATTACCAAAAGAGCCTTTATGTAAGAGGAGCTGTGGTTTGTTTCAGTTTCATAAGCAGAGTTGAATTACATATGGTCCTTATGAGTCAGAAACACAGTTCTTTTTTTCAGGCCATGGTCATGGTTCTTGCTGTATTTTAGATTCTGGATAGAAGACCTTGCTTCTTATGTTAAAACACAATGTGTTTCATGGATGAGATTTCTGGTGTGAATTTTCCTTCAGAAACAGAGTTAAACTCCAGGATATGTGTCTTCCTACAAGCAAGATTTCATTTCTGGTACACCCAGTGAAATTTGTGCTCAAATGATTTTTAGCAGTTCACGAACCCAACGTGATTCTCACTATTACCAAAAGAGCCTTTATGTAAGAGGAGCTGTGGTTTGTTTCAGTTTCATAAGCAGAGTTGAATTAAATATGGTCCTTATGAGTAGGAAACACAGTTCTTTTTTTCTGGGCATGCTCATGATACTTGCTGTATTGGAGACGCTGGAAAGAAGAGCTTGCTTCTTGAGTTAAATCACAGTGTGTTTCATGGATGAGAACACTGGTCTGAATTTCCCTTCAGAAACGGAGTTAAACCCCAGGATCTGTTTCTTCCTACAAGCAACAGTTCATTTCTGGAAAATCAAGTGAATTTTGGGCTCAAAAGATTTTACACAGTTCATGAACCCAACGCTATTCTCACTATTACCTAAAGAGCATTTATGGAAGAAGATCTGTGGGTTGTATGAGTTTCATAAGAAGAGTTGAACTATATATGGTCCGTATGAGTAGGAAACACAGTTCTTTTTTCTGGGCATGCTCAGTGTTCTTGCTGTTTTGGAGAAGATGGAAAGAAGAGCTTGCTTCTTGCGTTAAAACAGAGTGTGTTTCATGGATGAGTACTCTGGTATGAATTTCCCATCAGAAATGGAGTTAAACCCCAGGATCTGTGTCTTCCTACAAGCAAGTGTTCATTTCTGGTAAACCCAGTGAATTTTGGGCTCAAATGATTTTACACAGTTCATGAATCCAACGCGATTCTCACTATTAACTAACGAGCATTTATGTAGGAGGACCTCTGGTTTGTTTCAGTTTTACAAGCAGAGTTGAATTACATATGGTCCTTATGAGTAGGAAACACAGTTCTTTTTTTCTAGGCATGCTCATGATACTTGCTGTATTGGAGAGGCTGGAAAGAAGAGCTTGCTTCTTGCATTAAATGAGAGTGTGTTTCATGGATGAGAACACTGGTTTGAATTTCCCTATAGAAACGGAGTTAAACCCCATGATCTGTGTCTTCCTACAAGGAAGAGTTCTTTTCTGGTAAACCAAGTGAATTTTCTGCTCAAATGATTTTACACAGTTCTAGACCCAACACTATTATCACTATTAACTAAAGAGCATTTATGTAAGAGGAGCTGTGGTCTGTATCAGTTTCATTAGCAGAGTTGTACTACATATGGTCCGTATTAGTAGGAAACACAGTTCTTTTATTCTGGTCATGCTATTGGTTCTTGTTCTATTGGAGACACTGTAAAGAAGAGCTTGCTTCTTGTATTAAAACAGAGTGTATTTCATGGATGAGTACTCTGGTCTGAATTTCCCATCAGAAACGGCGTTAAACCCCAGGATCTGTGTCTTCATACAAGTAAGAGGTCATTTCTGGTAAACCAAGTGATGTTTCGGCTCAAAGGTTTTTGCACAGTTCTAGAACCCAACGCGATTATCACTATTAACTAAAGAGGATTTATGTAAGAGGAGCTGTGGTCTGCATCAATTTCATAATCCGAGTTGAATTACATATGGTCCGTATGAGTAGGAAACACAGTTCTTTTTTTAGGCCATGGTCATGGTTCTTGCTGTATTTTAGATTCTGGAAAGAAGATCTTGCTTCTTACGTTAACACAGATTGAGTTTCAGGGATGAGAGTTCTGGTCTGACTCTCCCTTCAGAAACAGAGTTAAACCTCAGGATCTGTATTTTCCTACAAGCAAGAGTTCATTTCTTGTAAACCAAGTGAATTTTGTGCTCAAATTATTTTACGCAGCTCAAAAACCCAATGCGATTCTCACTATCAACTAAAGAGCATTTATATAAGAGGAGCTATGGTTTGTATCAGTTTCATAAGCAGAGTTGAACTACATATGGTCCGTATGAGTAGGAAACACAGTTCTTTTTTTCAGGGCATGCTCATGGTTCTTGCTGTATTTCAGACTCTGGAAAGAAGAGGATGCTTCTAGCCTTAAAACAGAGTGTGTTTCAGGGATGAGAACTCTGGTCTGAATTTTCCTTCAGAAACAGAGTTAAACTCCAGGAAATGTGTCTTCCTACAAGCAAGAGTTCATTTCTGGTAAACACAGTGAAATTTGTACTCAAATGATTTTTAGCAGTTCACGAACCCAACGGGATTCTCACTATTACCATAAGAGCCTTTATGTAAGAGGAGCTGTGGTTTGTTTCAGTTTCACAAGCAGAGTTGAATTACATATGGTCCTTATGAGTCAGAAACACAGTTCTTTTTTTCAGGCCATGGTCATGGTTCTTGCTGTATTTTAGATTCTGGATAGAAGACCTTGCTGCTTATGTTAAAACACATTGGGTTTCAGGGATGAGAATTCTGGTCTGAAGTACCCTTCAGAAACGGATTTTAACCCCATGATATGTGTCTACCTACAAGCAATAGTTCATTTCTGGTAAAACCAGTGAATTTTGGGCTCAAATGATTTTACACAGTTCATGAATCCAACTCGATTCTCACTATTAACTAACGAGCATATATGTAAGAGGACCTGTGGTTTGTTTCAGTTTCACAAGCAGAGTTGAATTACATATGGTCCTTATGAGTAGGAAACACAGTTCTTTTTTTCTGGGCATGCTCATGATACTTGCTGTATTGGAGACGCTGGAAAGAAGAGCTTGCTTCTTGCGTTAAATCACAGTGTGTTTCATGGATGAGAACACTGGTCTGAATTTCCCTTCAGAAACGGAGTTAAACCCCAGGATCTGTTTCTTCCTACAAGCAACAGTTCATTTCTGGAAAAACAAGTGAATTTTGGGCTCAAAAGATTTTACACAGTTCATGAACCCAACGCTATTCTCACTATTACCTAAAGAGCATTTATGGAAGAAGATCTGTGGGTTGTATGAGTTTCATAAGAAGAGTTGAACTATATATGGTCCGTATGAGTAGGAAACACAGTTCTTTTTTCTGGGCATGCTCAGTGTTCTTGCTGTTTTGGAGAACATGGAAAGAAGAGCTTGCTTCTTGCGTTAAAACAGAGTGTGTTTCATGGTCTGAATTTCCCATCAGAAATGGAGTTAAACCCCAGGATCTGTGTCTTCCTACAAGCAAGTGTTCATTTCTGGTAAACCCAGTGAATTTTGGGCTCAAATGATTTTACACAGTTCATGAATCCAACGCGATTCTCACTATTAACTAATGAGCATTTATGTAGGAGGACCTCTGGTTTGTTTCAGTTTTACAAGCAGAGTTGAATTACATATGGTCCTTATGAGTAGGAAACACAGTTCTTTTTTTCTGGGCATGCTCATGATACTTGCTGTATTGGAGAGGCTGGAAAGAAGAGCTTGCTTCTTGCATTAAATGAGAGTGTGTTTCATGGATGAGAACACTGGTTTGAATTTCCCTATAGAAACGGAGTTAAACCCCATGATCTGTGTCTTCCTACAAGGAAGAGTTCTTTTCTGGTAAACCAAGTGAATTTTCTGCTCAAATGATTTTACACAGTTCTAGACCCAACACTATTATCACTATTAACTAAAGAGCATTTATGTAAGAGGAGCTGTGGTCTGTATCAGTTTCATTAGCAGAGTTGTACTACATATGGTCTGTATTAGTAGGAAACACAGTTCTTTTATTCTGGTCATGCTATTGGTTCTTGTTCTATTGGAGACACTGTAAAGAAGAGCTTGCTTCTTGTATTAAAACAGAGTGTATTTCATGGATGAGTACTCTGGTCTGAATTTCCCATCAGAAACGGCGTTAAACCCCAGGATCTGTGTCTTCATACAAGCAAGAGTTCATTTCTGGTAAACCTAGTGAATTTTGCGCTCAAATGATATTACACAGTTCATGAATCCAACGCGATTCTCACTATTAACTAACGAGCATTTATGTAGGAGGAGCTGTGGTTTGTTTCAGATTCATAAGCAGAGTTGAATTAAATATGTTCCTTATGAGTAGGAAACACAGTTCTTTTTTTCATGCCATGCTCATGGTTCTTGCTGTATTTTAGTTTCTGGAAAGAAGACCTTGCTTCTTACGTTAAAACAGATTGTCTTTCAGGGATGAGATTTCTTGTCTGAATTTCCCTTCAGAATCGGAGTTAAACCCCAGGATCTGTGTCTTCCTACAAGCAAGAGTTCATTTCTGGAAAACCCAGTGAATTTTGGGCTCAAATGATTTTACACAGTTAATGAACCCAACGTGATTCGCAATAATAGCTAAAGTGCATTTATGTAAGTGTAGCTGTGGTCTGCATCAATTTCATAATCCGAGTTGAATTACATATGGTCCTTATGAGTAGGAAACACAGTTCTTTTTTTCAGGCCATGGTCATGGTTCTTGCTGTATTTTAGATTCTGGAAAGAAGACCTTTCTTCTTATGTTAAAACACATTGTGTTTCAGGGATGAGAATTCTGGTCTGAATTTCCTTTCAGAAATGGAGTTAAACCCAAGGATCTGTGTCATCATACAAGCAAGAGGTCATTTCTGGTAAACCCAGTGAATTTTGGGCTCAAATGATTTTACACAATTCTCTAATCCAACTCGATTCTCACTATTAACTAACCAGCATTTATGTAAGAGGTCCTTTTGTTTGTTTCAGTTTCATGATCAGAGTTGAATTACATATGGTACTTATGAGTAGGAAACACAGTTCTTTTTTCTGGGCATGCTCATGATTCTTGCTGTATTGGAGTTGCTGGAAAGAAGAGCTTGCTTCTTGCATTAAATCAGAGTGTGTTTCATGAATGAGAACACTCATCTGAATTTCCCTTCAGAAACGGAGTTAAACCCCAGGATCTGTGTCTTCCTACAAGCAATAGTTCATTTCTGGAAAACCCAGTGCATTTGGGCTCAAATGATTTTACACATTTCATGAACCCAAAGCGATTCTCACTATTAACTAAAGAGCATTTATGTAAGAGGAGCTGTGGTCTGCATCAGTTTCATAAGGAGAGTTGAATTACATGTGGTCCTTATGAGTAGGAAACACAGTTCTTCTTTTCAGGCCATGCTCATGGTTCTTGCTGTATTTTAGATTCTGGATAGAAAACCTTGCTTCATACGTTAAAAAAGATTGTGTTTCAGGGATGAAAATTCTGGTCTGAATTTCCCTTCAGAATCAGAGTTAAACACCAGGATCTGTGTCTTCCTACATGCAAGAGTTCATATCTGGTAAAACCAGTGAATTTTGGGCTCAAATGATTTTATACAGTTCATGAATCCAACTCGATTCTAATATTAACTAACGAGCATTTATGTAAGAGGAGCTGTGGTTTGTTTCAGTTACATAAGCAGAGTTGAATTACATATGGTACTTATGAGTAGGAAACACAGTTCTTTTTTTCTGGGCATGGTCATGATTCTTGCTTTATTGGAGACGCTGGAAAGAAGAGCTTGCTTCTTGCGTTAAATCAGAGTGTGTTTCATGGATGAGAACACTGGATTGAATTTCCCTTCTGAAACGGAGTTAAACCCCAGGATCTGTGTCTGCCTACAAACAAGAATTCATTTCTGGAAAACCCAGTTAATTTGGGCTCAAATGATTTTACACACTTCATGAACCCAATACGATTTTCACTATTAACTAAAGAGCATTTATGTAAGAGGAGCTGTGGTTTGTTTCGGTTTCATAAGCAGAGTTGAATTACATATGGTCCTTATAAGTAGGAAACACAGTTCTTTTTTTCAGGCCATGCTCATGGTTCTTACTGTATTTAAGTTTCTGGAAAGAAGACCTTGCTTCTTACGATAAAATTGATTGTCTTTCAGGGATGAGAATTCTGGTCTGAATTTCCCTTCAGAATCGGAGTTAAAACCCAGGATCTGTGTCTTCCTACAAGCAAGAGTTCATTTCTGGAAAACCCAGTGAATTTGGGGCTCAAATGATTTTACACAGTTAATGAACCCAAAGCGATTCGCAATAATAACTAAAGAGCATTTATGTAAGAGGAGCTGTGGTCTGCATCAATTTCATAATCCGAGTTGAATTACATATGGTCCTTATGAGTAGGAAACACAGTTCTTTTTTTCAGGCCATGGTCATGGTTCTTGTTGTATTTTAGATTCTGGAAAGAAGACCTTTCTTCTTATGTTAAAACAGATTGTGTTTCAGGGATGAGAATTCTGGTCTTAATTTCCCTTCAGAAATGGATTTAAACCCCAGGATCTGTGTCTTCCTACAAGCAACAGTTCATTTCTGGAAAACCCAGTGAATTTGGGGCTCAAATGATTTTACACAGTTAATGAACCCAAAGCGATTCGCAATAATAACTAAAGAGCATTTATGTAAGAGGAGCTGTGGTCTGCATCAGTTTCATAATGAGAGTTGAATTACATATGGTCTTTATGAGTAGGAAACCCAGTTCTTTTTTTCAGGCCATGCTCATGGTTCTTGCTGTATTTTAGATTCTGGAAAGAAGACCTTGCTTCTTACGTTAAAACAGATTGTGTTTCAGGGATGAGAATTCTGGTCTGAATTTCCCTTCTGAAACGGAGTTAAACCCCAGGATCTGTGTCTTCCTACAAGCAAGAGTTCATGTCTGGAAAACCCAGTGAATTTTGGGCTCAAATGATTTTACAGAGTTCATGAACACAAAGCAATTCTCACTATTAACTAACGAGCATTTATGTAAGAGGAGCTGTGGTTTGTTACAGTTACATAAGCAGAGTTGAATTACATATGGTACTTATGAGTAGGAAACACAGTTCTTTTTTTCTGGGCATGGTCATGATTCTTGCTGTATTGGAGACGCTGGAAAGAAGAGCTTGCTTCTCGCGTTAAATCAGAGTGTGTTTCATGGATGAGAACACTGGTCTGAATTTCTCTTCAGAAACGGAGTTAAACCCCAGGATCTGTGTCTTCCTACAAGCAAGAGTTCATGTCTGGAAAACCCAGTGAATTTTGGGCTCAAATGATTTTACACAGTTCATGAACCCAACGCGATTCTCACTATTAACTAAAGAGCATTTATGTAAGAGGAGCTGTGGTTTGTTTCAGTTTCATAAGCAGAGTTGAATTACATATGCTCCTTATGACTAGGAAACACAGTTCTTTTTTTCAGGACATGCTCACGGTTCTTGCTGTATTTTAGTTTCTGGAAAGAAGACCTTGCTTCTTACGATAAAACTGATTGTCTTTCAGGGATGAGAATTCTGGTCTGAATTTCCCTTCAGAATCGGAGTTAAATCCCAGGATCTGTGTCTTCCTACAAGCAAGAGTTCATTTCTGGAAAACCTAGTGAATTTTGGGCTCAAATGATTTTACACAGTTCATGAACCCAAAGCGATTCTCACTATTAACTAAAGAGCATTTATGTAAGAGGATCTTTGGTTTGTTTCAGTTTCATAAGCAGAGTTGAATTACATATGCTCCTTATGAGTAGGAAACACAATTCTTTTTCTCAGGCCATGCTCATGGTTCTTGCTGTATTTTAGATTCTGGAAAGAAGACCTTGCTTCTTACACTAAAACAGATTGTGTTTCAGGGATGAGAATTCTGGTCTGAATTTCCCTTCAGAATCGGCGTTAAACCCCAGGATCTGTGTCTTCCTACAAGCAAGAGTTCATTTCTGGTAAAACCAGTGAATTTTGTGCTCAAATGATTTTACACAGTTCATGAATCCAACTTGATTCTCACTATTAACTAACGAGCATTTATGTAAGAGGAGCTGTGGTTTGTTTCAGTTACATAAGCAGAGTTGAATTACATATGGTACTTATGAGTAGGAAACACAGTTCTTTTTTTCTGGGCTTGCTCATGATTCTTGCTGTATTGGAGACGCTGGAAAGAAGAGCTTGCTTCTTGCGTTAAATCAGAGTGTGTTTCATGGATGAGAACACTGGTCTGAATTTCCCTTCAGAAACGGAGTTAAACCCCAGGATCAGTGTCTTCCTACAAGCAAGAGTTCATTTCAGGAAAACCCAGTGAATTTTGGGCTCAAATGATTTTACACAGTTCATGAACCCAACGCGAATCTCACTATTATCTAAAGAGCATTTATGTAAGAGGAGCTGTGGTTTGTTTCAGTTTCATAAGCAGAGTTGAATTACATATCGTATTTATGAATAGGAAACACAGTTCTTTTTCTCAGGCCATTCTCATGGTTCTTGCTGTATTTTAGATTCTGGAAAGAAGACCTTGCTTCTTACGTTAAAACAGATTGTGTTTCAGGGAGGAGAATTCTTGTCTGAATTTCCCTTCAGAATCGGAGTTAAACCGCAGGATCTGTGTCTTCCTACAATCAAGAGTTCATTTCTAGAAAACCCAGTGAATTTTGGGCTCAAATGATTTTACACACTTCATGAACCCAACCCGATTCTCACTATTAACTAAAGAGCATTTATGTAAGAGGAGCTGTGGTTTGTTTCCATTTCATAAGCAGAGTTGAATTACATATGGTCCTTATGAGTAGGAAACACAGTTCTTTTTTTCTGGGCATGCTCATGATTCTTGCTGTATTGGAGACGCTGGATAGAAGAGCTTGCTTCTTGCGTTAAATCACAGTGTGTTTCATGGATGAGAACACTGGTCTGAATTTCCCTTCAGAAACTGAGTGTGTTTCATGGATGAGTAATCTGGTCAGAATTTCCCATCAGAAACGGAGTTAAACCCCGGGATGTGTGTCTTCCTACAAGCAAGTGTTCATTTCTGATAAACACAGTGAATTTTGGGCTCAAAAGATTTTACACAGTTCATGAATCCAACGCGATTCTCACTATTACCTAATGAGCATTTATGTAGGAGGAGCTGTGGTTTGTTTCAGTTTCATAAGCAGAGTTGAATTACATATGGTCCTTATGAGTAGGAAACACAGGCCATGCTCATGGTTCTTGCTGTATTTTAGTTTCTGGAAAGAAGACCTTGCTTCTTACGTTAAAACAGGGTGTGTTTCATGGATGAGAACTCTGGTCTGAATTACCATTCAGAAACGAGGTTAAACCCCATTATCTGTGTCTTCCTACAAGTAAGAGTTCATTTCTGGTAAACCAAGTGATTTTTCGGCTCAAATGATTTTACACTGTTCTAGAACCCAACACTATTATCACTATTAACTAAAGAGCATTTAAGTAAGAAGAGCTGTCGTCTGTATCAATTTCATTAGCAGAGTTGAACTACATATGATCCGTTTGAGTAGGAAACACAGTTCTTTTATTCTGGGAATGCTCATGATTCTTGCTGTATTGGAGAGGCTGGAAAGAAGAGCTTGCTTCTTGCATTTAAACAGAATGTGCACAGTTCTAGAACCCAACGCGATTATCACTATTAACTAAAGAGGATTTATGTAAGAGGAGCTGTGGTGTGCATCAATTTCATAATCCGAGTTGAATTACATATGGTCCTTATGAGTAGGAAACACAGTTCTTTTTTTCAGGCCATGGTCATGGTTCTTGCTGTATTTTAGATTCTGGAAAGAAGACCTTGCTTCTTACGTTAACACAGATTGAGTTTCAGGGATGAGAGTTCTGGTCTGACTGTCCTTTCAGACACGGAGTTAAACCCCAGGATATGTGTCTTCCTACAAGCAAGAGTTCATTTCTGGTAAAACCAGTAAATTTTGGGCTGAAATGATTTTACACAGTTCATGAATCCAACTTGATTCTCACTATTAACTAACGAGCATTTATGTAAGAGGAGCTTATGTAAGAGGAGCTGTGGTTTGTTTCAGTTACATAAGCAGAGTTGAATTACATATGGTACTTATGAGTAGGAAACACAGTTCTTTTTTTCTGGGCATACTCATGATTCTTGGTGTACTGGAGACGCTGGAAAGAAGAGCTTGCATTTTTTGTTAAATCTGAGTGTGTTTCATGGATGAATACACTGGTCTGAATTTCCCTTCAGAAACGGAGTTACACCCCAGGATCTGTGTCTTCCTACAAGCAAGAGTTCATTTCTGGAAAACCCAGTGAATTTTGGGCTCAAATGATTTTACACAGTTCATGAACCCAACGCGATTCTCACTATTAACTAAAGAGCATTTATGTAAGAGGAGCTGTGGTTTGTTTCAGTTTCATAAGCAGAGTTGAATTACATATGCTCCTTATGACTAGGAAACACAGTTCTTTTTTTCAGGACATGCTCACGGTTCTTGCTGTATTTTAGTTTCTGGAAAGAAGACCTTGCTTCTTACGATAAAACTGATTGTCTTTCAGGGATGAGAATTCTGGTCTGAATTTCCCTTCAGAATCGGAGTTAAATCCCAGGATCTGTGTCTTCCTACAAGCAAGAGTTCATTTCTGGAAAACCTAGTGAATTTTGGGCTCAAATGATTTTACACAGTTCATGAACCCAAAGCGATTCTCACTATTAACTAAAGAGCATTTATGTAAGAGGATCTTTGGTTTGTTTCAGTTTCATAAGCAGAGTTGAATTACATATGCTCCTTATGAGTAGGAAACACAATTCTTTTTCTCAGGCCATGCTCATGGTTCTTGCTGTATTTTAGATTCTGGAAAGAAGACCTTGCTTCTTACACTAAAACAGATTGTGTTTCAGGGATGAGAATTCTGGTCTGAATTTCCCTTCAGAATCGGCGTTAAACCCCAGGATCTGTGTCTTCCTACAAGCAAGAGTTCATTTCTGGTAAAACCAGTGAATTTTGTGCTCAAATGATTTTACACAGTTCATGAATCCAACTTGATTCTCACTATTAACTAACGAGCATTTATGTAAGAGGAGCTGTGGTTTGTTTCAGTTACATAAGCAGAGTTGAATTACATATGGTACTTATGAGTAGGAAACACAGTTCTTTTTTTCTGGGCTTGCTCATGATTCTTGCTGTATTGGAGACGCTGGAAAGAAGAGCTTGCTTCTTGCGTTAAATCAGAGTGTGTTTCATGGATGAGAACACTGGTCTGAATTTCCCTTCAGAAACGGAGTTAAACCCCAGGATCAGTGTCTTCCTACAAGCAAGAGTTCATTTCAGGAAAACCCAGTGAATTTTGGGCTCAAATGATTTTACACAGTTCATGAACCCAACGCGAATCTCACTATTATCTAAAGAGCATTTATGTAAGAGGAGCTGTGGTTTGTTTCAGTTTCATAAGCAGAGTTGAATTACATATCGTATTTATGAATAGGAAACACAGTTCTTTTTCTCAGGCCATTCTCATGGTTCTTGCTGTATTTTAGATTCTGGAAAGAAGACCTTGCTTCTTACGTTAAAACAGATTGTGTTTCAGGGAGGAGAATTCTTGTCTGAATTTCCCTTCAGAATCGGAGTTAAACCGCAGGATCTGTGTCTTCCTACAATCAAGAGTTCATTTCTAGAAAACCCAGTGAATTTTGGGCTCAAATGATTTTACACACTTCATGAACCCAACCCGATTCTCACTATTAACTAAAGAGCATTTATGTAAGAGGAGCTGTGGTTTGTTTCCATTTCATAAGCAGAGTTGAATTACATATGGTCCTTATGAGTAGGAAACACAGTTCTTTTTTTCTGGGCATGCTCATGATTCTTGCTGTATTGGAGACGCTGGATAGAAGAGCTTGCTTCTTGCGTTAAATCACAGTGTGTTTCATGGATGAGAACACTGGTCTGAATTTCCCTTCAGAAACTGAGTGTGTTTCATGGATGAGTAATCTGGTCAGAATTTCCCATCAGAAACGGAGTTAAACCCCGGGATGTGTGTCTTCCTACAAGCAAGTGTTCATTTCTGATAAACACAGTGAATTTTGGGCTCAAAAGATTTTACACAGTTCATGAATCCAACGCGATTCTCACTATTACCTAATGAGCATTTATGTAGGAGGAGCTGTGGTTTGTTTCAGTTTCATAAGCAGAGTTGAATTACATATGGTCCTTATGAGTAGGAAACACAGGCCATGCTCATGGTTCTTGCTGTATTTTAGTTTCTGGAAAGAAGACCTTGCTTCTTACGTTAAAACAGGGTGTGTTTCATGGATGAGAACTCTGGTCTGAATTACCATTCAGAAAGGAGGTTAAACCCCATTATCTGTGTCTTCCTACAAGTAAGAGTTCATTTCTGGTAAACCAAGTGATTTTTCGGCTCAAATGATTTTACACTGTTCTAGAACCCAACACTATTATCACTATTAACTAAAGAGCATTTAAGTAAGAAGAGCTGTCGTCTGTATCAATTTCATTAGCAGAGTTGAACTACATATGATCCGTTTGAGTAGGAAACACAGTTCTTTTATTCTGGGAATGCTCATGATTCTTGCTGTATTGGAGAGGCTGGAAAGAAGAGCTTGCTTCTTGCATTTAAACAGAATGTGCACAGTTCTAGAACCCAACGCGATTATCACTATTAACTAAAGAGGATTTATGTAAGAGGAGCTGTGGTGTGCATCAATTTCATAATCCGAGTTGAATTACATATGGTCCTTATGAGTAGGAAACACAGTTCTTTTTTTCAGGCCATGGTCATGGTTCTTGCTGTATTTTAGATTCTGGAAAGAAGACCTTGCTTCTTACGTTAACACAGATTGAGTTTCAGGGATGAGAGTTCTGGTCTGACTGTCCTTTCAGACACGGAGTTAAACCCCAGGATATGTGTCTTCCTACAAGCAAGAGTTCATTTCTGGTAAAACCAGTAAATTTTGGGCTGAAATGATTTTACACAGTTCATGAATCCAACTTGATTCTCACTATTAACTAACGAGCATTTATGTAAGAGGAGCTTATGTAAGAGGAGCTGTGGTTTGTTTCAGTTACATAAGCAGAGTTGAATTACATATGGTACTTATGAGTAGGAAACACAGTTCTTTTTTTCTGGGCATACTCATGATTCTTGGTGTACTGGAGACGCTGGAAAGAAGAGCTTGCATTTTTTGTTAAATCTGAGTGTGTTTCATGGATGAATACACTGGTCTGAATTTCCCTTCAGAAACGGAGTTACACCCCAGGATCTGTGTCTTCCTACAAGCAAGAGTTCATTTCTGGAAAACCCAGTGAATTTTGGGCTCAAATGATTTTACACAGTTCATGAACCCAACGCGATTCTCACTATTAACTAA
Source organism: Onychomys arenicola (assembly GCA_949786405.1). NCBI lineage: Eukaryota > Metazoa > Chordata > Mammalia > Rodentia > Cricetidae > Onychomys > Onychomys arenicola. The sequence goes on from CATKUM010000028.1 coordinate 3,065,516, forward strand.
AGAGCATTTATGTAAGAGGAGCTGTGGTTTGTTTCAGTTTCATAAGCAGAGTTGAATTACATATGCTCCTTATGACTAGGAAACACAGTTCTTTTTTTCAGGACATGCTCACGGTTCTTGCTGTATTTTAGTTTCTGGAAAGAAGACCTTGCTTCTTACGATAAAACTGATTGTCTTTCAGGGATGAGAATTCTGGTCTGAATTTCCCTTCAGAATCGGAGTTAAATCCCAGGATCTGTGTCTTCCTACAAGCAAGAGTTCATTTCTGGAAAACCTAGTGAATTTTGGGCTCAAATGATTTTACACAGTTCATGAACCCAAAGCGATTCTCACTATTAACTAAAGAGCATTTATGTAAGAGGATCTTTGGTTTGTTTCAGTTTCATAAGCAGAGTTGAATTACATATGCTCCTTATGAGTAGGAAACACAATTCTTTTTCTCAGGCCATGCTCATGGTTCTTGCTGTATTTTAGATTCTGGAAAGAAGACCTTGCTTCTTACACTAAAACAGATTGTGTTTCAGGGATGAGAATTCTGGTCTGAATTTCCCTTCAGAATCGGCGTTAAACCCCAGGATCTGTGTCTTCCTACAAGCAAGAGTTCATTTCTGGTAAAACCAGTGAATTTTGTGCTCAAATGATTTTACACAGTTCATGAATCCAACTTGATTCTCACTATTAACTAACGAGCATTTATGTAAGAGGAGCTGTGGTTTGTTTCAGTTACATAAGCAGAGTTGAATTACATATGGTACTTATGAGTAGGAAACACAGTTCTTTTTTTCTGGGCTTGCTCATGATTCTTGCTATATTGGAGACGCTGGAAAGAAGAGCTTGCTTCTTGCGTTAAATCAGAGTGTGTTTCATGGATGAGAACACTGGTCTGAATTTCCCTTCAGAAACGGAGTTAAACCCCAGGATCAGTGTCTTCCTACAAGCAAGAGTTCATTTCAGGAAAACCCAGTGAATTTTGGGCTCAAATGATTTTACACAGTTCATGAACCCAACGCGAATCTCACTATTATCTAAAGAGCATTTATGTAAGAGGAGCTGTGGTTTGTTTCAGTTTCATAAGCAGAGTTGAATTACATATCGTATTTATGAATAGGAAACACAGTTCTTTTTCTCAGGCCATTCTCATGGTTCTTGCTGTATTTTAGATTCTGGAAAGAAGACCTTGCTTCTTACGTTAAAACAGATTGTGTTTCAGGGAGGAGAATTCTTGTCTGAATTTCCCTTCAGAATCGGAGTTAAACCGCAGGATCTGTGTCTTCCTACAATCAAGAGTTCATTTCTAGAAAACCCAGTGAATTTTGGGCTCAAATGATTTTACACACTTCATGAACCCAACCCGATTCTCACTATTAACTAAAGAGCATTTATGTAAGAGGAGCTGTGGTTTGTTTCCATTTCATAAGCAGAGTTGAATTACATATGGTCCTTATGAGTAGGAAACACAGTTCTTTTTTTCTGGGCATGCTCATGATTCTTGCTGTATTGGAGACGCTGGATAGAAGAGCTTGCTTCTTGCGTTAAATCACAGTGTGTTTCATGGATGAGAACACTGGTCTGAATTTCCCTTCAGAAACTGAGTGTGTTTCATGGATGAGTAATCTGGTCAGAATTTCCCATCAGAAACGGAGTTAAACCCCGGGATGTGTGTCTTCCTACAAGCAAGTGTTCATTTCTGATAAACACAGTGAATTTTGGGCTCAAAAGATTTTACACAGTTCATGAATCCAACGCGATTCTCACTATTACCTAATGAGCATTTATGTAGGAGGAGCTGTGGTTTGTTTCAGTTTCATAAGCAGAGTTGAATTACATATGGTCCTTATGAGTAGGAAACACAGGCCATGCTCATGGTTCTTGCTGTATTTTAGTTTCTGGAAAGAAGACCTTGCTTCTTACGTTAAAACAGGGTGTGTTTCATGGATGAGAACTCTGGTCTGAATTACCATTCAGAAACGAGGTTAAACCCCATTATCTGTGTCTTCCTACAAGTAAGAGTTCATTTCTGGTAAACCAAGTGATTTTTCGGCTCAAATGATTTTACACTGTTCTAGAACCCAACACTATTATCACTATTAACTAAAGAGCATTTAAGTAAGAAGAGCTGTCGTCTGTATCAATTTCATTAGCAGAGTTGAACTACATATGATCCGTTTGAGTAGGAAACACAGTTCTTTTATTCTGGGAATGCTCATGATTCTTGCTGTATTGGAGAGGCTGGAAAGAAGAGCTTGCTTCTTGCATTTAAACAGAATGTGCACAGTTCTAGAACCCAACGCGATTATCACTATTAACTAAAGAGGATTTATGTAAGAGGAGCTGTGGTGTGCATCAATTTCATAATCCGAGTTGAATTACATATGGTCCTTATGAGTAGGAAACACAGTTCTTTTTTTCAGGCCATGGTCATGGTTCTTGCTGTATTTTAGATTCTGGAAAGAAGACCTTGCTTCTTACGTTAACACAGATTGAGTTTCAGGGATGAGAGTTCTGGTCTGACTGTCCTTTCAGACACGGAGTTAAACCCCAGGATATGTGTCTTCCTACAAGCAAGAGTTCATTTCTGGTAAAACCAGTAAATTTTGGGCTGAAATGATTTTACACAGTTCATGAATCCAACTTGATTCTCACTATTAACTAACGAGCATTTATGTAAGAGGAGCTTATGTAAGAGGAGCTGTGGTTTGTTTCAGTTACATAAGCAGAGTTGAATTACATATGGTACTTATGAGTAGGAAACACAGTTCTTTTTTTCTGGGCATACTCATGATTCTTGGTGTACTGGAGACGCTGGAAAGAAGAGCTTGCATTTTTTGTTAAATCTGAGTGTGTTTCATGGATGAATACACTGGTCTGAATTTCCCTTCAGAAACGGAGTTACACCCCAGGATCTGTGTCTTCCTACAAGCAAGAGTTCATTTCTGGAAAACCCAGTGAATTTTGGGCTCAAATGATTTTACACAGTTCATGAACCCAACGCGATTCTCACTATTAACTAAAGAGCATTTATGTAAGAGGAGCTGTGGTTTGTTTCAGTTTCATAAGCAGAGTTGAATTACATATGCTCCTTATGACTAGGAAACACAGTTCTTTTTTTCAGGACATGCTCACGGTTCTTGCTGTATTTTAGTTTCTGGAAAGAAGACCTTGCTTCTTACGATAAAACTGATTGTCTTTCAGGGATGAGAATTCTGGTCTGAATTTCCCTTCAGAATCGGAGTTAAATCCCAGGATCTGTGTCTTCCTACAAGCAAGAGTTCATTTCTGGAAAACCTAGTGAATTTTGGGCTCAAATGATTTTACACAGTTCATGAACCCAAAGCGATTCTCACTATTAACTAAAGAGCATTTATGTAAGAGGATCTTTGGTTTGTTTCAGTTTCATAAGCAGAGTTGAATTACATATGCTCCTTATGAGTAGGAAACACAATTCTTTTTCTCAGGCCATGCTCATGGTTCTTGCTGTATTTTAGATTCTGGAAAGAAGACCTTGCTTCTTACACTAAAACAGATTGTGTTTCAGGGATGAGAATTCTGGTCTGAATTTCCCTTCAGAATCGGCGTTAAACCCCAGGATCTGTGTCTTCCTACAAGCAAGAGTTCATTTCTGGTAAAACCAGTGAATTTTGTGCTCAAATGATTTTACACAGTTCATGAATCCAACTTGATTCTCACTATTAACTAACGAGCATTTATGTAAGAGGAGCTGTGGTTTGTTTCAGTTACATAAGCAGAGTTGAATTACATATGGTACTTATGAGTAGGAAACACAGTTCTTTTTTTCTGGGCTTGCTCATGATTCTTGCTGTATTGGAGACGCTGGAAAGAAGAGCTTGCTTCTTGCGTTAAATCAGAGTGTGTTTCATGGATGAGAACACTGGTCTGAATTTCCCTTCAGAAACGGAGTTAAACCCCAGGATCAGTGTCTTCCTACAAGCAAGAGTTCATTTCAGGAAAACCCAGTGAATTTTGGGCTCAAATGATTTTACACAGTTCATGAACCCAACGCGAATCTCACTATTATCTAAAGAGCATTTATGTAAGAGGAGCTGTGGTTTGTTTCAGTTTCATAAGCAGAGTTGAATTACATATCGTATTTATGAATAGGAAACACAGTTCTTTTTCTCAGGCCATTCTCATGGTTCTTGCTGTATTTTAGATTCTGGAAAGAAGACCTTGCTTCTTACGTTAAAACAGATTGTGTTTCAGGGAGGAGAATTCTTGTCTGAATTTCCCTTCAGAATCGGAGTTAAACCGCAGGATCTGTGTCTTCCTACAATCAAGAGTTCATTTCTAGAAAACCCAGTGAATTTTGGGCTCAAATGATTTTACACACTTCATGAACCCAACCCGATTCTCACTATTAACTAAAGAGCATTTATGTAAGAGGAGCTGTGGTTTGTTTCCATTTCATAAGCAGAGTTGAATTACATATGGTCCTTATGAGTAGGAAACACAGTTCTTTTTTTCTGGGCATGCTCATGATTCTTGCTGTATTGGAGACGCTGGATAGAAGAGCTTGCTTCTTGCGTTAAATCACAGTGTGTTTCATGGATGAGAACACTGGTCTGAATTTCCCTTCAGAAACTGAGTGTGTTTCATGGATGAGTAATCTGGTCAGAATTTCCCATCAGAAACGGAGTTAAACCCCGGGATGTGTGTCTTCCTACAAGCAAGTGTTCATTTCTGATAAACACAGTGAATTTTGGGCTCAAAAGATTTTACACAGTTCATGAATCCAACGCGATTCTCACTATTACCTAATGAGCATTTATGTAGGAGGAGCTGTGGTTTGTTTCAGTTTCATAAGCAGAGTTGAATTACATATGGTCCTTATGAGTAGGAAACACAGGCCATGCTCATGGTTCTTGCTGTATTTTAGTTTCTGGAAAGAAGACCTTGCTTCTTACGTTAAAACAGGGTGTGTTTCATGGATGAGAACTCTGGTCTGAATTACCATTCAGAAACGAGGTTAAACCCCATTATCTGTGTCTTCCTACAAGTAAGAGTTCATTTCTGGTAAACCAAGTGATTTTTCGGCTCAAATGATTTTACACTGTTCTAGAACCCAACACTATTATCACTATTAACTAAAGAGCATTTAAGTAAGAAGAGCTGTCGTCTGTATCAATTTCATTAGCAGAGTTGAACTACATATGATCCGTTTGAGTAGGAAACACAGTTCTTTTATTCTGGGAATGCTCATGATTCTTGCTGTATTGGAGAGGCTGGAAAGAAGAGCTTGCTTCTTGCATTTAAACAGAATGTGCACAGTTCTAGAACCCAACGCGATTATCACTATTAACTAAAGAGGATTTATGTAAGAGGAGCTGTGGTGTGCATCAATTTCATAATCCGAGTTGAATTACATATGGTCCTTATGAGTAGGAAACACAGTTCTTTTTTTCAGGCCATGGTCATGGTTCTTGCTGTATTTTAGATTCTGGAAAGAAGACCTTGCTTCTTACGTTAACACAGATTGAGTTTCAGGGATGAGAGTTCTGGTCTGACTGTCCTTTCAGACACGGAGTTAAACCCCAGGATATGTGTCTTCCTACAAGCAAGAGTTCATTTCTGGTAAAACCAGTAAATTTTGGGCTGAAATGATTTTACACAGTTCATGAATCCAACTTGATTCTCACTATTAACTAACGAGCATTTATGTAAGAGGAGCTTATGTAAGAGGAGCTGTGGTTTGTTTCAGTTATATAAGCAGAGTTGAATTACATATGGTACTTATGAGTAGGAAACACAGTTCTTTTTTTCTGGGCATACTCATGATTCTTGGTGTACTGGAGACGCTGGAAAGAAGAGCTTGCATTTTTTGTTAAATCTGAGTGTGTTTCATGGATGAATACACTGGTCTGAATTTCCCTTCAGAAACGGAGTTACACCCCAGGATCTGTGTCTTCCTACAAGCAAGAGTTCATTTCTGGAAAACCCAGTGAATTTTGGGCTCAAATGATTTTACACAGTTCATGAACCCAACGCGATTCTCACTATTAACTAAAGAGCATTTATGTAAGAGGAGCTGTGGTTTGTTTCAGTTTCATAAGCAGAGTTGAATTACATATGCTCCTTATGACTAGGAAACACAGTTCTTTTTTTCAGGACATGCTCACGGTTCTTGCTGTATTTTAGTTTCTGGAAAGAAGACCTTGCTTCTTACGATAAAACTGATTGTCTTTCAGGGATGAGAATTCTGGTCTGAATTTCCCTTCAGAATCGGAGTTAAATCCCAGGATCTGTGTCTTCCTACAAGCAAGAGTTCATTTCTGGAAAACCTAGTGAATTTTGGGCTCAAATGATTTTACACAGTTCATGAACCCAAAGCAATTCTCACTATTAACTAAAGAGCATTTATGTAAGAGGATCTTTGGTTTGTTTCAGTTTCATAAGCAGAGTTGAATTACATATGCTCCTTATGAGTAGGAAACACAATTCTTTTTCTCAGGCCATGCTCATGGTTCTTGCTGTATTTTAGATTCTGGAAAGAAGACCTTGCTTCTTACACTAAAACAGATTGTGTTTCAGGGATGAGAATTCTGGTCTGAATTTCCCTTCAGAATCGGCGTTAAACCCCAGGATCTGTGTCTTCCTACAAGCAAGAGTTCATTTCTGGTAAAACCAGTGAATTTTGTGCTCAAATGATTTTACACAGTTCATGAATCCAACTTGATTCTCACTATTAACTAACGAGCATTTATGTAAGAGGAGCTGTGGTTTGTTTCAGTTACATAAGCAGAGTTGAATTACATATGGTACTTATGAGTAGGAAACACAGTTCTTTTTTTCTGGGCTTGCTCATGATTCTTGCTGTATTGGAGACGCTGGAAAGAAGAGCTTGCTTCTTGCGTTAAATCAGAGTGTGTTTCATGGATGAGAACACTGGTCTGAATTTCCCTTCAGAAACGGAGTTAAACCCCAGGATCAGTGTCTTCCTACAAGCAAGAGTTCATTTCAGGAAAACCCAGTGAATTTTGGGCTCAAATGATTTTACACAGTTCATGAACCCAACGCGAATCTCACTATTATCTAAAGAGCATTTATGTAAGAGGAGCTGTGGTTTGTTTCAGTTTCATAAGCAGAGTTGAATTACATATCGTATTTATGAATAGGAAACACAGTTCTTTTTCTCAGGCCATTCTCATGGTTCTTGCTGTATTTTAGATTCTGGAAAGAAGACCTTGCTTCTTACGTTAAAACAGATTGTGTTTCAGGGAGGAGAATTCTTGTCTGAATTTCCCTTCAGAATCGGAGTTAAACCGCAGGATCTGTGTCTTCCTACAATCAAGAGTTCATTTCTAGAAAACCCAGTGAATTTTGGGCTCAAATGATTTTACACACTTCATGAACCCAACCCGATTCTCACTATTAACTAAAGAGCATTTATGTAAGAGGAGCTGTGGTTTGTTTCCATTTCATAAGCAGAGTTGAATTACATATGGTCCTTATGAGTAGGAAACACAGTTCTTTTTTTCTGGGCATGCTCATGATTCTTGCTGTATTGGAGACGCTGGATAGAAGAGCTTGCTTCTTGCGTTAAATCACAGTGTGTTTCATGGATGAGAACACTGGTCTGAATTTCCCTTCAGAAACTGAGTGTGTTTCATGGATGAGTAATCTGGTCAGAATTTCCCATCAGAAACGGAGTTAAACCCCGGGATGTGTGTCTTCCTACAAGCAAGTGTTCATTTCTGATAAACACAGTGAATTTTGGGCTCAAAAGATTTTACACAGTTCATGAATCCAACGCGATTCTCACTATTACCTAATGAGCATTTATGTAGGAGGAGCTGTGGTTTGTTTCAGTTTCATAAGCAGAGTTGAATTACATATGGTCCTTATGAGTAGGAAACACAGGCCATGCTCATGGTTCTTGCTGTATTTTAGTTTCTGGAAAGAAGACCTTGCTTCTTACGTTAAAACAGGGTGTGTTTCATGGATGAGAACTCTGGTCTGAATTACCATTCAGAAACGAGGTTAAACCCCATTATCTGTGTCTTCCTACAAGTAAGAGTTCATTTCTGGTAAACCAAGTGATTTTTCGGCTCAAATGATTTTACACTGTTCTAGAACCCAACACTATTATCACTATTAACTAAAGAGCATTTAAGTAAGAAGAGCTGTCGTCTGTATCAATTTCATTAGCAGAGTTGAACTACATATGATCCGTTTGAGTAGGAAACACAGTTCTTTTATTCTGGGAATGCTCATGATTCTTGCTGTATTGGAGAGGCTGGAAAGAAGAGCTTGCTTCTTGCATTTAAACAGAATGTGCACAGTTCTAGAACCCAACGCGATTATCACTATTAACTAAAGAGGATTTATGTAAGAGGAGCTGTGGTGTGCATCAATTTCATAATCCGAGTTGAATTACATATGGTCCTTATGAGTAGGAAACACAGTTCTTTTTTTCAGGCCATGGTCATGGTTCTTGCTGTATTTTAGATTCTGGAAAGAAGACCTTGCTTCTTACGTTAACACAGATTGAGTTTCAGGGATGAGAGTTCTGGTCTGACTGTCCTTTCAGACACGGAGTTAAACCCCAGGATATGTGTCTTCCTACAAGCAAGAGTTCATTTCTGGTAAAACCATTAAATTTTGGGCTGAAATGATTTTACACAGTTCATGAATCCAACTTGATTCTCACTATTAACTAACGAGCATTTATGTAAGAGGAGCTTATGTAAGAGGAGCTGTGGTTTGTTTCAGTTACATAAGCAGAGTTGAATTACATATGGTACTTATGAGTAGGAAACACAGTTCTTTTTTTCTGGGCATACTCATGATTCTTGGTGTACTGGAGACGCTGGAAAGAAGAGCTTGCATTTTTTGTTAAATCTGAGTGTGTTTCATGGATGAATACACTGGTCTGAATTTCCCTTCAGAAACGGAGTTACACCCCAGGATCTGTGTCTTCCTACAAGCAAGAGTTCATTTCTGGAAAACCCAGTGAATTTTGGGCTCAAATGATTTTACACAGTTCATGAACCCAACGCGATTCTCACTATTAACTAAAGAGCATTTATGTAAGAGGAGCTGTGGTTTGTTTCAGTTTCATAAGCAGAGTTGAATTACATATGCTCCTTATGACTAGGAAACACAGTTCTTTTTTTCAGGACATGCTCACGGTTCTTGCTGTATTTTAGTTTCTGGAAAGAAGACCTTGCTTCTTACGATAAAACTGATTGTCTTTCAGGGATGAGAATTCTGGTCTGAATTTCCCTTCAGAATCGGAGTTAAATCCCAGGATCTGTGTCTTCCTACAAGCAAGAGTTCATTTCTGGAAAACCTAGTGAATTTTGGGCTCAAATGATTTTACACAGTTCATGAACCCAAAGCGATTCTCACTATTAACTAAAGAGCATTTATGTAAGAGGATCTTTGGTTTGTTTCAGTTTCATAAGCAGAGTTGAATTACATATGCTCCTTATGAGTAGGAAACACAATTCTTTTTCTCAGGCCATGCTCATGGTTCTTGCTGTATTTTAGATTCTGGAAAGAAGACCTTGCTTCTTACACTAAAACAGATTGTGTTTCAGGGATGAGAATTCTGGTCTGAATTTCCCTTCAGAATCGGCGTTAAACCCCAGGATCTGTGTCTTCCTACAAGCAAGAGTTCATTTCTGGTAAAACCAGTGAATTTTGTGCTCAAATGATTTTACACAGTTCATGAATCCAACTTGATTCTCACTATTAACTAACGAGCATTTATGTAAGAGGAGCTGTGGTTTGTTTCAGTTACATAAGCAGAGTTGAATTACATATGGTACTTATGAGTAGGAAACACAGTTCTTTTTTTCTGGGCTTGCTCATGATTCTTGCTGTATTGGAGACGCTGGAAAGAAGAGCTTGCTTCTTGCGTTAAATCAGAGTGTGTTTCATGGATGAGAACACTGGTCTGAATTTCCCTTCAGAAACGGAGTTAAACCCCAGGATCAGTGTCTTCCTACAAGCAAGAGTTCATTTCAGGAAAACCCAGTGAATTTTGGGCTCAAATGATTTTACACAGTTCATGAACCCAACGCGAATCTCACTATTATCTAAAGAGCATTTATGTAAGAGGAGCTGTGGTTTGTTTCAGTTTCATAAGCAGAGTTGAATTACATATCGTATTTATGAATAGGAAACACAGTTCTTTTTCTCAGGCCATTCTCATGGTTCTTGCTGTATTTTAGATTCTGGAAAGAAGACCTTGCTTCTTACGTTAAAACAGATTGTGTTTCAGGGAGGAGAATTCTTGTCAGAATTTCCCTTCAGAATCGGAGTTAAACCGCAGGATCTGTGTCTTCCTACAATCAAGAGTTCATTTCTAGAAAACCCAGTGAATTTTGGGCTCAAATGATTTTACACACTTCATGAACCCAACCCGATTCTCACTATTAACTAAAGAGCATTTATGTAAGAGGAGCTGTGGTTTGTTTCCATTTCATAAGCAGAGTTGAATTACATATGGTCCTTATGAGTAGGAAACACAGTTCTTTTTTTCTGGGCATGCTCATGATTCTTGCTGTATTGGAGACGCTGGATAGAAGAGCTTGCTTCTTGCGTTAAATCACAGTGTGTTTCATGGATGAGAACACTGGTCTGAATTTCCCTTCAGAAACTGAGTGTGTTTCATGGATGAGTAATCTGGTCAGAATTTCCCATCAGAAACGGAGTTAAACCCCGGGATGTGTGTCTTCCTACAAGCAAGTGTTCATTTCTGATAAACACAGTGAATTTTGGGCTCAAAAGATTTTACACAGTTCATGAATCCAACGCGATTCTCACTATTACCTAATGAGCATTTATGTAGGAGGAGCTGTGGTTTGTTTCAGTTTCATAAGCAGAGTTGAATTACATATGGTCCTTATGAGTAGGAAACACAGGCCATGCTCATGGTTCTTGCTGTATTTTAGTTTCTGGAAAGAAGACCTTGCTTCTTACGTTAAAACAGGGTGTGTTTCATGGATGAGAACTCTGGTCTGAATTACCATTCAGAAACGAGGTTAAACCCCATTATCTGTGTCTTCCTACAAGTAAGAGTTCATTTCTGGTAAACCAAGTGATTTTTCGGCTCAAATGATTTTACACTGTTCTAGAACCCAACACTATTATCACTATTAACTAAAGAGCATTTAAGTAAGAAGAGCTGTCGTCTGTATCAATTTCATTAGCAGAGTTGAACTACATATGATCCGTTTGAGTAGGAAACACAGTTCTTTTATTCTGGGAATGCTCATGATTCTTGCTGTATTGGAGAGGCTGGAAAGAAGAGCTTGCTTCTTGCATTTAAACAGAATGTGCACAGTTCTAGAACCCAACGCGATTATCACTATTAACTAAAGAGGATTTATGTAAGAGGAGCTGTGGTGTGCATCAATTTCATAATCCGAGTTGAATTACATATGGTCCTTATGAGTAGGAAACACAGTTCTTTTTTTCAGGCCATGGTCATGGTTCTTGCTGTATTTTAGATTCTGGAAAGAAGACCTTGCTTCTTACGTTAACACAGATTGAGTTTCAGGGATGAGAGTTCTGGTCTGACTGTCCTTTCAGACACGGAGTTAAACCCCAGGATATGTGTCTTCCTACAAGCAAGAGTTCATTTCTGGTAAAACCAGTAAATTTTGGGCTGAAATGATTTTACACAGTTCATGAATCAAACTTGATTCTCACTATTAACTAACGAGCATTTATGTAAGAGGAGCTTATGTAAGAGGAGCTGTGGTTTGTTTCAGTTACATAAGCAGAGTTGAATTACATATGGTACTTATGAGTAGGAAACACAGTTCTTTTTTTCTGGGCATACTCATGATTCTTGGTGTACTGGAGACGCTGGAAAGAAGAGCTTGCATTTTTTGTTAAATCTGAGTGTGTTTCATGGATGAATACACTGGTCTGAATTTCCCTTCAGAAACGGAGTTAAACCCCATGATCTGTGTCTTCCTACAAGCAACAGTTCGTTTCTGGAAAACCCAGTGCATTTTGGGCTCAAATGATTTTACACAGTTCATGAACCCAAAGCGATTTTCACTATTAACTAAAGAGCATCTATGTAAGAGGAGCTGTGTTCTGCATCAGTTTCATAAGGAGAGTTGAATTACATATGGTCCTTATGAATAGGAAACACAGTTCTTTTTTTCAGGCCATGCTCATGGTTCTTGCTGTATTTTAGATTCTGGAAAGAAGACCTTGCTTCTTACGTTAACAGAGATTGAGTTTCAGAGATGAGAGTTCTGGTCTGACTCTCCCTTCAGAAACGGAGTTAAAACCAAGGATCTGTATTTTCCTACAAGCAAGAGTTCATTTCTGATATACCAAGTGAATTTTGTGCTCAAATTATTTTACACAGCTCAAAAACCCAATGCGATTCTCACTATCAACTAAAGAGCATTTATATAAGAGGAGCTGTGGTTTGTATCAGTTTCATAAGCAGAGTTGAACTACATATGTTCCATATGAGTCGGAAACACAGTTCTTTTTTTCTGGGCATTCTCATGATTCTTGCTGTATTGGAGACGCTAGAAAGAAGAGTTTGCTTCTTGCGTTAAATCAGATTGTGTTTCATGGGTGAAAACACTGGTCTGAATTTCCCTTCAGAAACAGAGTTCAACCCCAGGATCTGTATTTTCTTATAAGCAAGAGTTCATTTCTGGTAAAGCAAGTGAATTTTGGTCTCAAATCATTTTAGACAGTTCAAAAACCCAATGCGATTCTCACTATCAACTAAAGAGCATTTATATAAGAGGAGCTGTGGTTTGTATCAGTTTCATAAGCAGAGTTGAACTACATATGGTCCGTATGAGTAGGAAACACAGTTCTTTTTTTCAGGGCATGCTCATGGTTCTTGCTGTATTTTAGACTCTGGAAAGAAGAGCTTGCTTCTTGTGTTAAAACAGATTGTGTTTCAGGGAAGAGAACTCTGGTCTGAATTTCCCTTCTGAAACGGAGTTAAACCCCAGGATTTGTGCGTTCCTACTTGCAAGAGTTCATTTCTGGTAAACCCAGTGAATTTTGGGCTCAAATGATTTCCATAGTTCATGAACCCAACACCATTCTCACTATTAACTAAAGAGACTTCATGTAAGAAGAGCTGTGGTTTGTATCAGTTTCATAAGGAGAGTTGAACTACATATGGTCTGTATGAGTAGGAAACACAGTTCTTTTATTCTGGGCATGCTCATTGTTCTTGATGTATAGGAGACGCTGGAAAACGGGGATGCTTCTTGCCTTAAAACAGAGTGTGTTTCAGGGATGAGAACTCTGGTCTGAAATTTCCTTCAGAAACAGAGTTAAACTCCAGGAAATGTGTCTTCCTACAAGCAAGAGTTCATTTCTGGAAAACACAGTGAATTTTGGGCTCAAATGATTATACACAGTTAATGAACCCAACGTGATTCTCACTATTAACTGACGAGCATTTATGTAGGAGGAGCTGTAGTTTGTTTCATTTTCATAAGCAGAGTTGAATTACATATGGTCCTTATGCGTAGGAAACACAGTTCTTTTTTCATGCCATGCTCATTGTTCTTGATGTATTTTAGTTTCTGGAAAGAAGACCTTGCTTCTTACGTTAAAACAGATTGTCTTTCAGGGATGAGAATTCTGGTCTGAATTTCCCTTCAGAAGCCGAGTTAAACCCCAGGATCTGTGTCTTCCTAAAAGCAAGAGTTCATTTCTGGAAAACACAGTGAATTTTGGGCTCAAATGATTATACACAGTTAATGAACCGAACGTGATTCTCACTATTAACTAAAGAGCATTTATGTAAGAGGAGCTGTGGTTTGTTTCAGTTTCATAAGCAGAGTTGAATTGCATATGGTACTTATGAATAGGAAACACAGTTCTTTCTCTGGCCATGCTCCTGGTTCTTGCTGTATTTTAGATTCTGGAAAGAAGACCTTGCTTCTTACGTTAAAACAGATGGTGTTTCAGGGAGGAGAATTCTTGTCTGAATTTCCCTTCAGAATCGGAGTTCAACCCCAGGATCTGTGTCTTCCTACAAGCAAGAGTTCATTTCTGTAAAACCCAGTGAATTTTGGGTTCAAATGATTTAACACACTTCATGAACCCAACGCAATTCTCACTATTTACTAAAGGGCATTTATGTAAGAGAAGCTGAGGTTTGGTTCAGTTTCATAAGCAGAGTTGAATTACATATGGTACTTATGAGTAGGAAACACAGTTCTCTTTTTCTGGGCATGCTCATGATTCTTGCTGTATTGGAGACGCTGGAATGAAGAGCTTGTTTCTTGCCTTAAATCACAGTATGTTTCATGGATGAGAACACTGGTCTGAATTTCCCTTCATAAACGGAGTTAAACCCCAGAATCTGTTTCTTCCTACAAGCAACAGTTCATTTCTGGAAAAACAAGTGAATTTTGGGCTCAAATGATTTTACACAGTTCATGAACCCAACGCTATTCTCACTATTAACTAAAGAGCATTTATGGAAGAGCAGCTGTGGTTTGTATGAGTTTCATAAGCCGAGTTGAACTACATATGGTGCATATGAGTAGGAAACACAGTTCTTTTTTCTGGGCATGCTCAGTGTTCTTGCTGTTTTGGAGAAGATGGAAAGAAGAGCTTGCTTCTTGCATTAAAACAGAGTGTGTTTCATGGATGAGTACTCTGGTCTGAATTTCCCATCAGAAACGGAGTTAAACCCCAGGATCGGTGTCTTCCTACAAGCAAGTGTTCATTTCTGGTAAACCCAGTGAATTTTGGGCTCAAATGATTTTACACAGTTCATGAATCCAACGTGATTCTCTCTATTAACTAACGAGCATTTATGTAGGAGGAGCTGTGGTTTGTTTCAGTTTCATAAGCAGAGTTGAATTACATATGGTCCTTATGAGTAGGAAACACAGTTCTTTTTTTCAGGGCATGCTCATGGTTCTTGCTGTATTTGAGACGCTGGAAAGAAGAGCTTGCTTCTTGCGTTAAATCAGACTGTGTTTTATGGATGAGAACACTGGTCTGAATTTCCCGTCAGAAACGGAGTTAAACCCCAGGATCTGTATTTTCCTGCAAGCAAGAGTTCATTTCTGGTAAACCAAGTGAATTTTGGTCTCAAATTTTTTTAGACAGTTCAAAAACCCAATGCTATTCTCACTATCTACTAAAGAGCATTTATATAAGAGGAGCTGTGGTTTGTATCAGTTTCATAAGCAGAGTTGAACTACGTATGGTCCGTATGAGTAGGAAAAACAGTTCTTTTATTCTGGGAATGCTCATGATTCTTGCTGTATTGGAGAGGCTGGAAAGAAGAGCTTGCTTCTTGCATTTAAACAGAATGTGTTTCATGGATGAGAACTCTGGTCTGAATTTCCCTTCAGAAACGGTGTTAAACCCCATGATCTGTGTCTTCCTACAAGTAAGAGTTCATTTCTGGTAAACCAAGTGATTTTTCGGCTCAAAGGTTTTTGCACAGTTCTAGAACCCAACGCGATTATCACTATTAACTAAAGAGGATTTATGTAAGAGGAGCTGTGGTCTGCATCAATTTCATAATCCGAGTTGAATTACATATGGTCCGTATGAGTAGGAAACACCGTTCTTTTTTTCAGGCCATGGTCATGGTTCTTGCTGTATTTTAGATTCTGGAAAGAAGACCTTGCTTCTTATGTTAACAGAGATTGAGTTTCAGGGATGAGAGTTCTGGTCTGACTCTCCCTTCAGAAACGGAGTTAAACCCCAGGATCTGTATTTTCCTACAAGCAAGAGTTCATTTCTGATAAACCAAGTGAATTTTGTGCTCAAATTATTTTACACAGCTCAAAAACCCAATGCGATTCTCACTATCAACTAAAGAGCATTTATATAAGAGGTGCTGTGGTTTGTATCAGTATCATAAGCAGAGTTGAACTACATATGTTCCATATGAGTCGGAAACACAGTTCATTTTTTCTGGGCATTCTCATGATTCTTGGTGTATTGGAGACGCTAGAAAGAAGAGCTTGCTTCTTGCTTTAAATCAGACTGTGTTTCATGGATGAGAACACTGGTCTGAATTTCCCTTCAGAAACGGAGTTAAACCCCAGGATCTGTAATTTCCTACAAGCAAGTGTTCATTTCTGGTAAACCAAGTGAATTTTGGTCTCAAATTATTTTAGACAGTTCAAAAACCCAATGCGATTCTCACTATCAACTAAAGAGCATTTATATAAGAGGAGCTGTGGTTTGTATCAGTTTAATAAGCAGAGTTGAACTACATATGGTCTGTATGAGTAGGAAACACAGTTCTTTTTTTCAGGCCATGGTCATGGTTCTTGCTGTATTTTAGATTCTGGAAAGAAGACCTTGCTTCTTACGTTAACACAGATTGACTTTCAGGGATGAGAGTTCTGGTCTGACTCTCCCTTCAGACACGGAGTTAAACCCCAGGATCTGTGTCTTCCTACAAGCAAGAGTTCATTTCTGGTAAAAACAGTGAATTTTGGGCTCAAATGATTTTACACAGTTCATGAATCCAACTTGATTCTCACGTTTAACTAACGAGCATTTATGTAAGAGGAGCTGTGGTTTGTTTCAGTTCCATAAGCAGAGTTGAATTACATATGGTACTTATGAGTAGGAAACACAGTTCTTTTTTTCTGGGCATGCTCATGATTCTTGCTGTACTGGAGACGCTGGAAAGAAGAGCTTGCTTTTTTTTTGTTAAATCTGAGTGTGTTTCATGGATGAATACACTGGTCTGAATTTCCCTTCAGAAATGGAGTTAAACCCCAGGATCTGTGTCTTCCTACAAGCAACAGTTCGTTTCTGGAAAACCCAGTGCATTTTGGGCTCAAATGATTTTACACAGTTCATGAACCCAAAGCGATTTTCACTATTAACTAAAGAGCATTTATGTAAGAGGAGCTATGGTCTACATCAGTTTCATAAGGAGAGTTGAATTACATATGGTCCTTATGAATAGGAAACACAGTTCTTTTTTTCAGGCCATGCTCATGGTTCTTGCTGTATTTTAGATTCTGGAAAGAAGACCTTGCTTCTTACTTTAAAACAGATTGTGTTTCAGGGATGAGAATTCTGGTCTGAATTTCCCTTCAGAATCGGAGTTAATCCCCAGCATCTGTGTCTTCCTACAAGCAAGAGTTCATTTCTGGAAAACCCAGTGAATTTGGTCTCAAATGATTTTACAAAGTTAATGAACCCAACGCGATTCTCACTATTAACTAAAGAGCATTTATGTAAGAGGAGCTGTGGTTTGTTTCAGTTTCATAAGCAGAGTTGAATTACATATGGTCCTTATGAGTAGGAAACACAGTTCTTTTTTTCAGGCCATGCTCATGGTTCTTGATGTATTTTAGTTACTGGAAAGAAACCTTGCTTCTTACGTTAAAACAGATTGTCTTTCAGGGATGAGAATTCTGGTCTGAATATCCCTTCAGAAGCCGAGTTAAATCCCAGGATCTGTGTCTTCCTAAAAGCAAGAGTTCATTTCTGGAAAACACAGTGAATTTTGGGCTCAAATGATTATACACAGTTAATGAACCGAACGCGATTCTCACTATTATCTAAAGAGCATTTATGTAAGAGGAGCTGTGGTTTGTTTCAGTTTCATAAGCAGAGTTGAATTGCATATGGTACTTATGAATAGGAAACACAGTTCTTTCTCTGGCCATGCTCATGGTTCTTGCTGTATTTTAGATTCTGGAAAGAAGACCTTGCTTCTTACGTTAAAACAGATGGTGTTTCAGGGAGGAGAATTCTTGTCTGAATTTCCCTTCAGAATCGGAGTTCAACCCGAGGATCTGTGTCTTCCTACAAGCAAGAGTTCATTTCTGGAAAACCCAGTCAATTTTGGGCTCAAATGACTTTACACAGTTCATGAATCCAACGTGATTCTCTCTATTAACTAACGAGGATTTATGTAGGAGGAGCTGTGGTTTGTTTCAGTTTCTAATCCGAGTTGAATTACATATGGTCCTTATGAGTAGGAAACACAGTTCTTTTTTTCAGGGCATGCTCATGGTTCTTGCTGTATATGAGAAGCTGGAAAGATGAGCTTGCTTCTTGCATTAATACAGAATGTGTTTCATGGATGAGAACTCTGGTCTGAATTTCCCTTCAGAAACGGAGTTAAACCCCATGATCTGTGTCTTCCTACAAGTAAGAGTTCATTTCTGGAAAACCCAGTGAATTTTGGGCTCAAATGATTTTACACAGTTCATGAATCCAACGTGATTCTCTCTATTAACTAACGAGGATTTATGTAAGAGGAGATGGGGTCTGTATCAATTTCATTAGCAGAGTTGAACTACATATGGTCCGTATGAGTAGGAAACACAGTTCTTTTATTCTGGGAATGCTCATGATTCTTGCTGTATTGGAGAGGCTGGAAAGAAGAGCTTGCTTCTTGCATTTAAACAGAATGTGTTTCATGGATGAGAACTCTGGTCTGAATTTCCCTTCAGAAACGGAGTTAAACCCCATGATCTGTGTCTTCCTACAAGTAAGAGTTCATTTCTGGTAAACCAAGTGATTTTTCGGCTCAAAGGTTATTGAACAGTTCTAGAACCCAACGCGATTATCACTATTAACTAAAGAGGATTTATGTAAGAGGAGCTGTGGTCTGCATCAATTTCATAATCCGAGTTGAATTACATATGGTCCATATGAGTAGGAAACACAGTTCTTTTTTTCAGGCCATGGTCATGGTTCTTGCTGTATTTTAGATTCTGGAAAGAAGACCTTGCTTCTTACGTTAACACAGATTGAGTTTCAGGGATGAGAGTTCTGGTCTGACTCTCCCTTCAGACAAGGAGTTATACCCCAGGATCTGTATTTTCCTACAAGCAAGAGTTCATTTCTGGTAAAACAAGTGAATTTTGGTCTCAAATTATTTTACACAGTTCAAAAACCCAATGCGATTCTCACTATCAACTAAAGAGCATTTATATAAGAGGAGCTGTGATTTGTATCAGTTTCATAAGCAGAGTTGAACTACATATGGTCCGTATGAGTAGGAAGCACACTTCTTTTTTTCAGGGCATGCTCATGGTTCTTGCTGTATTTTAGACTCTGGAAAGAAGAGCTTGCTTCTTGCGTTAAAACAGATTGTGTTTCAGGGATGAGAACTCTGGTCTGAATTTCCCTTCAGAAACGGAGTTAAACCCCCGGATATGTGCCTTCCTACATGCAAGAGTTCATTTCTGGTAAACCCAGTGAATTTTTGGCTCAAATGATTTCAATAGTTCATGAACCTAACACCATTGTCACTATTAATTAAAGAGACTTTATGTAAGAGGAGCTGTGGTTTGCATTAGTTTCATAAGGAGAGTTGAACTACATATGGTCTGTATGAGTAGGAAACACAGTTCTTTTATTCTGCGCATGCTCATGGTTCTTGATATATAGGAGACGCTGGAAAAAGGGGATGCTTCTGGCCTTAAAACAGAGTGTGTTTCTGGGATGAGAACTCTGGTCTGAAATTTCCTTCAGAAACAGAGTTAAACTCCAGGAAATGTGTCTTCCTACAAGCAAGAGTTCATTTCTGGTAAACCCAGTGATATTTGTGCTCAAATGATTTTTAGCAGTACACGAACCCAACGCAATTCTCACTATTACCAAAAGAGCCTTTATATAAGAGGACCTGTGGTTTGTTTCAGTTTCATAAGCAGAATTGAATTACATATGATCCTTATGAGTCAACAACACAGTTCTTTTTTTCAGGCCAGGGTCATGGTTCTTGCTGTATTTTAGAATCTGGATAGAAGACCTTGCTTCTTATGTTAAAACACATTGTGTTTCAGGGATGAGAATTCTGGTCTGAATTTCCCTTCAGAAGCCAAGTTAAACTCCAGGATCTGTGTCTACCTAAAAGCAAGAGTTCATTTCTGGAAAACACAGTGAATTTGGAAACCAAATGATTATACACAGTTAATGAACCCAACGCGATTCTCACTATTAACTAACGAGTATTTATGTAGGAGGAGCTGTGGTTTGTTTCAGTTTCATAAGCAGAGTTGAATTACATATGGTCCTTATGAGTAGGAAACACAGTTCTTTTCTTCAGGCCATGCTCATGGTTCTTGCTGTATTTTAGTTTCTGGAAAGAAGACCTTGCTTCTTACATTAAAACAGATGGTGTTTCAGGGAGGAGAATTCTTGTCTGAATTTCCCTTCAGAATCGGTGTTCAACCCCAGGATCTGTGACTTCCTACAAGCAAGAGTTCATTACTGGAAAACCCAGTGAATTTTGGGCTCAAATGATTTAACACACTTCATGACCCCAACGCGATTCTCACTATTAACTAAAGAGCATTTATGTAAGAGGAGCTGTGGTTTGTTTCAGTTTCATAAGCAGAGTTGAATTACATATGGTCCTTATGAGTAGGAAACACAGTTCTTTTTTTCTGGGCATGCTCATGATTCTTGCTGTATTGGAGACGCTGGAATGAAGAGCTTGCTTCTTGTGTTAAATCACAGTGTGTTTCATGGATGAGAACACTGGTCTGAATTTCCCTTCAGAAACGGAGTTAAACCCCAGGATCTGTTTCTTCCTACAAGCAACAGTTCATTTCTGGAAAAACAAGTGAATTTTGGGCTCAAATGATTTTACACAGTTCATGAAACCAACACTATTATCACTATTAACTAAAGAGCATTTATGTAAGAGGAGCTGTGGTCTGTATCAATTTCATTAGCAGTGTTGAACTACATATGGGGCGTATGAGTAGGAAACACAGTTCTTTTATTCTGGGAATGCTCATGATTCTTGCTGTTTTGGAGAGGCTGGAAAGAAGAGCTTGCTTCTTGCATTAAAACAGGGTGTGTTTCATGGATGAGAACTCTGGTCTGAATTTCCCTTCAGAAACGGAGTTAAACCCCATGATCTGTGTCTTCCTACAAGGAAGAGTTCATTTCTGGTAAACCAAGTGATTTTTCGGCTCAAAGGTTTTTGCACAGTTCTAGAACCCAATGCGATTATCACTATTAACTAAAGAGGATTTATGTAAGAGGAGCTGTGGTCTGCATCAATTTCATAATCCGAGTTGAATTACATATGGTCCGTATGAGTAGGAAACACAGTTCTTTTTTTCAGGCCATGGTCATGGTTCTTGCTGTATTTGAGACGCTGGAAAGAAGAGCTTGCTTCTTGCATTAAAACAGGGTGTGTTTCATGGCTGAGAACTCTGGTCTGAATTTCCCTTCAGAAACGGTGTTAAACCCCATGATCTGTGTCTTCCTACATGTAAGAGTTCATTTCTGGTAAACCAAGTGATTTTTCAGCTCAAAGGTTTTTGCACAGTTCTAGAACCCAACGCGATTATCACTATTAACTAAAGAGGATTTATGTAAGAGGAGCTGTGGTCTGCATCAATTTCATAATCCGAGTTGAATTACATATGGTCCGTATGAGTAGGAAACACCGTTCTTTTTTTCAGGCCATGGTCATGGTTCTTGCTGTATTTTAGACTCTGGAAAGAAGAGCTTGCTTCTTGCGTTAAAGCAGATTGTGTTTCAGGGATGAGAACTCTGGTCTGAATTTCCCTTCAGAAACGGAGTTAAACCCCAGGATATGTGCTTTCCTACATGCAAGAGTTCATTTCTGGTAAACCCAGTGAATTTTCGGCTCAAATGATTTCAATAGTTCATGATCCCAACAAAATTCTCACTATTAACTAAAGAGACTTTATGTAAGAGGAGCTGTGGTTTGCATCAGTTTCATAAGGAGAGTTGAACTACATATGGTCTGTATGAATAGGAAACACAGTTCTTTTATTCTGGACATGCTCATGGATCTTGATATATAGGAGACGCTGGAAAAAGGGGATGCTTCTTGCCTTAAAACAGAGTGTGTTTCAGGGATGAGAACTCTGGTCTGAAATTTCCTTCAGAAACAGAGTTAAACTCCAGGAAATATGTCTTCCTACAAGCAAGAGTTCATTTCTGGTAAACCCAGTGATATTTGTGCTCAAATGATTTTTAGCAGTTCACGAACCCAATGCAAATCTCACTATTACCAAAAGAGCCTTTATGTAAGAGGACCTGTGGTTTGTTTCAGTTTCATAGGCAGAATTGAATTACATATGATCCTTATGAGTCAAAAACACAGTTCTTTTTTTCAGGCCAGGGTCATGGTTGTTGCTGTATTTTAGATTCTGGATAGAAGACCTTGCTTCTTATGTTAAAACACATTGTGTTTCAGGGATGAGAATTCTGGTCTGAATTTCCTTTCAGAAACGGAGTTAAACCCCAGGATCTGTGTCTTCCTACAAGCAACAGTTCATTTCTGGAAAAACAAGTGAATTTTGGGCTCAAATGATTTTACACAGTTCATGAAACTAAGGCTATTCTCACTATTAACTAAAGAGCATTTATGGAAGTGGAGCTGTGGTTTGTTTCGGTTTCATAAGCAGAGTTGAATTACATATGGTCCTTATGAGTAGGAAACACAGTTCTTTTTTCAGGGCATGCTCATGTTTCTTGCTGTATTTGAGACGCTGTAAAGAAGAGCTTGCTTCTTGCATTAAAACAGGGTGTGTTTCATGGATGAGAACTCTGGTTTGAATTTCCCTTCAGAAACGGAGTTAAACCCCATGATCTGTGTCTTCCTACAAGCAAGAGTTCATTTCTGGTAATCCATTGAATTTTCAGCTCAAATCATTTTACACAGTTCTAGAACCCAACACTATTATCACTAATAACTAAAGAGGATTTAGGTAAGAGGAGCTGTGGTCTGCATCAATTTCATAATCCGAGTTGAATTACATATGGTACTTATGAATAGGAAACACAGTTCTTTCTCTGGCCATGCTCATGGTTCTTGCTGTATTTTAGATTCTGGAAAGAAGACCTTGCTTCTTACGTTAAAACAGATGGTGTTTCAGGGAGGAGAATTTTTGTCTGAATTTCCCTTCTGAATCGGAGTTCAACCCCAGGATCTGTGTCTTCCTACAAGCAAGAGTTCATTTCTGGAAAACCCAGTGAATTTTGGGCTCAAATGATTTAACACACTTCATGAACCCAACAAGATTCTCACTATTAACTAAAGAGTATTTATGTAAGAGGAGCTGTGGTTTGTTTCAGTTTCATAAGCAGAGTTGAATTACATATGGTCCTATGAGTAGGAAACACAGTTCTTTTTTTCAGGGCATGCTCCTGATCCTTGCTGTATTGGAGAGGCTGGAATGAAGAGCTTGCTTCTTGCGTTAAATCACAGTGTGTTTCATGGATGAGAACACTGGTCTGAATTTCCCTTCAGAAACGGAGTTAAACCCCAGGATATGTTTCTTCCTACAAGCAACAGTTCATTTCTGGAAAAACAAGTGAATTTTGGGCTCAAATGATTTTACACAGTTCATGAAACCAACGCTATTCTCACTATTAACTAAAGAGCATTTATGGAAGAGGAGCTGTGGTTTGTTTCAGTTTCATAAGCAGAGTTGAATTACATATGGTCCTTATGAGTAGGAAACACAGTTCTTTTTTTCAGGGCATGCTCATGGTTATTGCTGTATTTGAGACGCTGTAAAGAAGAGCTTGCTTCTTGCATTAAAACAGGGTGTGTTTCATGGATGAGAACTCTGGTTTGAATTTCCCTTCAGAAACGGAGTTAAACCCCATGATCTGTGTCTTCCTACAAGCAAGAGTTCATTTCTGGTAAACCAAGTGAATTTTCAGCTCAAATCATTTTACACAGTTCATGAACCCAACGCGATTCTCACTATTAACTAAAGAGCATTTAGGTAAGAGGAGCTGTGGTCTGCATCAATTTCATAATCCGAGTTGAATTACATATGGTCCGAATGAGTAGGAAACACAGTTCTTTTTTCAGGCCATGGTCATGGTTCTTGCTGTATTTTAGATTCTGGAAAGAAGACCTTGCTTCTTACGTTAAAACAGATTGTCTTTCAGGGATGAGAATTCTGGTCTAAATTTCCCTTCAGAAGCCGAGTTAAACTCCAGGATCTGTGTCTACCTAAAAGCAAGAGTTCATTTCTGGAAAACACAGTGAATTTGGACACCAAATGATTATACACAGTTAATGAACCCAACGCGATTCTTACTATTAACTAACGAGCATTTATGTAGGACGAGCTGTGGTTTGTTTCAGTTTCATAAGCAGAGTTGAATTACATATGGTCCTTATGAGTAGGAAACACAGTTCTTTTTTTCAGGCCATGTTCATGGTTCTTGCTGTATTTTAGTTTCTGGAAAGAAGACCATGCTTCTTACGTTAAAACAGATTGTCTTTCAGGGATGAAAATTCTGTTCTGAATTTCCCTTCAGAAGCCGAGTTAAACCCCAGGATCTCTGTCTTCCTAAAAGCAAGAGTTCATTCCTGGAAAACACAGTGAATTTTGGGGTCAAATGATTACACACAGTTAATGAACCGAACACGATTCTCACTATTAACTAAAGAGCATTTATGCAAGAGGAGCTGTGGTTTGTTTCAGTTTCATAAGCAGAGTTGAATTGCATATGGTACTTATGAATAGGAAACAAAGTTCTTTCTCTGGCCATGCTCATAGTTCTTGCTGTATTTTAGATTCTGGAAAGAAGACCTTGCTTCCTACGTTAAAACAGATGGTGTTTCAGGGAGGAGAATTCTTGTCTGAATTTCCCATCAGAATCGGAGTTCAACCCCAGGATCTGTGTCTTCCTACAAGCAAGAGTTCATTTCTGGAAAACCCAGTGAATTTTGGGCTCAAATGATTTAACACACTTCATGTACCCAACGCGATTCTCACTATTAACTAAAGAGCATTTATGTAAGAGGAGCTGTGGTTTGTTTCAGTTTCATAAGCAGAGTTGAATTACATATGGTCCTTATGAGTAGGAAACACAGTTCTTTTTTCTGGGCATGCTCATGATTCTTGCTGTATTGGAGACGCTGGAAGGAAGAGCTTGCTTCTTGCGTTAAATCACAGTGTGTTTCATGGATGAGAACACTGGTCTGAATTTCCCTTCAGAAACGGAGTTAAACCCCATGATCTGTGTCTTCCTACAAGCAAGAGTTCATTTCTGGTAAACCAAGTGAATTTTGGGCTCAAATGATTTCACACAGTTCTAGAACCCAACACAATTATCACTATTAACTAAAGAGCATTTATGTAAGAGGAGCTGTGGTCTGTATCAATTTCATAAGCAGGGTTGAACTACATATGGTCCGTATGAGTAGGAAACACAGTTCTTTTATTCTGGGAATGCTCATGATTCTTGCTGTATTGGAGAGGCTGGAAAGAAGAGCTTGCTTCTTGCATTTAAACAGAATGTGTTTCATGGATGAGAACTCTGGTCTGAATTGCCCTTCAGAAACAGAGTTAACCCCATGATCTGTGTCTTCCTACAAGGAAGAGATCATTTCTGGTAAACCAAGTGATTTGTCGGCTCAAAGTTTTTTGCACAGTTCTAGAACCCAACGCGATTATCACTATTAAGTAAAGAGGATTTATGTAAGAGGAGCTGTGGTCTGCATCAATTTCATTATCCGAGTTGAATTACATATGGTCCGTATGAGTAGGAAACACAGTTCTTTTTTTCAGGCCATGGTCATGGTTCTTGCTGTATTTTAGATTCTGGAAAGAAGACCTTGCTTCTTACGTTAAAACAGATTGTCTTTCAGGGATGAGAATTCTGGTCTGAATTTCCCTTCAGAAGCCGAGTTAAACTCCAGGATCTGTGTCTACCTAAAAGCAAGAGTTCATTTCTGGAAAACACAGTGAATTTGGACACCAAATGATCATACACAGTTAATGAACCGAACGTGATTCTCACTATTAACTAAAGAGCATTTATGTAAGAGGAGCTGTGGTTTGTTTCAGTTTCATAAGCAGAGATGAATTGCATATGGTACTTATGAATAGGAAACACAGTTCTTTCTCTGGCCATGCTCATGGTTCTTGCTGTATTTTAGATTCTGGAAAGAAGACCTTGCTTCTTACGTTAAACCAGATGGTGTTTCAGGGAGGAGAATTCTGGTCTGAATTTCCCTTCAGAATCGGAGTTCAACCCCAGGATCTGTGTCTTCCTACAAGCAAGAGTTCATTTCTGGAAAACCCAGTGTATTTTGGGCTCAAATGATTTAACACACTTCATGAACCCAACGCGATTCTCACTATTAACTAAAGAGCATTTATGTAAGAGGAGCTGTGGTTTGTTTCAGTTTCATAAGCAGAGTTGAATTACATATGGTCCTTATGAGTAGGAAACACAGTTCTTTTTTTCTGGGCATGCTCATGATTCTGGCTGTATTGGAGACGCTGGAATGAAGAGCTTGATTCTTGCATTAAATCACAGTGTGTTTCATAGATGAGAACACTGGTCTGAATTTCCCTTCAGAAACGGAGTTAAAACCAGGATCTGTTTCTCCTACAAGCAACAGTTCATTTCTGGAAAAACAAGTGAATTTTGGGCTCAAATGATTTTACACAGTTCATGAACCCAACGCTATTCACACTATTAACTAAAGAGCATTTATGGAAGAGCAGCTGTGCTTTGTATGAGTTTCATAAGCAGAGTTGAACTAAATATGGTCCGTATGAGTATGAAACACAGTTCTTTTTTCTGGGCATGCTCAGGTTTCTTGCTGTTTTGGAGAAAATGGAAAGAAGTGCTTGCTTCTTGCATTAAAACAGTGTGTGTTTCATGGATGAGTACTCTGGTCTGAATTTCCCATCAGAAACGGAGTTAAACCCCAGGATCTGTGTCTTCCTACAAGCAAGTGTTCATTTCTGGTAAACCCAGTGAATTTTGGGCTCAAATGATTTTACATAGTTCATGATTCCAACGCGATTCTCTCTATTAACTAACGAGCATTTATGTAGGAGGAGCTGTGGTTTGTTTCAGTTTCATAAGCAGAGTTGAATTACATATGGTCCTTTTGAGTAGGAAACACAGTTCTTTTTTTCAGGGCATGCTCATGGCTCTTGCTGTATTTGAGACGCTGGAAAAAAGAGCTTGCTTCTTGCATTACAACAGGTTGTTTCATGGATGTGAACTCTGGTCTGAATTTCCCTTCAGAAACGGAGTTAATCCCCATGATCTGTGTCTTCCTACAAGCAAGAGTTCATTTCTGGTAAACCAAGTGAATTTTCAGCTCAAATCATTTTACACAGTTCTAGAACCCAACACTATTATCACTATTAACTAAAGAGCATTTATGTAAGAGGAGCTGTGGTCTGTATCAATTTCATTAGCAGAGTTGAACTGCATATGGTCCGTATGAGTAGGAAACACAGTTCTTTTATTCTGGGAATGCTCATGATTCTTGCTGTATTGGAGAGGCAGGAAAGAAGAGCTTGCTTCTTGCATTTAAACAGAATGTGTTTCATGGATGAGAACTCTGGTCTGAATTTCCCTTCAGAAACGGAGTTAAACCCCATGATCTGTGTCTTCCTACAAGCAAGAGTTCATTTCTGGAAAACCCAGTGATTTTTGGGCTCAAATGATTGTACACAGTTAATGAACCCAACGCTATTCTCACTATTACCAAAAGAGCCTTTATGTAAGCGGAGCTGTGGTTTGTTTCAGTTTCATAAGCAGAGTTGAATTACATATGGTCCTTATGAGTCAGAAACACAGTTCATTTTTTCAGGCCATGGTCATGATTCTTGCTGTATTTTAGATTCTGGATAGAAGACCTTGCTTCTTACGTTAAAACACATTGTGTTTCAGGGATGAGACTTCTGGTCTGAATTTCCCTTCAGACACGGAGTTAAACCCCAGGATCTGTGTCTTCCTACAAGCAAGAGTTCATTTCTGGTAAAACCAGTGATCTTTGGGCTCAAATGATATTACACAGTTCATGAATCCAACTCGATTCTCACCGTTAACTAACGAGCATTTATGTAAGAGGAGCTGTGGTTTGTATCAGTTTCATAAGCAGAGTTGAACTACATATGGTCCGTAGAAGTAGGAAACACAGTTCTTTTTTCTGGGCATGCTCTGTGTTCTTGCTGTTTTGGAGACAATGGAAAGAAGAGCTTGCTTCTTGCATTAAAACAGAGTGTGTTTCATGGATGAGTACTCTGGTCTGAATTTCCCATCAGTTACGGAGTTAAACCCCAGGATCTGTGTCTTCTTACAAGCAAGTGTTCATTTCTGGTAAACCAAGTGAATTTTGGGCTCAAATGATTTTACACAGTTCATGAATCCAACGCGATTCTCACTATTAACTAACGAGCATTTATGTAGGAGGAGCTGTGGTTTGTTTCAGTTTCATAAGCAGAGTTGAATTACATATGGTCCTTATGAGTAGGAAACATAGTTCTTTTTTTCAGGGCATGCTCAGGATTCTTGCTGTATTGGAGAGGCTGCAAAGAAGAGCTTGCTTCTTGTATTTAAACAGAATGTGTTTCATGGATGAGAACTCTGGTCTGAATTTCCCTTCAGAAACAGAGTTAAACCCCAGGATCTTTATTTTCCTACAAGTAAGAGTTCATTTCTGGTAAACCAAGTGAATTTTCGGCTAGAAGGTTTTTGCACAGTTCTAGAACCCAACACGATTATCACTATTAACTAAAGAGGATTTATGTAAGAGAGGCTGTGGTCTGCATCAATTTCATAATCCGAGTTGAATTACATGTGGTCCGTATGAGTAGGAAACACAGTTCTTTTTTTAAGGCCATGGTCATGGTTCTTGCTGTATTTTAGATTCTGGAAAGAATACCTTGCTTCTTACTTTAACAGAGATTGAGTTTCAGGGATGAGAGTTCTGGACTGACTCTCCCTTCAGAAATGGAGTTAAACCCCAGGATCTGTATTTTCCTACAAGCAAGAGTTCATTTCTGAAAACCAAGTGAATTTTGTGCTCAAATTATTTTACACAGCTCAATAACCCAATGCGATTCTCACTATCAACTAAAGAGCATTTATATAAGAGGAGCTGTGGTTTGTATCAGTTTCATGAGCAGAGTTGAACTACATATGTTCCGTATGAGTTGGAAACACAGTTCTTTTTTCCTGGGCATTCTCATGATTCTTGCTGTATTTTAGCCTCTGGAAAGAAGAGCTTGCTTCTTGCGTTAAAACAGAGTGTGTTTCAGGGATGAGAACTCTGGTCTCAATTTTCCTTCAGAAACAGAGTTAAACTCCAGGATATGTGTCTTCCTACAAGCAAGAGTTCATTTCTGGTAAACCCAGTGAAATTTGTGCTCAAATGATTTTTAGCAGTTCACGAACCCAACGCGATTCTCACTATTACCAAAAGAGCCTTTATGTAAGCGGAGCTGTGGTTTGTTTCAGTTTCATAAGCAGAGTTGAATTACATATGGTCCTTATGAGTCAGAAACACAGTTCATTTTTTCAGGCCATGGTCATGGTTCTTGCTGTATTTTAGATTCTGGATAGAAGACCTTGCTTCTTATGTTAAAACACATTGTATTTCAGGGATGAGACTTCTGGTCTGAATTTCCCTTCAGACACGGAGTTAAACCCCAGGATCTGTGTCTTCCTACAAGCAAGAGTTCATTTCTGGTAAAACCAGTGATTTTTGCTATCAAATGATATTACACAGTTCATGAATCCAACTCGATTCTCACCGTTAACTAACGAGCATTTATGTAAGAGGAGCTGTGGTTTGTATCAGTTTCATAAGCAGAGTTGAACTACATATGGTCCATAGAATTAGGAAACACAGTTCTTTTTTCTGGGCATGCTCTGTGTTCTTGCTGTTTTGGAGACAATGGAAAGAAGAGCTTGCTTCTTGCATTAAAACAGAGTGTGTTTCATGGATGAGAACTTTGGTCTGAATTTCCCTTCAGAAACGGAGTTAAACCCCAGGATCTGTGTCTTCCTACAAGCAACAGTTCATTTCTGGAAAAACAAGTGAATTTTGGGCTCAAATGATTTTACACAGTTCATGAAACTAAGGCTATTCTCACTATTAACTAAAGAGCATTTATGGAAGTGGAGCTGTGGTTTGTTTCGGTTTCATAAGCAGAGTTGAATTACATATGGTCCTTATGAGTAGGAAACACAGTTCTTTTTTCAGGGCATGCTCATGTTTCTTGCTGTATTTGAGACGCTGTAAAGAAGAGCTTGCTTCTTGCATTAAAACAGGGTGTGTTTCATGGATGAGAACTCTGGTTTGAATTTCCCTTCAGAAACGGAGTTAAACCCCATGATCTGTGTCTTCCTACAAGCAAGAGTTCATTTCTGGTAATCCATTGAATTTTCAGCTCAAATCATTTTACACAGTTCTAGAACCCAACACTATTATCACTAATAACTAAAGAGGATTTAGGTAAGAGGAGCTGTGGTCTGCATCAATTTCATAATCCGAGTTGAATTACATATGGTACTTATGAATAGGAAACACAGTTCTTTCTCTGGCCATGCTCATGGTTCTTGCTGTATTTTAGATTCTGGAAAGAAGACCTTGCTTCTTACGTTAAAACAGATGGTGTTTCAGGGAGGAGAATTTTTGTCTGAATTTCCCTTCTGAATCGGAGTTCAACCCCAGGATCTGTGTCTTCCTACAAGCAAGAGTTCATTTCTGGAAAACCCAGTGAATTTTGGGCTCAAATGATTTAACACACTTCATGAACCCAACAAGATTCTCACTATTAACTAAAGAGTATTTATGTAAGAGGAGCTGTGGTTTGTTTCAGTTTCATAAGCAGAGTTGAATTACATATGGTCCTATGAGTAGGAAACACAGTTCTTTTTTTCAGGGCATGCTCCTGATCCTTGCTGTATTGGAGAGGCTGGAATGAAGAGCTTGCTTCTTGCGTTAAATCACAGTGTGTTTCATGGATGAGAACACTGGTCTGAATTTCCCTTCAGAAACGGAGTTAAACCCCAGGATATGTTTCTTCCTACAAGCAACAGTTCATTTCTGGAAAAACAAGTGAATTTTGGGCTCAAATGATTTTACACAGTTCATGAAACCAACGCTATTCTCACTATTAACTAAAGAGCATTTATGGAAGAGGAGCTGTGGTTTGTTTCAGTTTCATAAGCAGAGTTGAATTACATATGGTCCTTATGAGTAGGAAACACAGTTCTTTTTTTCAGGGCATGCTCATGGTTATTGCTGTATTTGAGACGCTGTAAAGAAGAGCTTGCTTCTTGCATTAAAACAGTGTGTGTTTCATGGATGAGAACTCTGGTTTGAATTTCCCTTCAGAAACGGAGTTAAACCCCATGATCTGTGTCTTCCTACAAGCAAGAGTTCATTTCTGGTAAACCAAGTGAATTTTCAGCTCAAATCATTTTACACAGTTCATGAACCCAACGCGATTCTCACTATTAACTAAAGAGCATTTAGGTAAGAGGAGCTGTGGTCTGCATCAATTTCATAATCCGAGTTGAATTACATATGGTCCGAATGAGTAGGAAACACAGTTCTTTTTTCAGGCCATGGTCATGGTTCTTGCTGTATTTTAGATTCTGGAAAGAAGACCTTGCTTCTTACGTTAAAACAGATTGTCTTTCAGGGATGAGAATTCTGGTCTAAATTTCCCTTCAGAAGCCGAGTTAAACTCCAGGATCTGTGTCTACCTAAAAGCAAGAGTTCATTTCTGGAAAACACAGTGAATTTGGACACCAAATGATTATACACAGTTAATGAACCCAACGCGATTCTTACTATTAACTAACGAGCATTTATGTAGGACGAGCTGTGGTTTGTTTCAGTTTCATAAGCAGAGTTGAATTACATATGGTCCTTATGAGTAGGAAACACAGTTCTTTTTTTCAGGCCATGTTCATGGTTCTTGCTGTATTTTAGTTTCTGGAAAGAAGACCATGCTTCTTACGTTAAAACAGATTGTCTTTCAGGGATGAAAATTCTGGTCTGAATTTCCCTTCAGAAGCCGAGTTAAACCCCAGGATCTCTGTCTTCCTAAAAGCAAGAGTTCATTCCTGGAAAACACAGTGAATTGTGGGGTCAAATGATTACACACAGTTAATGAACCGAACACGATTCTCACTATTAACTAAAGAGCATTTATGCAAGAGGAGCTGTGGTTTGTTTCAGTTTCATAAGCAGAGTTGAATTGCATATGGTACTTATGAATAGGAAACAAAGTTCTTTCTCTGGCCATGCTCATAGTTCTTGCTGTATTTTAGATTCTGGAAAGAAGACCTTGCTTCCTACGTTAAAACAGATGGTGTTTCAGGGAGGAGAATTCTTGTCTGAATTTCCCATCAGAATCGGAGTTCAACCCCAGGATCTGTGTCTTCCTACAAGCAAGAGTTCATTTCTGGAAAACCCAGTGAATTTTGGGCTCAAATGATTTAACACACTTCATGTACCCAACGCGATTCTCACTATTAACTAAAGAGCATTTATGTAAGAGGAGCTGTGGTTTGTTTCAGTTTCATAAGCAGAGTTGAATTACATATGGTCCTTATGAGTAGGAAACACAGTTCTTTTTTCTGGGCATGCTCATGATTCTTGCTGTATTGGAGACGCTGGAAGGAAGAGCTTGCTTCTTGCGTTAAATCACAGTGTGTTTCATGGATGAGAACACTGGTCTGAATTTCCCTTCAGAAACGGAGTTAAACCCCATGATCTGTGTCTTCCTACAAGCAAGAGTTCATTTCTGGTAAACCAAGTGAATTTTGGGCTCAAATGATTTCACACAGTTCTAGAACCCAACACAATTATCACTATTAACTAAAGAGCATTTATGTAAGAGGAGCTGTGGTCTGTATCAATTTCATAAGCAGGGTTGAACTACATATGGTCCGTATGAGTAGGAAACACAGTTCTTTTATTCTGGGAATGCTCATGATTCTTGCTGTATTGGAGAGGCTGGAAAGAAGAGCTTGCTTCTTGCATTTAAACAGAATGTGTTTCATGGATGAGAACTCTGGTCTGAATTGCCCTTCAGAAACAGAGTTAACCCCATGATCTGTGTCTTCCTACAAGGAAGAGATCATTTCTGGTAAACCAAGTGATTTGTCGGCTCAAAGTTTTTTGCACAGTTCTAGAACCCAACGCGATTATCACTATTAAGTAAAGAGGATTTATGTAAGAGGAGCTGTGGTCTGCATCAATTTCATTATCCGAGTTGAATTACATATGGTCCGTATGAGTAGGAAACACAGTTCTTTTTTTCAGGCCATGGTCATGGTTCTTGCTGTATTTTAGATTCTGGAAAGAAGACCTTGCTTCTTACGTTAAAACAGATTGTCTTTCAGGGATGAGAATTCTGGTCTGAATTTCCCTTCAGAAGCCGAGTTAAACTCCAGGATCTGTGTCTACCTAAAAGCAAGAGTTCATTTCTGGAAAACACAGTGAATTTGGACACCAAATGATCATACACAGTTAATGAACCGAACGTGATTCTCACTATTAACTAAAGAGCATTTATGTAAGAGGAGCTGTGGTTTGTTTCAGTTTCATAAGCAGAGATGAATTGCATATGGTACTTATGAATAGGAAACACAGTTCTTTCTCTGGCCATGCTCATGGTTCTTGCTGTATTTTAGATTCTGGAAAGAAGACCTTGCTTCTTACGTTAAACCAGATGGTGTTTCAGGGAGGAGAATTCTGGTCTGAATTTCCCTTCAGAATCGGAGTTCAACCCCAGGATCTGTGTCTTCCTACAAGCAAGAGTTCATTTCTGGAAAACCCAGTGTATTTTGGGCTCAAATGATTTAACACACTTCATGAACCCAACGCGATTCTCACTATTAACTAAAGAGCATTTATGTAAGAGGAGCTGTGGTTTGTTTCACTTTCATAAGCAGAGTTGAATTACATATGGTCCTTATGAGTAGGAAACACAGTTCTTTTTTTCTGGGCATGCTCATGATTCTGGCTGTATTGGAGACGCTGGAATGAAGAGCTTGATTCTTGCATTAAATCACAGTGTGTTTCATAGATGAGAACACTGGTCTGAATTTCCCTTCAGAAACGGAGTTAAAACCAGGATCTGTTTCTCCTACAAGCAACAGTTCATTTCTGGAAAAACAAGTGAATTTTGGGCTCAAATGATTTTACACAGTTCATGAACCCAACGCTATTCACACTATTAACTAAAGAGCATTTATGGAAGAGCAGCTGTGCTTTGTATGAGTTTCATAAGCAGAGTTGAACTAAATATGGTCCGTATGAGTATGAAACACAGTTCTTTTTTCTGGGCATGCTCAGGTTTCTTGCTGTTTTGGAGAAAATGGAAAGAAGTGCTTGCTTCTTGCATTAAAACAGTGTGTGTTTCATGGATGAGTACTCTGGTCTGAATTTCCCATCAGAAACGGAGTTAAACCCCAGGATCTGTGTCTTCCTACAAGCAAGTGTTCATTTCTGGTAAACCCAGTGAATTTTGGGCTCAAATGATTTTACACAGTTCATGATTCCAACGCGATTCTCTCTATTAACTAACGAGCATTTATGTAGGAGGAGCTGTGGTTTGTTTCAGTTTCATAAGCAGAGTTGAATTACATATGGTCCTTTTGAGTAGGAAACACAGTTCTTTTTTTCAGGGCATGCTCATGGCTCTTGCTGTATTTGAGACGCTGGAAAAAAGAGCTTGCTTCTTGCATTACAACAGGTTGTTTCATGGATGTGAACTCTGGTCTGAATTTCCCTTCAGAAACGGAGTTAATCCCCATGATCTGTGTCTTCCTACAAGCAAGAGTTCATTTCTGGTAAACCAAGTGAATTTTCAGCTCAAATCATTTTACACAGTTCTAGAACCCAACACTATTATCACTATTAACTAAAGAGCATTTATGTAAGAGGAGCTGTGGTCTGTATCAATTTCATTAGCAGAGTTGAACTGCATATGGTCCGTATGAGTAGGAAACACAGTTCTTTTATTCTGGGAATGCTCATGATTCTTGCTGTATTGGAGAGGCAGGAAAGAAGAGCTTGCTTCTTGCATTTAAACAGAATGTGTTTCATGGATGAGAACTCTGGTCTGAATTTCCCTTCAGAAACGGAGTTAAACCCCATGATCTGTGTCTTCCTACAAGCAAGAGTTCATTTCTGGAAAACCCAGTGATTTTTGGGCTCAAATGATTGTACACAGTTAATGAACCCAACGCTATTCTCACTATTACCAAAAGAGCCTTTATGTAAGCGGAGCTGTGGTTTGTTTCAGTTTCATAAGCAGAGTTGAATTACATATGGTCCTTATGAGTCAGAAACACAGTTCATTTTTTCAGGCCATGGTCATGATTCTTGCTGTATTTTAGATTCTGGATAGAAGACCTTGCTTCTTACGTTAAAACACATTGTGTTTCAGGGATGAGACTTCTGGTCTGAATTTCCCTTCAGACACGGAGTTAAACCCCAGGATCTGTGTCTTCCTACAAGCAAGAGTTCATTTCTGGTAAAACCAGTGATCTTTGGGCTCAAATGATATTACACAGTTCATGAATCCAACTCGATTCTCACCGTTAACTAACGAGCATTTATGTAAGAGGAGCTGTGGTTTGTATCAGTTTCATAAGCAGAGTTGAACTACATATGGTCCCTAGAAGTAGGAAACACAGTTCTTTTTTCTGGGCATGCTCTGTGTTCTTGCTGTTTTGGAGACAATGGAAAGAAGAGCTTGCTTCTTGCATTAAAACAGAGTGTGTTTCAAGGATGAGTACTCTGGTCTGAATTTCCCATCAGAAACGGAGTTAAACCCCAGGATCTGTGTCTTCTTACAAGCAAGTGTTCATTTCTGGTAAACCAAGTGAATTTTGGGCTCAAATGATTTTACACAGTTCATGAATCCAACGCGATTCTCACTATTAACTAACGAGCATTTATGTAGGAGGAGCTGTGGTTTGTTTCAGTTTCATAAGCAGAGTTGAATTACATATGGTCCTTATGAGTAGGAAACATAGTTCTTTTTTTCAGGGCATGCTCAGGATTCTTGCTGTATTGGAGAGGCTGCAAAGAAGAGCTTGCTTCTTGTATTTAAACAGAATGTGTTTCATGGATGAGAACTCTGGTCTGAATTTCCCTTCAGAAACAGAGTTAAACCCCAGGATCTTTATTTTCCTACAAGTAAGAGTTCATTTCTGGTAAACCAAGTGAATTTTCGGCTAGAAGGTTTTTGCACAGTTCTAGAACCCAACACGATTATCACTATTAACTAAAGAGGATTTATGTAAGAGAGGCTGTGGTCTGCATCAATTTCATAATCCGAGTTGAATTACATGTGGTCCGTATGAGTAGGAAACACAGTTCTTTTTTTAAGGCCATGGTCATGGTTCTTGCTGTATTTTAGATTCTGGAAAGAATACCTTGCTTCTTACTTTAACAGAGATTGAGTTTCAGGGATGAGAGTTCTGGACTGACTCTCCCTTCAGAAATGGAGTTAAACCCCAGGATCTGTATTTTCCTACAAGCAAGAGTTCATTTCTGAAAACCAAGTGAATTTTGTGCTCAAATTATTTTACACAGCTCAATAACCCAATGCGATTCTCACTATCAACTAAAGAGCATTTATATAAGAGGAGCTGTGGTTTGTATCAGTTTCATGAGCAGAGTTGAACTACATATGTTCCGTATGAGTTGGAAACACAGTTCTTTTTTCTGGGCATGCTCTGTGTTCTTGCTGTTTTGGAGACAATGGAAAGAAGAGCTTGCTTCTTGCGTTAAAACAGAGTGTGTTTCAGGGATGAGAACTCTGGTCTCAATTTTCCTTCAGAAACAGAGTTAAACTCCAGGATATGTGTCTTCCTACAAGCAAGAGTTCATTTCTGGTAAACCCAGTGAAATTTGTGCTCAAATGATTTTTAGCAGTTCACGAACCCAACGCGATTCTCACTATTACCAAAAGAGCCTTTATGTAAGCGGAGCTGTGGTTTGTTTCAGTTTCATAAGCAGAGTTGAATTACATATGGTCCTTATGAGTCAGAAACACAGTTCATTTTTTCAGGCCATGGTCATGGTTCTTGCTGTATTTTAGATTCTGGATAGAAGACCTTGCTTCTTATGTTAAAACACATTGTATTTCAGGGATGAGACTTCTGGTCTGAATTTCCCTTCAGACACGGAGTTAAACCCCAGGATCTGTGTCTTCCTACAAGCAAGAGTTCATTTCTGGTAAAACCAGTGATTTTTGCTATCAAATGATATTACACAGTTCATGAATCCAACTCGATTCTCACCGTTAACTAACGAGCATTTATGTAAGAGGAGCTGTGGTTTGTATCAGTTTCATAAGCAGAGTTGAACTACATATGGTCCATAGAATTAGGAAACACAGTTCTTTTTTCTGGGCATGCTCTGTGTTCTTGCTGTTTTGGAGACAATGGAAAGAAGAGCTTGCTTCTTGCATTAAAACAGAGTGTGTTTCATGGATGAGAACTTTGGTCTGAATTTCCCTTCAGAAACGGAGTTAAACCCCAGGATCTGTGTCTTCCTACAAGGAAGAGTTCATTTCTGGTAAACCAAGTGATTTTTCGACTCAAAGGTTTTTGCACAGTTCTAGAACCCAACGCGATTATCACTATTAACTAAAGAGGATTTATGTAAGAGGAGCTGTGGTCTGCATCAATTTCATAATCCGAGTTGAATTACATATGGTCCGTATGAGTAGGAAACACAGTTCTTTTTTTCAGGCCATGGTCATGGTTCTTGCTGTATTTTAGATTCTGGAAAGAAGACCTTGCTTCTTACGTTAAAACAGATTGTCTTTCAGGGATGAGAGTTCTGGTCTGACTCTCCCTTCAGAAACGGAGTTAAACCCCAGGATCTGTATTTTCCTACAAGCAAGAGTTCATTTCTGATAAACCAAGTGAATTTTGTGCTCAAATTATTTTACACAGCTCAATAACCCAATGCGATTCTCACTATCAACTAAAGAGCATTTATATAAGAGGAGCTGTGGTTTGTATCAGTTTCATAAGCAGAGTTGAACTACATATGTTCCGTATGAGTCGGAAACACAGTTCTTTTATTCTGGGAATGCTCATGATTCTTGCTGTATTGGAGACGCTGGAAAGAAGAGCTTGCTTCTTGCATTTAAACAGAATGTGTTTCATGGATGAGAACACTGGTCTGTATTTCCTTTCAGAAACGGAGTTAAACCCCAGGATCTGTATTTTCCTACAAGCAAGAGTTCATTTCTGGTAAACCAAGTGAATTTTGGTCTCAAATTATTTTAGACAGTTCAAAAACCCAATGCGATTCTCACTGTCAACTAAAGAGCATTTATATAAGAGGAGCTGTTGTTTGTATCATATTCATAAGCAGAGTTGAACTACATATGGTCCCTATGAGTAGGAAACACACTTCTTTTTTTCAGGGCATGCTCATGTTTCTTGCTGTATTTTAGCCTCTGGAAAGAAGAGCTTGCTTCTTGCGTTAAAACTGATTGTGTTTCAGGGATGAGAACTCTGGTCTTAATTTCCCTTCAGAAACGGAGTTAAACCCCAGGATATGTGCCTTCCTACATGCAAGAGTTCATTTCTGGTAAACCCAGTGAATTTTCGGCTCAAATGATTTCCATAGCTCATGAACCCAACACCATTCTCACTATTAACTAAAGAGCTTTAATGAAAGAGGAGCTGTGGTATGTATCAGTTTCATAAGGAGAGTTGAACTACATATGGTCTGTATGAGTTGGAAACACAGTTCTTTCATTCTGGGCATGCTCATGGTACTTGATGTATAGGAGACGCTGGATAAAAGAGGATGCTTCATGCCTTAAAACAGAGTGTGTTTCAGGGATGAGAACTATGGTCTGAATTTTCCTTCAGAAACAGAGTTAAACTCCAGGAAATGTGTCTTCCTACAAGCAAGAGTTCATTTCTTGTAAACCCAGTGAAATTTGTGCTCAAATGATTTTTAGCAGTTCACGAACCCAACACGATTCTTATTATTACCAAAACAGCCTTTATGTAAGAGGAGCTGTAGTTTGTTTCAGTTTCATAAGCAGAGTTGAATTACATATGGTCCTTATGAGTCAGAAATACAGTTCATTTTTTCAGGCCATGGTCATGGTTCTTGCTGTATTTTAGATTCTGGATAGAAGACCTTGCTTCATATATTAAAACACATTGTGTTTCAGGGATGAGAATTCTGGTCTGAATTTCCCTTCAGAAACGGAGTTAAACCCCAGGATCTGTGTCTTCCTACAAGCAAGAGTTCATTTCTGGAAAACCCTGTGAATTTTGGGCTCAAATGATTTTACACACTTCATGAACCCAACGCGATTCTCACTATTAACTAAAGAACATTTATGTAAGAGGAGCTGTGGTTTGTTTCAGTTTCATAAGCAGAGTTGAATTACATATGGTCCCTATGAGTAGGAAACACAGTTCTTTTTTTCAGGGCATGCTCATGGTTCTTGCTGTATTTTAGTTTCTGGAAAAAAGTCCTTGCTTCTTACGTGAAAACAGTTTGTCTTTCAGGGATGAGAATTCTGGTCTGAATTTCCCTTCAGAAGCCGAGTTAAACTCCAGGATCTGTGTCTTCCTACAAGCAAGAGTTCATTTCTGGAAAACCCAGTGATTTTTGTGCTCAAATGATTTTACACAGTTAATGAACCCAACGCTATTCTCACTATTAACTAAAGACCATTTATGGAAGAGGAGCTGTGGTTTGTATCAGTTTCATAAGCAGAGTTGAACTACATATGGTCCGTAGAAGTAGGAAACACAGTTCTTTTTTCTGGGCATGCTCTGTGTTCTTGCTGTTTTGGAGACAATGGAAAGAAGAGCTTGCTTCTTGCATTAAAACAGAGTGTGTTTCATGGATGAGTACTCTGGTCTGAATTTCCCATCAGTTACGGAGTTAAACCCCAGGATCTGTGTCTTCTTACAAGCAAGTGTTCATTTCTGGTAAACCAAGTGAATTTTGGGCTCAAATGATTTTACACAGTTCATGAATCCAACGCGATTCTCACTATTAACTAACGAGCATTTATGTAGGAGGAGCTGTGGTTTGTTTCAGTTTCATAAGCAGAGTTGAATTACATATGGTCCTTATGAGTAGGTAACATTGTTCTTTTTTTCAGGGCATGCTCATGATTCTTGCTGTATTGGAGAGGCTGCAAAGAAGAGCTTGCTTCTTGCATTTAAACAGAAAATGTTTCATGGATGAGAACTCTGGTCTGAATTTCCCTTCAGAAACGGAGTTAAACCCCAGGATCTTTATTTTCCTACAAGTAAGAGTTCATTTCTGGTAAACCAAGTGAATTTTCGGCTCAAAGGTTTTTGCACAATTCTAGAACCCAAAGCTATTATCACTATTAACTAAAGAGGATTTATGTAAGAGGAGCTGTGGTCTGCATCAATTTCATAATCCGAGTTGAATTACATATGGTCCGTATGAGTAGGAAACACAGTTCTTTTTTTAAGGCCATGGTCATGGTTCTTGCTGTATTTTAGATTCTGGAAAGAATACCTTGTTTCTTACTATAACAGAGATTGAGTTTCAGGGATGAGAGTTCTGGTCTGACTCTCCCTTCAGAAACGGAGTTAAACCCCAGGATCTGTATTTTCCTACAAGCAAGAGTTCATTTCTGAAAACCAAGTGAATTTTGTGCTCAAATTATTTTACACAGCTCAATAACCCAATGCGATTCTCACTATCAACTAAAGAGCATTTATATAAGAGGAGCTGTGGTTTGTATCAGTTTCATGAGCAGAGTTGAACTACATATGTTCCGTATGAGTTGGAAACACAGTTCTTTTTTCCTGGGAATTCTCATGATTCTTGGTGTATTGGAGACGCTAGAAAGAAGAGCTTGCTTCTTGCGTTAAATCAGACTGTGTTTCATGGATGAGAACACTGGTCTGAATTTCCCTTCAGAAACGGAGTTAAACCCCAGGATCTGTATTTTCCTACAAGCAAGAGTTCATTTCTGGTAAACCAAGTGAATTTTGGTCTCAAATTACTTTAGACAGTTCAAAAACCCAATGCGATTCTCACTATCAACTAAAGAGCATTTATATAAGAGGAGCTGTTGTTTGTATCAGTTTTATAAGCAGAGTTGAACTACATATGATCCGTATGAGTAGGAAACACACTTCTTTTTTTCAGGGCATGCTCATGGTTCTTGCTGTATTTTAGCCTCTGGAAAGAAGAGCTTGCTTCTTGCGTTAAAACAGAGTGTGTTTCAGGGATGAGAACTCTGGTCTCAATTTTCCTTCAGAAACAGAGTTAAACTCCAGGAATTGTGTCTTCCAACAAGCAAGAGTTCATTTCTGGTAAACCCAGTGAAATTTGTGCTCAAATGATTTTTAGCAGTTCACGAACCCAACGCGATTCTCACTATTACCAAAAGAGCCTTTATGAAAGCAGAGCTGTGGTTTGTTTCAGTTTCATAAGCAGAGTTGAATTACATATGGTCCTTATGAGTCAGAAACACAGTTCATTTTTTCAGGCCATGGTAATGGTTCTTGCTGTATTTTAGATTCTGGATAGAAGACTTTGCTTCTTATCTTAAAACACATTGTGTTTCAGGGATGAGACTTCTGGTCTGAATTTCCCTTCAGAAACGGAGTTAAACCCCAGGATCTGTGTCTTCCTACAAGCAAGAGTTCATTTCTGGTAAAACCAGTGATTTTTGGGCTCAAATGATATTACACAGTGCATGAATCCAACTCGATTCTCACCATTAACTAGCGAGCATTTATGTAAGAGGAGCTGTGGTTTGTATCAGTTTCATAAGCAGAGTTGAACTACATATGGTCCGTAGAAGTAGGAAACACAGTTCTTTTTTCTGGGCATGCTCTGTGTTCTTGCTGTTTTGGAGACAATGGAAAGAAGAGCTTGCTTCTTGCATTAAAACAGAGTGTGTTTCATGGATGAGTACTCTGGTCTGAATTTCCCATCAGAAACGGAGTTAAACCCCAGGATCTGTGTCTTCTTACAAGCAAGTGCTCATTTCTGGTAAACCAAGTGAATTTTGGGCTCAAATGATTTTACACAGTTCATGAATCCAACGCGATTCTCACTATTAACTAACGAGCATTTATATAGGAGGAGCTGTGGTTTGTTTCAGTTTCATAAGCAGAGTTGAATTACATATGGTCCTTATGAGTAGGAAACATAGTTCTTTTTTTCAGGGCATGCTCAGGATTCTTGCTGTATTGGAGAGGCTGCAAAGAAGAGCTTGCTTCTTGCATTTAAACAGAATGTGTTTCATGGATGAGAACTCTGGTCTGAATTTCCCTTCAGAAACAGAGTTAAACCCCAGGATCTTTATTTTCCTACAAGTAAGCGTTCATTTCTGGTAAACCAAGTGAATTTTCGGCTAGAAGGTTTTTGCACAGTTCTAGAACCCAACACGATTATCACTATTAACTAAAGAGGATTTATGTAAGAGGAGCTGTGGTCTGCATCAATTTCATAATCCGAGTTGAATTACATGTGGTCTGTATGAGTAGGAAACACAGTTCTTTTTTTAAGGCCATGGTCATGGTTCTTGCTGTATTTTAGATTCTGGAAAGAATACCTTGCTTCTTACTTTAACAGAGATTGAGTTTCAGGGATGAGAGTTCTGGACTGACTCTCCCTTCAGAAACGGAGTTAAACCCCAGGATCTGTATTTTCCTACAAGCAAGAGTTCATTTCTGAAAACCAAGTGAATTTTGTGCTCAAATTATTTTACACAGCTCAATAACCCAATGCGATTCTCACTATCAACTAAAGAGCATTTATATAAGAGGAGCTGTGGTTTGTATCAGTTTCATGAGCAGAGTTGAACTACATATGTTCCGTATGAGTTGGAAACACAGTTCTTTTTTCCTGGGCATTCTCATGATTCTTGCTGTATTTTAGCCTCTGGAAAGAAGAGCTTGCTTCTTGCGTTAAAACAGAGTGTGTTTCAGGGATGAGAACTCTGGTCTCAATTTTCCTTCAGAAACAGAGTTAAACTCCAGGATATGTGTCTTCCTACAAGCAAGAGTTCATTTCTGGTAAACCCAGTGAAATTTGTGCTCAAATGATTTTTAGCAGTTCACGAACCCAACGCGATTCTCACTATTACCAAAAGAGCCTTTATGAAAGCAGAGCTGTGGTTTGTTTCAGTTTCATAAGCAGAGTTGAATTACATATGGTCCTTATGAGTCAGAAACACAGTTCATTTTTTCAGGCCATGGTCATGGTTCTTGCTGTATTTTAGATTCTGGATAGAAGACTTTGCTTCTTATCTTAAAACACATTGTGTTTCAGGGATGAGACTTCTGGTCTGAATTTCCCTTCAGAAACGGAGTTAAACCCCAGGATCTGTGTCTTCCTACAAGCAAGAGTTCATTTCTGGTAAAACCAGTGATTTTTGGGCTCAAATGATATTACACAGTGCATGAATCCAACTCGATTCTCACCATTAACTAGCGAGCATTTATGTAAGAGGAGCTGTGGTTTGTATCAGTTTCATAAGCAGAGTTGAACTACATATGGTCCGTAGAAGTAGGAAACACAGTTCTTTTTTCTGGGCATGCTCTGTGTTCTTGCTGTTTTGGAGACAATGGAAAGAAGAGCTTGCTTCTTGCATTAAAACAGAGTGTGTTTCATGGATGAGTACTCTGGTCTGAATTTCCCATCAGAAACGGAGTTAAACCCCAGGATCTGTGTCTTCTTACAAGCAAGTGCTCATTTCTGGTAAACCAAGTGAATTTTGGGCTCAAATGATTTTACACAGTTCATGAATCCAACGCGATTCTCACTATTAACTAACGAGCATTTATATAGGAGGAGCTGTGGTTTGTTTCAGTTTCATAAGCAGAGTTGAATTACATATGGTCCTTATGAGTAGGAAACATAGTTCTTTTTTTCAGGGCATGCTCAGGATTCTTGCTGTATTGGAGAGGCTGCAAAGAAGAGCTTGCTTCTTGCATTTAAACAGAATGTGTTTCATGGATGAGAACTCTGGTCTGAATTTCCCTTCAGAAACAGAGTTAAACCCCAGGATCTTTATTTTCCTACAAGTAAGCGTTCATTTCTGGTAAACCAAGTGAATTTTCGGCTAGAAGGTTTTTGCACAGTTCTAGAACCCAACACGATTATCACTATTAACTAAAGAGGATTTATGTAAGAGGAGCTGTGGTCTGCATCAATTTCATAATCCGAGTTGAATTACATGTGGTCCGTATGAGTAGGAAACACAGTTCTTTTTTTAAGGCCATGGTCATGGTTCTTTCTGTATTTTAGATTCTGGAAAGAATACCTTGCTTCTTACTTTAACAGAGATTGAGTTTCAGGGATGAGAGTTCTGGACTGACTCTCCCTTCAGAAACGGAGTTAAACCCCAGGATCTGTATTTTCCTACAAGCAAGAGTTCATTTCTGGTAAACCAAGTG
Organism: Onychomys arenicola; assembly: GCA_949786405.1. Taxonomy (NCBI): domain Eukaryota; kingdom Metazoa; phylum Chordata; class Mammalia; order Rodentia; family Cricetidae; genus Onychomys; species Onychomys arenicola. Next base: position 3,109,679 of record CATKUM010000028.1, read on the forward strand.
AATTTTGGTCTCAAATTATTTTAGACAGTTCAAAAACCCAATGCGATTCTCACTGTCAACTAAAGAGCATTTATATAAGAGGAGCTGTTGTTTGTATCATATTCATAAGCAGAGTTGAACTACATATGGTCCGTATGAGTAGGAAACACACTTCTTTTTTTCAAGGCATGCTCATGTTTCTTGCTGTATTTTAGCCTCTGGAAAGAAGAGCTTGCTTCTTGCGTTAAAACTGATTGTGTTTCAGGGATGAGAACTCTGGTCTTAATTTCCCTTCAGAAACGGAGTTAAACCACAGGATATGTGCCTTCCTACATGCAAGAGTTCATTTCTGGTAAACCCAGTGAATTTTCGGCTCAAATGATTTCCATAGCTCATGAACCCAACACCATTCTCACTATTAACTAAAGAGCTTTAATGTAGGAGCTGTGGTATGTATCAGTTTCATAAGGAGAGTTGAACTACATATGGTCTGTATGAGTTGGAAACACAGTTCTTTCATTCTGGGCATGCTCATGGTACTTGATGTATAGGAGACGCTGGAAAAAAGAGGATGCTTCATGCCTTAAAACAGAGTGTGTTTCAGGGATGAGAACTATGGTCTGAATTTTCCTTCAGAAAGAGAGTTAAACTCCAGGAAATGTGTCTTCCTACAAGCAAGAGTTCATTTCTTGTAAACCCAGTGAAATTTGTGCTCAAATGATTTTTAGCAGTTCACGAACCCAACACGATTCTTATTATTACCAAAACAGCCTTTATGTAAGAGGAGCTGTGGTTTGTTTCAGTTTCATAAGCAGAGTTGAATTACATATGGTCCTTATGAGTCAGAAATACAGTTCATTTTTTCAGGCCATGGTCATGGTTCTTGCTGTATTTTAGATTCTGGATAGAAGACCTTGCTTCATATATTAAAACACATTGTGTTTCAGGGATGAGAATTCTGGTCTGAATTTCCCTTCAGAAACGGAGTTAAACCCCAGGATCTGTGTCTTCCTACAAGCAAGAGTTCATTTCTGGAAAACCCAGTGAATTTTGGGCTCAAATGATTTTACACACTTCATGAACCCAACGCGATTCTCACTATTAACTAAAGAACATTTATGTAAGAGGAGCTGTGGTTTGTTTCAGTTTCATAAGCAGAGTTGAATTACATATGGTCCCTATGAGTAGGAAACACAGTTCATTTTTCAGGGCATGCTCATGGTTCTTGCTGTATTTTAGTTTCTGGAAAAAAGTCCTTGCTTCTTACAATAAAACAGATTGTCTTTCAGGGATGAGAATTCTGGTCTGAATTTCCCTTCAGAAGCCGAGTTAAACTCCAGGATCTGTGTCTTCCTACAAGCAAGAGTTCATTTCTGGAAAACCCAGTGATTTTTGTGCTCAAATGATTTTACACAGTTAATGAACCCAACGCTATTCTCACTATTAACTAAAGACCATTTATGGAAGAGGAGCTGTGGTTTGTATCAGTTTCATAAGCAGAGTTGAACTACATATGGTCCGTAGAAGTAGGAAACACAGTTCTTTTTTCTGGGCATGCTCTGTGTTCTTGCTGTTTTGGAGACAATGGAAAGAAGAGCTTGCTTCTTGCATTAAAACAGAGTGTGTTTCATGGATGAGTACTCTGGTCTGAATTTCCCATCAGTTACGGAGTTAAACCCCAGGATCTGTGTCTTCTTACAAGCAAGTGTTCATTTCTGGTAAACCAAGTGAATTTTGGGCTCAAATGATTTTACACAGTTCATGAATCCAACGCGATTCTCACTATTAACTAACGAGCATTTATGTAGGAGGAGCTGTGGTTTGTTTCAGTTTCATAAGCAGAGTTGAATTACATATGGTCCTTATGAGGAGGTAACATTGTTCTTTTTTTCAGGGCATGCTCATGATTCTTGCTGTATTGGAGAGGCTGCAAAGAAGAGCTTGCTTCTTGCATTTAAACAGAAAATGTTTCATGGATGAGAACTCTGGTCTGAATTTCCCTTCAGAAACGGAGTTAAACCCCAGGATCTTTATTTTCCTACAAGTAAGAGTTCATTTCTGGTAAACCAAGTGAATTTTCGGCTCAAAGGTTTTTGCACAGTTCTAGAACCCAACACGATTATCACTATTAACTAAAGAGGATTTATGTAAGAGGAGCTGTGTTCTGCATCAATTTCATAATCCGAGTTGAATTACATATGGTCCGTATGAGTAGGAAACACAGTTCTTTTTTTAAGGCCATGGTCATGGTTCTTGCTGTATTTTAGATTCTGGAAAGAATACCTTGCTTCTTACTTTAACAGAGATTGAGTTTCAGGGATGAGAGTTCTGGTCTGACTCTCCCTTCAGAAACGGAGTTAAACCCCAGGATCTGTATTTTCCTACAAGCAAGAGTTCATTTCTGAAAACCAAGTGAATTTTTTGCTCAAATTATTTTACACAGCTCAATAACCCAATGCGATTCTCACTATCAACTAAAGAGCATTTATATAAGAGGAGCTGTGGTTTGTATCAGTTTCATGAGCAGAGTTGAACTACATATGTTCCGTATGAGTTGGAAACACAGTTCTTTTTTCCTGGGAATTCTCATGATTCTTGGTGTATAGGAGACGCTAGAAAGAAGAGCTTGCTTCTTGCGTTAAATCAGACTGTGTTTCATGGATGAGAACTCTGGTCTGAATTTCCCTTCAGAAACGGAGTTAAACCCCAGGATCTGAATTTTCCTACAAGCAAGAGTTCATTTCTGGTAAACCAAGTGAATTTTGGTCTCAAATTACTTTAGACAGTTCAAAAACCCAATGCGATTCTCACTATCAACTAAAGAGCATTTATATAAGAGGAGCTGTTGTTTGTATCAGTTTTATAAGCAGAGTTGAACTACATATGATCCGTATGAGTAGGAAACACACTTCTTTTTTTCAGGGCATGCTCATGGTTCTTGCTGTATTTTAGCCTCTGGAAAGAAGAGCTTGCTTCTTGCGTTAAAACAGAGTGTGTTTCAGGGATGAGAACTCTGGTCTCAATTTTCCTTCAGAAACAGAGTTAAACTCCAGGATATGTGTCTTCCTACAAGCAAGAGTTCATTTCTGGTAAACCCAGTGAAATTTGTGCTCAAATGATTTTTAGCAGTTCACGAACCCAACGCGATTCTCACTATTACCAAAAGAGCCTTTATGAAAGCAGAGCTGTGGTTTGTTTCAGTTTCATAAGCAGAGTTGAATTACATATGGTCCTTATGAGTCAGAAACACAGTTCATTTTTTCAGGCCATGGTCATGGTTCTTGCTGTATTTTAGATTCTGGATAGAAGACTTTGCTTCTTATCTTAAAACACATTGTGTTTCAGGGATGAGACTTCTGGTCTGAATTTCCCTTCAGAAACGGAGTTAAACCCCAGGATCTGTGTCTTCCTACAAGCAAGAGTTCATTTCTGGTAAAACCAGTGATTTTTGGGCTCAAATGATATTACACAGTGCATGAATCCAACTCGATTCTCACCATTAACTAGCGAGCATTTATGTAAGAGGAGCTGTGGTTTGTATCAGTTTCATAAGCAGAGTTGAACTACATATGGTCCGTAGAAGTAGGAAACACAGTTCTTTTTTCTGGGCATGCTCTGTGTTCTTGCTGTTTTGGAGACAATGGAAAGAAGAGCTTGCTTCTTGCATTAAAACAGAGTGTGTTTCATGGATGAGTACTCTGGTCTGAATTTCCCATCAGAAACGGAGTTAAACCCCAGGATCTGTGTCTTCTTACAAGCAAGTGCTCATTTCTGGTAAACCAAGTGAATTTTGGGCTCAAATGATTTTACACAGTTCATGAATCCAACGCGATTGTCACTATTAACTAACGAGCATTTATATAGGAGGAGCTGTGGTTTGTATCAGTTTCATAAGCTGAGTTGAACTACATATGGTCCGTATGTGTAGGAAACACAATTCTTTTTTTTTCTGTGCATGCTCATTGTTCTTGCTGTATTGGAGAGGTTGGAAAGAAGAGCTTGCTTCTTTCATTAAAACAGAGTGTGTTTCATGGATGAGTACTCTGGTCTGAATTTCCCTTCAGAAACGGAGTTAATCCCCAGGATCTGTTTTTTCCTACAAGCAAAAGTTTATTTCTGGAAAACCCAGTGAATTTTGGGCTCAAATGATTTTACACAGTACATGAACCCGACACGATTCTCACTGTTAACTAAAGAGCATTTATGTAATAGGAGCTGTGGTTTGTATCAGTTGCAGAAGCAGAGTTGAACTACATACGGTTCGTATGAGTAGGAAACACAGTTCTTTTTTCTGGGCATGCTCTGGGTTCTTGCTGTTTTGGACACCAGGAAAGAAGAGCTTGCTTCTTCCATTAAATAAGAGTGTGTTTCATGGATGAGTACTCTGGTCTGAATTTCCCATCAGAAACGGAGTTAAAACCCAGGATCTGTTTCTTCCTACAAGCAAGAGTTCATTTCTGGTAAAACCAGTGAATTTTGGGCTCAAATGATTTTTAGCAGTTCACGAACCCAACACGATTCTCACTATTACCAAAGAGCCTTTAAGTAAGAGGAGCTGTGGTTTGTTTCAGTTTCATAAGCAGAGTTGAATTACATATGGTCCTTATGAGTCAGAAACACAGTTCTTTTTTTCAGGTCATGGTCATGGTTCTTGCTGTATTTTAGATTCTGGATAGAAGACCTTTCTTCTTATGTTAAAACACATTGTGTTTCAAGGATGAGAATTCTGGTCTGAATTTCCCTTCAGAAACGGAGTTAAACCCCAGGATCTGTGTCTTCCTACAAGCAAGAGTTCATTTCTGGTAAAACCAGTGAATTTTGGACTCAAATGATTTTACACAGTTCATGAATCCAACTCGATTCTCACAATTAACTAACGAGCATTTATGTAAGAGGAGCTGTGGTTTGTTTCAGTTACATAAGCAGAGTTGAATTACATATGGTCCTTATGAGTAGGAAACACAGTTCTTTTTTTCTGGGCATGCTCATGTTTCTTGCTGTATTGGAGACGCAGGAAAGAAGAGCTTGCTTCTTGCGTTAAATGAGAGTGTGTTTCATAGATGAGAACACTGGTCTGAATTTCCCTTCAGAATCGGAGTTAAACCCCAGGATCTGTGTCTTCCTACAAGCAAGAGTTCATTTCTGGAAAATCCAGCGAATTTTGGGCTCCAATGATTTTACACAGTTCCAGAACTCAACGCGATTCTCACTATTAACTAAAGAGCATTTATGTAAGAGGAGCTGTGATTTGTTTCAGTTTCATAAGCAGAGTTGAATTACATATGGTCCTTATGAGTAGGAAACTCAGTTCTTTTTTTCAGGCCATGCTTATGGTTCTTGCTGTATTTCTTTGTTTCTGGAAAGAAGACCTTGCTTCTTACGTTAAAACAGATTGTCTTCCATGGATGAGAATTCTGGTCTGAATTTTCCTACAGAATCGGAGTTAAACACCAGGATCTGTGTCTTACTACAAGAAAGAGTTCATTTCTGGAAAACCCAGTGAATTTTGGGCTCAAATGATTTTACACAGTTCATGAACCCAACGCGATTCTCACTATTAACTAAAGAGCATTTATGTAAGAGGAGCTGTGGTTTGTTTCAGTTTCATAAGCAGAGTTGAATACATATGGTTCGTATGAGTAGGAAACACAGTTCTTTTTTCTGGGCATGCTCTGGGTTCTTGCTGTTTTGGAGACCAGGAAAGAAGAGCTTGCTTCTTCCATTAAAAAAGAGTGTGTTTCATGGATGAGTACTCTGGTCTGAATTTCCCTTCAGAAACGGAGTTAAACCCCAGGATCTTTATTTTCCTACAAGTAAGAGTTCATTTCTGGTAAACCAAGTGAATTTTCGGCTCAAAGGTTTTTGCACAGTTCTAGAACCCAACACGATTATCACTATTAACTAAAGAGGATTTATGTAAGAGGAGCTGTGGTCTGCATCAATTTCATAATCCGAGTTGAATTACATATGGTCCGTATGAGTAGGAAACACAGTTCTTTTTTTAAGGCCATGGTCATGGTTCTTGCTGTATTTTAGATTCTGGAAAGAATACCTTGCTTCTTACTTTAACAGAGATTGAGTTTCAGGGATGAGAGTTCTGGTCTGACTCTCCCTTCAGAAACGGAGTTAAACCCCAGGATCTGTATTTTCCTACAAGCAAGAGTTCATTTCTGAAAACCAAGTGAATTTTTTGCTCAAATTATTTTACACAGCTCAATAACCCAATGCGATTCTCACTATCAACTAAAGAGCATTTATATAAGAGGAGCTGTGGTTTGTATCAGTTTCATGAGCAGAGTTGAACTACATATGTTCCGTATGAGTTGGAAACACAGTTCTTTTTTCCTGGGAATTCTCATGATTCTTGGTGTATAGGAGACGCTAGAAAGAAGAGCTTGCTTCTTGCGTTAAATCAGACTGTGTTTCATGGATGAGAACTCTGGTCTGAATTTCCCTTCAGAAACGGAGTTAAACCCCAGGATCTGAATTTTCCTACAAGCAAGAGTTCATTTCTGGTAAACCAAGTGAATTTTGGTCTCAAATTACTTTAGACAGTTCAAAAACCCAATGCGATTCTCACTATCAACTAAAGAGCATTTATATAAGAGGAGCTGTTGTTTGTATCAGTTTTATAAGCAGAGTTGAACTACATATGATCCGTATGAGTAGGAAACACACTTCTTTTTTTCAGGGCATGCTCATGGTTCTTGCTGTATTTTAGCCTCTGGAAAGAAGAGCTTGCTTCTTGCGTTAAAACAGAGTGTGTTTCAGGGATGAGAACTCTGGTCTCAATTTTCCTTCAGAAACAGAGTTAAACTCCAGGATATGTGTCTTCCTACAAGCAAGAGTTCATTTCTGGTAAACCCAGTGAAATTTGTGCTCAAATGATTTTTAGCAGTTCACGAACCCAACGCGATTCTCACTATTACCAAAAGAGCCTTTATGAAAGCAGAGCTGTGGTTTGTTTCAGTTTCATAAGCAGAGTTGAATTACATATGGTCCTTATGAGTCAGAAACACAGTTCATTTTTTCAGGCCATGGTCATGGTTCTTGCTGTATTTTAGATTCTGGATAGAAGACTTTGCTTCTTATCTTAAAACACATTGTGTTTCAGGGATGAGACTTCTGGTCTGAATTTCCCTTCAGAAACGGAGTTAAACCCCAGGATCTGTGTCTTCCTACAAGCAAGAGTTCATTTCTGGTAAAACCAGTGATTTTTGGGCTCAAATGATATTACACAGTGCATGAATCCAACTCGATTCTCACCATTAACTAGCGAGCATTTATGTAAGAGGAGCTGTGGTTTGTATCAGTTTCATAAGCAGAGTTGAACTACATATGGTCCGTAGAAGTAGGAAACACAGTTCTTTTTTCTGGGCATGCTCTGTGTTCTTGCTGTTTTGGAGACAATGGAAAGAAGAGCTTGCTTCTTGCATTAAAACAGAGTGTGTTTCATGGATGAGTACTCTGGTCTGAATTTCCCATCAGAAACGGAGTTAAACCCCAGGATCTGTGTCTTCTTACAAGCAAGTGCTCATTTCTGGTAAACCAAGTGAATTTTGGGCTCAAATGATTTTACACAGTTCATGAATCCAACGCGATTCTCACTATTAACTAACGAGCATTTATATAGGAGGAGCTGTGGTTTGTATCAGTTTCATAAGCTGAGTTGAACTACATATGGTCCGTATGTGTAGGAAACACAATTCTTTTTTTTTCTGTGCATGCTCATTGTTCTTGCTGTATTGGAGAGGTTGGAAAGAAGAGCTTGCTTCTTTCATTAAAACAGAGTGTGTTTCATGGATGAGTACTCTGGTCTGAATTTCCCTTCAGAAACGGAGTTAATCCCCAGGATCTGTTTTTTCCTACAAGCAACAGTTTATTTCTGGAAAACCCAGTGAATTTTGGGCTCAAATGATTTTACACAGTACATGAACCCGACACGATTCTCACTGTTAACTAAAGAGCATTTATGTAATAGGAGCTGTGGTTTGTATCAGTTGCAGAAGCAGAGTTGAACTACATACGGTTCGTATGAGTAGGAAACACAGTTCTTTTTTCTGGGCATGCTCTGGGTTCTTGCTGTTTTGGACACCAGGAAAGAAGAGCTTGCTTCTTCCATTAAATAAGAGTGTGTTTCATGGATGAGTACTCTGGTCTGAATTTCCCAACAGAAACGGAGTTAAAACCCAGGATCTGTTTCTTCCTACAAGCAAGAGTTCATTTCTGGTAAAACCAGTGAATTTTGGGCTCAAATGATTTTTAGCAGTTCACGAACCCAACACGATTCTCACTATTACCAAAGAGCCTTTAAGTAAGAGGAGCTGTGGTTTGTTTCAGTTTCATAAGCAGAGTTGAATTACATATGGTCCTTATGAGTCAGAAACACAGTTCTTTTTTTCAGGTCATGGTCATGGTTCTTGCTGTATTTTAGATTCTGGATAGAAGACCTTTCTTCTTATGTTAAAACACATTGTGTTTCAAGGATGAGAATTCTGGTCTGAATTTCCCTTCAGAAACGGAGTTAAACCCCAGGATCTGTGTCTTCCTACAAGCAAGAGTTCATTTCTGGTAAAACCAGTGAATTTTGGACTCAAATGATTTTACACAGTTCATGAATCCAACTCGATTCTCACAATTAACTAACGAGCATTTATGTAAGAGGAGCTGTGGTTTGTTTCAGTTACATAAGCAGAGTTGAATTACATATGGTCCTTATGAGTAGGAAACACAGTTCTTTTTTTCTGGGCATGCTCATGTTTCTTGCTGTATTGGAGACGCTGGAAAGAAGAGCTTGCTTCTTGCGTTAAATGAGAGTGTGTTTCATAGATGAGAACACTGGTCTGAATTTCCCTTCAGAATCGGAGTTAAACCCCAGGATCTGTGTCTTCCTACAAGCAAGAGTTCATTTCTGGAAAATCCAGCGAATTTTGGGCTCCAATGATTTTACACAGTTCCAGAACTCAACGCGATTCTCACTATTAACTAAAGAGCATTTATGTAAGAGGAGCTGTGATTTGTTTCAGTTTCATAAGCAGAGTTGAATTACATATGGTCCTTATGAGTAGGAAACTCAGTTCTTTTTTTCAGGCCATGCTTATGGTTCTTGCTGTATTTCTTTGTTTCTGGAAAGAAGACCTTGCTTTTTACGTTAAAACAGATTGTCTTCCATGGATGAGAATTCTGGTCTGAATTTTCCTACAGAATCGGAGTTAAACACCAGGATCTGTGTCTTACTACAAGAAAGAGTTCATTTCTGGAAAACCCAGTGAATTTTGGGCTCAAATGATTTTACACAGTTCATGAACCCAACGCGATTCTCACTATTAACTAAAGAGCATTTATGTAAGAGGAGCTGTGGTTTGTTTCAGTTTCATAAGCAGAGTTGAACTACATATGGTCTGTATGAGTAGGAAACACAGTTCTTTTATTCTGGGCATGCTCATGGTTCTTGATGTATAGGAGACGCTGGAAAGAAGCGCTTGCTTTTTGCATTAAAACAGATTGTGTTTCATGGATGAGTACTCTGGTCTGAATTTCCCATCAGAAACGGAGTTAAAACCCAGGATCTGTTTCTTCCTACAAGCAAGAGTTCATTTCTGGTAAAACCAGTGAATTTTGGGCTCAAATGATTTTTAGCAGTTCACGAACCCAACACGATTCTCACTATTACCAAAGAGCCTTTAAGTAAGAGGAGCTGTGGTTTGTTTCAGTTTCATAAGCAGAGTTGAATTACATATGGTCCTTATGAGTCAGAAACACAGTTCTTTTTTTCAGGTCATGGTCATGGTTCTTGCTGTATTTTAGATTCTGGATAGAAGACCTTTCTTCTTATGTTAAAACACATTGTGTTTCAGGGATGAGAATTCTGGTCTGAATTTCCCTTCAGAAACGGAATTAAACCCCAGGATCTGTGTCTTCCTACAAGCAAGAGTTCATTTCTGTTAAACCTAGTGAATTTTGGGCTCAAATGATTTTACACTGTTCATGAACCCAACTCGATTCTCACTATTAACTAAAGAGCATTTATGTAAGAGGAGCTGTGGTTCGTTTCAGTTTCATAAGCAGAGTTGTATTACATATGGTCCTTATGAGTAGGAAACACAGTTCTTTTTTTCAGGCCATGCTTATGGTTCTTGCTGTATTTTACTTTCTGGAAAGAAGACCTTGCTTCTTACATTAAAATAGATTGTCTTTCAGGGATGAGAATTCCGGTCTGATTTTCCCTTCAGAAGCCGAGTTAAACCCCAGGATCTGTGTCTTCCTACAAGCAAGAGTTCATTTCTGGTAAACCCAGTGAAATTTGTGCTCAAATGATTTTAGCAGTTCACGAACCCAACGCGATTCTCAATATTACCAAAAGAGCCTTTATGTAAGCGGAGCTGTGGTTTGTTTAAGTTTCATAAGGAGAGTTGAATTACATATGGTCCTTATGAGTCAGAAACACAGTTCATTTTTTCAGGCCATGGTCATGGTTCTTGCTGTATTTTAGATTCTGGATAGAAGACCTTGCTTCTTAGGTTAAAACACATTGTGTTTCATGGATGAGTACTCTGGTCTGAATTTCCCTTCAGAAACGGAGTTAATCCCCAGGATCTGTTTTTTCCTACAAGCAACAGTTTATTTCTGGAAAACCCAGTGAATTTTGGGCTCAAATGATTTTACACAGTACATGAACCCGACACGATTCTCACTGTTAACTAAAGAGCATTTATGTAATAGGAGCTGTGGTTTGTATCAGTTGCAGAAGCAGAGTTGAACTACATACGGTTCGTATGAGTAGGAAACACAGTTCTTTTTTCTGGGCATGCTCTGGGTTCTTGCTGTTTTGGACACCAGGAAAGAAGAGCTTGCTTCTTCCATTAAATAAGAGTGTGTTTCATGGATGAGTACTCTGGTCTGAATTTCCCATCAGAAACGGAGTTAAAACCCAGGATCTGTTTCTTCCTACAAGCAAGAGTTCATTTCTGGTAAAACCAGTGAATTTTGGGCTCAAATGATTTTTAGCAGTTCACGAACCCAACACGATTCTCACTATTACCAAAGAGCCTTTAAGTAAGAGGAGCTGTGGTTTGTTTCAGTTTCATAAGCAGAGTTGAATTACATATGGTCCTTATGAGTCAGAAACACAGTTCTTTTTTTCAGGTCATGGTCATGGTTCTTGCTGTATTTTAGATTCTGGATAGAAGACCTTTCTTCTTATGTTAAAACACATTGTGTTTCAAGGATGAGAATTCTGGTCTGAATTTCCCTTCAGAAACGGAGTTAAACCCCAGGATCTGTGTCTTCCTACAAGCAAGAGTTCATTTCTGGTAAAACCAGTGAATTTTGGACTCAAATGATTTTACACAGTTCATGAATCCAACTCGATTCTCACAATTAACTAACGAGCATTTATGTAAGAGGAGCTGTGGTTTGTTTCAGTTACATAAGCAGAGTTGAATTACATATGGTCCTTATGAGTAGGAAACACAGTTCTTTTTTTCTGGGCATGCTCATGTTTCTTGCTGTATTGGAGACGCTGGAAAGAAGAGCTTGCTTCTTGCGTTAAATGAGAGTGTGTTTCATAGATGAGAACACTGGTCTGAATTTCCCTACAGAATCGGAGTTAAACCCCAGGATCTGTGTCTTCCTACAAGCAAGAGTTCATTTCTGGAAAATCCAGCGAATTTTGGGCTCCAATGATTTTACACAGTTCCAGAACTCAACGCGATTCTCACTATTAACTAAAGAGCATTTATGTAAGAGGAGCTGTGATTTGTTTCAGTTTCATAAGCAGAGTTGAATTACATATGGTCCTTATGAGTAGGAAACTCAGTTCTTTTTTTCAGGCCATGCTTATGGTTCTTGCTGTATTTCTTTGTTTCTGGAAAGAAGACCTTGCTTCTTACGTTAAAACAGATTGTCTTCCATGGATGAGAATTCTGGTCTGAATTTTCCTACAGAATCGGAGTTAAACACCAGGATCTGTGTCTTACTACAAGAAAGAGTTCATTTCTGGAAAACCCAGTGAATTTTGGGCTCAAATGATTTTACACAGTTCATGAACCCAACGCGATTCTCACTATTAACTAAAGAGCATTTATGTAAGAGGAGCTGTGGTTTGTTTCAGTTTCATAAGCAGAGTTGAACTACATATGGTCTGTATGAGTAGGAAACACAGTTCTTTTATTCTGGGCATGCTCATGGTTCTTGATGTATAGGAGACGCTGGAAAGAAGCGCTTGCTTTTTGCATTAAAACAGATTGTGTTTCATGGATGAGTACTCTGGTCTGAATTTCCCATCAGAAACGGAGTTAAAACCCAGGATCTGTTTCTTCCTACAAGCAAGAGTTCATTTCTGGTAAAACCAGTGAATTTTGGGCTCAAATGATTTTTAGCAGTTCACGAACCCAACACGATTCTCACTATTACCAAAGAGCCTTTAAGTAAGAGGAGCTGTGGTTTGTTTCAGTTTCATAAGCAGAGTTGAATTACATATGGTCCTTATGAGTCAGAAACACAGTTCTTTTTTTCAGGTCATGGTCATGGTTCTTGCTGTATTTTAGATTCTGGATAGAAGACCTTTCTTCTTATGTTAAAACACATTGTGTTTCAGGGATGAGAATTCTGGTCTGAATTTCCCTTCAGAAACGGAATTAAACCCCAGGATCTGTGTCTTCCTACAAGCAAGAGTTCATTTCTGTTAAACCTAGTGAATTTTGGGCTCAAATGATTTTACACTGTTCATGAACCCAACTCGATTCTCACTATTAACTAAAGAGCATTTATGTAAGAGGAGCTGTGGTTCGTTTCAGTTTCATAAGCAGAGTTGTATTACATATGGTCCTTATGAGTAGGAAACACAGTTCTTTTTTTCAGGCCATGCTTATGGTTCTTGCTGTATTTTACTTTCTGGAAAGAAGACCTTGCTTCTTACATTAAAATAGATTGTCTTTCAGGGATGAGAATTCCGGTCTGATTTTCCCTTCAGAAGCCGAGTTAAACCCCAGGATCTGTGTCTTCCTACAAGCAAGAGTTCATTTCTGGTAAACCCAGTGAAATTTGTGCTCAAATGATTTTAGCAGTTCACGAACCCAACGCGATTCTCAATATTACCAAAAGAGCCTTTATGTAAGCGGAGCTGTGGTTTGTTTAAGTTTCATAAGGAGAGTTGAATTACATATGGTCCTTATGAGTCAGAAACACAGTTCATTTTTTCAGGCCATGGTCATGGTTCTTGCTGTATTTTAGATTCTGGATAGAAGACCTTGCTTCTTAGGTTAAAACACATTGTGTTTCAGGGATGAGAATTCTGGTCTGAATTTCCCTTCAGAAGCCGAGTTAAACCCCAGGAACTGTGTCTTCCTTAAAGCAAGAGATCATTTCTGGACAACCCAGTGAATTTTGGGCTCAAATGATTTTACACAGTTAATGAACCCAACTCGATTCTCACTATTAACTAAAGAGCATTTATGTAAGAGGAGCTGTGATTTGTTTCAGTTTCATAAGCAGAGTTGAATTACATATGGTCCTTATGAATAGGAAACACAGTACTTTTTCTCAGGCCATGCTCATGGTTCTTGCTGTATTTTAGATTCTGGAAAGAAGACCTTGCTTCTTACGATAAAACACATTGTGTTTCAGGGATGAGAATTCTGGTCTGAATTTCAATTCAGAAGCTGAGTTAAACCCCAGGATCTGTGTCTTCCTACAATCAAGAGTTCATTTCTGGAAAACCCAGTGAATTTTGTGCTCAAATGATTTTACACACTTCATGAACGCAACGCGATTCTCACTATTAACTAAAGAGCATTTATGTAAGAGGAGCTGTGGTTTGTTTCAGTTTCATAACCAGAGTTGAATTACATATGGTCCTTTTGAGTAGGACACAATGTTCTTTTTTTCAGGCCATGCTTATGGTTCTTGCTGTATTTTAGTTTCTGGAAAGAAGAACTTGCTTCTTATGTTAAAACAGATTGTGTTTCAGGGATGAGAATTCTGGTCTAAATTTCCCTTCAGAATAGGAGTTAGACCCCAGGATCTGTGTCTTCCTACAAGGAAGATTTCATTTCTGGAAAACCCAGTGAATTTTGGGCTCAAATGATTTTACACAGTTCATGAACCCTACGCGATTCTCACTATTAACTAAAGAGACTTTATATAAGAGGAGCTGTGGTTTGTATGAGTTTCATAAGCAGAGTTGAACTACATATGGTCTGTATGAGTAGGAAACACAGTTCTTTTATTCTGGGCATGCTCATGGTTCTTGATGTATAGGAGACGCTGGAAAGAAGCGCTTGCTTTTTGCATTAAAACAGATTGTGTTTCATGGATGAGTACTCTGGTCTGAATTTCCCATCAGAAACGGAGTTAAAACCCAGGATCTGTTTCTTCCTACAAGCAAGAGTTCATTTCTGGTAAAACCAGTGAATTTTGGGCTCAAATGACTTTTAGCAGTTCACGAACCCAACACGATTCTCACTATTACCAAAGAGCCTTTAAGTAAGAGGAGCTGTGGTTTGTTTCAGTTTCATAAGCAGAGTTGAATTACATATGGTCCTTATGAGTCAGAAACACAGTTCTTTTTTTCAGGTCATGGTCATGGTTCTTGCTGTATTTTAGATTCTGGATAGAAGACCTTTCTTCTTATGTTAAAACACATTGTGTTTCAGGGATGAGAATTCTGGTCTGAATTTCCCTTCAGAAACGGAATTAAACCCCAGGATCTGTGTCTTCCTACAAGCAAGAGTTCATTTCTGTTAAACCCAGTGAATTTTGGGCTCAAATGATTTTACACTGTTCATGAACCCAACTCGATTCTCACTATTAACTAAAGAGCATTTATGTAAGAGGAGCTGTGGTTCGTTTCAGTTTCATAAGCAGAGTTGTATTACATATGGTCCTTATGAGTAGGAAACACAGTTCTTTTTTTCAGGCCATGCTTATGGTTCTTGCTGTATTTTACTTTCTGGAAAGAAGACCTTGCTTCTTACATTAAAATAGATTGTCTTTCAGGGATGAGAATTCCGGTCTGATTTTCCCTTCAGAAGCCGAGTTAAACCCCAGGATCTGTGTCTTCCTACAAGCAAGAGTTCATTTCTGGTAAACCCAGTGAAATTTGTGCTCAAATGATTTTAGCAGTTCACGAACCCAACGCGATTCTCAATATTACCAAAAGAGCCTTTATGTAAGCGGAGCTGTGGTTTGTTTAAGTTTCATAAGGAGAGTTGAATTACATATGGTCCTTATGAGTCAGAAACACAGTTCATTTTTTCAGGCCATGGTCATGGTTCTTGCTGTATTTTAGATTCTGGATAGAAGACCTTGCTTCTTAGGTTAAAACACATTGTGTTTCAGGGATGAGAATTCTGGTCTGAATTTCCCTTCAGAAGCCGAGTTAAACCCCAGGAACTGTGTCTTCCTTAAAGCAAGAGATCATTTCTGGACAACCCAGTGAATTTTGGGCTCAAATGATTTTACACAGTTAATGAACCCAACTCGATTCTCACTATTAACTAAAGAGCATTTATGTAAGAGGAGCTGTGATTTGTTTCAGTTTCATAAGCAGAGTTGAATTACATATGGTCCTTATGAATAGGAAACACAGTACTTTTTCTCAGGCCATGCTCATGGTTCTTGCTGTATTTTAGATTCTGGAAAGAAGACCTTGCTTCTTACGATAAAACACATTGTGTTTCAGGGATGAGAATTCTGGTCTGAATTTCAATTCAGAAGCTGAGTTAAACCCCAGGATCTGTGTCTTCCTACAATCAAGAGTTCATTTCTGGAAAACCCAGTGAATTTTGTGCTCAAATGATTTTACACACTTCATGAACGCAACGCGATTCTCACTATTAACTAAAGAGCATTTATGTAAGAGGAGCTGTGGTTTGTTTCAGTTTCATAACCAGAGTTGAATTACATATGGTCCTTTTGAGTAGGACACAATGTTCTTTTTTTCAGGCCATGCTTATGGTTCTTGCTGTATTTTAGTTTCTGGAAAGAAGAACTTGCTTCTTATGTTAAAACAGATTGTGTTTCAGGGATGAGAATTCTGGTCTAAATTTCCCTTCAGAATAGGAGTTAGACCCCAGGATCTGTGTCTTCCTACAAGGAAGATTTCATTTCTGGAAAACCCAGTGAATTTTGGGCTCAAATGATTTTACACAGTTCATGAACCCTACGCGATTCTCACTATTAACTAAAGAGACTTTATATAAGAGGAGCTGTGGTTTGTATGAGTTTCATAAGCAGAGTTGAACTACATATGGTCTGTATGAGTAGGAAACACAGTTCTTTTATTCTGGGCATGCTCATGGTTCTTGATGTATAGGAGACGCTGGAAAGAAGCGCTTGCTTTTTGCATTAAAACAGATTGTGTTTCATGGATGAGTACTCTGGTCTGAATTTCCCATCAGAAACGGAGTTAAAACCCAGGATCTGTTTCTTCCTACAAGCAAGAGTTCATTTCTGGTAAAACCACTGAATTTTGGGCTCAAATGATTTTTAGCAGTTCACGAACCCAACACGATTCTCACTATTACCAAAGAGCCTTTAAGTAAGAGGAGCTGTGGTTTGTTTCAGTTTCATAAGCAGAGTTGAATTACATATGGTCCTTATGAGTCAGAAACACAGTTCTTTTTTTCAGGTCATGGTCATGGTTCTTGCTGTATTTTAGATTCTGGATAGAAGACCTTTCTTCTTATGTTAAAACACATTGTGTTTCAGGGATGAGAATTCTGGTCTGAATTTCCCTTCAGAAACGGAATTAAACCCCAGGATCTGTGTCTTCCTACAAGCAAGAGTTCATTTCTGTTAAACCCAGTGAATTTTGGGCTCAAATGATTTTACACTGTTCATGAACCCAACTCGATTCTCACTATTAACTAAAGAGCATTTATGTAAGAGGAGCTGTGGTTCGTTTCAGTTTCATAAGCAGAGTTGTATTACATATGGTCCTTATGAGTAGGAAACACAGTTCTTTTTTTCAGGCCTTGCTTATGGTTCTTGCTGTATTTTACTTTCTGGAAAGAAGACCTTGCTTCTTACATTAAAATAGATTGTCTTTCAGGGATGAGAATTCCGGTCTGATTTTCCCTTCAGAAGCCGAGTTAAACCCCAGGATCTGTGTCTTCCTACAAGCAAGAGTTCATTTCTGGTAAACCCAGTGAAATTTGTGCTCAAATGATTTTAGCAGTTCACGAACCCAACGCGATTCTCAATATTACCAAAAGAGCCTTTATGTAAGCGGAGCTGTGGTTTGTTTAAGTTTCATAAGGAGAGTTGAATTACATATGGTCCTTATGAGTCAGAAACACAGTTCATTTTTTCAGGCCATGGTCATGGTTCTTGCTGTATTTTAGATTCTGGATAGAAGACCTTGCTTCTTAGGTTAAAACACATTGTGTTTCAGGGATGAGAATTCTGGTCTGAATTTCCCTTCAGAAGCCGAGTTAAACCCCAGGAACTGTGTCTTCCTTAAAGCAAGAGATCATTTCTGGAAAACCCAGTGAATTTTGGGCTCAAATGATTTTACACAGTTCTAGAACCCAACACTATTATCACTACTAACTAAAGAGCATTTATGAAAGTGGAGTTGTTGTATGTATCAATTTCATTAGCAGAGTTGAACTACATATGGTCCTTATGAGTAGGAAACACAGTTCTTTTTTTCTGGGAATGCTCATGATACTTGCTGTATTGGAGAAGCTGGAAAGAAGAGCTTGCTTCTTGCATTTAAACAGAATGTGTTTCATGATGAGAACTCTGGTCTGAATTTCCCTTCAGAAATGGAGTTACACCCCAGGATCTGTGTCTTCCTACAAGCAATAGTTCATTTCTGGAAAACCCAGTGAATTTTGGGCTCAAATGATTTTACACAGTTAATGAACCCAACTCGATTCTCACTATTATCTAAAGAGCATTTATGTAAGAGGAGCTGTGATTTGTTTCAGGTTCATAAGCAGAGTTGAATTACATATGGTCCTTATGAATGCGAAACACAGTTCTTTTTTTCAGGCCATGCTCATGGTTCTTGCTGTATTTTAGTTTCTGGAAAGAAGACCTTGCTTCTTACGATAAAACAGATTGTCTTTCAGGGATTAGAATTCTGGTGTGAATTTCAATTCAGAAGCTGAGTTAAACCCCAGGATCTGTGTCTTCCTACAATCAAGAGTTCATTTCTGGAAAACCCAGTGAATTTTGTGCTCAAATGATTTTACACAGTTCATGAACGCAACGCGATTCTCACTATTAACTAAAGAGCATTTATGTAAGAGGAGCTGTGGTTTGTTTCAGTTTCATAACCAGAGTTGAATTACATATGGGCCTTTTGAGTAGGACACAATGTTCTTTTTTTTCAGGCCATGCTTATGGTTCTTGCTGTATTTTAGTTTCTGGAAAGAAGAACTTGCTTCTTATGTTAAAAGAGATTGTGTTTCAGGGATGAGAATTCTGGTCTGAATTTCTCTTCAGAATAGGAGTTAGACCCCAGGATCCTTGTCCTCCTACAAGGAAGATTTCATTTCTGGACAACCTAGTGAATTTTGGGCTCAAATGATTTTACACAGTTCATGAACCCTACGCGATTCTCACTATTAACTAAAGAGCATTTATGTAAGAGGAGCTGTGGTTTTTATCAGTTCCATAAGCAGAGTTGAACTACATATGGTCCATATGAGTAGAAAACCCAATTCTTTTTTTTTTCTGGTTATGCTCATTGTTCTTGCTGTATTGGAGACGCTGGAAAAAAAAGAGCTTGCTTCTTGCATTAAAACAGAGTGTGTTTCATGGATGAGTACTCTGGTCTGAATATCCCATCAGAAACGGAGTTAAACCCCATGATCTGTGTCTTCCTACAAGCAAGAGTTCATTTCTGGTAAACACAGTGAATTTTGAGCTCAAATGATTTTACACAGTTCTAGAACCCAACACTATTATCACTATTAACTAAAGAGCATTTATGAAAGTGGAGTTGTGGTATGTATCAATTTCATTAGCAGAGTTGAACTACATATGGTCCTAATGAGTAGGAAACACAGTTCTTTTTTTCTGGGAATGCTCATGATTCTTGCTGAATTGGAGACACTGGAAAGAAGAGCTTGCTTCTTGCATTTAAACAGAATGTGTTTCATGATGAGAACTCTGGTCTGAATTTCCCTTCAGAAATGGAGTTACACCCCAGGATCTGTGTCTTCCTACAAGCAAGAGTTCATTTCTGGAAAACCCAGTGAATTTTGGGCTCAAATGGTTTTACACAGTACATGAACACCACGCGATTTTCACTATTAACTAAAGAGCATTTATGCAAGAGGAGCTGTGGTTTGTTTCAGTTTCATAAGCAGAGTTGAATTACATATGGTCCTTATGAGTAGGAAACACAGTTCTTTTTTTCAGGCCATGCTCATGGTTCTTGCTGTATTTTTTTTTCTGGAAAGAAGACCTTGCTTCTTACGTTAAAACAGATTGTCTTTCAGGGATGAGAATTCTGGTCTGAATTTCCCTTCAGAAGCCGAGTAAAACCCCAGGATCTGTGTCTTCCTAAAAGCAAGAGTTCATTTCTGGAAAACACAGTGAATTTTGGGCTCAAATGATTACACACAGTTAATGAACCGAACGCGATTCTCACTATTAACTAAAGAGCATTTATGTAAGAGGAGCTGTGGTTTGTTTCAGTTTCATAAGCAGAGTTGAATTGCATATGGTACTTATGAATAGGAAACACAGTTCTTTCTCTGGCCATGCTCATGGTTCTTGCTGTATTTTAGATTCTGGAAAGAAGACCTTGCTTCTTACGTTAAAACAGATGGTGTTTCAGGGAGGAGAATTCTTGTCTGAATTTCCCTTCAGAATCGGAGTTCAACCCCAGGATCTGTGTCTTCCAACAAGCAAGAGTTCATTTCTGGAAATTGCAGTGAATTTTGGGCTCAAATGATTTAACACACTTCATGAACCCAACGTGATTCTCACTATTACCTAACGAGCATTTATGTAAGAGGAGCTGTGGTTTGTTTCAGTTTCATAAGCAGAGTTGAATTACATATGGTAATTATGAGTAGGAAACACAGTTCTTTTTTCTGGGCATGCTCATTATACTTGATGTATTGGAGACGCAGGAAAGAGGAGCATGTTTCTTGAATTAAATCAGAGTGTGTTTCATGGATGAGAACACTGGTCTGAATTTCCCTTCAGAAACGGAGTTAAACCCCAGGATCTGTGTATTCCTACAAGCAACAGTTCATTTCTGGAAAACCCAGTGCATTTTGGGCTCAAATGATTTTACACAGTTCATGAACCCAAAGCGATTCTCACTATTGACTAAAGAGCATTTAGGAAAGAGGAGCTGTGGTCTGCATCAGTTTCATATGGAGAGTTGAATTCCATATGGTCCTTATGAGTAGGAAACACAATTCTTTTTTCAGGCCATGCTCATGGTTCTTGCTGTATTTTAGATTCTGGAAAGAAGACCTTAATTCTTACGTTAAAACAGATTGTGTTTCAGGGATGAGAATTCTGGTGTGAATTTCCCTTCAGAATCGGAGTTAAACCCCAGGATCTGTTTCTTCCTACAAGGAAGTGTTCATTTCTGGAAAACCCAGTGAATTTTTGACTCAAAAGATTTTACACAGTTCATGAACTCTTCCCGATTCTCAATATTAACTAAAGAGCATTTATGTAAGAGGAGCTGTGGATTTTATCAGTTCCATAAGCAGAGTTGAACTACATATGGTCCGTATGAGTAGGAAACACAGTTCTTTTTTTCAGGCCATGCTCATTGTTCTTGCTCCATTTTAGTTTCTGGAAAGAAGACCTTGCATGTTATGATAAAAAAGATTGTCTTTCAGGGATGAGATTTCTGGTCTGAATTTCCCTTCAGAAGCCGAGTTAAACCTCAGGATCTGTGTCTTCCTACAACCAAAAATTCATTTCTGGAAAACCTAGTGAATTTTGGGCTCAAATGATTTTACACAGTTAATGAACCCAACGCGAATCTCACTATTAATTAAAGAGCATTTATGTAAGAAGAGCTGTGGTCTGCATCAATTTCATAATCCGAGTTGAATTACATATGGTCCTTATGAGTAGGAAACACAGTTCTTTTTTTCAGGCCATGTTCATGGTTCTTGCTGTATTTTAGATTCTGGAAAGAAGACCTTGCTTCTTATGTTAAAACACATTGTGTTTCAGGGATGAGAATTCTGGTCTGAATTTCCCTTCAGAAACGGAGTTAAACCTCAGGATCTGTGTCTTCCTAAAAGCAAGAGTTCATTTCTGGTAAACCCAGTGAATTTTGGGCTCTAATGATTTTACACAGTTCATGAACCCTATGCAATTCTCACTATTAACTAAAGAGCATTTATGTAAGAGGAGCTGTGGTTTGTATCAGTTTCATAAGCAGAGTTGAACTACATATAGTCCATATGAGTAGGAAACACAGTTATTTTTTCAGGGCATGCTCATGGTTCTTGCTCTTTTGGAGTCGCTGGAAAGAAGAACTTGCTTCTTGCATTAAAACAGGAGTGTTTCATGGATGAGAACTCTGTTCTGAATTTCCCTTCAGAAACGGAGTTAAACCCCATGATCTGTGTCTTCCTACAAGCAAGAGATCCTTTCTGGTAAACCAAGTGATTTTTCAGCTCAAATGGTTTTACACAATTCTGGAACACAACACTATTATCACTATTAACTAAAGAGCATTTATTTAGGAGGAGCTGTGGTTTGTATCAGTTTCATTACCAGAGTTGAACTACATATGGTCCTTATGAGTTGGAAACACAGTTCTTTTATTCAGGGAATGCTCATGATTCTTGCTGTATTGGAGACTATGGAAAGAAGAGCTTGCTTCTTGCATTTAAACAGAATGTGTTTCATGGATGAGAACTCTTGTCTGAATTTTCCTTCAGAAGCAGAGGTACACCGCAGGATCTGTGTCTTCCTACAAGCAAGAGTACATTTCTGTTAAACCCAGTGAATTTTGGGCTCAAATGATTTTTCACAGTTCAACCACCCAAACCGATTCCCACTATTAACTAAAGAGCATTTATGTAAGAGAAGCTGTTGTTTGTATCAGTTTCATAGGCAGATTTGAACTACATATGGTCCGTGTGATTAAGAAACACAGTTCTTTTTTTCAGGGCATGCTCATGGTTCTTGCTGTATTGGAGACGCTGCAAAGAAGAGCTTGCTTCTTGCATTAAAACAGGGTGAGTTTCATAGATGAGAACTCTGGTCTGAATTTCCCTTCAGAAACGGAGTAAAACTCCAGGATCTGTGTCTTCCTACAAGCAACAGTTCATTTCTTGAAAACCCAGTGAATTTTGGGCTCAAATGATTTTACACAGTTAATGAACCCAACTCGATTCTCACTATTATCTAAAGAGCATTTATGTAAGAGGAGCTGTGATTTGTTTCAGGTTCATAAGCAGAGTTGAATTACATATGGTCCTTATGAATACGAAACACAGTTCTTTTTTTCAGGCCGTGCTCATGGTTCTTGCTGTATTTTAGTTTCTGGAAAGAAGACCTTGCTTCTTACGATAAAACAGATTGTCTTTCAGGGATTAGAATTCTGGTGTGAATTTCAATTCAGAATCTGAGTTAAACCCCAGGATCTGTGTCTTCCTACAATCAAGAGTTCATTTCTGGAAAACCCAGTGAATTTTGTGCTCAAATGATTTTACACAGTTCATGAACGCAACACGATTCTCACTATTAACTAAAGAGCATTTATGTAATAGGAGCTGTGGTTTGTTTCAGTTTCATAACCAGAGTAGAATTACATATGGTCCTTTTGAGTAGGACACAATGTTCTTTTTTTCAGGCCATGCTTATGGTACTTGCTGTATGTTAGTTTCTGGAAAGAAGAACTTGCTTCTTATGTTAAAACAGATTGTGTTTCAGGGATGAGAATTCTGGTCTGAATTTCTCTTCAGAATAGGAGTTAGACCCCAGGATCTGTGTCTTCCTACAAGGAAGATTTCATTTCTGGACAACCTAGTGAATTTTGGGCTCAAATGATTTTACACAGTTCATGAACCCTACGCGATTCTCACTATTAACTAAAGAGCATTTATGTAAGAGGAGCTGTGGTTTTTATCAGTTCCATAAGCAGAGTTGAACTACATATGGTCCATATGAGTAGAAAACCCAATTCTTTTTTTTTCTGGTTATGCTCATTGTTCTTGCTGTATTGGAGACGCTGGAAAAAAAAGAGCTTGCTTCTTGCATTAAAACAGAGTGTGTTTCATGGATGAGTACTCTGGTCTGAATATCCCATCAGAAACGGAGTTAAACCCCATGATATGTGTCTTCCTACAAGCAAGAGTTCATTTCTGGTAAACACAGTGAATTTTGGGCTCAAATGATTTTACACAGTTCTAGAACCCAACACTATTATCACTATTATCTAAAGAGCATTTATGAAAGTGGAGTTGTGGTATGTATCAATTTCATTAGCAGAGTTGAACTACATATGGTCCTTATGAGTAGGAAACACAGTTCTTTTTTTCTGGGAATGCTCATGATTCTTGCTGTATTGGAGACGCTGGAAAGAAGAGCTTGCTTCTTCCATTTAAACAGAATGTGTTTCATGATGAGAACTCTGGTCTGAATTTCCCTTCAGAAATGGAGTTACACCCCAGGATCTGTGTCTTCCTACAAGCAAGAGTTCATTTCTGGAAAACCCAGTGAATTTTGGGCTCAAATGGTTTTACACAGTTCATGAACCCCACGCGATTTTCACTATTAACTAAAGAGCATTTATGCAAGAGGAGCTGTGGTTTGTTTCAGTTTCATAAGCAGAGTTGAATTACATATGGTCCTTATGAGTAGGAAACACAGTTCTTTTTTTCAGGCCATGCTCATGGTTCTTGCTGTATTTTTTTTTCTGGAAAGAAGACCTTGCTTCTTACGTTAAAACAGATTGTCTTTCAGGGATGAGAATTCTGGTCTGAATTTCCCTTCAGAAGCCGAGTAAAACCCCAGGATCTGTGTCTTCCTAAAAGCAAGAGTTCATTTCTGGAAAACACAGTGAATTTTGGGGTCAAATGATTACACACAGTTAATGAACCGAACGCGATTCTCACTATTAACTAAAGAGCATTTATGTAAGAGGAGCTGTGGTTTGTGTCAGTTTCATAAGCAGAGTTGAATTGCATATGGTACTTATGAATAGGAAACACAGTTCTTTCTCTGGCCATGCTCATGGTTCTTGCTGTATTTTAGATTCTGGAAAGAAGACCTTGCTTCTTACGTTAAAACAGATGGTGTTTCAGGGAGGAGAATTCTTGTCTGAATTTCCCTTCAGAATCGGAGTTCAACCCCAGGATCTGTGTCTTCCAACAAGCAAGAGTTCATTTCTGGAAAACGCAGTGAATTTTGGGCTCAAATGATTTAACACACTTCATGAACCCAACGCGATTCTCACTATTACCTAACGAGCATTTATGTAAGAGGAGCTGTGCTTTGTTTCAGTTTCATAAGCAGAGTTGAATTACATATGGTAATTATGAGTAGGAAACACAGTTCTTTTTTCTGGGCATGCTCATGATACTTGATGTATTGGAGACGCAGGAAAGAGGAGCATGTTTCTTGAGTTAAATCAGAGTGTGTTTCATGGATGAGAACACTGGTCTGAATTTCCCTTCAGAAACGGAGTTAAACCCCAGGATCTGTGTATTCCTACAAGCAACAGTTCATTTCTGGAAAACCCAGTGCATTTTGGGCTCAAATGATTTTACACAGTTCATGAACCCAAAGCGATTCTCACTATTGACTAAAGAGCATTTAGGAAAGAGGAGCTGTGGTCTGCATCAGTTTCATATGGAGAGTTGAATTCCATATGGTCCTTATGAGTAGGAAACACAATTCTTTTTTCAGGCCATGCTCATGGTTCTTGCTGTATTTTAGATTCCTGAAAGAAGACCTTAATTCTTACGTTAAAACAGATTGTGTTTCAGGGATGAGAATTCTGTTGTGAATTTCCCTTCAGAATCGGAGTTAAACCCCAGGATCTGTTTCTTCCTACAAGGAAGAGTTCATTTCTGGAAAACACAGTGAATTTTTGACTCAAAAGATTTTACACAGTTCATGAACTCTTCCCGATTCTCACTATTAACTAAAGAGCATTTATGTAAGAGGAGCTGTGGATTTTATCAGTTCCTTAAGCAGAGTTGAACTACATATGGTCCGTATGAGTAGGAAACACAGTTCTTTTTTTAAGGCCATGCTCATTGTTCTTGCTCCATTTTAATTTCTGGAAAGAAGACCTTGCATGTTATGATAAAAAAGATTGTCTTTCAGGGATGAGATTTCTGGTCTGAATTTCCCTTCAGAAGCCGAGTTAAACCTCAGGATCTGTGTCTTCCTACAACCAAAAATTCATTTATAGAAAACCTAGTGAATTTTGGGCTCAAATGATTTTACACAGTTAATGAACCCAACGCGAATCTCAGTATTAATTAAAGAGCATTTATGTAAGAAGAGCTGTGGTCTGCATCGATTTCATAATCCGAGTTGAATTACATATGGTCCTTATGAGTAGGAAACACAGTTCTTTTTTTCAGGCCATGTTCATGGTTCTTGCTGTATTTTAGATTCTGGAAAGAAGACCTTGCTTCTTATGTTAAAACACATTGTGTTTCAGGGATGAGAATTCTGGTCTGAATTTCCCTTCAGAAACGGAGTTAAACCTCAGGATCTGTGTCTTCCTAAAAGCAAGAGTTCATTTCTGGTAAACCCAGTGAATTTTGGGCTCTAATGATTTTACACAGTTCATGAACCCTACGCAATTCTCACTATTAACTAAAGAGCATTTATGTAAGAGGAGCTGTGGTTTGTATCAGTTTCATAGGCAGAGTTGAACTACATATAGTCCATATGAGTAGGAAACACAGTTATTTTTTCAGGGCATGCTCATGGTTCTTGCTCTTTTGGAGTCGCTGGAAAGAAGAACTTGCTTCTTGCATTAAAACAGGAGTGTTTCATGGATGAGAACTCTGTTCTGAATTTCCCTTCAGAAACGGAGTTAAACCCCATGATCTGTGTCTTCCTACAAGCAAGAGATCCTTTCTGGTAAACCAAGTGATTTTTCAGCTCAAATGATTTTACACAATTCTGGAACACAACACTATTATCACTATTAACTAAAGAGCATTTATGTAGGAGGAGCTGTGGTTTGTATCAGTTTCATTACCAGATTTGAACTACATATGGTCCTTATGAGTTGGAAACACAGTTCTTTTATTCAGGGAATGCTCATGATTCTTGCTGTATTGGAGACTATGGAAAGAAGAGCTTGCTTCTTGCATTTAAACAGAATGTGTTTCATGGATGAGAACTCTTGTCTGAATTTTCCTTCAGAAGCAGAGGTACACCACAGGATCTGTGTCTTCCTACAAGCAAGAGTTCATTTCTGTTAAACCCAGTGAATTTTGAGCTCAAATGATTTTTCACAGTTCAAACACCCAAACCGATTCCCACTATTAACTAAAGAGCATTTATGTAAGAGAAGCTGTTGTTTGTATCAGTTTCATAGGCAGAGTTGAACTACATATGGTCCGTGTGATTAAGAAACACAGTTCTTTTTTTCAGGGCATGCTCATGGTTCTTGCTGTATTGGAGACGCTGCAAAGAAGAGCTTGCTTCTTGCATTAAAACAGGGTGAGTTTCATAGATGAGAACTCTGGTCTGAATTTCCCTTCAGAAACGGAGTTAACTCCAGGATCTGTGTCTTCCTACAAGCAACAGTTCATTTCTTGAAAACCCAGTGCATTTTGGGCTCAAATGATTTTACACAGTTCATGAATCCAACTCGATTCTCACTATTAACTAATGAGCATTTATGTAAGAGGAGCTGTGGTTTGTTTCAGTTTCATAAGCAGAGTTGAATTACATATGGTCCTTATGAGTAGGAAACACAGTTCTTTTTTTCAGGCCATGCTCATGGTTCTTGCTGTATTTTAGTTTCTGGAAAGAAGACCTTGCTTCTTACGTTAAAACAGTTTGTCTTTCAGGGATGAGAATTCTGGTCTGAATTTCCCTTCAGAAGCCGAGTTAAACCCCAGGATCTGTGTCTTCCTACAAGCAAGAATTTATTTCTGGAAAACCTAGTGAATTTTGGGCTCAAATGATTTTACACAGTTAATGAACCCAACGCGAATCTCACTATTAACTAAAGAGCATTTATGTAAGAAGAGCTGTGGTCTGCATCAATTTCATAATCTGAGTTGAATTACATATGGTCCTTAGGGGTAGGAAACACAGTTCTTTTTTTCAGGCCATGTTCATGGTTCTTGCTGTATTGTAGATTCTGGAAAGAAGACCTTGCTTCTTATGTTAAAACACATTGTGTTTCAGGGATGAGAATTCTGGTCTGAATTTCCCTTCAGATGCGGAGTTAAATCCCAGGATCTGTGTCTTCATACTAGCAAGAGTTCATTTCTGTTAAACCCAGTGTATTTTGGGCTCAAATGATTTTTCACTGTTCACCAACCCAAACCGATTAGCACTATTAACTAAAGAGCATTTATGTAAGAGGAGCTGTGGTTTGTATCAATTTCATAAGCAGAGTTGAACTACATATGGTCCGTATGAGTAGGAAACACAGTTCTTTTTTTCAGGGCATTCTCATGGTTCTTGCTGTGTTGGAGATGCTGGAAAGAAGAGCTTGCTTCTTGCATTAAAACAGGGAGTGTTTCAAGGATGAGAACTCTGGTCTGAATTTCCCTTCAGAAACGGAGTTAAACACCATGATCTGTGTCTTCCTACAAGCAACAGTTCATTTCTGGTAAACCAAGTGAATTTTCAGCTCAAATGATTTTACACAGTTCTAGAACCCAACACTATTATCACAATTAACTAAAGAGCATTTGTGTAAGATGAGGTGTGTTCTGTATCAATTTCATTAGCAGAGTTGAACTACATAAGGTCCGTTTGAGTAGGAAACACAGTTCTTTTATTCTGGGAATGCTCATGATTCTTGCTATATTGGAGACGCTGGAAAGAAGAGCTTGCTTCTTGCATTTAAACAGAATGTGTTTCATGGATGAGAACTCTGGTCTGAATTTCCCTTCAGAAACAGAGTTATACCCCAGGATCTGTGTCTTCCTACAAGCAAGAGTTCATTTCTGGAAAACCCAGTGAATTTTGGGCTCCAATGATTTTACACAGTTCATGATCCCAATGCGATCTCACTATTTACTAAAGAGCACTTATGGAAGAGGAGCTGTGGTTTGTTTCAGTTTCATAAGAATAGTTGAACTACATATGGTCCGTATGAGTAGGAAACACAGTTCTTTTTAATGGGCATGCTCAGAGTTCTTGCAGTTTTGGAGACGATGGAAAGAGTAGCTTGCTTCTAGCATTAAAACAGAGTGTGTTTCATGGATGAGTACTCTGGTCTTAAATTCCCATCAGAAACGGAGTTAAACCCCAGGATCTGTTTCTTCATACTAGCAACAGTTCATTTCTGAAAAAACCAGTGAATTTTGGGCTCAAATGATTTTACACAGTTCATGAACCCAACACGATTCTCATTATGAACTAATGAGCATTTATGTAAGAGGAGCTGTGGTTTGTTTCAGTTTCATAAGCAGAGTTGAATTACATATGGTCCTTATGAGTAGGAAACACAGTTCCTTTTTCAGGCCATGCTCATGTTTCTTGCTGTATTTTAGTTTCTGTAAAGAAGACCTTGCTTCTTACGTTAAAACAGTTTGTCTTTCAGGGATGAGAATTCTGGTCTGAATTTCCCTTCAGAAGCCGAGTTAAACCCCAGGATCTGTGTCTTCCTACAAGCAAGAGTTCATTTCTGGAAAACCCAGTGAATTTTGGGCTCAAATGATTTTACACAGTTAATGAACCCAACGCGATTCTCACTATTAACCAAAGAGCATTTATGTAAGAGGAGCTGTGGTTTTTATCAGTTCCATAAGCAGAGTTGAACTACATATGGTCCATATGGGTAGAAAACACAATTCTTTTTTTTCTGGGCATGCTCCTTGTCCTTGCTGTATTGGAGATGCTGGAAAGAAAAACTTGATTCTTGCATTAAAACAGGGTGTTTTTCATGGATGAGAACTCTGGTCTGAATTTTCCTTCAGAAACGTTGTTAAACCCCAGTATGTGTATTTTCCCACAAGCAAGATTTCATTTCTGGAATACCCAGTGAATTTTGGGATCAAATGATTTTACACAGTTCATGAACCCAACACGATTCTCACTATTAACATAAGAGCATTTATGTAAGAGGAGCTGTGGTTTGTTACAGTTTCATAAGCAGAGTTGAATTACATATGGTCCTTATGAGTAGGAAACACAGTTCTTTTTTTCAGGGCATGCTCATGGTTCTTGCTGTATTGGAGACGCTGGAAAGAAGAGCTTGCTTGTAGCATTTAAATAGAATGTGTTTCATGGATGAGAACTCTGGTCTGATTTTCCCTTGATAAACGAAGTTACACCCCAGGATCTGTGTCTTCCTAAAAGCAAGAGTTCATTTCTGGAAAACTCAGTGAATTTTGTTCTCAAATGATTTTTCACAGTTAATGATCCCAACCCGATTCTCACTATCAACTAAAGAGCATTTATATAAGAAGAGCTGTGGTTTGTATCAGTTTCTTAAGCCGAGTTGAACTACATATGGTCAGTATGAGTAGGAAACACAGTTCTTTTTTTCAGGCCATGCTCATGGTTCTTGCTGTATTTTAGACTCTGGAAAGAAGAGCTTGCTTCTTACGTTACAACAGATTGTGTTTCAGGGATGAGAATTCTGGTCTGAATTTCCCTTCAGAAGCGGAGTTAAACCCCAGGATCTGTGTCTTCCTACAAGCAAGAGTTCATATCTGTTAAACCAAGTGAATTTTGGGCTCAAATGATTTTTCGCTGTTCACCAACCCAAACCGATTCAAACTCTTAACTAAAGAGCATTTATGTAAGAGGAGCTGTGGTTTGTATCAGTTTCATAAGCAAAGATGAATCACATATGGTCGGTATGATTAGGAAATACAGTTCTTTTTTTCAGAGCATGATCATGGTTCTTGCTGTATTGGCGTCGATGGAAAGAAGAGCTTGCTTCTTGCTTTAAAACAGGGTGTGTTAAATGGATGAGAACCCTGGTCTGAATTTCCCTTCAGAAACGGAATTAAACCACATGATCTGTGTCTTCCAACAAGCAACAGTTCATTTCTGGAAAACCCAGTAAATTTTGGGCTCAAATGATTTTACACTGTTCATGAACCCAACGCGATTCTCACTATTAACTAACAGCATTAATGTAAGAAGAGCTGTGGTTTGTTTCAGTTTCATAAGCAGAGTTGAATTACTAATGGTCCTTATGAGTAGGAAACACAGTACTTTTTTTCTGGGCATGCTCATGATTCTTGCTGTTTGGAGACGCTGGAAAGAAGCCCTTGCTTCTTGCGTTAAATCAGAGTGTGTTTCATGGATGAGAACTCTGGTCTGAATTTCCCTTAAGAAACGGAGTTAAACAACATGATCTGCGTCTTCCTACAAGCAAGAGTTCATTTCTGGTAAACCAAGTGAATTTTCAGCTCAAATGATTTTACACAGTTCTAGAACCCAACACTATTATCACTATTAACTAGAGAGCATTTATGTAAGAGGAGCTGTGGTCTGTATCTATTTCATTAGCTGAGTTGAACTACACATTGTCCCTATGAGTAGGAAACACATTTCTTTTATTCTGGGAATGCTCATGATTCTTGCTGTATAGGAGACGCTGGAAAGAAGAGCTTGCATCTTGCACTTAAACAGAATGTGTTTCGTGGATGATTACTCTGGTCTGAATTTCCCATCAGAAACGGAGTTAAACCCCAGGATCTGTTTCTTCCTACAAGCAACAGTTCATTTCTGGAAAGCACAGTGAATTTTGGGCTCAAATGATTTTACACAGTTCATGAACCCAACGCGATTCTCACTATTAACTAACGAGCATTTATGTAGGACGAGCTGTGGTTTGTTTCAGTTTCATAAGCAGAGTTGAATTACATATGGTCCTTATGAGTAGGAAACACAGTTCTTTTTTTCAGGCCATGCTCATGGTTCTTGCTGTATTTTAGTTTCTGGAAAGAAGACCTTGCTCCTTACGTTAAAACAGATTGTCTTTCAGGGATGAGAATTCTGGTCTGAATTTCCCTTCAGAAGCTGAGTTAAACCCCAGGATCTGTGTCTTCCTAAAAGCAAGAGTTCATTTCTGGAAAACACAGTGAATTTTGGGCTCAAATGATTACACACAGTTAATGAACCGAACGCGATTCTCACTATTAACTAAAGAGCATTTATATAAGAGGAGCTGTGGTTTGTTTCAGTTTCATAAGCAGAGTTGAATTGCATATGGTACTTATGAATAGGAAACACAGTTCTTTCTCTGGCCATGCTCATGGTTCTTGCTGTATTTTAGATTCTGGAAAGAAGACCTTGCTTCTTTCGTTAAAACAGATGGTGTTTCAGGAAGGAGAATTCTTGTCTGAATTTCCCTTCAGAATCGGAGTTCAACCCCAGGATCTGTGTCTTCCTACAAGCAAGAGTTCATTTCTGGAAAACCCAGTGAATTTTGGGCTCAAATGATTTAACACACTTCATGAACCCAACGCGATTCTCACTATTAACTAAAGAGCATTTATGTAAGAGGAGCTGTGGTTTGTTTCAGTTTCATAAGCAGAGTTGAATTACATATGGTCCTTATGAGTAGGAAACACAGTTCTTTTTTTCTGGGCATGCTCATGATTCTTGCTGTATTGGAGACGCTGGAATGAAGAGCTTGCTTCTTGCGTTAAATCACAGTGTGTTTCATGGATGAGAACACTGGTCTGAATTTCCCTTCAGAAACGGAGTTAAACCCCAGGATCTGTTTCTTCCTACAAGCAACAGTTCATTTCTGGAAAAACAAGTGAATTTTGGGCTCAAATGATTTTACACAGTTCATGAAACCAACGCTATTCTCACTATTAACTAAAGAGTATTTATGGAAGAGGAGCCTGGTTTGTTTCAGTTTCATAAGCAGAGTTGAATTACATATGGTCCTTATGAGTAGGAAACACAGTTCTTTTTTTCAGGGCATGCTCATGGTTCTTGCTGTATTTGAGACGCTGTAAACAAGAGCTTGCTTCTTGCATTAAAACAGGGTGTGTATCATGGATGAGAACTCTGGTTTGAATTTCCCTTCAGAAAGGGAGTTAAACCCCATGATCTGTGTCTTCCTACAAGCAACAGTTCATTTCTGGAAAAACAAGTGAATTTTCAGCTCAAATCATATTAAACAGTTCTAGAACCCAACACTATTATCACTATTAACTAAAGAGCATTTATGTAAGAGGAGCTGTGGTCTGTATCAATTTCATTACCAGAGTTGAACTACATATGGGCCGTATGAGTAGGAAACACAGCTCTTTTATTCTGGGAATGCTCATGATTCTTGCTGTATTGGAGAGGCTGGAATGAAGAGCTTGCTTCTTGCATTTAAACAGAATGTGTTTCATGGATGAGAACTCTGTTCTGAATGTCCCTTCAGAAACGGAGTTAAACCCCATGATCTGTGTCTTCCTACAAGTAAGAGTTCATTTCTGGTAAACCAAGTGATTTTTTGGCTCAAAGGTTTTTACACAGTTCTAGAACCCAACGCGATTATCACTATTAACTAAAGAGGATTTAGGTAAGAGGAGCTGTGGTCTGCATCAATTTCATTATCCGAGTTGAATTACATATGGTCCGTATGAGTAGGAAACACAGTTCTTTTTTTCAGGCCATGGTCATGGTTCTTGCTGTATTTTAGATTCTGGAAAGAAGACCTTGCTTCTTACGTTAAAACAGTTTGTCTTTCAGGGATGAGAATTCTGGTCTGAATTTCCCTTCAGAAGCCGAGTTAAACCACAGGATCTGTGTCTTCCTAAAAGCAAGAGTTCATTTCTGGAAATCACAGTGAATTTTGGGCTCAAATGATTACACACAGTTAATGAACTGAACGCAATTCTCACTATTAACTAAAGAGCATTTATGTAAGAGGAGCTGTGGTTTGTTTCAGTTTCATAAGCAGAGTTGAATTGCATATGGTACTAATGAATAGGAAACACAGTTCTTTCTCTGGCCATTCTCATGGTTCTTGCTGTATTTTAGATTCTGGAAAGAAGACCTTGCTTCTTACGTTAAAACAGATTGTCTGTCAGAGATGAGAATTTTGGTCTGAATTTCCCTTCAGAAGCCGAGTTAAACCCCAGGATCTGTGTCTTCCTACAAGCAAGAGTTCATTTCTGGAAAACCCAGTGATTTTTGTGCTCAAATGATTTTACACAGTTAATGAACCCAACGCGATTCTCACTATTAACTAAAGAGCATTTATGGAAGTGGAGCTGTCGTTTGTATCAGTTTCATAAGCAGAGTTGAACTACATATGGTCCGTAGAAGTAGGAAACACAGTTCTTTTTTCTGGGCATGCTCTGTGTTCTTGCTGTTTTGGAGACAATGGAAAGAAGAGTTTGCTTCTTGCATTAAAACATAGTGTGTTTCATGGATGAGTACTCTGGTCTGAATTTCCCATCAGAAACGGAGTTAAACCCCAGGATCTGTGTCTTCTTACAAGCAAGTGTTCATTTCTGGTAAACCAAGTGAATTTTGGGCTCAAATGATTTTACACAGTTCATGAATCCAACTCGATTCTCACTATTAACTAACGAGCATTTATGTAGGAGGAGCTGTGGTTTGTTTCAGTTTCATAAGCAGAGTTGAATTACATATGGTCCTTATGAGTAGGAAACATAGTTCTTTTTTTCAGGGCATGCTCATGATTCTTGCTGTATTGGAGAGGCTGCAAAGAAGAGCTTGCTTCTTGCATTTAAACAGAATGTGTTTCACGGATGAGAACTCTGGTCTGAATTTCCCTTCAGAAACGGAGTTAAACCCCAGGATCTTTATTTTCCTACAAGTAAGAGTTCATTTCTGGTAAACCAAGTGAATTTTCGGCTCAAAGGTTTTTGCACAGTTCTAGAACCCAACGCGATTATCACTATTAACTAAAGAGGATTTATGTAAGAGGAGCTGTGGTCTGCATCAATTTCATAATCCGAGTTGAATTACATATGGTCCGTATGAGTAGGAAACACAGTTCTTTTTTTAAGGCCATGGTCATGGTTATTGCTGTATTTTAGATTCTGGAAAGAAGACCTTGCTTCTTACTTTAACAGAGATTGAGTTTCAGGGATGAGAGTTCTGGTCTGACTCTCCCTTCGGTAACGGAGTTAAACCAGAGGATCTGTATTTTCCTACAAGCAAGAGTTCATTTCTGATAAACCAAGTGAATTTTGTGCTCAAATTATTTTACACAGCTCAATAACCCAATGCGATTCTCACTATCAACTAAAGAGCATTTATATAAGAGGAGCTGTGCTTTGTATCAGTTTCATGAGCAGAGTTGAACTACATATGTTCCGTATTTTTTTGGAAACACAGTTCTTTTTTCCTGGGCATTCTCATGATTCTTGGTGTATTGGAGACGCTAGAAAGAAGAGCTTGCTTCTTGCGTTAAATCAGACTGTGTTTCATGGATGAGAACACTGGTCTGAATTTCCCTTCAGAAACGGAGTTAAACCCCAGGATCTGTATTTTCCTACAAGCAAGAGTTCATTTCTGGTAAACCAAGTGAATTTTGGTCTCAAATTACTTTAGACAGTTCAAAAACCCAATGCGATTCTCACTATCAACTAAAGAGCATTTATATAAGAGGAGCTGTTGTTTGTATCAGTTTTATAAGCAGAGTTGAACTACATATGATCCGTATGAGTAGGAAACACACTTCTTTTTTTCAGGGCATGCTCATGGTTCTTGCTGTATTTTAGCCTCTGGAAAGAAGAGCTTGCTTCTTGCGTTAAAACTGATTGTGTTTCAGGGATGAGAACTCTGGTCTTAATTTCCCTTCAGAAACGGAGTTAAACCCCAGGATATGTGCCTTCCTACATGCAAGAGTTCATTTCTGGTTAACCCAGTGTATTTTCTGCTCAAATGATTTCCATAGCACATGAACCCAACACCATTCTCACTATTAACTAAAGAGCTTTAATGTTAGAGGAGCTGTGGTATGTATCAGTTTCATAAGGAGAGTTGAACTACATATGGTCTGTATGAGTTGGAAACAAAGTTCTTTCATTCTGGGCATGCTCATGGTACTTGATGTATAGGAGACGCTGGAAAAAAGAGGATGCTTCTTGCCTTAAAACAGAGTGTGTTTCAGGGATGAGAACTATGGTCTGAATTTTCCTTCAGAAACAGAGTTAAACTCGAGGAAATGTGTCTTCCTACAAGCAAGAGTTCATTTCTTGTAAACCCAGTGAAATTTGTGCTCAAATGATTTTTAGCAGTTCACGAACCCAACGCGATTCTTATTATTACCAAAAGAGCCTTTATGTAAGAGGAGCTGTGGTTTGTTTCAGTTTCATAATCAGAGTTGAATTACATATGGTCCTTATGAGTCAGAAATGCAGTTCAATTTCTGGCCATGGTCATGGTTCTTGTTGTATTTTATATTCTGGATAGAAGACCTTGCTTCTTATATTAAAACACATTGTGTTTCAGGGATGACAATTCTGGTCTGAATTTCCCTTCAGAAACGGAGTTAAACCCCAGGATCTGTGTCTTCCTACAAGCAAGAGTTCATTTCTGGAAAACCCAGTGAATTTTGGGCTCAAATGATTTTACACACTTCATGAACCCAACGCGATTCTCACTATTAACTAAAGAGCATTTATGGAAGTGGAGCTGTCGTTTGTATCAGTTTCATAAGCAGAGTTGAACTACATATGGTCCGTAGAAGTAGGAAACACTAGTTCTTTTTTCTGGGCATGCTCTGTGTTCTTGCTGTTTTGGAGACAATGGAAAGAAGAGTTTGCTTCTTGAATTAAAACAGAGTGTGTTTCATGGATGAGTACTCTGGTCTGAATTTCCCATCAGAAACGGAGTTAAACCCCAGCATCTGTGTCTTCTTACAAGCAAGTGTTCATTTCTGGTAAACCAAGTGAATTTTGGGCTCAAATGATTTTACACAGTTCATGAATCCAACGCGATTCTCACTATTAACTAACGAGCATTTATGTAGGAGGAGCTGTGGTTTGTTTCAGTTTCATAAGCAGAGTTGAATTACATATGGTCCTTATGAGTAGGAAACATAGTTCTTTTTTTCAGGGCATGCTCATGATTCTTGCTGTATTGGAGAGGCTGCAAAGAAGAGCTTGCTTCTTGCATTTAAACAGAAAATGTTTCATGGATGAGAACTCTGGTCTGAATTTCCCTTCAGAAACGGAGTTAAACCCCAGGATCTTTATTTTCCTACAAGTAAGAGTTCATTTCTGGTAAACCAAGTGAATTTTCGGCTCAAAGGTTTTTCTACAGTTCTAGAACCCAACGCGATTATCACTATTAACTAAAGAGGATTTATGTAAGAGGAGCTGTGGTCTGCATCAATTTCATAATCCGAGTTGAATTACATATGGTCCGTATGAGTAGGAAACACAGTTCTTTTTTTAAGGCCATGGTCATGGTTCTTGCTGTATTTTAGATTCTGGAAAGAAGACCTTGCTTCTTACTTTAACAGAGATTGAGTTTCAGGGATGAGAGTTCTGGTCTGACTCTCCCTTCAGAAACGGAGTTAAACCAGAGGATCTGTATTTTCCTACAAGCAAGAGTTCATTTCTGATAAACCAAGTGAATTTTGTGCTCAAATTATTTTACACAGCTCAATAACCCAATGCGATTCTCAATATCAACTAAAGAGCATTTATATAAGAGGAGCTGTGCTTTGTATCAGTTTCATGAGCAGAGTTGAACTACATATGTTCCGTATTTTTTTGGAAACACAGTTCTTTTTTCCTGGGCATTCTCATGATTCTTGGTGTATTGGAGACGCTAGAAAGAAGAGCTTGCTTCTTGCGTTAAATCAGACTGTGTTTCATGGATGAGAACACTGGTCTGAATTTCCCTTCAGAAACGGAGTTAAACCCCAGGATCTGTATTTTCCTACAAGCAAGAGTTCATTTCTGGTAAACCAAGTGAATTTTGGTCTCAAATTACTTTAGACAGTTCAAAAACCCAATGCGATTCTCACTATCAACTAAAGAGCATTTATATAAGAGGAGCTGTTGTTTGTATCAGTTTTATAAGCAGAGTTGAACTACATATGATCCGTATGAGTAGGAAACACACTTCTTTTTTTCAGGGCATGCTCATGGTTCTTGCTGTATTTTAGCCTCTGGAAAGAAGAGCTTGCTTCTTGCGTTAAAACTGATTGTGTTTCAGGGATGAGAACTCTGGTCTTAATTTCCCTTCAGAAACGGAGTTAAACCCCAGGATATGTGCCTTCCTACATGCAAGAGTTCATTTCTGGTTAACCCAGTGTATTTTCGGCTCAAATGATTTCCATAGCTCATGAACCCAACACCATTCTCACTATTAACTAAAGAGCTTTAATGTAAGAGGAGCTGTGGTATGTATCAGTTTCATAAGGAGAGTTGAACTACATATGGTCTGTATGAGTTGGAAACACAGTTCTTTCATTCTGGGCATGCTCATGGTACTTGATGTATAGGAGACGCT
Organism: Onychomys arenicola; assembly: GCA_949786405.1. Taxonomy (NCBI): domain Eukaryota; kingdom Metazoa; phylum Chordata; class Mammalia; order Rodentia; family Cricetidae; genus Onychomys; species Onychomys arenicola. The sequence goes on from CATKUM010000028.1 coordinate 3,147,227, forward strand.
GGAAAAAAGAGGATGCTTCTTGCCTTAAAACAGAGTGTGTTTCAGGGATGAGAACTATGGTCTGAATTTTCCTTCAGAAACAGAGTTAAACTCCAGGAAATGTGTCTTCCTACAAGCAAGAGTTCATTTCTTGTAAACCCAGTGAAATTTGTGCTCAAATGATTTTTAGCAGTTCACGAACCCAACGCGATTCTTATTATTACCAAAAGAGCCTTTATGTAAGAGGAGCTGTGGTTTGTTTCAGTTTCATAAGCAGAGTTGAATTACATATGGTCCTTATGAGTCAGAAATACAGTTCATTTTTTCAGGCCATGGTCATGGTTCTTGTCGTATTTTAGATTCTGGATAGAAGACCTTGCTTCTTATATTAAAACACATTGTGTTACAGGGATGACAATTCTGGTCTGAATTTCCCTTCAGAAACGGAGTTAAACCCCAGGATCTGTGTCTTCCTACAAGCAAGAGTTCATTTCTGGAAAACCCAGTGAATTTTGGGCTCAAATGATTTTACACACTTCATGAACCCAACGCGATTCTCACTATTAACTAAAGAGCATTTATGTAAGAGGAGCTGTGGTTTGTTTCAGTTTCATAAGCAGAGTTGAATTACATATGGTCCTTATGAGTAGGAAACACAGTTCTTTTTTTCAGGGCATGCTCATGGTTCTTGCTGTATTTTAGTTTCTGGAAAGAAGACCTTGCTTCTTACGTTAAAACAGATTGTCTGTCAGAGATGAGAATTTTGGTCTGAATTTCCCTTCAGAAACCGAGTTAAACCCCAGGATCTGTGTCTTCCTACAAGCAAGAATTCATTTCTGGAAAACCCAGTGATTTTTGTGCTCAAATGATTTTACACAGTTAATGAACCCAACGCGATTCTCACTATTAACTAAAGAGCATTTATGGAAGTGGAGCTGTCGTTTGTATCAGTTTCATAAGCAGAGTTGAACTACATATGGTCCGTAGAAGTAGGAAACACAGTTCTTTTTTCTGGGCATGCTCTGTGTTCTTGCTGTTTTGGAGACAATGGAAAGAAGAGTTTGCTTCTTGCATTAAAACAGAGTGTGTTTCATGGATGAGTACTCTGGTCTGAATTTCCCATCAGAAACGGAGTTAAACCCCAGGATCTGTGTCTTCTTACAAGCAAGTGTTCATTTCTGGTAAACCAAGTGAATTTTGGGCTCAAATGATTTTACACAGTTCATGAATCCAACGCGATTCTCACTATTAACTAACGAGCATTTATGTAGGAGGAGCTGTGGTTTGTTTCAGTTTCATAAGCAGAGTTGAATTACATATGGTCCTTATGAGTAGGAAACATAGTTCTTTTTTTCAGGGCATGCTCATGATTCTTGCTGTATTGGAGAGGCTGCAAAGAAGAGCTTGCTTCTTGCATTTAAACAGAATGTGTTTCATGGATGAGAACTCTGGTCTGAATTTCCCTTCAGAAACGGAGTTAAACCCCAGGATCTTTATTTTCCTACAAGTAAGAGTTCATTTCTGGTAAACCATGTGAATTTTCGGCTCAAAGGTTTTTGCACAGTTCTAGAACCCAACGCGATTATCACTATTAACTAAAGAGGATTTATGTAAGAGGAGCTGTGGTCTGCATCAATTTCATAATCCGAGTTGAATTACATATGGTCCTTATGAGTAGGAAACACAGTTCTTTTTTTAAGGCCATGGTCATGGTTCTTGCCGTATTTTAGATTCTGGAAAGAAGACCTTGCTTCTTACTTTAACAGAGATTGAGTTTCAGGGATGAGAGTTCTGGTCTGACTCTCCCTTCAGAAACGGAGTTAAACCAGAGGATCTGTATTTTCCTACAAGCAAGAGTTCATTTCTGATAAACCAAGTGAATTTTGTGCTCAAATTATTTTACACAGCTCAATAACCCAATGCGATTCTCACTATCAACTAAAGAGCATTTATATAAGAGGAGCTGTGCTTTGTATCAGTTTCATGAGCAGAGTTGAACTACATATGTTCCGTATTTTTTTGGAAACACAGTTCTTTTTTCCTGGGCATTCTCATGATTCTTGGTGTATTGGAGACGCTAGAAAGAAGAGCTTGCTTCTTGCGTTAAATCAGACTGTGTTTCATGGATGAGAACACTGGTCTGAATTTCCCTTCAGAAACGGAGTTAAACCCCAGGATCTGTATTTTCCTACAAGCAAGAGTTCATTTCTGGTAAACCAAGTGAATTTTGGTCTCAAATTACTTTAGACAGTTCAAAAACCCAATGCGATTCTCACTATCAACTAAAGAGCATTTATATAAGAGGAGCTGTTGTTTGTATCAGTTTTATAAGCAGAGTTGAACTACATATGATCCGTATGAGTAGGAAACACACTTCTTTTTTTCAGGGCATGCTCATGGTTCTTGCTGTATTTTAGCCTCTGGAAAGAAGAGCTTGCTTCTTGCGTTAAAACTGATTGTGTTTCAGGGATGAGAACTCTGGTCTTAATTTCCCTTCAGAAACGGAGTTAAACCCCAGGATATGTGCCTTCCTACATGCAAGAGTTCATTTCTGGTTAACCCAGTGTATTTTCGGCTCAAATGATTTCCATAGCTCATGAACCCAACACCATTCTCACTATTAACTAAAGAGCTTTAATGTAAGAGGAGCTGTGGTATGTATCAGTTTCATAAGGAGAGTTGAACTACATATGGTCCTTATGAGTCAGAAACACAGTTCTTTTTTTCAGGCCATGGTCATGGTTCTTGCTGTATTTTAGATTCTGGATAGAAGACCTTGCTGCTTATGTTAAAACACATTGGGTTTCAGGGATGAGAATTCTGGTCTGAAGTACCCTTCAGAAACGGATTTTAACCCCATGATATGTGTCTACCTACAAGCAATAGTTCATTTCTGGAAAACCCAGTGAATTTTTGACTCAAAGGATTTTACACAGTTCATGAACTCTTCCCGATTCTCACTATTAACTAGAGAGCATTTATGTAAGAGGAGCTGTGGATTTTATCAGTTCCATAAGCAGAGTTGAACTACATATGGTCCATATGAGTAGGAAACACAGTTCTTTTTTTCAGGCCATGCTCATTGTTCTTGCTCCATGTTAGTTTCTGGAAAGAAGACCTTGCTTGTTATGATAAAAAAGATTGTCTTTCAGGGATGAGATTTCTGGTCTGAATTTCCATTCAGAAGCCGAATTAAACCTCAGGATCTGTGTCTTCCTACAACCAAAAATTCATTTCTGGAAAACCTAGTGAATTTTGGGCTCAAATGATTTTACAGAGTTAATGAACCCAACGCGAATCTCACTATTAATTAAAGAGCATTTATGTAAGAAGAGCTGTGGTCTGCATCAATTTCATAATCCGAGTTGAATTACATATGGTCCTTATGAGTAGGAAACACAGTTCTTTTTTTCAGGCCATGTTCATGGTTCTTGCTGTATTTTAGATTCTGGAAAGAAGACCTTGCTTCTTATGTTAAAACACATTGTGTTTCAGGGATGAGAATTCTGGTCTGAATTTCCCTTCAGAAACGGAGTTAAACCTCAGGATCTGTGTCTTCCTAAAAGCAAGAGTTCATTTCTGGTAAACCCAGTGAATTTTGGGCTCTAATGATTTTACACAGTTCATGAACCCTACGCAATTCTCACTATTAACTAAAGAGCATTTATGTAAGAGGAGCTGTGGTTTGTATCAGTTTCATAAGCAGAGTTGAACTACATATAGTCCATATGAGTAGGAAACACAGTTGTTTTTTCAGGGCATGCTCATGGTTCTTGCTCTATTGGAGTCGCTGGAAAGAAGAACTTGCTTCTTGCATTAAAACAGGAGTGTTTCATGGATGAGAACTCTGTTCTGAATTTCCCTTCAGAAAAGGAGTTAAACCCCATGATCTGTGTCTTCCTACAAGCAAGAGATCATTTCTGGTAAACCAAGTGATTTTTCAGCTCAAATGATGTTACACAATTCTAGAATACAACACTATTATCACTATTAACTAAAGAGCATTTATGTAGGAGGAGCTGTGGTTTGTATCAGTTTCATTACCAGAGTTGAACTACATATGGTCCGTATGAGTTGGAAACACAGTTCTTTTATTCAGGGAATGCTCATGATTCTTGCTGTATTGGAGACTATGGAAAGAAGAGCTTGCTTCTTGCATTTAAACAGAATGTGTTTCATGGATGAGAACTCTTGTCTGAATTTCCCTTCAGAAGCGGAGGTACACCGCAGGATCTGTGTCTTCCTACAAGCAAGAGTTCATTTCTGTTAAACCCAGTGAATTTTGGGCTCAAATGATTTTTCACAGTTCAAACACCCAAACTGATTCCCACTGTTAACTAAAGAGCATTTATGTAGGAGGAGCTGTTGTTTGTATCAGTTTCATAAGCAGAGTTGAACTACATATGGTCCGTGTGATTAAGAAACACAGTTCTTTTTTTCAGGGCATGCTCATGGTTCTTGCTGTATTGGAGACGCTGCAAAGAAGAGCTTGCTTCTTGCATTAAAACAGGGTGAGTTTCATAGAAGAGAACTCTGGTCTGAATTTCCCTTCAGAAACGGAGTTAAACTCCAGGATCTGTGTCTTCCTACAAGCAACAGTTCATTTCTTGAAAACCCAGTGCATTTTGGGCTCAAATGATTTTACACAGTTCATGAATCCAACTCGATTCTCACTATTAACTAACGAGCATTTATGTAAGAGGAGCTGTGGTTTGTTTCAGTTTCATAAGCAGAGTTGAATTACATATGGTCCTTATGAGTAGGAAACACAGTTCTTTTTTTCAGGCCATGCTCATGGTTCTTGCTGTATTTTAGTTTCTGGAAAGAAGACCTTGCTTCTTACATTAAAACAGTTTGTCTTTCAGGGATGAGAATTCTGGTCTGAATTTCCCTTCAGAAACGGAGTTAAACCCCAGGATCTGTGTCTTCCTACAAGCAAGAGTTCATTTCTGGTAAACCCAGTGAAATTTGTGCTCAAATGATTTTTAGCAGTTCACGAACCCAACGCGATTCTCACTATTACCAAAAGAGCCTTTATGTAAGCGGAGCTGTGGTTTGTTTCAGTTTCATAAGGAGAGTTGAATTACATATGGTCCTTCTGAGTCAGAAACACAGTTCATTTTTTCAGGCCATGGTCATGGTTCTTGCTGTATTTTAGATTCTGGATAGAAGACCTTGCTTCTTAGGTTAAAACACATTGTGTTTCAGGGATGAGAATTCTGGTCTGAATTTCCCTTCAGAAGACGAGTTAACCCCAGGATCTGTGTCTTCCTTAAAGCAAGAGATCATTTCTGGAAAACCCAGTGAATTTTGGGCTCAAATGATTTTACACAGTTAATGAACCCAACTCGATTCTCACTATTATCTAAAGAGCATTTATGTAAGAGGAGCTGTGGTTTGTTTCAGTTTCATAAGCAGAGTTGAATTACATATGGTCCTTATGAGTAGGAAACACAATTCTTTTTTTCAGGGCATGCTCATGGTTCTTGCTGTATTTTAGTTTCTGGAAAAAAGACCTTGCTTCTTAAGTTAAAACAGTTTGTCTTTCAGGGATGAGAATTCTGGACTGAATTTCCCTTCAGAAGCCGAGTTAAACTCCAGGATCTGTGTCTTCCTAATAGCAAGAGTTCATTTCTGGAAAACAAAGTGAATTTTGGGCCCAAATGATTATACACAGTTAATGAACCCAACGCGATTCTCACGATTAACTAAAGTGCATTTATGTAGGAGGAACTGTGGTTTGTTTCAGTTTCATAAGCAGAGTTGAATTACATATGGTACTTATGAATAGGAAACACAGTTCTTTTTCTCAGGCCATGCTCATGGTTCTTGCTGTATTTTAGATGCTGGAAAGAAGACCTTGCTACTTACGTTAAAACAGATTGTCTGTCAGGGATGAGAATTTTGGTCTGAATTTCCCTTCAGAAGCCGAGTTAAACCCCAGGATCTGTGTCTTCCTACAAGCAAGAGTTCATTTCTGGAAAACCCAGTGATTTTTGTGCTCAAATGATTTTACACAGTTAATGAACCCAACGCTATTCTCACTATTAACTAAAGAGCATTTATGGAAGAGGAGCTGTCGTTTGTATCAGTTTCATAAGCAGAGTTGAACTACATATGGTCCGTAGAAGTAGGAAACACAGTTCTTTTTTCTGGGCATGATCTGTGTTCTTGCTATTTTGGAGACAATGGAAAGAAGAGCTTGCTTCTTGCATTAAAACAGAGTGTGTTTCATGGATGAGTACTCTGGTCTGAATTTCCCATCAGAAACGGAGTTAAACCCCAGGATCTGTGTCTTCTTACAAGCAAGTGTTCATTTCTGGTAAACCAAGTGAATTTTTGGGCTCAAATGATTTTACACAGTTCATGAACCCAACGCGATTCTCACTATTAACTAACGAGCATTTATGTAGGAGGATCTGTGGTTTGTTTCAGTTTCATAAGCAGAGTTGAATTACATATGGTCCTTATGAGTAGGAAACACAGTTCTTTTTTTCAGGCCGTGCTCATGGTTCTTGCTGTATTTTAGTTTCTGGAAAGAAGACCTTGCTTCTTACATTAAAACAGTTTGTCTTTCAGGGATGAGAACTCTGGTCTTATTTTCCCTTCAGAAACGGAGTTAAACCCCAGGATATGTGCCTTCCTACATGCAAGAGTTCATTTCTGGTAAACCCAGCGAATTTTCGGCTCAAATGATTTCCATAGCTCATGAACCAAACACCATTCTCACTATTAACTAAAGAGCTTTAATGTAAGAGGAGGTGTGGTATGTATCAGTTTCATAAGGAGAGTTGAACTACATATGGTCTGTATGAGTTATAAACACAGTTCTTTCATTCTGGGCATGCTCATGGTACTTGATGTATAGGAGACGCTGGAAAAAAGAGGATGCTTCTTGCCTTAAAACAGAGTGTGTTTCAGGGATGAGAACTATGGTCTGAATTTTCCTTCAGAAACAGAGTTAAACTCCAGGAAATGTGTCTTCCTACAAGCAAGAGTTCATTTCTTGTAAACCCAGTGAAATTTGTGCTCAAATGATTTTTAGCAGTTCACGAACCCAACGCGATTCTTATTATTACCAAAACAGCCTTTATGTAAGAGGAGCTGTGGTTTGTTTCAGTTTCATAAGCAGAGTTGAATTACATATGGTCCTTATGAGTCAGAAATACAGTTCATTTTTTCAGGCCATGGTCATGGTTCTTGCTGTATTTTAGATTCTGGATAGAAGACCTTGCTTCTTATATTAAAACACATTGTGTTTCAGGGATGAGAATTCTGGTCTGAATTTCCCTTCAGAAACGGAGTTAAACCCCAGGATCTGTGTCTTCCTACAAGCAAGAGTTCATTTCTGGAAAACCCAGTGAATTTTGGGCTCAAATGATTTTACACACTTCATGAACCCAACGCGATTCTCATTATTAACTAAAGAGCATTTATGTAAGAGGAGCTGTGGTTTGTTTCAGTTTCATAAGCAGAGTTGAATTACATATGGTCCTTATGAGTAGGAAACTCAGTTCTTTTTTTCAGGGCATGCTCATGGTTCTTGCTGTATTTTAGTTTCTGGAAAAAAGACCTTGATTCTTAAGTTAAAACAGTTTGTCTTTCAGGGATGAGAATTCTGGTCTGAATTTCCCTTCAGAAGCCGAGTTAAACTCCAGGATCTGTGTCTTCCTAATAGCAAGAGTTCATTTCTGGAAAACAAAGTGAATTTTGGGCCCAAATGATTATACACAGTTAATGAACCCAACGCGATTCTCACGATTAACTAAAGTGCATTTATGTAGGAGGAACTGTGGTTTGTTTCAGTTTCATAAGCAGAGTTGAATTACATATGGTACTTATGAATAGGAAACACAGTTCTTTTTCTCAGGCCATGCTCATGGTTCTTGCTGTATTTTAGATTCTGGAAAGAAGACCTTGCTTCTTACGATAAAACAGATTGTCTGTCAGGGATGAGAATTTTGGTCTGAATTTCCCTTCAGAAGCCGAGTTAAACCCCAGGATCTGTGTCTTCCTACAAGCAAGAGTTCATTTCTGGAAAACCCAGTGATTTTTGTGCTCAAATGATTTTACACAGTTAATGAACCCAACGCAATTCTCACTATTAACTAAAGAGCATTTATGGAAGTGGAGCTGTCGTTTGTATCAGTTTCATAAGCAGAGTTGAACTACATATGGTCCGTAGAAGTAGGAAACACAGTTCTTTTTTCTGGGCATGATCTGTGTTCTTGCTATTTTGGAGACAATGGAAAGAAGAGCTTGCTTCTTGCATTAAAACAGAGTGTGTTTCATGGATGAGTACTCTGGTCTGAATTTCCCATCAGAAACGGAGTTAAACCCCAGGATCTGTGTCTTCTTACAAGCAAGTGTTCATTTCTGGTAAACCAAGTGAATTTTTGGGCTCAAATGATTTTACACAGTTCATGAACCCAACGCGATTCTCACTATTAACTAACGAGCATTTATGTAGGAGGATCTGTGGTTTGTTTCAGTTTCATAAGCAGAGTTGAATTACATATGGTCCTTATGACTAGGAAACATAGTTCTTTTTTTCAGGGCATGCTCATGATTCTTGCTGTATTGGAGAGGCTGCAAAGAAGAGCTTGCTTCTTGCATTTAAACAGAATGTGTTTCATGGATGAGAACTCTGGTCTGAATTTCCCTTCAGAAACGGAGTTAATCCCCAGGATCTTTATTTTCCTACAAGTAAGAGTTCATTTCTGGTAAACCAAGTGAATTTTCGGCTCAAAGGTTTTTGCACAGTTCTAGAACCCAACACGATTATCACTATTAACTAAAGAGGATTTATGTAAGAGGACTTGTGGTCTGCATCAATTTCATAATCCGAGTTGAATTACATATGGTCCGTATGAGTAGGAAACACAGTTCTTTTTTTACGGCCATGGTCATGGTTCTTGCTGTATTTTAGATTCTGGAAAGAAGACCTTGCTTCTTACTTTAACAGAGATTGAGTTTCAGGGATGAGAGTTCTGGTCTGACTCTCCCTTCAGAAACGGAGTTAAACCAGAGGATCTGTATTTTCCTACAAGCAAGAGTTCATTTCTGATAAACCAAGTGAATTTTGTGCTCAAATTATTTTACACAGCTCAATAACCCAATGCGATTCTCACTATCAACTAAAGAGCATTTATATAAGAGGAGCTGTGGTTTGTATCAGTTTCATGAGCAGAGTTGAACTACATATGTTCCGTATTTTTTTGGAAACACAGTTCTTTTTTCCTGGGCATTCTCATGATTCTTGGTGTATTGGAGACGCTAGAAAGAAGAGCTTGCTTCTTGCATTAAATCAGACTGTGTTTCATGGATGAGAACACTGGTCTGACTCTCCCTTCAGAAACGGAGTTAAACCCCAGGATCTGTATTTTCCTACAAGCAAGAGTTCATTTCTGGTAAACCAAGTGAATTTTGGTCTCAAATTACTTTAGACAGTTCAAAAACCCAATGTGATTCTCACTATCAACTAAAGAGCATTTATATAAGAGGAGCTGTTGTTTGTATCAGTTTTATAGGCAGAGTTGAACTACATATGATCCGTATGAGTAGGAAACACACTTCTTTTTTTCAGGGCATGCTCATGGTTCTTGCTGTATTTTAGCCTCTGGAAAGAAGAGCTTGCTTCTTGCATTAAAACAGAGTGTGTTTCAGGGATGAGAACTCTGGTCTCAATTTTCCTTCAGAAAAAGAGTTAAACTCCAGGATATGTGTCTTCCTACAAGCAAGAGTTCATTTCTGGTAAACCCAGTGAAATTTGTGCTCAAATGATTTTTAGAAGTTCACGAACCCAACGCGATTCTCACTATTACCAAAAGAGCCTTTATGTAAGTGGAGCTGTGGTTTGTTTCAGTTTCATAAGCAGAGTTGAATTACATATGGTCCTTATGAGTCAGAAACACAGTTCATTTTTTCAGGCCATGGTCATGGTTCTTGCTGTATTTTAGATTCTGGATAGAAGACCTTGCTTCTTATGTTAAAACACATTGTGTTTCAGGGATGAGACTTCTGGTCTGATTTTCCCTTCAGAAACGGAGTTAAACCCCAGGATCTGTGTCTTCCTACAAGCTAGAGTTCATTTCTGGTAAAACCAGTGATTTTTGGGCTCAAATTATATTACACAGTTCATGAATCCAACTCGATTCTCACCATTAACTAACGAGCATTTATGTAAGAGGAGCTGTGGTTTGTATCAGTTTCATAAGCAGAGTTGAATTACATATGGTCCGTATGTGTAGGAAACACAATTATTTTTTTTTCTGTGCATGCTCATTGTTCTTGCTGTATAGGAGAGGTTCGAAAGAGGAGCTTGCTTCTTTCATTAAAACAGAGTGTGTTTCATGGATGAGTACTCTGGTCTGAATTTCCCTTCAGAAACGGAGTTAAACCCTAGGATCTGTTTTTTCCTACAAGCAACAGTTTATTTCTGGAAAACCCAGTGAATTTTGTGCTCAAATGATTTTACACAGTACATGAACCCGACACGATTCTCACTATTAACTAAAGAGCATTTATGTAATAGGAGCTGTGGTTTGTATCAGTTGCATAAGCAGAGTTGAACTACATATGGTTCGTATGAGTAAGAAACACAGTTCTTTTTTCTGGGCATGCTCTGTGTTCTTGCTGTTTTGGAGACCAGGAAAGAAGAGCTTGCTTCTTCCATTAAAAAAGAGTGTGTTTCATGGATGAGTACTCTGGTCTGAATTTCCCATCAGAAACGGAGTTAAAACCCAGGATCTGTTTCTTCCTACAAGCAAGAGTTCATTTCTGGTAAAACCAGTGAATTTTGGGCTCAAATGATTTACACAGTTCATGAACCCAACGCGATTCTCACTATTAACTAAAGAGCATTTATGTAAGAAGAGCTGTGGTCTGCATCAGTTTTATAAGCCCAGTTGAATTACATATGGTACTTATGAGTAGTATACACAGTTCTTTTTTTCAGGCCATGCTCATGGTTCTTGGTGTATTTTAGATTCTGGAAAGAAGACCTTGCTTCTTATGTTAAAACACGTTGTCTTTCAGGGATGAGAATTCTGGTCTTAATTTCCCTTCAGAATCGGAGTTAAACCCCAGGATCTGTGTCTTCCTACAAGCAAGAGTTCATTTCTGGAAATCCCAGTGAATTTTGGGCTCAAACGATTTTACACATTTAATGAACCCAACGCGATTCTCACTATTGACTAAAGAGCATTTATGTAAGAGGAGCTGTGGTTTGTATCAGTTTCATAAGCAGAGTTGAACTACATATGGTCCGTATGTGTAGGAAACACAATTATTTTTTTTTCTGTGCATGCTCATTGTTCTTGCTGTATTGGAGAGGTTGGAAAGAGGAGCTTGCTTCTTTCATTAAAACAGAGTGTGTTTCATGGATGAGTACTCCGGTCTGAATTTCCCATCAGAAAAGGAGTTAAAACCCAGGATCTGTTTCTTCCTACAAGCAAGAGTTCAATTCTGGTAAAACCAGTGAATTTTGGGCTCAAATGATTTTTAGCAGTTCACGAACCCAACACGATTCTCACTAGTACCAAACAGCCTATATGTAAGAGGAGCTGTGGTTTGTTTCAGTTTCATAAGCAGAGTTGAATTACATATGGTCCTTATGAGTCAGAAACACAGTTCTTTTTTTCAGGTCATGGTCATGGTTCTTGCTGTATTTTAGATTCTGGATAGAAGACCTTGCTTCTTATGTTAAAACACATTGTGTTTCAGGGATGAGAATTCTGGTCTTAATTTCCCTTCAGAAACGGAGTTAAACCCCAGGATCTGTGTCTTCCTACAAGCAAGAGTTCATTTCTGGTAAAATCTGTGAATTTTGGGCTCAAATGATTTTACACAGTTCATGAATCCAACTCGATTCTCACTATTAACTAACGAGCATTTATGTAAGAGGAGCTGTGGTTTGTTTCAGTTTCATAAGCAGAGTTGAATTACATATGGTCCTTATGAGTAGGAAACACAGTTCTTTTTTTCAGGCCATGCTCATGGTTCTTGCTGTATTTTAGTTTCTGGAAAGAAGACCTTGCTTCTTACAATAAAACAGATTGTCTTTCAGGGATGAGAATTGTGGTCTGAATTTCCCTTCAGAATCGGAGTTAAACCCCAGGATCTGTGTCTTTCTACAAGCAATAGTTCATTTCTGTTAAACCCAGTGAATTTTGGGCTCAAATGATTTTACACTGTTCATGAACCCAACTCGATTCTCACTATTAACTAAAGAGCATTTATGTAAGAGGAGCTGTGGTTTGTTTCAGTTTCATAAGCAGAGTTGTATTACATATGGTCCTTATGAGTAGGAAACACAGTTCTTTTTTTCAGGCCATGCTCATGGTTCTTGCTGTATTTTACTTTCTGGAAAGAAGACCTTGCTTCTTACGTTAAAACAGATTGTCTTTCAGGGATGAGAATTCTGGTCTGAATTTCCCTTCAGAAGACGAGTTGAACCCCAGGATCTGTGTCTTCCTACAAGCAAGAGTTCATTTCTGTTAAACCCAGTGAAATTTGTGCTCAAATGATTTTTAGCAGTTCACGAACCCAACGCGATTCTCACTATTACCAAAAGAGCCTTTATGTAAGCGGAGCTGGGGTTTGTTTCAGTTTCATAAGGAGAGTTGAATTACATATGGTCCTTATGAATCAGAAACACAGTTCATTTTTTCAGGCCATGATCATGGTTCTTGCTGTATTTTAGATTCTGGATAGAAGACCTTGCTTCTTAGGTTAAAACACATTGTGTTTCAGGGATGAGAATTCTGGTCTGAATTTCCCTTCAGAAGCCGAGTTAAACCCCAGGATCTGTGTCTTCCTTAAAGCAAGAGATCATTTCTGGAAAACCCAGTGAATTTTGGGCTCAAATGATTTTACACAGTTAATGAACCCAACTCGATTCTCACTATTATCTAAAGAGCATTTATGTAAGAGGAGCTGTGATTTGTTTCAGTTTCATAAGCAGAGTTGAATTACATATGGTCCTTATGAATAGGAAACACAGTTCTTTTTCTCAGGCCATACTCATGGTTCTTGCTGTATTTTAGATTCTGGAAAGAAGACCTTGCTTCTTACGATAAAACACATTGTGTTTCAGGGATGAGAATTCTGGTCTGAATTTCCCTTCAGAAGCCGAGTTAAAGCCCAGGATCTGTGTGTTCCTAAAAGCAAGAGTTCATTTCTGGAAAACCCAGTGCATTTTGGGCTCAAATGATTTTACACTGTTCAGGAACCCAAAGCGATTCTCACTATAACTAAAGAGCATTTATGCAAGAGGAGCTGTGGTTTGTTTCAGTTTCATAAGCAGAGTTGAATTACATATGGTCCTTATGAGTAGGAAACACAGTACTTTTTTTCAGGCCATGCTCATGGTTCTTGCTGTATTTTAGTTTCTGGAAAGAAGACCTTGCTTCTTACGATAAAACAGATTGTCTTTCAGGGATTAGAATTCTGGTCTGAATTTCAATTCAGAAGCTGAGTTAAACCCCAGGATCTGTTTCTTCCTACAATCAAGAGTTCATTTCTGGAAAACCCAGTGAATTTTGTGCTCAAATGATTTTACACAGTTCATGAACCCAACGAGATTCTCACTAATAACTAAAGAGCATTTATGTAAGAGTAGCTGTGGTTTGTTTCAGTTTCATAACCAGATTTGAATAACATATGGTCCTTTTGAGTAGGACACACTGTTCTTTTTTTCAGGCCATGCTTATGGTTCTTGCTGTATTTAAGTTTCTGGAAAGAAGAACTTGCTTCTTATGTTAAAACAGATTGTGTTTCAGGGATGAGAATTCTGGTCTGAATTTCCCTTCAGAATCGGAGTTAGACCCCAGGATCTGTGTCTTCCTACAAGGAAGAGTTCATTTCTGGAAAACCCAGTGAATTTTGGGCTCAAATGATTTTACACAGTTCATGAACCCTACGCGATTCTCACTATTAACTAGAGCATTTATGTAAGAGGAGCTGTGGTTTTTATCAGTTCCATAAGCAGAGTTGAACTACATATGGTCCATATGAGTAGAAAACACAATTCTTTTTTTTTTCTGGTTATGCTCATTGTTCTTGCTGTATTGGAGACACTGGAAAAAAAATGAGCTTGCTTCTTGCATTAAAACAGAGTGTGTTTCATGGATGAATACTCTGGTCTGAATATCCCATCAGAAACGGAGTTAAACCCCATGATCTGTGTCTTCCTACAAGCAAGAGTTCATTTCTGGTAAACACAGTGAATTTTGGGGTCAAATGATTTTACACAGTTCTATAACCCAACACTATTATCACTATTAACTAAAGAGCATTTATGAAAGTGGAGTTGTGGTATGTATCAATTTCATTAGCAGAGTTGAACTACATATGGTCCTTATGAGTAGGAAACACTGTTCTTTTTTTCTGGGAATGCTCATGATTCTTGCTGTATTGGAGTCTCTGGAAAGAAGAGCTTGCTTCTTGCATTTAAACAGAATGTGTTTCATGATGAGAACTCTGGTCTGAATTTCCCTTCAGAAATGGAGTTACACCCCAGGATCTGTGTCTTCCTACAAGCAAGAGTTCATTTCTGGAAAACCCAGTGAATTTTGGGCTCAAATGATTTTACACAGTTCATGAACCCCACGCGATTCTCACTATTAACTAAAGAGCATTTATGTAAGAGGAGCTGTGGTTTTTTTCAGTTTCATAAGCAGAGTTGAATTACATATGGACCTTATAAGTAGGAAACACAGTTCTTTTTCTCAGGCCATGCTCATGGTTCTTGCTGTATTATAGATTCTGGAAAGAAGACCTTGCTTCTTACGTTAAAACAGATTGTGTTTCAGGGATGAGAATTCTGGTCTGAATTTCACTTCAGAATCAGAGTTAAACTCCAGGATCTGTGTCTTTCTACAAGCAATACTTCATTTCTTTAAAACCCAGTGAATTTTGGGCTCAAATGATTTTACACTGTTCATGAATCCAACTCCATTCTCACTATTACCTAACGAGCATTTATGTAAGAGGAGCTGTGGTTTGTTTCAGTTTCATAAGCAGAGTTGAATTACATATGGTTATTATGAGTAGGAAACACAGTTCTTTTTTCTGGGCATGCTCATGATACTTGATGTATTGGAGACGCAGGAAAGAGGAGCATGCTTCTTGAGTTAAAACAGAGTGTGTTTCATGGATGAGAACACTGGTCTGAATTTCCCTTCAGAAACGGAGTTAAACCCCAGGATCTGTGTATTCCTACAAGCAACAGTTCATTTCTGGAAAACCCAGTGCATTTTGAACTCAAATGATTTTACACAGTTCATGAACCCAAAGCGATTCCCACTATTGACTAAAGAGCATTTAGGAAAGAGGAGCTGTGATTTGTTTCAGTTTCATAAGCAGAGTTGAATTACATATGGTCCTTATGAGTAGGAAACACAGTTCTTTTTTCAGGCCATGCTCATGGTTCTTGGTGTATTTTAGATTCTGGAAAGAAGACCTTAATTCTTACGTTAAAACAGATTGTGTTTCAGGGATGAGAATTCTGGTCTGAATTTCCCTTCAGAATCCGAGTTAGACCCCAGGATCTGTGTGTTCCTAAAAGCAAGAGTTCATTTCTGGAAAACCCAGTGCATTTTGGGCTCAAATGATTTTACACTGTTCAGGAACCCAAAGCCATTCTCACTATAACTAAAGAGCATTTATGCAAGAGGAGCTGTGGTTTGTTTCAGTTTCATAAGCAGAGTTGAATTACATATGGTCCTTATGAGTAGGAAACACAGTACTTTTTTTCAGGCCATGCTCATGGTTCTTGCTGTATTTTAGTTTCTGGAAAGAAGACCTTGCTTCTTACGATAAAACAGATTGTCTTTCAGGGATTAGAATTCTGGTCTGAATTTCAATTCAGAAGCTGAGTTAAACCCCAGGATCTGTGTCTTCCTACAATCAAGAGTTCATTTCTGGAAAACCCAGTGAATTTTGTGCTCAAATGATTTTACACAGTTCATGAACCCAACTCGATTCTCACTATTAACTAAAGAGCATTTATGTAAGAGGAGCTGTGGTCTGCATCAATTTCATAATCCGAGTTGAATTACATATGGTCCTTATGAGTAGGAAACACAGTTCTTTTTTTCAGGCCATGTTCGTGGTTCTTGCTGTATTTTAGATTCTGGAAAGAAGACCTTTCTTCTTATGTTAAAACACATTGTGTTTCAGGGATGAGAATTCTGGTCTGAATTTCCCTCAGAAACGGAGTTAAACCTCAGGATCTGAGTCTTCCTAAAAGCAAGAGTTCATTTCTGGTAAACCCAGTGAATTTTGGGCTCTAATGATTTTACACAGTTCATGAACCCTACGCAATTCTCACTATTAACTAAAGAGCATTTTTGTAAGAGGAGCTGTGGTTTTTATCAGTTCCATAAGCAGAGTTGAACTACATATGTTCCATATGAGTAGAAAACACAATTCTTTTTTTTTTCTGGTTATGCTCATTGTTCTTGCTGTATTGGAGACGCTGGAAAAAAAGAGCTTGCTTCTTGCATTAAAACAGAGTGTGTTTCATGGATGAGTACTCTGGTCTGACTATCCCATCAGAAACGGAGTTAAACACCATGATCTGTGTCTTCCTACAAGCAAGAGTTCATTTCTGGTAAACACAGTGAATTTTGGGCTCAAATGATTTTACACAGTTCTAGAACCCAACACTATTATCACTATTAACTAAAGAGCATTTATGAAAGTGGAATTGTGGTATGTATCAATTTCATTAGCAGAGTTGAACTACATATGGTCCTTATGAGTAGGAAACACTGTTCTTTTTTTCTGGGAATGCTCATGATTCTTGCTGTATTGGAGACGCTGGAAAGAAGAGCTTGCTTCTTGCATTTAAACAGAATGTGTTTCATGATGAGAACTCTGGTCTGAATTTCCCTTCAGAAATGGAGTTACACCCCAGGATCTGTGTCTTCCTACAAGCAAGAGTTCATTTCTGGAAAACCCAGTGAATTTTGGGCTCAAATGATTTTACACAGTTCATGAACCCCACGCGATTCTCACTATTAACTAAAGAGCATTTATGTAAGAGGAGCTGTGGTTTTTTTCAGTTTCATAAGCAGAGTTGAATTACATATGGACCTTATAAGTAGGAAACACAGTTCTTTTTCTCAGGCCATGCTCATGGTTCTTGCTGTATTTTAGATTCTGGAAAGAAGACCCTGCTTCTTACGTTAAAACAGATTGTGTTTCAGGGATGTGAATTCTGGTCTGAATTTCCCTTCAGAATCAGAGTTAAACTCCAGGATCTGTGTCTTTCTACAAGCAATACTTCATTTCTTTAAAACCCAGTGAATTTTGGGCTCAAATGATTTTACACTGTTCATGAATCCAATTCCATTCTCACTATTACCTAACGAGCATTTATGTAAGAGGAGCTGTGGTTTGTTTCAGTTTCATAAACAGAGTTGAATTACATATGGTAATTATGAGTAGGAAACACAGTTCTTTTTTCTGGGCATGCTCATGATACTTGATGTATTGAAGACGCAGGAAAGAGGAGCATGCTTCTTGAGTTAAAACAGATTGTGTTTCATGGATGAGAACACTGGTCTGAATTTCCCTTCAGAAACGGAGTTAAACCCCAGGATCTGTGTATTCCTACAAGCAACAGTTCATTTCTGGAAAACCCAGTGCATTTTGGGCTCAAATGATTTTACACAGTTCATGAACCCAAAGCGATTCCCACTATTGACTAAAGAGCATTTAGGAAAGAGGAGCTGTGGTCTGCATCAGTTTCATATGGAGAGTTGAATTCCATATGGTCCTTATGAGTAGGAAACACAGTTCTTTTTTCAGGCCATGCTCATGGTTCTTGTTGTATTTTAGATTCTGGAAAGAAGACCTTAATTCTTACGTTAAAACAGAGTGTGTTTCAGGGATGAGAATTCTGGTCTGAATTTCCCTTCAGAATCGGAGTTAAACCCCAGGATCTGTGTCTTCCTACAAGGAAGAGTTCATTTCTGGAAAACCCAGTGAATTTTTGACTCAAAAGATTTTACACAGTTCATGAACTCTTCCCGATTCTCACTATTAACTAGAGAGCATTTATGTAAGAGGAGCTGTGGATTTTATCAGTTCCATAAGCAGAGTTGAACTACATATGGTCCGTATGAGTAGGAAACACAGTTCTTTTTTTCAGGCCATGCTCCTTGTTCTTGCTCCATTTTAGTTTCTGGAAAGAAGACCTTGCTTGTTATGATAAAAAAGATTGTCTTTCAGGGATGAGATTTCTGGTCTGAATTTCCCTTCAGAAGCCGAGTTAAACCTCAGGATCTGTGTCTTCCTACAACCAAAAATTCATTTCTGGAAAACCTAGTGAATTTTGGGCTCAAATGATTTTACACAGTTAATGAACCCAACGCGAATCTCACTATTAATTAAAGAGCATTTATGTAAGAAGAGCTGTGGTCTGCATCAATTTCATAATCCGAGTTGAATTACATATGGTCCTTATGAGTAGGAAACACAGTTCTTTTTTTCAGGCCATGTTCATGGTTCTTGCTGTATTTTAGATTCTGGAAAGAAGACCTTGCTTCTTATGTTAAAACACATTGTGTTTCAGGGATGAGAATTCTGGTCTGAATTTCCCTTCAGAAACGGAGTTAAACCTCAGGATCTGAGTCTTCCTAAAAGCAAGAGTTCATTTCTGGTAAACCCAGTGAATTTTGGGCTCTAATGATTTTACACAGTTCATGAACCCTACGCAATTCTCACTATTAACTAAAGAGCATTTATGTAAGAGGAGCTGTGGTTTGTATCAGTTTCATAAGCAGAGTTGATCTACATATAGTCCATATGAGTAGGAAACACAGTTATTTTTTCAGGGCATGCTCATGGTTCTTGCTCTATTGGAGTCGCTGGAAAGAAGAACTTGCTTCTTGCATTAAAACAGGAGTGTTTCATGGATGAGAACTCTGTTCTGAATTTCCCTTCAGAAACGGAATTAAACCCCATGATCTGTGTCTTCCTACAAGCAAGAGATAATTTCTGGTAAACCAAGTGATTTTTCAGCTCAAATGATTTTACACAATTCTAGAAAACAACACTATTATCACTATTAACTGAAGAGCATTTACGTAGGAGGAGCTGTGGTTTGTATCAGTTTCATTACCAGAGTTGAACTACATATGGTCCGTATGAGTTGGAAACACAGTTTTTTATTCAGGGAATGCTCATGATTCTTGCTGTATTGGAGACTATGGAAAGAAGAGCTTGCTTCTTTCATTTAAACAGAATGTGTTTCATGGATGAGAACTCTTGTCTGAATTTCCCTTCAGAAGCGGAGGTACACCGAAGGATCTGTGTCTTCCTACAAGCAAGAGTTCATTTCTGTTAAACCCAGTGAATTTTGGGCTCAAATGATTTTTTCACAGTTCAAACACCCAAACCGATTCCCACTATTAACTAAAGAGCATTTATGTAAGAGGAGCTGTTGTTTGTATCAGTTTCATAAGCAGAGTTGAACTACATATGGTCCGTGTGATTAAGAAACACAGTTCTTTTTTTCAGGGCATGCTCATGGTTCTTGCTGTATTGGAGACGCTGAAAAGAAGAGCTTGCTTCTTGCATTAAAACAGGGTGAGTTTCATAGATGAGAACTCAGGTCTGAATTATCCTTCAGAAACGGAGTTAAACTCCAGGATCTGTGTCTTCCTACAAGCAACAGTTCATTTCTTGAAAACCCAGTGCATTTTGGGCTCAAATGATTTTACACAGTTCATGAATCCAACTCGATTCTCACTATTAACTAACGAGCATTTATGTAAGAGGAGCTGTGGTTTGTTTCAGTTTCATAAGCAGAGTTGAATTACATATGGTCCTTATGAGTATGAAACACAGTTCTTTTTTTCAGGCCGTGCTCATGGTTCTTGCTGTATTTTAGTTTCTGGAAAGAAGACCTTGCTTCTTACATTAAAACAGTTTGTCTTTAAGGGATGAGAATTCTGGTCTGAATTTCCCTTCAGAAGCCGAGTTAAACCCCAGGTCTGTGTCTTCCTACAAGCAAGAGTTCATTTCTGGTAAACCCAGTGAAATTTGTGCTCAAATGATTTTTAGCAGTTCACGAACCCAACGCGATTCTCACTATTACCAAAAGAGCCTTTATGTAAGCAGAGCTGTGGTTTGTTTCAGTTTCATAAGGAGAGTTGAATTACATATGGTCCTTATGAGTCAGAAACACAGTTCATTTTTTCAGGCCATGGTCATGGTTCTTGCTGTATATTAGATTCTGGATAGAAGACCTTGCTTCTTAGGTTAAAACACATTGTGTTTCAGGGATGAGAATTCTGGTCTGAAATTCCCTTCAGAAGCCGAGTTAAACCCCAGGATCTGTGTCTTCCTTAAAGCAAGAGATCATTTCTTGAAAACCCAGTGAATTTTGGGCTCAAATGATTTTACACAGTTAATGAACCCAACTCGATTCTCACTATTATCTTAAGAGCATTTATGTAAGAGGAGCTGTGATTTGTTTCAGTTTCATAAGCAGAGTTGAATTACATATGGTCCTTATGAATAGGAAACACAGTTCTTTTTCTCAGGCCATGCTCATGGTTCTTGCTGTATTTTAGATTCTGGAAAGAAGACCTTGCTTCTTACGATAAAACACATTGTGTTTCAGGGATGAGAATTCTGGTCTGAATTTCCCTTCAGAAGCCGAGTTAAAGCCCAGGATCTGTGTGTTCCTAAAAGCAAGAGTTCATTTCTGGAAAACCCAGTGCATTTTGCGCTCAAATGATTTTACACTGTTCAGGAACCCAAAGCGATTCTCATTATAACTAAAGAGCATTTATGCAAGAGGAGCTGTGGTTTGTTTCAGTTTCATAAGCAGAGTTGAATTACATATGGTAATTATGAGTAGGAAACACAGTTCTTTTTTCTGGGCATGCTCATGATACTTGATGTATTGGAGACGCAGGAAAGAGGAGCATGCTTCTTGAGTTAAAACAGAGTGTGTTTCATGGATGAGAACACTGGTCTGAATTTCCCTTCAGAAACAGACTTAAACCCCATGATCTGTGTCTTCCTACAAGCAAGAGTTCATTTCTGGTAAACCAAGTGAATTTTCAGCTCAAATGATTTTACACAGTTCTAGAACCCAACACTTATATCACTATTAACAAGAGAGCATTTATGTAAGAGGATCTGTGTTCTGTAACAATTTCATTAGCAGACTTGAACTACATATTGTCCGTATGAGTAGGAAACACAGTTCTTTTATTCTGGGAATGCTCATGATTCTTGCTGTATTGGAGATGCTGGAAAGAAGAGCTTGCTTCTTGCATTTAAAAAGAATGTGTTTCATGGATGAGAACTCTGGTCTGAATTTCCCTTCAGAAAAGGAGTTACACCCCAGGATCTGTGTCTTCCTACAAGCAAGAGTTCATTTCTGGAAAACCCAGTGAATTTTGGGTTGAAATGGTTTTACACAGTTCATGAACCCAACGCGATTCTCACTATTAACTTAAGAGCATTTATGTAAGAGGAGCTGTGTTTTGTTTCTGTTTCATAAGCAGAGTTGAATTACATATGGTCCTTATGAGTAGCAAACACAGTTCTTTTTTTCAGGTCATGCTCATGGTTCTTGCTGTATTTTAGATTCTGGAAAGAAGACCTTGCTTCTTACGTTGAAACAAATTGTGTTTCAGGGATGAGAATTCTTGTCTGAATTTCCCTTCAGAAACGGAGTTACCAGCCAAGATCTGTGTCTTCCTACAAGCAAGAGTTCATTTCTGGAAAACCCAGTGAATTTTTGGCTCAAATGATTTTACACAGTTCATGAACCCAACGCGATTCTCACTATTAACTTAAGAGCATTTATGTAAGAGGAGCTGTGGTTTGTTTCTGTTTCATAAGCAGAGTTGATTTACATATGGTCCTTATGAGTAGGAATCACAGTTCCTTATTTCTGGGCATGCTCATGATTCTTGCTGTATTGGAGACGCTGGAAAGAAGAGCTTGCTTTTTGCATTTAAACAGAATGTGTTTCATGGATGAGATCTCTGGTCTGTATTACCCTTCTGAAACGGAGTTACACCCCAGGATCTGTGTCTTCCTACAAGCAAGAGTCCATTTCTGGAAAACCCAGTGAATTTTGGGATTAAATGATTTTACACAGTTCATGAACACAACGCGATTGCCTCTATTAACAAAAGAGCATATATGTAAGAGGAGCTGTGGTTTGTTTCAGTTACATAAGCAGAGTTGAATTACATATGGTCCTTGTGAGTAGGAAACACAGTCTTTTTTCAGAGCATGCTCATGGTTCTTGCTGTATTGGAGACGCTGGAAAGAAGAGCTTGCTTCTTGTACTAAAACAGGGTTTGTTTCATGGATGAGACCTCTGGTCTGAATTTCCCTTAAGAAACAGAGTTAAACCCCATGATCTGTGTCTTACTACAAGCAAGAGTTATTTTCTGGTAAACCAAGTGAATTTTCAGCTCAAATGATTTTACAAAGTTCTAGAACCCAACACTATTATCACTATTAACTAAAGAGCATTTATGTAAGAGGATCTGTGTTCTGTATCAATTTCATTAGCAGACTTGAACTACATATTGTCCGTATGAGTAGGAAACACAGTTCTTTTATTCTGGGAATGCTCATGATTCTTGCTGTATTGGAGACGATGGAAAGAAGAGCTTGCTTCTTGCATTTAAACAGAATGTGTTTCATGGGTGAGATCTCTGGTCTGAATTTCCCTTCAGAAACGGAGTTACACCCCAGGATCTGTGTCTTCCAACAAGCAAGGGTTCATTTCTGGAAAACACAGTGAAATTTGGGCTCAAATGATTTTACAACGTTCATGAACCCAACGCGACTCTCACTATTAACCTAAGAGCATTTACGTAACAGGATCTGTGGTCTGTATCAATTGAATTAGCAGAGTTGAACTACACATGGTCCATATGAGTAGGAAACACCGTTCTTTTATTCTGGGAATGCTCATGATTCTTGCTGTATTGGAGATGCAGGAAAGAAGAGCTTGCTTCTTGCATTTAAAAAGAATGTGTTTCATGGATGAGAACTCTGGTCTGAATTTCCCTCCAGAAAAGGAGTTACACCCCAGGATCTGTGTCTTCCTACAAGCAAGAGTTCATTTCTGGAAAACCCAGTGAATTTTGGGCTGAAATGGTTTTACACAGTTCATGAACCCAACGCGATTCTCACTATTAACTTAAGACCATTTATGTAAGAGGAGCTGTGGTTTGTTTCTGTTTCATAAGCAGAGTTGAATTACATATGGTCCTTATGAGTAGCAAACACAGTTCTTTTTTTCAGGTCATGCTCATGGTTCTTGCTGTAATTTATATTCTGGAAAGAAGACCTTGCTTCTTGCGTTGAAACAAATTGTGTTTCAGGGATGAGAATTCTTGTCTGAATTTCCCTTCAGAAACGGAGTTACAAGCCAAGATCTGTGTCTTCCTACAAGCAAGAGTTCATTTCTGGAAAACCCAGTGAATTTTTGGCTCAAATGATTTTACACAGTTCATGAACCCAACGCGATTCTCACTATTAACTTAAGAGCATTTATGTAAGAGGAGCTGTGGTTTGTTTCTGTTTCATAAGCAGAGTTGATTTACATATGGTCCTTGTGAGTAGGAATCACAGTTCCTTATTTCTGGGCATGCTCATAATTCTTGCTGTATTGGAGACGCTGGAAAGAAGTGCTTGCTTTTTGCATTTAAACAGAATGTGTTTCATGGATGAGAACTCTGGTCTGTATTACCCTTCTGAAACGGAGTTACACCCCAGGATCTGTGTCTTCCTACAAGCAAGAGTTCTTTTCTGGAAAACCCAGTGAATTTTGGGATTAAATGATTTTACACAGTTCATGAACACAACGCGATTGCCTCTATTAACAAAAGAGCATATATGTAAGAGGAGCTGTGTTTTGTTTCAGTTTCATAAGCAGAGTTGAATTACATATGGTCCTTATGAGTAGGAAACACAGTCTTTTTTCTGAGCTTGCTCATGATTCTTGCTGTATTGGAGACGCTGGAAAGAAGAGCCTGCTTCTTGCACTAAAACAGGGTTTGTTTCATGGATGAGAATCTGGTCTGAATTTCCCTTCAGAAACAGAGTTAAACGCCATGATCTTTGTCTTCCTACAAGCAAGAGTTCTTTTCTGGAAAACCCAGTGAATTTTGGGTTCAAATGATTTTACACAGTTCTAGAACCCAACACTTATATCACTATTAACTAAAGAGCATTTATGTAAGAGGAGATGTGTTCTGTATCAATTTCATTAGCGGAGTGGAACTACATATGGTCCATATGAGTAGGAAACACAGTTCTTTTATTCTGGGAATGCTCATGATTCTTGCTGTATTGGAGATTCTAGAAAGAAGAGCTTGCTTCTTGCATTAAAACAGAGCGTGTTTCATGGAGGAGATCACTGGTCTGAGTTTCCCTTCAGAAACGGAGTTAAACCCCAGGATCTGTGTCTTCCTACACCCAGGAGTTCATTTCTGGAAAACCCAGTGAATTTTGGGTTCAAATGATTTTACACAGTTCTAGAACCCAACGCGATTCTCATTATTAACTTAAGAGCATTTATGAAGAGGAGCTGTGGTCTGTATCAATTTCATTAGCAGAGTTGATCTACATATGGTCCATATTAGTAGGAAACACTGTTCTTTATTCTGGGAATGCTCATGATTCTTGCTGTATTGGAGATGCTGGAAAGAAGAGCTGCTTCTTGCATTGAAACAGAATGTGTTTCATGGAAGAGAACTCTGGTCTGAATTTACCTTCAGAAACGGAGTTACACCCCAGGATCTGTGTCTTCCTAAAAGCAAAAGTTCATTTCTGGAAAACCCAGGGAATTTTGGGCTCAAATGATTTTACACAGTTCATGAACCCAACGCGATTCTCACTATTAACTTAAGAGCATTTATGTAAGAGGAGCTGTGGTTTATTTCAGTTTCATGAGCAGAGTTGAATTACATATTGTCCATATGAGTAGGAAACACAGTTCTTTTATTCGTGGAATGCTCATGATTCTTGCTGTATTGCAGAGGCTGGAAAGAACAGCTTGCTTCTTGCATTTAAACAGAATGTGTTTCATGGATGAGAACTCTGGTTTGAATTTCCCTTCAGAAAAGGACTACACCACAGGATCTGTGTCTTCCTACAAGCAAGAGTTCTTTTCTGGAAAACACAGTGAATTTGGGGATTAAATGATTTTACACAGTTCATGAACCCAACGCGATTGCCTCTATTAACAAAAGAGCATTTATGTAAGAGGAGCTGTGGTTTGCTTCAGTTTCATAAGCAGAGTTGAATTACATAAGGTCCTTATGAGTAGGAAACACAGTCTTTTTTTCAGAGCATGCTCATGGTTCTTGCTGTATTGGAGACGCTGGAACGAAGAGCATGCTTCTTGAACTAAAACAGGGTTTGTTTCATAGATGAGACCTCTGGTCTGAATTTCCCTTCAGAAACAGAGTTAAACCCCATGATCTGTGTCTTCCTACAAGCAAGAGTTCTTTTCTGGAAATCCCAGTGAATTTTGGGATTAAATGATTTTACACAGTTCATGAACCCAACGCGATTGCCTCTATTAACAAAAGACCATTTATGTAAGAGGAGCTGTGGTTTGCTTCAGTTTCATAAGCAGAGTTGAATTACATAAGGTCCTTATGAGTAGGAAACACAGTCTTTTTTTCAGAGCATGCTCATGGTTCTTGCTGTATTGGAGACGCTGGAACGAAGAGCTTGCTTCTTGCACTAAAACAGGGTTTGTTTCATGGAAGAGACCTCTGGTCTGAATTTCCCTTAAGAAACAGAGTTAAACCCCATGATCTGTGTCTTACTACAAGCAAGAGTTATTTTCTGGTAAACCAAGTGAATTTTCAGCTCAAATGATTTTACACAGTTCTAGAACCCAACACTATTATCACTAGTAACTAAAGAGCATTTATGTAAGAGGATCTGTGTTCTGTAACAATTTCATTAGCAGACTTGAACTACATATTGTCCGTATGAGTAGGAAACACAGTTCTTTTATTCTGGGAATGCTCATGATTCTTGCTGTTTTGGAGACGATGGAAAGAAGAGCTTGCTTCTTGCATTTAAACAGAATGTGTTTCATGGGTGAGATCTCTGGTCTGAATTTCCCTTCAGAAACGGAGTTACACCCCAGGATCTGTGTCTTCCAACAAGCAAGGGTTCCTTTCTGGAAAACACAGTGAAATTTGGGCTCAAATGATTTTACACCGTTCATGAACCCAACGCGACTCTCACTATTAACCTAAGAGCATTTACATAACAGGATCTGTGGTCTGTATCAATTGAATTAGCAGAGTTGAACTACATATGGTCCATATGAGTAGGAAACACCGTTCTTTTATTCTGGGAATGCTCATGATTCTTGCTGTATTGGAGATGCTGGAAAGAAGAGCTTGCTTCTTGCATTTAAAAAGAATGTGTTTCATGGATGAGAACTCTGGTCTGAATTTCCCTTCAGAAAAGGAGTTACACCCCAGGATCTGTGTCTTCCTACAAGCAAGAGTTCATTTCTGGAAAACCCAGTGAATTTTGGGTTGAAATGGTTTTACACAGTTCATGAACCCAACGCGATTCTCACTATTAACTTAAGAGCATTTATGTAAGAGGAGCTGTGT
Organism: Onychomys arenicola; assembly: GCA_949786405.1. NCBI lineage: Eukaryota > Metazoa > Chordata > Mammalia > Rodentia > Cricetidae > Onychomys > Onychomys arenicola. The sequence continues at coordinate 3,173,851 of CATKUM010000028.1, forward strand.
TTTGTTTCTGTTTCATAAGCAGAGTTGAATTACATATGGTCCTTATGAGTAGCAAACACAGTTCTTTTTTTCAGGTCATGCTCATGGTTCTTGCTGTATTTTAGATTCTGGAAAGAAGACCTTGCTTCTTACGTTGAAACAAATTGTGTTTCAGGGATGAGAATTCTTGTCTGAATTTCCCTTCAGAAACGGAGTTACCAGCCAAGATCTGTGTCTTCCTACAAGCAAGAGTTCATTTCTGGAAAACCCAGTGAATTTTTGGCTCAAATGATTTTACACAGTTCATGAACCCAACGCGATTCTCACTATTAACTTAAGAGCATTTATGTAAGAGGAGCTGTGGTTTGTTTCTGTTTCATAAGCAGAGTTGATTTACATATGGTCCTTATGAGTAGGAATCACAGTTCCTTATTTCTGGGCATGCTCATGATTCTTGCTGTATTGGAGACGCTGGAAAGAAGAGCTTGCTTTTTGCATTTAAACAGAATGTGTTTCATGGATGAGATCTCTGGTCTGTATTACCCTTCTGAAACGGAGTTACACCCCAGGATCTGTGTCTTCCTACAAGCAAGAGTCCATTTCTGGAAAACCCAGTGAATTTTGGGATTAAATGATTTTACACAGTTCATGAACACAACGCGATTGCCTCTATTAACAAAAGAGCATATATGTAAGAGGAGCTGTGGTTTGTTTCAGTTACATAAGCAGAGTTGAATTACATATGGTCCTTGTGAGTAGGAAACACAGTCTTTTTTCAGAGCATGCTCATGGTTCTTGCTGTATTGGAGACGCTGGAAAGAAGAGCTTGCTTCTTGCACTAAAACAGGGTGTGTTTCATGGATGAGAACTCTGGTCTGAATTTCCCTTCAGAAACAGAGTTAAACCCCATGATCTTTGTCTTCCTACAAGCAAGAGTTCTTTTCTGGAAAACCCAGTGAATTTTGGGTTCAAATGATTTTACACAGTTCTAGAACCCAACACTTATATCACTATTAACTAAAGAGCATTTATGTAAGAGGAGCTGTGTTCTTTATCAATTTCATTAGCGGAGTGGAACTACATATGGTCCATATGAGTAGGAAACACAGTTCTTTTATTCTGGGAATGCTCATGATTCTTGCTGTATTGGAGACGCTGGAAAGAAGAGCTTGCTTCTTGCATTAAAACAGAGCGTGTTTCATGGAGGAGATCACTGGTCTGAGTTTCCCTTCAGAAACGGAGTTAAAGCCCAGGATCTGTGTCTTCCTACAACCAAGAGTTCATTTCTGGAAAACCCAGTGAATATTGGGTTCAAATGATTTTACACAGTTCTAGAACCCAACGCGATTCTCATTATTAACTTAAGAGCATTTATGTAAGAGGAGCTGTGGTCTGTATCCATTTCATAGCAGAGTTGAACTACATATGGTCCATATTAGTAGGAAACACTGTTCGTTATTCTGGGAATGCTCATGATTCTTGCTGTATTGGAGATGCTGGAAAGAAGAGCTGCTTCTTGCATTGAAACAGAATGTGTTTCATGGATGAGAACTCTGGTCTGAATTTCCCTTCAGAAACGGAGTTACACCCCAGGATCTGTGTCTTCCTAAAAGCAAGAGTTCATTTCTGGAAAACCCAGGGAATTTTGGGCTCAAATGATTTTACACAGTTCATGAACCCAACGCGATTCTCACTATTAACTTAAGAGCATTTATGTAAGAGGAGCTGTGGTTTATTTCAGTTTCATAAGCAGAGTTGAATTACATATTGTCCATATGAGTAGGAAACACAGTTCTTTTATTCTTGGAATGCTCATGATTCTTGCTGTATTGGAGAGGCTGGAAAGAACAGCTTGCTTCTTGCATTTAAACAGAATGTGTTTCATGGATGAGAACTCTGGTTTGAATTTCCCTTCAGAAAAGGACTACACCACAGGATCTGTGTCTTCCTACAAGCAAGAGTTCTTTTCTGGAAAACCCAGTGAATTTGGGGATTAAATGATTTTACACAGTTCATGAACACAACGCGATTGCCTCTATTAACAAAAGAGCATATATGTAAGAGGAGCTGTGTTTTGTTTCAGTTTCATAAGCAGAGTTGAATTACATATGGTCCTTGTGAGTAGGATTCACAGTTCTTTATTTCTGGGCATGCTCATGATTCTTGCTGTATTGCAGACGCAGGAAAGAAGAGCTTGCTTTTTGCATTTAAACAGAATGTGTTTCATGGATGAGAACTCTGTTCTGAATTTCCCTTCAGAAACGGAGTTACACCCCAGTATCTGTGTCTTCCTACAAGCAAGAGTTCTTTTCTGGAAATCCCAGTGAATTTTGGGATTAAATTATTTTACACAGTTCATGAACCCAACGCGATTGCCTCTATTAACAAAAGAGCATTTATGTAAGAGGAGCTGTGTTTTGTTTCAGTTTCATACGCAGAGTTGAATTACATAAGGTCCTTATGAGTAGGAAACACAGTCTTTTTTTCAGAGCATGCTCATGGTTCTTGCTGTATTGGAGACGCTGGAACGAAGAGCTTGCTTCTTGCACTAAAACAGGGTTTGTTTCATGGATGAGACCTCTGGTCTGAATTTCCCTTAAGAAACAGAGTTAAACCCCATGATCTGTGTCTTACTACAAGCAAGAGTTATTTTCTGGTAAACCAAGTGAATTTTCAGCTCAAATGATTTTACACAGTTCTAGAACCCAACACTATTATCACTAGTAACTAAAGAGCATTTATGTAAGAGGATCTGTGTTCTGTAACAATTTCATTAGCAGACTTGAACTACATATTGTCCGTATGAGTAGGAAACACAGTTCTTTTATTCTGGGAATGCTCATGATTCTTGCTGTATTGGAGACGATGGAAAGAAGAGCTTGCTTCTTGCATTTAAACAGAATGTGTTTCATGGGTGAGATCTCTGGTCTGAATTTCCCTTCAGAAACGGAGTTACACCCCAGGATCTGTGTCTTCCAACAAGCAAGGGTTCCTTTCTGGAAAACACAGTGAAATTTGGGCTCAAATGATTTTACACCGTTCATGAACCCAACGCGACTCTCACTATTAACCTAAGAGCATTTACGTAACAGGATCTGTGGTCTGTATCAATTGAATTAGCAGAGTTGAACTACATATGGTCCATATGAGTAGGAAACACCGTTCTTTTATTCTGGGCATGCTCATGATTCTTGCTGTATTGGAGACGCAGGAAAGAAGAGCTTGCTTTTTGCATTTAAACAGAATGTGTTTCATGGATGAGATCTCTGGTCTGTATTACCCTTCTGAAACGGAGTTACACCCCAGGATCTGTGTTTTCCTACAAGCAAGAGTCCATTTCTGGAAAACCCAGTGAATTTTGGGATTAAATGATTTTACACAGTTCATGAACACAACGCGATTGCCTCTATTAACAAAAGAGCATATATGTAAGAGGAGCTGTGGTTTGTTTCAGTTACATAAGCAGAGTTGAAGTAAATATGGTCCTTGTGAGTAGGAAACACAGTCTTTTTTCAGAGCATGCTCATGGTTCTTGCTGTATTGGAGACGCTGGAAAGAAGAGCTTGCTTCTTGCACTAAAACAGGGTGTGTTTCATGGATGAGAACTCTGGTCTGAATTTCCCTTCAGAAACAGAGTTAAACCGCATGATCTTTGTCTTCCTACAAGCAAGAGTTCTTTTCTGGAAAACCCAGTGAATTTTGGGTTCAAATGATTTTACACAGTTCTAGAGTCCAACACTTATATCACTATTAACTAAAGAGCATTTATGTAAGAGGAGCTGTGTTCTTTATCAATTTCATTAGCGGAGTGGAACTACATATGGTCCATATGAGTAGGAAACACAGTTCTTTTATTCTGGGAATGCTCATGATTCTTGCTGTATTGGAGAGGCTGGAAAGAAGAGCTTGATTCTTGCATTAAAACAGAGCGTGTTTCATGGAGGAGATCACTGGTCTGAGTTTCCCTTCAGAAACGGAGTTAAACCCCAGGATCTGTGTCTTCCTACAACCAAGAGTTCATTTCTGGAAAACCCAGTGAATATTGGGTTCAAATTATTTTACACAGTTCTAGAACCCAACGCGATTCCCATTATTAACTTAAGAGCATTTATGTAAGAGGAGCTGTGGTCTGTATCCATTTCATAGCAGAGTTGAACTACATATGTTCCATATTAGTAGGAAACACTGTTCGTTATTCTGGGAATGCTCATGATTCTTGCTGTATTGGAGATGCTGGAAAGAAGAGCTGCTTCTTGCATTGAAACAGAATGTGTTTCATGGATGAGAACTCTGGTCTGAATTTACCTTCAGAAACGGAGTTACACCCCAGGATCTGTGTCTTCCTAAAAGCAAGAGTTCATTTCTGGAAAACCCAGGGAATTTTGGGCTCAAATGATTTTACACAGTTCATGAACCCAACGCGATTCTCACTATTAACTTAAGAGCATTTATGTAAGAGGAGCTGTGGTTTATTTCAGTTTCATAAGCAGAGTTGAATTACATATTGTCCATATGAGTAGGAAACACAGTTCTTTTATTCTTGGAATGCTCATGATTCTTGCTGTATTGGAGAGGCTGGAAAGAACAGCTTGCTTCTTGCATTTAAACAGAATGTGTTTCATGGATGAGAACTCTGGTTTGAATTTCCCTTCAGAAAAGGACTACACCTCAGGATCTGTGTCTTCCTACAAGCAAGAGTTCTTTTCTGGAAAACCCAGTGAATTTGGGGTTTAAATGATTTTACACAGTTCATGAACACAACGCGATTGCCTCTATTAACAAAAGAGCATATATGTAAGAGGAGCTGTGTTTTGTTTCAGTTTCATAAGCAGAGTTGAATTACATATGGTCCTTGTGAGTAGGATTCACAGTTCTTTATTTCTGGGCATGCTCATGATTCTTGCTGTATTGCAGACGCAGGAAAGAAGAGCTTGCTTTTTGCATTTAAACAGAATGTGTTTCATGGATGAGAACTCTGTTCTGAATTTCCCTTCAGAAACGGAGTTACACCCCAGTATCTGTGTCTTCCTACAAGCAAGAGTTCTTTTCTGGAAATCCCAGTGAATTTTGGGATTAAATTATTTTACACAGTTCATGAACCCAACGGGATTGCCTCTATTAACAAAAGAGCATTTATGTAAGAGGAGCTGTGGTTTGCTTCAGTTTCATAAGCAGAGTTGAATTACATAAGGTCCTTATGTGTAGGAAACATTGTCTTTTTTTCAGAGCATGCTCATGGTTCTTGCTGTATTGGAGACGCTGGAACGAAGAGCTTGCTTCTTGCACTAAAACAGGGTTTGTTTCATGGATGAGACCTCTGGTCTGAATTTCCCTTAAGAAACAGAGTTAAACCCCATGATCTGTGTCTTACTACAAGCAAGAGTTATTTTCTGGTAAACCAAGTGAATTTTCAGCTCAAATGATTTTACACAGTTCTAGAACCCAACACTATTATCACTAGTAACTAAAGAGCATTTATGTAAGAGGATCTGTGTTCTGTAACAATTTCATTAGCAGACTTGAACTACATATTGTCCGTATGAGTAGGAAACACAGTTCTTTTATTCTGGGAATGCTCATGATTCTTGCTGTATTGGAGACGATGGAAAGAAGAGCTTGCTTCTTGCATTTAAACAGAATGTGTTTCATGGGTGAGATCTCGGGTCTGAATTTCCCTTCAAAAACGGAGTTACACCCCAGGATCTGTGTCTTCCAACAAGAAAGGGTTCCTTTCTGGAAAACACAGTGAAATTTGGGCTCAAATGATTTTACACCGTTCATGAACCCAACGCGACTCTCACTATTAACCTAAGAGCATTTACGTAACAGGATCTGTGGTCTGTATCAATTGAATTAGCAGAGTTGAACTACATATGGTCCATATGAGTAGGAAACACCGTTCTTTTATTCTGGGCATGCTCATGATTCTTGCTGTATTGGAGATGCTGGAAAGAAGAGCTTGCTTCTTGCATTTAAAAAGAATGTGTTTCATGGATGAGAACTCTGGTCTGAATTTCCCTTCAGAAAAAGAGTTACACCCCAGGATCTGTGTCTTCCTACAAGCAAGAGTTCATTTCTGGAAAACCCAGTGAATTTTGGGTTGAAATGGTTTTACACAGTTCATGAACCCAACGCGATTCTCACTATTAACTTAAGAGCATTTAAGTAAGAGGAGCTGTGGTTTGTTTCTGTTTCATTAGCAGAGTTGAATTACATATTGTCCTTATGAGTAGCAAACACAGTTCTTTTTTTCAGGTCATGATCATGGTTCTTGCTGTATTTTAGATTCTGGAAAGAAGACCTTGCTTCTTACGTTGAAACAAATTGTGTTTCAGGGATGAGAATTCTTGTCTGAATTTCCCTTCAGAAACGGAGTTACAAGCCAAGATCTGTGTCTTCCTACAAGCAAGAGTTCATTTCTGGAAAACCCAGTGAATTTTTTGCTCAAATGATTTTACACAGTTCATGAACCCAACGCGATTCTCACTATTAACTTAAGAGCATTTATGTAAGAGGAGCTGTGGTTTGTTTCTGTTTCATAAGCAGAGTTGATTTACATATGGTCCTTATGAGTAGGAATCGCAGTTCCTTATTTCTGGGCATGCTCATGATTCTTGCTGTATTGGAGACGCTGGAAAGAAGAGCTTGCTTTTTGCATTTAAACAGAATGTGTTTCATGGATGAGATCTCTGGTCTGTATTACCCTTCTGAAACGGAGTTACACCCCAGGATCTGTGTCTTCCTACAAGCAAGAGTCCATTTCTGGAAAACCCAGTGAATTTTGGGATTAAATGATTTTACACAGTTCATGAACACAACGCGATTGCCTCTATTAACAAAAGAGCATATATGTAAGAGGAGCTGTGGTTTGTTTCAGTTACATAAGCAGAGTTGAATTACATATGGTCCTTGTGAGTAGGAAACACAGTCTTTTTTCAGAGCATGCTCATGGTTCTTGCTGTATTGGAGACGCTGGAAAGAAGAGCTTGCTTCTTGCACTAAAACAGGGTGTGTTTCATGGATGAGAACTCTGGTCTGAATTTCCCTTCAGAAACAGAGTTAAACCCCATGATCTTTGTCTTCCTACAAGCAAGAGTTCTTTTCTGGAAAACCCAGTGAATTTTGGGTTCAAATGATTTTACACAGTTCTAGAACCCAACACTTATATCACTATTAACTAAAGAGCATTTATGTAAGAGGAGCTGTGTTCTTTATCAATTTCATTAGCGGAGTGGAACTACATATGGTCCATATGAGTAGGAAACACAGTTCTTTTATTCTGGGAATGCTCATGATTCTTGCTGTATTGGAGACGCTGGAAAGAAGAGCTTGCTTCATGCATTAAAACAGAGCGTGTTTCATGGAGGAGATCACTGGTCTGAGTTTCCCTTCAGAAACGGAGTTAAACCCCAGGATCTGTGTCTTCCTACAACCAAGAGTTCATTTCTGGAAAACCCAGTGAATTTTGGGTTCAAATGATTTTACACAGTTCTAGAACCCAACGCGATTCTCATTATTAACTTAAGAGCATTTATGTAAGAGGAGCTGTGGTCTGTATCCATTTCATAGCAGAGTTGAACTACATATGGTCCATATTAGTAGGAAACACTGTTCGTTATTCTGGGATTGCTCATGATTCTTCCTGTATTGGAGATGCTGGAAAGAAGAGCTGCTTCTTGCATTGAAACAGAATGTGTTTCATGGATGAGAACTCTGGTCTGAATTTCACTTCAGAAACGGAGTTACACCCCAGGATCTGTGTCTTCCTAAAAGCAAGAGTTCATTTCTGGAAAACCCAGGGAATTTTGGGCTCAAATGATTTTACACAGTTTTGAACCCAACGCGATTCTCAATATTAAATTAAGAGCATTTATGTAAGAGGAGCTGTGGTTTATTTCAGTTTCATAAGCAGAGTTGAATTACATATTGTCCATATGAGTAGGAAACACAGTTCTTTTATTCTTGGAATGCTCATGATTCTTGCTGTATTGGAGAGGCTGGAAAGAACAGCTTGCTTCTTGCATTTAAACAGAATGTGTTTCATGGATGAGAACTCTGGTTTGAATTTCCCTTCAGAAAAGGACTACACCACAGGATCTGTGTCTTCCTACAAGTAAGAGTTCTTTTCTGGAAAACCCAGTGAATTTGGGGATTAAATGATTTTACACAGTTCATGAACACAACGCGATTGACTCTATTACCAAAAGAGCATATATGTAAGAGGAGCTGTGTTTTGTTTCAGTTTCATAAGCAGAGTTGAATTACATATGGTCCTTATGAGTAGGAAACACAGTCTTTTTTCTGAGCTTGCTCATGATTCTTGCTGTATTGGAGACGCTGGAAAGAAGAGCCTGCTTCTTGCACTAAAACAGGGTTTGTTTCATGGATGAGAATCTGGTCTGAATTTCCCTTCAGAAACAGAGTTAAACCCCATGATCTGTGTCTTCCTAGAAGCAAGAGTTCATTTCTGGTAAACCAAGTGATTTTTCAGCTCAAATGATTTTACACAGTTCTAGAACCCAACACTATTATCACTATTAACTAAAGAGCATTTATGTAAGGGGAGCTCTGTTCTGTATAAATTTCATTAGCAGAGTTGAACTACATATGGTCCATATGAGAAGGAAACACAGTTCTTTTATTCTGGGAATGCTCATGATTCTTGCTGTATTGGAGACGCTGGAAAGAAGAGCTTGCTTCTTGCACTAAAACAGGGTGTGTTTCATGGATGAGAAGTCTGGTCTGAATTTCCCTTCAGAAACAGACTTAAACCCCATGATCTGTGTCTTCCTACAAGCAAGAGTTCATTTCTGGTAAACCAAGTGAATTTTTAGCTCAAATGATTTTACACAGTTCTAGAACCCAACACTTATATCACTATTAACAAGAGAGCATTTATGTAAGAGGAGCTGTGGTTTGTATCTGTTTCATAAGCAGAGTTGAATTACATATGGTCCTTATGAGTAGCAAACACAGTTCTTTTTTTCAGGGCATGCTCATGGTTCCTGCTGTATTTTACATTCTGGGAAGAAGACCTTGCTTCTTACGGTGAAACAAATTGTGTTTCAGGTATGAGAAGTCAGGTCTGAATTTCCCTCAGAAACGGAGTTACAAGCCAAGATCTGTGTCTTCCTACAAGCAAGAGTTCATTTCTGGAAAACCCAGTGAATTTTGGGCTCAAATGATTTTACACAGTTCATGAACCCAACGCGATTCTCACTATTAACTTAAGAGCATTTATGTAAGAGGAGCTGTGGTTTGTTTCAGTTTCATAAGCAGAGTTGAATTACATATGGTCCTTGTGAGTACGAATCACAGCTCTTTATTTCTGGGCATGCTCATGATTCTTGCTGTATTGGAGACGCAGGAAACAAGAGCTTGCTCTTTGCATTTAAACAGAATGTGTTTCATTGATGAGAACTCTGTTCTGAATTTCCCTTTAGAAACGGAGTTACAGCCCAGTATCTGTGTCTTCCTACAAGCAACAGTCCATTTCTGGAAAACCCAGTGAATTTTGGCATTAAATTATTTTACACAGTTCATGAACCCAACGTGATTTCCTCTATTAACAAAAGAGCATTTATGTAATTGGAGCTGTGTTTTGTTTCAGTTTCATAAGCAGAGTTGAATTACATATGGTCCTTATGAGTAGGAAACACAGTCTTTTTTTCAGAGCATGCTCATGGTTCTTGCTGTATTGGAGACACTGGAAAGAAGAGCCTGCTTCTTGCACTAAAACAGGGTGTGTTTCATGGATGAGAACTCTGGTCTGAATTTCCCATCAGAAACAGAGTTAAACCCCATGATCTGTGTCTTCCTACAAGCAAGAGTTCATTTCTGGAAAACCCAGTGAATTTTGGGCTAAAATGATTTTACACAGTTCATGAACCCAACGCGATTCTCACTATTAACTTAAGAGCATTTATGTAAGAGGAGCTGTGGTTTATTTCAGTTTCATAAGCCGAGTTGTATTACATATGGTCCTTATGAGTAGGAATCACAGTTCTTTATTTCTGGGCATGCTCATGATTCTTGCTGTATTGGAGATGCAGGAAACAAGAGCTTGCTCTTTGCATTTAAACAGAATGTGTTTCATGGATGAGAACTCTGTTCTGAATTTCCCTTCAGAAACGGAGTTACAGCCCAGTATCTGTGTCTTCCTACAAGCAAGAGTCCATTTCTGGAAAACCCAGTGAATTTTGGGATTAAATTATTTTACACAGTTCATGAACCCAACGCGATTGCCTCTATAAACAAAAGAGCATTTATGTAATTGGAGCTGTGGTTTGTTTCAGTTTCATAAGCAGAGTTGAATTACATATGGTCCTTATGAGTAGGAAACACAATCTTTTTTTTCAGAGCATGCTCATGGTTCTTGCTGTATTGGAGACACTGGAAAGAAGAGCCTGCTTCTTGCACTAAAACAGGGTGTATTTCATGGATGAGAACTCTGGTCTGAATTTCCCTTCAGAAACAGAGTTAAACCCCATGATCTGTGTGTTCCTACAAGCAAGAGTTCATTTCTGGAAAACCCAGTGAATTTTGGGCTAAAATGATTTTACACAGTTCATGAACCCAACGCGATTCTCACTATTAACTTAAGAGCATTTATGTAAGAGGAGCTGTGGTTTATTTCAATTTCATAAGCCGAGTTGTATTACATATGGTCCTTATGAGTAGGAATCACAGTTCTTTATTTCTGGGCATGCTCATAATTCTTGCTGTTTGGAGACACTGGAAAGAAGAGCTTGCTTTTTGTATTTAAACAGAATGTGTTTCATGGATGAGTACTCTGGTCTGAATTTCGCTTTAGAAACGGAGTTACACCCCAGGGTCTGTGTCTTCCTACAAGCAAGAGTCCATTTTGGAAAACCCAGTGAATTTTGGGATTAAATTATTTTATACAGTTCATGAACACAAGGCGATTGCCTCTCTTAACAAAAGAGCATTTATGTAAGAGGTGCTGTGGTTTGTTTCAGTTTCATAAGCAGAGTTGAATTACATATGGTCCTTATGAGTAGGAAACACAGTCTTTTTTTCAGAGCATGCTCATGGTTCTTGCTGTATTATAGACGCTGGAAAGAATAGCTTGCTTCTTGCACTAAAACAGGGTGTGTTTCATGGATGAGAACTCTGGTCTGAATATCCCATCAGAAACGGAGTTAAACCCCATGATCTGTGTCTTCCTAGAAGCAAGATTTCATTTCTGGTAAACCAAGTGAATTTTCAGCTCAAATGATTTTACACAGTTCTAGAACCCAACACTATTATCACTATTAACTAAAGAGCATTTATGTAAGAGGAGCTCTGTTCTGTATAAATTTCATTAGCAGAGTTGAACTACATATGGTCCATATGAGTAGGAAACACAGTTCTTTTATTCTGGGAATGCTCATGATTCTTGCTGTATTGGAGACGCTGGAAAGAAGAGCTTGCTTCTTGCACTAAAACAGGGTGTGTTTCATGGATGAGAACTCTGGTCTGAATTTCCCTTCAGAAACAGAGTTAAACCCCATGATCTTTGTCTTCCTACAAGCAAGAGTTCTTTTCTGGAAAACCCAGTGAATTTTGGGTTCAAATGATTTTACACAGTTCTAGAACCCAACACTTATATCACTATTAACTAAAGAGCATTTATGTAAGAGGAGCTGTGTTCTTTATCAATTTCATTAGCGGAGTGGAACTACATATGGTCCATATGAGTAGGAAACACAGTTCTTTTATTCTGGGAATGCTCATGATTCTTGCTGTATTGGAGACGCTGGAAAGAAGAGCTTGCTTCATGCATTAAAACAGAGCGTGTTTCATGGAGGAGATCACTGGTCTGAGTTTCCCTTCAGAAACGGAGTTAAACCACAGGATCTGTGTCTTCCTAAAAGCAAGAGTTCATTTCTGGAAAACCCAGGGAATTTTGGGCTCAAATGATTTTACACAGTTCATGAACCCAACGCGATTCTCACTATTAACTTAAGAGCATTTATGTAAGAGGAGCTGTGGTTTATTTCAGTTTCATAAGCAGAGTTGAATTACATATTGTCCATATGAGTAGGAAACACAGTTCTTTTATTCTTGGAATGCTCATGATTCTTGCTGTATTGGAGAGGCTGGAAAGAACAGCTTGCTTCTTGCATTTAAACAGAATGTGTTTCATGGATGAGAACTCTGGTTTGAATTTCCCTTCAGAAAAGGACTACACCACAGGATCTGTGTCTTCCTACAAGCAAGAGTTCTTTTCTGGAAAACCCAGCGAATTTGGGGATTAAATGATTTTACACAGTTCATGAACACAACGCGATTGCCTCTATTAACAAAAGAGCATATATGTAAGAGGAGCTGTGTTTTGTTTCAGTTTCATAAGCAGAGTTGAATTACATATGGTCCTTATGAGTAGGAAACACAGTCTTTTTTCTGAGCTTGCTCATGATTCTTGCTGTATTGGAGACGCTGGAAAGAAGAGCCTGCTTCTTGCACTAAAACAGGGTTTGTTTCATGGATGAGAATCTGGTCTGAATTTCCCTTCAGAAACAGAGTTAAACCCCATGATCTGTGTCTTCCTAGAAGCAAGAGTTCATTTCTGGTAAACCAAGTGAATTTTCAGCTCAAATGATTTTACACAGTTCTAGAACCCAACACTATTATCACTATTAACTAAAGAGCATTTATGTAAGGGGAGCTCTGTTCTGTATAAATTTCATTAGCAGAGTTGAACTACATATGGTCCATATGAGAAGGAAACACAGTTCTTTTATTCTGGGAATGCTCATGATTCTTGCTGTATTGGAGACGCTGGAAAGAAGAGCTTGCTTCTTGCACTAAAACAGGGTGTGTTTCATGGATGAGAAGTCTGGTCTGAATTTCCCTTCAGAAACAGACTTAAACCCCATGATCTGTGTCTTCCTACAAGCAAGAGTTCATTTCTGGTAAACCAAGTGAATTTTTAGCTCAAATGATTTTACACAGTTCTAGAACCCAACACTTATATCACTATTAACAAGAGAGCATTTATGTAAGAGGAGCTGTGGTTTGTATCTGTTTCATAAGCAGAGTTGAATTACATATGGTCCTTATGAGTAGCAAACACAGTTCTTTTTTTCAGGGCATGCTCATGGTTCCTGCTGTATTTTACATTCTGGGAAGAAGACCTTGCTTCTTACGGTGAAACAAATTGTGTTTCAGGTATGAGAATTCAGGTCTGAATTTCCCTCAGAAACGGAGTTACAAGCCAAGATCTGTGTCTTCCTACAAGCAAGAGTTCATTTCTGGAAAACCCAGTGAATTTTGGGCTCAAATGATTTTACACAGTTCATGAACCCAACGCGATTCTCACTATTAACTTAAGAGCATTTATGTAAGAGGAGCTGTGGTTTGTTTCAGTTTCATAAGCAGAGTTGAATTACATATGGTCCTTGTGAGTACGAATCACAGCTCTTTATTTCTGGGCATGCTCATGGTTCTTGCTGTATTGGAGACGCAGGAAACAAGAGCTTGCTCTTTGCATTTAAACAGAATGTGTTTCATGGATGAGAACTCTGTTCTGAATTTCCCTTCAGAAACGGAGTTACAGCCCAGTATCTGTGTCTTCCTACAAGCAAGAGTCCATTTCTGGAAAACCCAGTGAATTTTGGCATTAAATTATTTTACACAGTTCATGAACCCAACGCGATTGCCTCTATTAACAAAAGAGCATTTATGTAATTGGAGCTGTGTTTTGTTTCAGTTTCATAAGCAGAGTTGAATTACATATGGTCCTTATGAGTAGGAAACACAGTCTTTTTTTCAGAGCATGCTCATGGTTCTTGCTGTATTGGAGACACTGGAAAGAAGAGCCTGCTTCTTGCACTAAAACAGGGTGTGTTTCATGGATGAGAACTCTGGTCTGAATTTCCCTTCAGAAACAGAGTTAAACCCCATGATCTGTGTCTTCCTACAAGCAAGAGTTCATTTCTGGAAAACCCAGTGAATTTTGGGCTAAAATGATTTTACACAGTTCATGAACCCAACGCGATTCTCACTATTAACTTAAGAGCATTTATGTAAGAGGAGCTGTGGTTTATTTCAGTTTCATAAGCCGAGTTGTATTACATATGGTCCTTATGAGTAGGAATCACAGTTCTTTATTTCTGGGCATGCTCATGATTCTTGCTGTATTGGAGATGCAGGAAACAAGAGCTTGCTCTTTGCATTTAAACAGAATGTGTTTCATGGATGAGAACTCTGTTCTGAATTTCCCTTCAGAAACGGAGTTACAGCCCAGTATCTGTGTCTTCCTACAAGCAAGAGTCCATTTCTGGAAAACCCAGTGAATTTTGGGATTAAATTATTTTACACAGTTCATGAACCCAACGCGATTGCCTCTATTAACAAAAGAGCATTTATGTAATTGGAGCTGTGTTTTGTTTCAGTTTCATAAGCAGAGTTGAATTACATATGGTCCTTATGAGTAGGAAACACAGTCTTTTTTTCAGAGCATGCTCATGGTTCTTGCTGTATTATAGACGCTGGAAAGAATAGCTTGCTTCTTGCACTAAAACAGGGTGTGTTTCATGGATGAGAACTCTGGTCTGAATATCCCATCAGAAACGGAGTTAAACCCCATGATCTGTGTCTTCCTAGAAGCAAGAGTTCATTTCTGGTAAACCAACTGAATTTTCAGCTCAAATGATTTTACACAGTTCTAGAATCCAACACTATTATCACTATTAACTAAAGGGCATTTATGTAAGAGGAGCTGTGTTCTCTATCAATTTCATTAGCAGAGTTGAAATACATATGGTCCATATGAGTAGTAAACACAATTGTTTTATTCTGGGAATGCTCATGATTCTTGCTGTATTGGAGACGCTGGAAAGAAGAGCTTGCTTCTTGCATTTAAACAGAATGTGTTTCATGGATGAGAACTCTTGTCTGAATTTCGCTTCATGAACGGAGTTACACTGCAGGATCTGTGTCTTGCTACAAGCAAGAGTTCATTTCTGGAAAACCCAGTGAATTTTGGGCTCAAATGATTTTGCACAGTTCTAGAACCCAACGCGATTCTCACTATCAACTAAAGAGCATTTATATAACAGGAGCTGTAGTTTGTATCAGCTTCTTAAGCAGATTTGAACTACGTATGGTCCGTATGAGTAGGAAACACAGTTATTTTTTTCAGGGCATGCTCCTGGTTCTTGATGTATTTTAGACTCTGGAAAGAAGAGCTTGCTTCTTGCGTTAAAACAGATTGTGTTTCAGGGATGAGAACTCTGGTCTGAATTTCCCTTCAGAAACGGAGTTAAACCCCATGATCTGTGTCTTCCTACAAGCAAGAGTTCATTTTTGGCAATTCCAGTGAATTTTGGGCTCAAATGATTTTACACAGTACATGAACCCAACGCGATTCTCACTATTAACTAAAGAGCATTTATGTAAGAGAAGCTGTGGTTTGTTTCAGTTTCATAAGCAGAGTTGAATTACATATGGTCTTTATGAGTAGGAAACACAGTTCTTTTTTTCAAGTCATGTTCATGGTTTTGCTGTATTTTAGATTCTGGAAAGAAGACCTTGCTTCTTAAGGTAAAACAAATTGTGTTTCATGGATGAGTACTCTGGTCTGAATTTAACATCAGAAATGGAGTTAAACCCCAGGATCTTTTTCTTCCTAAAAGCAACAGTTCATTTCTGGAAAACCCAGTGAATTTTGGTCTCAAATGATTTTACACAGTACATGAACCCAACGCAATTCTCATTATTATCTAAAGAGCAATTATGTAAGAGGAGCTGTGGTTTGTTTCAGTTTCATAAGCAGGTTTGAATTACATATGGTCCTTGTGAGTACGAATCACAGTTCTTTATTTCTGGGCATGCTCATGATTCTTGCTGAATTGGAGACGCTGGAAAGAAAAGCTTGCTTTTTGCATTTAAACAGAATGTGTTTCATGGATGAGAACTCTGTTCTGAATTTCCCTTCAGAAACGGAGTTACACCCCAGTATCTGTGTCTTCCTACAAGCAAGAGTCCATTTCTGGAAAACCCAGTGAATTTTGGGATTAAATTATTTTACACAGTTCATGAACACAACGCTATTGCCTCTATTAACAAAAGAGCATTTATGTAATTGGAGCTGTGTTTTGTTTCAGTTTCATAAGCAGAGTTGAATTACATAGGGTCCTTATGAGTAGGAAACACAGTCTTTTTTTCAGAGCATGCTCATGGTTCTTGCTGTAATGGAGACGCTGGAAAGAAGAGCTTGCTTCTTGCGTTATATCAGACTGGGTTACATGGATGAGAACAGTGGTCTTAATTTCCCTTCAGAAACAGAGTTAAACACCAGGATCTGTGTCTTCCTACAAGCAAGAGTACATTTCTGGAAAACCCAGTGAATTTTGGGTTCAAATGATTTCACACAGTTCATGAACCGAACGTGATTCTCATTATTAACTTAAGAGCATTTATGTAAGAGGAGCTGTGGTTTGTTTCAGTTTCATAAGCAGAGTTGAATTACATATGGTCCTTATGAGTAGGAAACACAGTTCTTTTTTTCAGGTCATGCTCATGGTTCTTGCTGTATTTCAGATTCTGAAAAGAAGACCTCGCTTCTTACTTAAAACAAATTGTGTTTCAGGGATGAGATTTCTGGTCTGAATTTCCCTTCAGAAACGGAGTTACACGCCAAGATCTGTGTCTTCCTACAAGCAAGAGTTCATTTCTGGAAAACCCAGTGGATTTTGGGCTCAAATGATTATACACAGTTCATGAACCCAACGCGATTC
Source organism: Onychomys arenicola (assembly GCA_949786405.1). Classification (NCBI taxonomy): domain Eukaryota; kingdom Metazoa; phylum Chordata; class Mammalia; order Rodentia; family Cricetidae; genus Onychomys; species Onychomys arenicola. The sequence goes on from CATKUM010000028.1 coordinate 3,190,578, forward strand.
TCACTATTAACTTAAGAGCATTTATGTAAGAGGAGCTGTGGTATGTTTCAGTTTCATAAGCAGAGTTGAATTACATAATGTCCTTATGAGTAGGAAACACAGTTCTTTTTTTCTGGACATGCTCATGATTCTTGGTTTATTGGAGACCCGGGAAAGAAGAGCTTTCTTCTTGCGTTAAATCAGAGTGTGTTTAATGGATGAGAACTCTGGTCTGAATTTCCCTTCAGAAACGGAGTTAAACCCCATGATCTGTGTCTTCCTACAAGGAAGAGTTAATTTCTGGTAAATCAAGTGAATTATCAGCTCAAATGATTTTACACAGTTCTAGAACCCAACACTATTATCACTATTAACTAAAGAGCATTTATGTAAGAGGAGCTGTGTTCTATATAAATTTCATTAGCAGAGTTGAACTACATATGGTCCGTATGGGTAGGAAACAGAGTTCTTTTATTCTGGGAATGCTCTTGATTCTTGCTGTATTGGAGACGCTGGAAAGAAGAGCATGCTTATTGCATTTAAACAGAATGTTTTTGATGGATGAGAACTCGTGTCTAAATTTCCCTTCAGAAACGGAGTTACACACCAGGAACTGTGTCTTCCTTCAATCAAGAGTTCATTTCTGGAAAACCCAGTGAATTTTGGGCTCAAATGATTTTACACAGTTCATGAACCCAAAGCGATTCTCACTATTAAGTAAAGAGCATTTATGTAAGAGGAGCTGTGGTTTGTTTCAGTTTCATAAGCAGAGTTGAATTACTTATGGTCTTTATGAGTAGGAAACACAGTTCTTTTTTTCAGGCCATGCTCATGGTTCTTGCTGTATTTTAGAATCGGGAAAGAAGACCTTGCTTCTTATGTTAAAACAGATTGTGTTTCAGGGATGAGAATTCTGGTCTGAATTTCCCTTCAGAAACGGAGTTAAACACCAGGATCTGTGTCTTCCTACAAGCAAGAGTTCATTTCTGGAAAACCCAGTGAATTTTGGGCTAAAATGATTTTACACAGTTCATGAACCCAACCCGATTCTCACTATTAACTTAAGAGCATTTATGTAAGAGGAGCTGTGGTTTATTTCAGTTTCATAAGCCGAGTTGTATTACATATGGTCCTTATGAGTAGGAATCACAGTTCTTTATTTCTGGGCATGCTCATGATTCCTGCTGTATTGGAGACGCAGGAAACAAGAGCTTGCTCTTTGCATTTAAACAGAATGTGTTTCATGGATGAGAACTCTGTTCTGAATTTCCCTTCAGAAACGGAGTTACAGCCCAGTATCTGTGTCTTCCTACAAGCAAGAGTCCATTTCTGGAAAACCCAGTGAATTTTGGGATTAAATTATTTTACACAGTTCATGAACCCAACGCGATTGCCTCTATTAACAAAAGAGCATTTATGTAATTGGAGCTGTGTTTTGTTTCAGTTTCATAAGCAGAGTTGAATTACATATGGTCCTTATGAGTAGGAAACACAGTCTTTTTTTCAGAGCATGCTCATGGTTCTTGCTGTATTGGAGACACTGGAAAGAAGAGCCTGCTTCTTGCACTAAAACAGGGTGTGTTTCATGGATGAGAACTCTGGTCTGAATTTCCCTTCAGAAACAGAGTTAAACCCCATGATCTGTGTCTTCCTACAAGCAAGAGTTCATTTCTGGAAAACCCAGTGAATTTTGGGCTAAAATGATTTTACACAGTTCATGAAACCAACGCGATTTTCACTATTAACTTAAGAGCATTTATGTAAGAGGAGCTGTGGTTTATTTCAGTTTCATAAGCCGAGTTGTATTACATATGGTCCTTATGAGTAGGAATCACAGTTCTTTATTTCTGGGCATGCTCATAATTCTTGCTGTATTGGAGACGCTGGAAAGAAGAGCTTGCTTTTTGCATTTAAACAGAATGTGTTTCATGGATGAGAACTCTGTTCTGAATTTCGCTTTAGAAACGGAGTTACACCCCAGGATCTGTGTCTTGCTACAAGCAAGAGTTCATTTCTGGAAAACCCAGTGAATTTTGGGCTCAAATGATTTTGCACAGTTCTAGAACCCAACGCGATTCTCACTATCAACTAAAGAGCATTTATATAACAGGAGCTGTAGTTTGTATCAGCTTCTTAAGCAGATTTGAACTACGTATGGTCAGTATGAGTAGGAAACACAGTTATTTTTTCAGGGCATGCTCCTGGTTCTTGATGTATTTTAGACTCTGGAAAGAAGAGCTTGCTTCTTGCGTTAAAACAGATTGTGTTCAGGGATGAGAACTCTGGTCTGATTTTCCCTTCAGAAACGGAGTTAAACCCCATGATCTGTGTCTTCCTACAAGCAAGAGTTCATTTTTGGCAAATCCAGTGAATTTTGGGCTCAAATGATTTTACACAGTACATGAACCCAACGCGATTCTCACTATTAACTAAAGAGCATTTATGTAAGAGAAGCTGTGGTTTGTTTCAGTTTCATAAGCAGAGTTGAATTACATATGGTCTTTATGAGTAGGAAACACAGTTCTTTTTTTCAAGTCATGTTCATGGTTTTGCTGTATTTTAGATTCTGGAAAGAAGACCTTGCTTCTTACGGTAAAACAAATTGTGTTTCCTGGATGAGTACTCTGGTCTGAATTTAACATCAGAAATGGAGTTAAACCCCAGGATCTTTTTCTTCCTAAAAGCAACAGTTCATTTCTGGAAAACCCAGTGAATTTTGGTCTCAAATGATTTTACACAGTACATGAACCCAACGCAATTCTCATTATTATCTAAAGAGCAATTATATAAGAGGAGCTGTGGTTTGTTTCAGTTTCATAAGCAGGGTTGAATTACATATGGTCCTTGTGAGTACGAATCACAGTTCTTTATTTCTGGGCATGCTCATGATTCTTGCTGAATTGGAGACGCTGGAAAGAAAAGCTTGCTTTTTGCATTTAAACAGAATGTGTTTCATGGATGAGAACTCTGTTCTGAATTTCCCTTCAGAAACGGAGTTACACCCCAGTATCTGTGTCTTCCTACAAGCAAGAGTCCATTTCTGGAAAACCCAGTGAATTTTGGGATTAAATTATTTTACACAGTTCATGAACACAACGCTATTGCCTCTATTAACAAAAGAGCATTTATGTAATTGGAGCTGTGTTTTGTTTCAGTTTCATAAGCAGAGTTGAATTACATAGGGTCCTTATGAGTAGGAAACACAGTCTTTTTTTCAGAGCATGCTCATGGTTCTTGCTGTAATGGAGACGCTGGAAAGAAGAGCTTGCTTCTTGCGTTATATCAGACTGGGTTACATGGATGAGAACAGTGGTCTTAATTTCCCTTCAAAAACAGAGTTAAACACCAGGATCTGTGTCTTCCTACAAGCAAGAGTACATTTCTGGAAAACCCAGTGAATTTTGGGTTCAAATGATTTCACACAGTTCATGAACCGAACGTGATTCTCATTATTAACTTAAGAGCATTTATGTAAGAGGAGCTGTGGTTTGTTTCAGTTTCATAAGCAGAGTTGAATTACATATGGTCCTTATGAGTAGGAAACACAGTTCTTTTTTTCAGGTCATGCTCATGGTTCTTGCTGTATTTCAGATTCTGAAAAGAAGACCTCGCTTCTTACTTAAAACAAATTGTGTTTCAGGGATGAGATTTCTGGTCTGAATTTCCCTTCAGAAACGGAGTTACACGCCAAGATCTGTGTCTTCCTACAAGCAAGAGTTCATTTCTGGAAAACCCAGTGGATTTTGGGCTCAAATGATTTTACACAGTTCATGAACCCAACGCGATTCTCACTATTAACTTAAGAGCATTTATGTAAGAGGAGCTGTGGTATGTTTCAGTTTCATAAGCAGAGTTGATTACATAATGTCCTTATGAGTAGGAAACACAGTTCTTTTTTTCTGGGAATGCTCATGATTCTTGGTTTATTGGAGACCCGGGAAAGAAGAGCTTTCTTCTTGCGTTAAATCAGAGTGTGTTTAATGGATGAGAACTCTGGTCTGAATTTCCCTTCAGAAACGGAGTTAAACCCCATGATCTGTGTCTTCCTACAAGCAAGAGTTCATTTCTGGAAAACCCAGTGAATTTTGGGCTAAAATGATTTTACACAGTTCATGAACCCAACGCGATTCTCACTATTAACTTAAGAGCATTTATGTAAGAGGAGCTGTGGTTTATTTCAGTTTCATAAGCCGAGTTGTATTACATATGGTCCTTATGAGTAGGAATCACAGTTCTTTATTTCTGGGCATGCTCATAATTCTTGCTGTATTGGAGACGCTGGAAAGAAGAGCTTGCTTTTTGCATTTAAACAGAATGTGTTTCATGGATGAGAACTCTGTTCTGAATTTCGCTTTAGAAACGGAGTTACACCCCAGGATCTGTGTCTTGCTACAAGCAAGAGTTCATTTCTGGAAAACCCAGTGAATTTTGGGCTCAAATGATTTTGCACAGTTCTAGAACCCAACGCGATTCTCACTATCAACTAAAGAGCATTTATATAACAGGAGCTGTAGTTTGTATCAGCTTCTTAAGCAGATTTGAACTACGTATGGTCCGTATGAGTAGGAAACACAGTTCTTTTTTTCAGGTCATGCTCATGGTTCTTGCTGTATTTCAGATTCTGAAAAGAAGACCTCGCTTCTTACTTAAAACAAATTGTGTTTCAGGGATGAGATTTCTGGTCTGAATTTCCCTTCAGAAACGGAGTTACACGCCAAGATCTGTGTCTTCCTACAAGCAAGAGTTCATTTCTGGAAAACCCAGTGGATTTTGGGCTCAAATGATTTTACACAGTTCATGAACCCAACGCGATTCTCACTATTAACTTAAGAGCATTTATGTAAGAGGAGCTGTGGTATGTTTCAGTTTCATAAGCAGAGTTGAATTACATAATGTCCTTATGAGTAGGAAACACAGTTCTTTTTTTCTGGGAATGCTCATGATTCTTGGTTTATTGGAGACCCGGGAAAGAAGAGCTTTCTTCTTGCGTTAAATCAGAGTGTGTTTAATGGATGAGAACTCTGGTCTGAATTTCCCTTCAGAAACGGAGTTAAACCCCATGATCTGTGTCTTCCTACAAGGAAGAGTTCATTTCGGGTAAATCAAGTGAATTATCAGCTCAAATGATTTTACACAGTTCTAGAACCCAACACTATTATCACTATTAACTAAAGAGCATTTATGTAAGAGGAGCTGTGTTCTATATCAATTTCATTAGCAGAGTTGAACTACATATGGTCCGTATGGGTAGGAAACAGAGTTCTTTTATTCTGGGAATGCTCTTGATTCTTGCTGTATTGGAGACGCTGGAAAGAAGAGCATGCTTCTTGCATTTAAACAGAATGTTTTTCATGGATGAGAACTCTGGTCTAAATTTCCCTTCAGAAACGGAGTTACACACCAGGAACTGTGTCTTCCTTCAAACAAGAGTTCATTTTTGGAAAACCCAGTGAATTTTGGACTCAAATGATTTTGCACAGTTCTAGAACCCAACGCGATTCTCACTATCAACTAAAGAGCATTTATATAACAGGAGCTGTAGTTTGTATCAGCTTCTTAAGCAGATTTGAACTACGTATGGTCCGTATGAGTAGGAAACACAGTTATTTTTTTCAGGGCATGCTCCTGGTTCTTGATGTATTTTAGACTCTGGAAAGAAGAGCTTGCTTCTTGCGTTAAAACAGATTGTGTTTCAGGGATGAGAACTCTGGTCTGAATTTCCCTTCAGAAACGGAGTTAAACCCCATGATCTGTGTCTTCCTACAAGCAAGAGTTCATTTTTGGCAAATCCAGTGAATTTTGGGCTCAAATGATTTTACACAGTACATGAACCCAACGCGATTCTCACTATTAACTAAAGAGCATTTATGTAAGAGAAGCTGTGGTTTGTTTCAGTTTCATAAGCAGAGTTGAATTACATATGGTCTTTATGGTAGGAAACACAGTTCTTTTTTTCAAGTCATGTTCATGGTTTTGCTGTATTTTAGATTCTGGAAAGAAGACCTTGCTTCTTACGGTAAAACAAATTGTGTTTCCTGGATGAGTACTCTGGTCTGAATTTAACATCAGAAATGGAGTTAAACCCCAGGATCTTTTTCTTCCTAAAAGCAACAGTTCATTTCTGGAAAACCCAGTGAATTTTGGTCTCAAATGATTTTACACAGTACATGAACCCAACGCAATTCTCATTATTATCTAAAGAGCAATTATATAAGAGGAGCTGTGGTTTGTTTCAGTTTCATAAGCAGGGTTGAATTACATATGGTCCTTGTGAGTACGAATCACAGTTCTTTATTTCTGGGCATGCTCATGATTCTTGCTGAATTGGAGACGCTGGAAAGAAAAGCTTGCTTTTTGCATTTAAACAGAATGTGTTTCATGGATGAGAACTCTGTTCTGAATTTCCCTTCAGAAACGGAGTTACACCCCAGTATCTGTGTCTTCCTACAAGCAAGAGTCCATTTCTGGAAAACCCAGTGAATTTTGGGATTAAATTATTTTACACAGTTCATGAACACAACGCTATTGCCTCTATTAACAAAAGAGCATTTATGTAATTGGAGCTGTGTTTTGTTTCAGTTTCATAAGCAGAGTTGAATTACATAGGGTCCTTATGAGTAGGAAACACAGTCTTTTTTTCAGAGCATGCTCATGGTTCTTGCTGTAATGGAGACGCTGGAAAGAAGAGCTTGCTTCTTGCGTTATATCAGACTGGGTTACATGGATGAGAACAGTGGTCTTAATTTCCCTTCAGAAACAGAGTTAAACACCAGGATCTGTGTCTTCCTACAAGCAAGAGTACATTTCTGGAAAACCCAGTGAATTTTGGGTTCAAATGATTTCACACAGTTCATGAACCGAACGTGATTCTCATTATTAACTTAAGAGCATTTATGTAAGAGGAGCTGTGGTTTGTTTCAGTTTCATAAGCAGAGTTGAATTACATATGGTCCTTATGAGTAGGAAACACAGTTCTTTTTTTCAGGTCATGCTCATGGTTCTTGCTGTATTTCAGATTCTGAAAAGAAGACCTCGCTTCTTACTTAAAACAAATTGTGTTTCAGGGATGAGATTTCTGGTCTGAATTTCCCTTCAGAAACGGAGTTACACGCCAAGATCTGTGTCTTCCTACAAGCAAGAGTTCATTTCTGGAAAACCCAGTGGATTTTGGGCTCAAATGATTATACACAGTTCATGAACCCAACGCGATTCTCACTATTAACTTAAGAGCATTTATGTAAGAGGAGCTGTGGTATGTTTCAGTTTCATAAGCAGAGTTGAATTACATAATGTCCTTATGAGTAGGAAACACAGTTCTTTTTTTCTGGACATGCTCATGATTCTTGGTTTATTGGAGACCCGGGAAAGAAGAGCTTTCTTCTTGCGTTAAATCAGAGTGTGTTTAATGGATGAGAACTCTGGTCTGAATTTCCCTTCAGAAACGGAGTTAAACCCCATGATCTGTGTCTTCCTACAAGGAAGAGTTAATTTCTGGTAAATCAAGTGAATTATCAGCTCAAATGATTTTACACAGTTCTAGAACCCAACACTATTATCACTATTAACTAAAGAGCATTTATGTAAGAGGAGCTGTGTTCTATATAAATTTCATTAGCAGAGTTGAACTACATATGGTCCGTATGGGTAGGAAACAGAGTTCTTTTATTCTGGGAATGCTCTTGATTCTTGCTGTATTGGAGACGCTGGAAAGAAGAGCATGCTTATTGCATTTAAACAGAATGTTTTTGATGGATGAGAACTCGTGTCTAAATTTCCCTTCAGAAACGGAGTTACACACCAGGAACTGTGTCTTCCTTCAATCAAGAGTTCATTTCTGGAAAACCCAGTGAATTTTGGGCTCAAATGATTTTACACAGTTCATGAACCCAAAGCGATTCTCACTATTAAGTAAAGAGCATTTATGTAAGAGGAGCTGTGGTTTGTTTCAGTTTCATAAGCAGAGTTGAATTACTTATGGTCTTTATGAGTAGGAAACACAGTTCTTTTTTTCAGGCCATGCTCATGGTTCTTGCTGTATTTTAGAATCGGGAAAGAAGACCTTGCTTCTTATGTTAAAACAGATTGTGTTTCAGGGATGAGAATTCTGGTCTGAATTTCCCTTCAGAAACGGAGTTAAACACCAGGATCTGTGTCTTCCTACAAGCAAGAGTTCATTTCTGGAAAACCCAGTGAATTTTGGGCTAAAATGATTTTACACAGTTCATGAACCCAACCCGATTCTCACTATTAACTTAAGAGCATTTATGTAAGAGGAGCTGTGGTTTATTTCAGTTTCATAAGCCGAGTTGTATTACATATGGTCCTTATGAGTAGGAATCACAGTTCTTTATTTCTGGGCATGCTCATGATTCCTGCTGTATTGGAGACGCAGGAAACAAGAGCTTGCTCTTTGCATTTAAACAGAATGTGTTTCATGGATGAGAACTCTGTTCTGAATTTCCCTTCAGAAACGGAGTTACAGCCCAGTATCTGTGTCTTCCTACAAGCAAGAGTCCATTTCTGGAAAACCCAGTGAATTTTGGGATTAAATTATTTTACACAGTTCATGAACCCAACGCGATTGCCTCTATTAACAAAAGAGCATTTATGTAATTGGAGCTGTGTTTTGTTTCAGTTTCATAAGCAGAGTTGAATTACATATGGTCCTTATGAGTAGGAAACACAGTCTTTTTTTCAGAGCATGCTCATGGTTCTTGCTGTATTGGAGACACTGGAAAGAAGAGCCTGCTTCTTGCACTAAAACAGGGTGTGTTTCATGGATGAGAACTCTGGTCTGAATTTCCCTTCAGAAACAGAGTTAAACCCCATGATCTGTGTCTTCCTACAAGCAAGAGTTCATTTCTGGAAAACCCAGTGAATTTTGGGCTAAAATGATTTTACACAGTTCATGAAACCAACGCGATTTTCACTATTAACTTAAGAGCATTTATGTAAGAGGAGCTGTGGTTTATTTCAGTTTCATAAGCCGAGTTGTATTACATATGGTCCTTATGAGTAGGAATCACAGTTCTTTATTTCTGGGCATGCTCATAATTCTTGCTGTATTGGAGACGCTGGAAAGAAGAGCTTGCTTTTTGCATTTAAACAGAATGTGTTTCATGGATGAGAACTCTGTTCTGAATTTCGCTTTAGAAACGGAGTTACACCCCAGGATCTGTGTCTTGCTACAAGCAAGAGTTCATTTCTGGAAAACCCAGTGAATTTTGGGCTCAAATGATTTTGCACAGTTCTAGAACCCAACGCGATTCTCACTATCAACTAAAGAGCATTTATATAACAGGAGCTGTAGTTTGTATCAGCTTCTTAAGCAGATTTGAACTACGTATGGTCAGTATGAGTAGGAAACACAGTTATTTTTTCAGGGCATGCTCCTGGTTCTTGATGTATTTTAGACTCTGGAAAGAAGAGCTTGCTTCTTGCGTTAAAACAGATTGTGTTCAGGGATGAGAACTCTGGTCTGATTTTCCCTTCAGAAACGGAGTTAAACCCCATGATCTGTGTCTTCCTACAAGCAAGAGTTCATTTTTGGCAAATCCAGTGAATTTTGGGCTCAAATGATTTTACACAGTACATGAACCCAACGCGATTCTCACTATTAACTAAAGAGCATTTATGTAAGAGAAGCTGTGGTTTGTTTCAGTTTCATAAGCAGAGTTGAATTACATATGGTCTTTATGAGTAGGAAACACAGTTCTTTTTTTCAAGTCATGTTCATGGTTTTGCTGTATTTTAGATTCTGGAAAGAAGACCTTGCTTCTTACGATAAAACAAATTGTGTTTCCTGGATGAGTACTCTGGTCTGAATTTAACATCAGAAATGGAGTTAAACCCCAGGATCTTTTTCTTCCTAAAAGCAACAGTTCATTTCTGGAAAACCCAGTGAATTTTGGTCTCAAATGATTTTACACAGTACATGAACCCAACGCAATTCTCATTATTATCTAAAGAGCAATTATATAAGAGGAGCTGTGGTTTGTTTCAGTTTCATAAGCAGGGTTGAATTACATATGGTCCTTGTGAGTACGAATCACAGTTCTTTATTTCTGGGCATGCTCATGATTCTTGCTGAATTGGAGACGCTGGAAAGAAAAGCTTGCTTTTTGCATTTAAACAGAATGTGTTTCATGGATGAGAACTCTGTTCTGAATTTCCCTTCAGAAACGGAGTTACACCCCAGTATCTGTGTCTTCCTACAAGCAAGAGTCCATTTCTGGAAAACCCAGTGAATTTTGGGATTAAATTATTTTACACAGTTCATGAACACAACGCTATTGCCTCTATTAACAAAAGAGCATTTATGTAATTGGAGCTGTGTTTTGTTTCAGTTTCATAAGCAGAGTTGAATTACATAGGGTCCTTATGAGTAGGAAACACAGTCTTTTTTTCAGAGCATGCTCATGGTTCTTGCTGTAATGGAGACGCTGGAAAGAAGAGCTTGCTTCTTGCGTTACATCAGACTGGGTTACATGGATGAGAACAGTGGTCTTAATTTCCCTTCAAAAACAGAGTTAAACACCAGGATCTGTGTCTTCCTACAAGCAAGAGTACATTTCTGGAAAACCCAGTGAATTTTGGGTTCAAATGATTTCACACAGTTCATGAACCGAACGTGATTCTCATTATTAACTTAAGAGCATTTATGTAAGAGGAGCTGTGGTTTGTTTCAGTTTCATAAGCAGAGTTGAATTACATATGGTCCTTATGAGTAGGAAACACAGTTCTTTTTTTCAGGTCATGCTCATGGTTCTTGCTGTATTTCAGATTCTGAAAAGAAGACCTCGCTTCTTACTTAAAACAAATTGTGTTTCAGGGATGAGATTTCTGGTCTGAATTTCCCTTCAGAAACGGAGTTACACGCCAAGATCTGTGTCTTCCTACAAGCAAGAGTTCATTTCTGGAAAACCCAGTGGATTTTGGGCTCAAATGATTTTACACAGTTCATGAACCCAACGCGATTCTCACTATTAACTTAAGAGCATTTATGTAAGAGGAGCTGTGGTATGTTTCAGTTTCATAAGCAGAGTTGATTACATAATGTCCTTATGAGTAGGAAACACAGTTCTTTTTTTCTGGGAATGCTCATGATTCTTGGTTTATTGGAGACCCGGGAAAGAAGAGCTTTCTTCTTGCGTTAAATCAGAGTGTGTTTAATGGATGAGAACTCTGGTCTGAATTTCCCTTCAGAAACGGAGTTAAACCCCATGATCTGTGTCTTCCTACAAGCAAGAGTTCATTTCTGGAAAACCCAGTGAATTTTGGGCTAAAATGATTTTACACAGTTCATGAACCCAACGCGATTCTCACTATTAACTTAAGAGCATTTATGTAAGAGGAGCTGTGGTTTATTTCAGTTTCATAAGCCGAGTTGTATTACATATGGTCCTTATGAGTAGGAATCACAGTTCTTTATTTCTGGGCATGCTCATAATTCTTGCTGTATTGGAGACGCTGGAAAGAAGAGCTTGCTTTTTGCATTTAAACAGAATGTGTTTCATGGATGAGAACTCTGTTCTGAATTTCGCTTTAGAAACGGAGTTACACCCCAGGATCTGTGTCTTGCTACAAGCAAGAGTTCATTTCTGGAAAACCCAGTGAATTTTGGGCTCAAATGATTTTGCACAGTTCTAGAACCCAACGCGATTCTCACTATCAACTAAAGAGCATTTATATAACAGGAGCTGTAGTTTGTATCAGCTTCTTAAGCAGATTTGAACTACGTATGGTCCGTATGAGTAGGAAACACAGTTCTTTTTTTCAGGTCATGCTCATGGTTCTTGCTGTATTTCAGATTCTGAAAAGAAGACCTCGCTTCTTACTTAAAACAAATTGTGTTTCAGGGATGAGATTTCTGGTCTGAATTTCCCTTCAGAAACGGAGTTACACGCCAAGATCTGTGTCTTCCTACAAGCAAGAGTTCATTTCTGGAAAACCCAGTGGATTTTGGGCTCAAATGATTTTACACAGTTCATGAACCCAACGCGATTCTCACTATTAACTTAAGAGCATTTATGTAAGAGGAGCTGTGGTATGTTTCAGTTTCATAAGCAGAGTTGAATTACATAATGTCCTTATGAGTAGGAAACACAGTTCTTTTTTTCTGGGAATGCTCATGATTCTTGGTTTATTGGAGACCCGGGAAAGAAGAGCTTTCTTCTTGCGTTAAATCAGAGTGTGTTTAATGGATGAGAACTCTGGTCTGAATTTCCCTTCAGAAACGGAGTTAAACCCCATGATCTGTGTCTTCCTACAAGGAAGAGTTCATTTCGGGTAAATCAAGTGAATTATCAGCTCAAATGATTTTACACAGTTCTAGAACCCAACACTATTATCACTATTAACTAAAGAGCATTTATGTAAGAGGGGCTGTGTTCTATATCAATTTCATTAGCAGAGTTGAACTACATATGGTCCGTATGGGTAGGAAACAGAGTTCTTTTATTCTGGGAATGCTCTTGATTCTTGCTGTATTGGAGACGCTGGAAAGAAGAGCATGCTTCTTGCATTTAAACAGAATGTTTTTCATGGATGAGAACTCTGGTCTAAATTTCCCTTCAGAAACGGAGTTACACACCAGGAACTGTGTCTTCCTTCAAACAAGAGTTCATTTTTGGAAAACCCAGTGAATTTTGGACTCAAATGATTTTGCACAGTTCTAGAACCCAACGCGATTCTCACTATCAACTAAAGAGCATTTATATAACAGGAGCTGTAGTTTGTATCAGCTTCTTAAGCAGATTTGAACTACGTATGGTCCGTATGAGTAGGAAACACAGTTATTTTTTTCAGGGCATGCTCCTGGTTCTTGATGTATTTTAGACTCTGGAAAGAAGAGCTTGCTTCTTGCGTTAAAACAGATTGTGTTTCAGGGATGAGAACTCTGGTCTGAATTTCCCTTCAGAAACGGAGTTAAACCCCATGATCTGTGTCTTCCTACAAGCAAGAGTTCATTTTTGGCAAATCCAGTGAATTTTGGGCTCAAATGATTTTACACAGTACATGAACCCAACGCGATTCTCACTATTAACTAAAGAGCATTTATGTAAGAGAAGCTGTGGTTTGTTTCAGTTTCATAAGCAGAGTTGAATTACATATGGTCTTTATGAGTAGGAAACACAGTTCTTTTTTTCAAGTCATGTTCATGGTTTTGCTGTATTTTAGATTCTGGAAAGAAGACCTTGCTTCTTACGGTAAAACAAATTGTGTTTCCTGGATGAGTACTCTGGTCTGAATTTAACATCAGAAATGGAGTTAAACCCCAGGATCTTTTTCTTCCTAAAAGCAACAGTTCATTTCTGGAAAACCCAGTGAATTTTGGTCTCAAATGATTTTACACAGTACATGAACCCAACGCAATTCTCATTATTATCTAAAGAGCAATTATATAAGAGGAGCTGTGGTTTGTTTCAGTTTCATAAGCAGGGTTGAATTACATATGGTCCTTGTGAGTACGAATCACAGTTCTTTATTTCTGGGCATGCTCATGATTCTTGCTGAATTGGAGACGCTGGAAAGAAAAGCTTGCTTTTTGCATTTAAACAGAATGTGTTTCATGGATGAGAACTCTGTTCTGAATTTCCCTTCAGAAACGGAGTTACACCCCAGTATCTGTGTCTTCCTACAAGCAAGAGTCCATTTCTGGAAAACCCAGTGAATTTTGGGATTAAATTATTTTACACAGTTCATGAACACAACGCGATTGCCTCTATTAACAAAAGAGCATTTATGTAATTGGAGCTGTGTTTTGTTTCAGTTTCATAAGCAGAGTTGAATTACATAGGGTCCTTATGAGTAGGAAACACAGTCTTTTTTTCAGAGCATGCTCATGGTTCTTGCTGTAATGGAGACGCTGGAAAGAAGAGCTTGCTTCTTGCGTTATATCAGACTGGGTTACATGGATGAGAACAGTGGTCTTAATTTCCCTTCAGAAACAGAGTTAAACACCAGGATCTGTGTCTTCCTACAAGCAAGAGTACATTTCTGGAAAACCCAGTGAATTTTGGGTTCAAATGATTTCACACAGTTCATGAACCGAACGTGATTCTCATTATTAACTTAAAAGCATTTATTTAAGAGGAGCTGTGGTTTGTTTCAGTTTCATAAGCAGAGTTGAATTACATATGGTCCTTATGAGTAGGAAACACAGTTCTTTTTTTCAGGTCATGCTCATGGTTCTTGCTGTATTTCAGATTCTGAAAAGAAGACCTTGCTTCTTACTTAAAACAAATTGTGTTTCAGGGATGAGATTTCTGGTCTGAATTTCCCTTCAGAAACGGAGTTACACGCCAAGATCTGTGTCTTCCTACAAGGAAGAGTTCATTTCTGGTAAATCAAGTGAATTATCAGCTCAAATGATTTTACACAGTTCTAGAACCCAACACTATTATCACTATTAACTAAAGAGCATTTATGTAAGAGGAGCTGTGTTCTATATCAATTTCATTAGCAGAGTTGAACTACATATGGTCCGTATGGGTAGGAAACAGAGTTCTTTTATTCTGGGAATGCTCTTGATTCTTGCTGTATTGGAGACGCTGGAATGAAGAGCATGCTTCTTGCATTTAAACAGAATGTTTTTCATGGATGAGAACTCTGGTCTAAATTTCCCTTCAGAAACGGAGTTACACACCAGGAACTGTGTCTTCCTTCAAACAAGAGTTCATTTTTAGAAAACCCAGTGAATTTTGGGCTCAAATGATTTTACACAGTTCATGAACCCAAAGCGATTCTCACTATTAAGTAAAGAGCATTTATGTAAGAGGAGCTGTGGTTTGTTTCAGTTTCATAAGCAGAGTTGAATTACATATGGTCCTTATGAATAGGAAACACAGTTCTTTTTTTCAGGCCATGCTCATCGTTCTTGCTGTATTTTAGATTCTGGAAAGAAGACCTTGCTTCTTACGTTAAAACAGATTGTGTTTCAGGGATGAGAATTCTGGTCTGAATTTCCCTTCAGAAACGGAGTTAAACACCAGGATCTGTGTCTTCCTACAAGCAAGAGTTCATTTCTGGAAAACCCAGTGAATTTTGGGCTCAAATGATTTTACACAGTTCATTAACCCAACGCGATTCTCACTATTTACTTAAGAGCATTTATGTAAGAGGAGCTGTGGTTTGTTTTAGTTTCATAAGCAGCGTTGAATTACATAAGGTCCTTAGGAGTAGGAAACACAGTTCTTTTTTTCTGGGCATGCTCATGATTCTTGCTGTATTGGAGACCCGGGAAAGAAGAGCTTGCTTCTTGCGTTAAATCAGAGTGTGTTTCATGGATGAGAACTCTGGTCTGAATATCCCTTCAGAAACGGAGTTAAACACCATGATCTGTGTTTTCCTACAAGCAAGAGTTCATTTCTGGTAAACCAAGTGAATTTTCGGCTCAAAGGTTTTTGCACAGTTCTAGAACCCAACGCGATTATCACTATTAACTAAAGAGGATTTATGTAAGAGGAGCTGTGTGCTGCATCAGTTTCATAAGCCCAGTTGAATTACATATGGTCCTTATGAGTAGGAAACACAGTTCTTTTTTTCAGGCCATGCTCATGGTTCCTGCTGTTTTTTAGATTCTGGAAAGAAGACCTTGCTTCTTTCGTTAAAACAGATTGTGTTTCAGGGATGAGAATTCTGGTCTGAATTTCACTTCAGAAGCAGAGTTCAACCCCAGGATCTGTGTCTTCCTACAAGCAAGAGATCATTTCTGGAAAACCCAGTGAATTTAGGGCTCAAATGATTTTACACGGTTAATGAACCCAACACGATTCTCACTATTGATTAAAGAGCATTTATGTAAGAGGAGCTGTGGTTTGTATCAGTTTCATAAGCAGAGTTCAACTACATATGGTCCGTATGAGTAGGAAACACAGTTCTTTTTTTCAGGGCAAGCTCATGGTTCTTGCTGTATTTTAGAATCTGGAAAGAAGAGCTTGCTTCTTCAGTTAAAACAGATTGTGTTTCAGGGATGAGAACTCTGGTCTGAATTTCCCTTAGGAAACGGAGTTCAACCCCATGATCTGTGTTTTCCTACAAGCAAGAGTTCATTTCTGGTAAACCAAGAGAATTATCAGCTCAAATGATTTAACACAGTTCTAGAACCCAACACTATGATCACTATTAACTAAACAGCATTTATGTAAGAGGAGCTGTGTTCTATATCAATTTCATTAGCAGAGTTGAACTACATATGGTCCGTATGGGTAGGAAACAGAGTTCTTTTATTCTGGGAATGCTCTTGATTCTTGCTGTATTGGAGACGCTGGACAGAAGAGCTTGCTTCTTGCATTTAAACAGAATGTGTTTCATGGATGAGAACTCTGGTCTAAATTTCCCTTCAGAAACGGAGTTACACGCCAGGATCTGTGTCCTCCTTCAAGCAAGAGTTCATTTCTGGTAAACTAAGTGAATTTTGGACTCAAATGATTTTACACAATTCATGAACCCAAGGCGATTCTCACTATTAACTAAAGAGCATTTATGTAAGAGGAGCTGTGGTTTGTTTCAGTTTCATAAGCAGAGTTGAATTACATATGTTCCTTATGAGTAGGAAACACAGTTCTTTTTTTCAGGCCATGCTCATGGTTCTTGCTGTATTTTAGATTCTGGAAAGAAGACCTTGCTTCTTACGTTAAAAGAGATTGTGTTTCAAGGATGAGAGCTCTGGTCTGAATTTCCCTTCAGAAACGGAGTTACACCCCAGGAACTGTGTCTTCCTTCAAGCAGGAGTTCATTTTTGGAAAACCCAGTGAATTTTGGACTCAAATGATTTTACACAATTCATGAACCCAAGGCGATTCTCACTATTAACTAAAGAGCATTTATGTAAGAGGAGCTGTGGTTTGTTTCAGTTTCATAAGCAGAGTTGAATTACATATGGTCCTTATGAGTAGGAAACACAGTTCTTTTTTTCAGGCCATGCTCATGGTTCTTCCTGTATTTTAGATTCTGGAAAGAAGACCTTGCTTCTTACGTTAAAACAGATTGTGTTTCAGGGATGAGAATTCTGGTCTGAATTTCCCTTCAGAAACGGAGTTAAACACCAGGATCTGTGTCTTCCTACAATCAAGAGTTCATTTCTGGAAAACCCAGTGAATTTTGGGCTCAAATGATTTTACACAGTTCATGAACCCAAGGCGATTCTCACTATTAACTAAAGAGCATTTATGTAAGAGGAGCTGTGTTCTGCATCAGTTTCATAAGCCCAGTTGAATTACATATGGACCGTTTGAGTAGGAAACAGAGTTCTTTTATTCTGGCAATGCTCTTGATTCTTGCTGTATTGGAGACGCTGGAAAAAAGAGCTTGCTTCTTGCGTTAAATCCGACTTTGTTTCATGGAAGAGAGCAGTGGTCTGAATTTCCCTTCAGAAACGGAGGTAAAACCCCAGGATCTGTGTCTTCCTACAAGCAAGAGTTCATTTCTGGGAAACCAATTGAATTTTGGGCTCTAATGATTTTTTGCAGTTCACCAACCGAAACCGATTCCCACTATTAACTAAAGAGCATTTATGTAAGTGGAGCTGTGGTTTGTATCAATTTCATAAGAAGAGTTGAACTACATATGGTCCGTATGAGTAGGAAACACAGTTCTTTTTTTTCACGGCATGCTCATGGTTCTTGCTGTATTGGAGATGCTGGAAAGAAGACCTTGCTTCTTGCATTAAAACAGGGTGTGTTTCATGGATGAGAACTCTGGTCTGAATATCCCTTCAGAAACGGAGTTAAACCCCATGATCTGTGTTTTCCTACAAGCAAGAGTTCTTTTCTGGTAAACCAAGTGAACTTTCTGCTCAAAGGTTTTTGCACAGTTCTAGAACCAACACGATTATCACTATTAACTAAAGAGGATTTATGTAAGAGGAGCTGTGTTCTGCATCAGTTTCATAAGCCCAGTTGAATTACATATGGTCCTTATGAGTAGGAAACACAGTTCATTTTTTCAGGCCATGCTCATGGTTCTTGCTGTATTTTAGATTCTGGAAAGAAGACCTTGCTTCTTATGTTAAAACAGAATGTGGTTCATGGATGAGAACTCTGGTCTGAATATCCCTTCAGAAACGGAGTTAAACCCCATGATCTGTGTCTTCCTACAAGCCAGAGTTCATTTCTGGTAAACCAAGTGAATTATCAGCTCAAATGATTTTACACAGTTCTAGAACCCAACACTATTATCACTATTAACTAAAGAGCATTTATGTAAGAGGAGCTCTGTTCTATATCAATTTCATTAGCAGAGTTGAACTACATATGGTCTGTATGGGTAGGAAACAGAGTTCTTTTATTCTGGGAATGCTCTTGATTCTTGCTGTATTGGAGACGCTGGAAAGAAGAGCTTGCTTCTTGCATTTAAACAGAATGTGTTTCATGGATGAGAACTCTGGTCTAAATTTCCCTTCAGAAACGGAGTTACACGCCAGGATCTGAGTCCTCCTTCAAGCAAAAGTTCATTTCTGGATAACCAGTGAATTTTGGACTCAAATGATTTTACACAATTCATGAACCCAAGGCGATTCTCACTATTAACTAAAGAGCATTTATGTAAGAGGAGCTGTGGTTTGTACCAGTTTCATAAGCAGAGTTGAATTACATATGACCCTTATGAGTAGGAAACACAGTTATTTTTTTCTGGTCATGCTCATGATTCTTGCTTTATTGTAGACGCTGGACAGAAGAGCTTTCTTCTAGTGTTAAATCAGAGTGTGTTTCATGGATGAGAACTCTGGTCTGAATTTCCCTTCAGAAACGTAGTAAAACCCCATGATCTGTGATATCCTACAAGCCAGAGTTCATTTCTGGTAAACCAAGTGAATTATCAGCTCAAATGATTTTACACAGTTCTAGAACCCAACACTATTATCACTATTAACTAAAGAACATTTATGTAAGAGGAGCTGTGTTCTATATCAATTTCATTAGCAGAGTTGAACTACATATGGTCCGTATGGGTAGGAAACAGAGTTCTTTTATTCTGGCAATGCTCTTGATTCTTGCTGTATTGGAGACGCTGGAAAGTAGAGCTTGCTTCTTGCATTTAAACAGAATGTGTTTCATGGATGAGAATTCTGGTCTAAATTTCCCTTCTGATAAGGAGTTACACCCCAGGATCTGTGTCTTCCTTCAAGCAAGAGTTCATTTCTGGAAAACCCAGTGAATTTTGGGCTCAAATGATTTTACACAGTTCATGAACCCAAGGCGATTCTCACTATTAAGTAAAGAGCATTTATGTTAGATGAGCTGTGGTTTGTTTCAGTTTCATAAGCAGAGTTGTATTACATATGGTCCTTATGAGTAGGAAACACAGTTCTTTTTTTCAGGCCATGCTCATGGTTCTTGCTGTATTTTAGATTCTGGAAAGAAGACCTTGATTCATACGTTAAAACAGATTGTGTTTCAGGGATGAGAATTCTGGTCTGAATTTCCCTTCAGAAACGGAGTTAAACACCAGGATCTGTGTCTTCCTACAAGCAAGAGTTCATTTCTGGAAAACCCAGTGAATTTTGGGCTCAAATGATTTTACACAGTTCATGAACCCAACGCGATTCTCACTATTAACTAAAGAATAATTATGTAAGAGGAGCTGTGGTTTGTTTCAGTTTCATAACCAGGGTTGAATTACATATGGTCCTTATGAGTAGGAAACAGAGTTCTTTTTTTCTGTGCATGCTCTTGATTCTTGCTCTATTGGAGACGCTGGAAAAAAGAGCTTGCTTCTTGCGTTAAATCCGACTTTGTTTCATGGAAGAGAACAGTGGTCTGAATTTCCCTTCAGAAACGGAGGTAAAACCCCAGGATCTGTGTCTTCCTACAAGCAAGAGTTCATTTCTGGGAAACCAATTGAATTTTGGGCTCTTATGATTTTTTGCAGTTCACCAACCGAAACCGATTAGCACTATTAATTAAAGAGCATTTATGTAAGTGGAGCTGTGGTTTGTATCAATTTCATAAGAAGAGTTGAACTACATATGGTCCGTATGAGTAGGAAACACAGTTCTTTTTTTTCACGGCATGCTCATGGTTCTTGCTGTATTGGAGATGCTGGAAAGAAGACCTTGCTTCTTGCATTAAAACAGGGTGTGTTTCATGGATGAGAACTCTGGTCTGAATATCCCTTCAGAAACGGAGTTAAACCCCATGATCTGTGTTTTCCTACAAGCAAGAGTTCTTTTCTGGTAAACCAAGTGAACTTTCTGCTCAAAGGTTTTTGCACAGTTCTAGAACCAACACGATTATCACTATTAACTAAAGAGGATTTATGTAAGAGGAGCTGTGGTTTGTTTCAGTTTCATAAGCAGAGTTGAATTACATATGACCCTTATGAGTAGGAAACACAGTTATTTTTTTCTGGTCATGCTCATGATTCTTGCTTTATTGTAGACGCTGGACAGAAGAGCTTTCTTCTAGTGTTAAATCAGAGTGTGTTTCATGGATGAGAACTCTGGTCTGAATTTCCCTTCAGAAACGGAGTAAAACCCCATGATCTGTGTCATCCTACATGCCAGAGTTCATTTCTGGTAAACCAAGTGAATTATCAGCTCAAATGATTTTACACAGTTCTAGAAACCAACACTGTTATCACTATTAACTAAAGAGCATTTATGTAAGAGGAGCTGTGTTCTATATCAATTTCATTAGCACAGTTGAACTACATATGGTCCGTATGGGTAGGAAACAGAGTTCTTTTATTCTGGGAATGCTCTTGATTCTTGCTGTATTGGAGACGCTGGAAAGAAGAGCTTGCTTCTTGCATTTAAACAGAATGTGTTTCATGGATGAGAACTCTGGTCTAAATTTCCCTTCAGAAACGGAGTTACACGCCAGGATTTGAGTCCTCCTTCAAGCAAAAGTTCATTTCTGGATAACCCAGTGAATTTTGGACTCAAATGATTTTACACAATTCATGAACCCAAGGCGATTCTCACTATTAACTAAAGAGCATTTATGTAAGAGGAGCTGTGGTTTGTTTCAGTTTCATAAGCAGAGTTGAATTACATATGACCCTTATGAGTAGGAAACACAGTTATTTTTTTCTGGTCATGCTCATGATTCTTGCTTTATTGTAGACGCTGGACAGAAGAGCTTTCTTCTAGTGTTAAATCAGAGTGTGTTTCATGGATGAGAATTCTGGTCTGAATTTCCCTTCAGAAACGTAGTAAAACCCCATGATCTGTGTCATCCTACAAGCCAGAGTTCATTTCTGGTAAACCAAGTGAATTATCAGCTCAAATGATTTTACACAGTTCTAGAACCCAACACTGTTATCACTATTAACTAAAGAGCATTTATGTAAGAGGAGCTGTGTTCTATATCAATTTCATTAGCAGAGTTGAACTACATATGGTCCGTATGGGTAGGAAACAGAGTTCTTTTATTCTGGCAATGCTCTTGATTCTTGCTGTATTGGAGAGGCTGGAAAGTAGAGCTTGCTTCTTGCATTTAAACAGAATGTGTTTCATGGATGAGAACTCTGGTCTAAATTTCCCTTCTGATACGGAGTTACACCCCAGGATCTGTGTCTTCCTTCAAGCAAGAGTTCATTTCTGGAAAACCCAGTGAATTTTGGGCTCAAATGATTTTACACAGTTCATGAACCCAAGGCGATTCTCACTATTAAGTAAAGAGCATTTATGTTAGAGGAGCTGTGGTTTGTTTCAGTTTCATAAGCAGAGTTGTATTACATATGGTCCTTATGAGTAGGAAACACAGTTCTTTTTTTCAGGTCATGCTCATGGTTCTTGCTGTATTTTAGATTCTGGAAAGAAGACCTTGATTCATACGTTAAAACAGATTGTGTTTCAGGGATGAGAATTCTGGTCTGAATTTCCCTTCAGAAACGGAGTTAAACACCAGGGTCTGTGTCTTCCTACAAGCAAGAGTTAATTTCTGGAAAACCCAGTGAATTTTGGGCTCAAATGATTTTACACAGTTCATGAACCCAACGCGATTCTCACTATTAACTAAAGAGTAATTATGTAAGAGGAGCTGTGGTTTGTTTCAGTTTCATAACCAGGGTTGAATTACATATGGTCCTTATGAGTAGGAAACAGAGTTCTTTTTTTCTGTGCATGCTCATGATTCTTGCTCTATTGGAGACGCTGGAAAAAAGAGCTTGCTTCTTGCGTTAAATCCGACTTTGTTTCATGGAAGAGAACAGTGGTCTGAATTTCTCTTCAGAAACGGAGGTAAAACCCCAGGATCTGTGTCTTCCTACAAGCAAGAGTTCATTTCTGGGAAACCAATTGAATTTTGGGCTCTAATGATTTTTTGCAGTTCACCAACCAAAACCGATTCCCACTATTAACTAAAGAGCATTTATGTAAGTGGAGCTGTGGTTTGTATCAATTTCATAAGAAGAGTTGAACTACATATGGTCCGTATGAGTAGGAAACACAGTTCTTTTTTTTCACATCATGCTCATGGTTCTTGCTGTATTGGAGATGCTGGAAAGAAGACCTTGCTTCTTGCATTAAAACAGGGTGTGTTTCATGGATGAGAACTCTGGTCTGAATATCCCTTCAGAAACGGAGTTAAACCCCATGATCTCTGTTTTCCTACAAGCAAGAGTTCTTTTCTGGTAAACCAAGTGAACTTTCTGCTCAAAGGTTTTTGCACAGTTCTAGAACCAACACGATTATCACTATTAACTAAAGAGGATTTATGTAAGAGGAGCTGTGTTCTGCATCAGTTTCATAAGCCCAGTTGAATTACATATGGTCCTTATGAGTAGGAAACACACTTCATTTTTTCAGGCCATGCTGAAAGATTCTGGAAAGAATTAGATTCTGGAAAGAAGACCTTGCTTCTTACGTTAAAACAGATTGTGTTTCAGGGTTGAGAATTCTGGTCTGAATTTCCCTTCACAAGCACAGGTCAACCCCAGGATCTGTGTCTTCCTACAAGCAAGAGATCATTTCTGGAAGACCCAGTGAATTTTGAGCTCAAATGATTTTACACGGTTAATGAACCCACGCGATTCTCACTATTGATTAAAGAGCATTTATGTAAGAGGAGCTGTGGTTTGTATCAGTTTCATAAGCAGAGTTCAACTACATATGGTCCGTATAGTAGGAAACACAGTTCTTTTTTTCTGGGAATGCTCATGATTCTTGCTGTATTGGAGACTCTGGAAAGAAGAGCTTGCTTCTTGCATTTAAACAGAATGTGGTTCATGGATGAGAACTCTGGTCTGAATATCCCTTCAGAAACGTAGTTAAACCCCATGATCTGTTTCTTCCTACAAGCCAGAGTTCATTTCTGGTAAACCAAGTGAATTATCAGCTCAAATGATTTTACACAGTTCTAGAACCCAACACTATTATCACTATTAACTAAACAGCATTTATGTAAGAGGAGCTGTGTTCTATATCAATTTCATTAGCAGAGTTGAACTACATATGGTCCGTATGGGTAGGAAACAGAGTTCTTTTATTTTGGGAATGCTCTTGATTCTTGCTGTATTGGAGACGCTTGAAAGAAGAGCTTGCTTCTTGCATTTAAACAGAATGTGTTTCATGGATGAGAACTCTGGTCTAAATTTCCCTTCCGAAACGGAGTTACACGCCAGGATCTGAGTCCTCCTTCAAGCAAAAGTTCATTTCTGGATAACCCAGTGAATTTTGGACTCTAATGATTTTACACAATTCATGAACACAAGGCGATTATCACTATTAACTAAAGAGCATTTATGTAAGAGGAGCTGTGGTTTGTTTCAGTTTCATAAGCAGAGTTGAATTACATATGGTCCTTATGAGTAGGAAACACAGTTCTTTTTTTTAGAGCATGCTCATGGTTCTTGCTGTATTTTAGATTCTGGAAAGAGGATCTTGCTTCTTACGTTAAAACAGATTGTGTTTCAGGGATGAGAATTCTGTTCTGAATTTCCCTTCAGAAACGGAGTTAAACACCAGGATCTGTGTCTTCCTACAAGCAAGAGTTCATTTCTGGAAAACACAGTGAATTTTGGGCTCAAATGATTTTAAACAGTTCATGAACCCAACGCGATTCTCACTATTAACTTAAGAGCATTTATGTAAGAGGAGCTGTGGTTTGTTTCAGTTTCATAAGCAGAGTTGAATTGCATAAGCTCCTTATGAGTAGGAAACACAGTTCTTTTTTTCTGGGCATGCTCATGATTCTTGCTGTATTGGAGACCCTGGAAAGAAGAGCTTGCTTCTTGCGTTAAATCAGAGTGTGTTTCATGGATGAGAACTCTGGTCTGAATATCCCTTCAGAAACGGAGTTAAACCCCATGATCTGTGTTTTCCTACAAGAAAGAGTTCATTTCTGGTAAACCAAGTGAATTTTCGGCTCAAAGATTTTTGCACAGTTCTACAACCCAACGCGATTATCACTATTAACTAAAGAGGATTTATGTAAGAGGAGCTGTGTTCTGCATCAGTTTCATAAGCCCAGTTGAATTACATATGGTCCTTATGAGTAGGAAACACAGTTCTTTTTTTCTGGCCATGCTCATGGTTCTTGCTGTATTTTAGATTCTGGAAAGAAGACCTTGCTTCTTACGTTAAAACAAATTGTGTTTCAGGGATGAGAATTCTGGTCTGAATTTCCCTTCAGAAACGGAGTTAAACCCCATGATCTGTGTTTTCCTACAAGCAGGAGTTCATTTCTGGTAAACCAAGTGAATTTTCGGCTCAAAGGTTTTTGCAAGTTCTAGAACCCAACACGATTATCACTATTAACTTAAGAGGATTTATGTAAGAGGAGCTGTGTTCTGCATCAGTTTCATAATCCCAGTTGAATTACATATGGTCCTTATGAGTAGGAAACACAGTTCTTTTTTTCAGGCCATGCTTATGGTTCTTGCTGTCTTTTAGATTCTGGAAAGAAGACCTTGCTTCTTACATTAAAACAGATTGTGTTTCAGGAATGAGAATTCTGGTCTGAATTTCCCTTCAGAAGCAGAGTTCAACCCCAGGATCTGTGTCTTCCTACAAGCAAGAGATCATTTCTGGAAAACCCAGTGAATTTTGGGCTCAAATGATTTTACACGGTTAATGAACACAACGCGATTCTCACTATTGATTAAAGAGCATTTATGTAAGAGGAGCTGTGGTTTGTATCAGTTTCATAAGCAGAGTTCAACTACATATGGTCCGTATGATTAGGAAACACAGTTCTTTTTTTTACAGCATGCTCATGGTTCTTGCTGTATTTTAGAATCTGGAAAGAAGAGCTTGCTTCTTCCGTTAAAACAGATTGTGTTTCAGGGATGAGAACTCTGGTCTGAATTTCCCTTAGGAAACGGAGATAAACCCCATGATCTATGTTTTCCTACAAGCAAGAGTTCATTTCTGGTAAACCAATAGTATTTTGGGCTCAAATGATTTTTGCAGTTCACCAACCCAAACCAATTCCCACTATTAACTAAAGAGCATTTATGTAAGAGGAGCTGTGGTTTGCATCTGTTTCATAAGAAGAGTTGAACTACATATGGTCCGTATGAGTAGGAAACACAGTTCTTTTTTTTACAGCATGCTCATGGTTCTTGCTGTATTGGAGACGCTGGAATAAAGAGCATGCTTCTTGCATTAAAACATGGTGTGTTTCATGGATGAGAACTCTGGTCTGAATTTCCCTTCAGAAACGGAGTTAAACGCCAAGATCTGTGTCTTCCTACAAGCAAGAGTTCATTTCTGGAAAACCCAGTGGATTTTGGGCTCAAATAATTTTACACAGTTCATGAACCCAATGCAATTCTCACTATTAACTTAAGAGCATTTATGTAAGAGGAGCTGTGGTTTGTTTCAGTTTCATAAGAAGAGTTGAATTACATATGACCCTTATGAGTAGGAAACACAGTTCTTTATTTCTGGGCATGCTCATGATTCTTGCTTTATTGGAGACGCTGGACAGAGGAGCTTTCTTCTTGTGTTAAATCAGAGTGTGATTCATGGATGAGAACTCTGGTCTGAATTTCCCTTAAGAAACGGAGTTAAACCCCATGATCTGTGTCATCCTACAAGCCAGAGTTCATTTCTGGTAAACCAAGTGAATTATCAGCTCAAATGATTTTACACAGTTCTAGAACCCAACACTATCATCACTATTAACTAAAGAGCATTTATGTAAGAGGAGCTGTGTTCTATATCAATTTCATTAGCAGAGTTGAACTACATATGGTCCGTATGGGTAGGAAACAGAGTTCTTTTATTCTGGGAATGCTCTTGATTCTTGCTGTATTGGAGACGCTGGAATGAAGAGCATGCTTCTTGCATTTAAACAGAATGTTTTTCATGGATGAGAACTCTGGTCTAAATTTCCCTTCAGAAACGGAGTTACACACCAGGAACTGTGTCTTCCTTCAAACAAAAGTTCATTTTTAGAAAACCCAGTGAATTTTGGGCTCAAATGATTTTACACAGTTCATGAACCCAAAGCGATTCTCACTATTAAGTAAAGAGCATTTATGTAAGAGGAGCTGTGGTTTGTTTCAATTTCATAAGCAGAGTTGAATTACATATGGTCCTTATGAATAGGAAACACAGTTCTTTTTTTCAGGCCATGCTCATCGTTCTTGCTGTATTTTAGATTCTGGAAAGAAGACCTTGCTTCTTACGTTAAAACAGATTGTGTTTCAGGGATGAGAATTCTGGT
This sequence comes from Onychomys arenicola, assembly GCA_949786405.1. Lineage (NCBI taxonomy): Eukaryota > Metazoa > Chordata > Mammalia > Rodentia > Cricetidae > Onychomys > Onychomys arenicola. The sequence continues at coordinate 3,217,175 of CATKUM010000028.1, forward strand.
CTGAATTTCCCTTCAGAAACGGAGTTAAACACCAGGATCTGTGTCTTCCTACAAGCAAGAGTTCATTTCTGGAAAACCCAGTGAATTTTGGGCTCAAATGATTTTACACAGTTCATTAACCCAACGCGATTCTCACTATTTACTTAAGAGCATTTATGTAAGAGGAGCTGTGGTTTGTTTTAGTTTCATAAGCAGCGTTGAATTACATAAGGTCCTTAGGAGTAGGAAACACAGTTCTTTTTTTCTGGGCATGCTCATGATTCTTGCTGTATTGGAGACCCGGGAAAGAAGAGCTTGCTTCTTGCGTTAAATCAGAGTGTGTTTCATGGATGAGAACTCTGGTCTGAATATCCCTTCAGAAACGGAGTTAAACACCATGATCTGTGTTTTCCTACAAGCAAGAGTTCATTTCTGGTAAACCAAGTGAATTTTCGGCTCAAAGGTTTTTGCACAGTTCTAGAACCCAACGCGATTATCACTATTAACTAAAGAGGATTTATGTAAGAGGAGCTGTGTGCTGCATCAGTTTCATAAGCCCAGTTGAATTACATATGGTCCTTATGAGTAGGAAACACAGTTCTTTTTTTCAGGCCATGCTCATGGTTCCTGCTGTTTTTTAGATTCTGGAAATAAGACCTTGCTTCTTACGTTAAAACAGATTGTGTTTCAGGGATGAGAATTCTGGTCTGAATTTCACTTCAGAAGCAGAGTTCAACCCCAGGATCTGTGTCTTCCTACAAGCAAGAGATCATTTCTGGAAAACCCAGTGAATTTAGGGCTCAAATGATTTTACACGGTTAATGAACCCAACACGATTCTCACTATTGATTAAAGAGCATTTATGTAAGAGGAGCTGTGGTTTGTATCAGTTTCATAAGCAGAGTTCAACTACATATGGTCCGTATGAGTAGGAAACACAGTTCTTTTTTTCAGGGCAAGCTCATGGTTCTTGCTGTATTTTAGAATCTGGAAAGAAGAGCTTGCTTCTTCAGTTAAAACAGATTGTGTTTCAGGGATGAGAACTCTGGTCTGAATTTCCCTTAGGAAACGGAGTTCAACCCCATGATCTGTGTTTTCCTACAAGCAAGAGTTCATTTCTGGTAAACCAAGAGAATTATCAGCTCAAATGATTTAACACAGTTCTAGAACCCAACACTATGATCACTATTAACTAAACAGCATTTATGTAAGAGGAGCTGTGTTCTATATCAATTTCATTAGCAGAGTTGAACTACATATGGTCCGTATGGGTAGGAAACAGAGTTCTTTTATTCTGGGAATGCTCTTGATTCTTGCTGTATTGGAGACGCTGGACAGAAGAGCTTGCTTCTTGCATTTAAACAGAATGTGTTTCATGGATGAGAACTCTGGTCTAAATTTCCCTTCAGAAACGGAGTTACACGCCAGGATCTGTGTCCTCCTTCAAGCAAGAGTTCATTTCTGGAAAACCCAGTGAATTTTGGACTCAAATGATTTTACACAATTCATGAACCCAAGGCGATTCTCACTATTAACTAAAGAGCATTTATGTAAGAGGAGCTGTGGTTTGTTTCAGTTTCATAAGCAGAGTTGAATTACATATGGTCCTTATGAGTAGGAAACACAGTTCTTTTTTTCAGGCCATGCTCATAGTTCTTGCTGTATTTTAGATTCTGGAAAGAAGACCTTGCTTCTTACGTTAAAACAGATTGTGTTTCAGGGATGAGAATTCTGGTCTGAATTTCCCTTCAGAAACGGAGTTAAACACCAGGATCTGTGTCTTCCTACAATCAAGAGTTCATTTCTGGAAAACCCAGTGAATTTTGGGCTCAAATGATTTTACACAGTTCATGAACCCAAGGCGATTCTCACTATTAACTAAAGAGCATTTATGTAAGAGGAGCTGTGTTCTGCATCAGTTTCATAAGCCCAGTTGAATTACATATGGACCGTTTGAGTAGGAAACAGAGTTCTTTTATTCTGGCAATGCTCTTGATTCTTGCTGTATTGGAGACGCTGGAAAAAAGAGCTTGCTTCTTGCGTTAAATCCGACTTTGTTTCATGGAAGAGAACAGTGGTCTGAATTTCCCTTCAGAAACGGAGGTAAAACCCCAGGATCTGTGTCTTCCTACAAGCAAGAGTTCATTTCTGGGAAACCAATTGAATTTTGGGCTCTAATGATTTTTTGCAGTTCACCAACCGAAACCGATTCCCACTATTAACTAAAGAGCATTTATGTAAGTGGAGCTGTGGTTTGTATCAATTTCATAAGAAGAGTTGAACTACATATGGTCCGTATGAGTAGGAAACACAGTTCTTTTTTTTCACGGCATGCTCATGGTTCTTGCTGTATTGGAGATGCTGGAAAGAAGACCTTGCTTCTTGCATTAAAACAGGGTGTGTTTCATGGATGAGAACTCTGGTCTGAATATCCCTTCAGAAACGGAGTTAAACCCCATGATCTGTGTTTTCCTACAAGCAAGAGTTCTTTTCTGGTAAACCAAGTGAACTTTCTGCTCAAAGGTTTTTGCACAGTTCTAGAACCAACACGATTATCACTATTAACTAAAGAGGATTTATGTAAGAGGAGCTGTGTTCTGCATCAGTTTCATAAGCCCAGTTGAATTACATATGGTCCTTATGAGTAGGAAACACAGTTCATTTTTTCAGGCCATGCTCATGGTTCTTGCTGTATTTTAGATTCTGGAAAGAAGACCTTGCTTCTTATGTTAAAACAGAATGTGGTTCATGGATGAGAACTCTGGTCTGAATATCCCTTCAGAAACGGAGTTAAACCCCATGATCTGTGTCTTCCTACAAGCCAGAGTTCATTTCTGGTAAACCAAGTGAATTATCAGCTCAAATGATTTTACACAGTTCTAGAACCCAACACTATTATCACTATTAACTAAAGAGCATTTATGTAAGAGGAGCTCTGTTCTATATCAATTTCATTAGCAGAGTTGAACTACATATGGTCTGTATGGGTAGGAAACAGAGTTCTTTTATTCTGGGAATGCTCTTGATTCTTGCTGTATTGGAGACGCTGGAAAGAAGAGCTTGCTTCTTGCATTTAAACAGAATGTGTTTCATGGATGAGAACTCTGGTCTAAATTTCCCTTCAGAAACGGAGTTACACGCCAGGATCTGAGTCCTCCTTCAAGCAAAAGTTCATTTCTGGATAACCAGTGAATTTTGGACTCAAATGATTTTACACAATTCATGAACCCAAGGCGATTCTCACTATTAACTAAAGAGCATTTATGTAAGAGGAGCTGTGGTTTGTACCAGTTTCATAAGCAGAGTTGAATTACATATGACCCTTATGAGTAGGAAACACAGTTATTTTTTTCTGGTCATGCTCATGATTCTTGCTTTATTGTAGACGCTGGACAGAAGAGCTTTCTTCTAGTGTTAAATCAGAGTGTGTTTCATGGATGAGAACTCTGGTCTGAATTTCCCTTCAGAAACGTAGTAAAACCCCATGATCTGTGATATCCTACAAGCCAGAGTTCATTTCTGTTAAACCAAGTGAATTATCAGCTCAAATGATTTTACACAGTTCTAGAACCCAACACTATTATCACTATTAACTAAAGAACATTTATGTAAGAGGAGCTGTGTTCTATATCAATTTCATTAGCAGAGTTGAACTACATATGGTCCGTATGGGTAGGAAACAGAGTTCTTTTATTCTGGCAATGCTCTTGATTCTTGCTGTATTGGAGACGCTGGAAAGTAGAGCTTGCTTCTTGCATTTAAACAGGGTGTGTTTCATGGATGAGAACTCTGGTCTGAATATCCCTTCAGAAACGGAGTTAAACCCCATGATCTGTGTTTTCCTACAAGCAAGAGTTCTTTTCTGGTAAACCAAGTGAACTTTCTGCTCAAAGGTTTTTGCACAGTTCTAGAACCAACACGATTATCACTATTAACTAAAGAGGATTTATGTAAGAGGAGCTGTGTTCTGCATCAGTTTCATAAGCCCAGTTGAATTACATATGGTCCTTATGAGTAGGAAACACAGTTCATTTTTTCAGGCCATGCTCATGGTTCTTGCTGTATTTTAGATTCTGGAAAGAAGTCCTTCCTTCTTACGTTAAAACAGATTGTGTTTCAGGGTTGAGAATTCTGGTCTGAATTTCCCTTCACAAGCACAGGTCAACCCCAGGATCTGTGTCTTCATACAAGCAAGAGATCATTTCTGGAAAACCCAGTGAATTTTGGGCTCAAATGATTTTACACGGTTAATGAACCCAACGCGATTCTCACAATTGATTAAAGAGCATTTATGTAAGAGGAGCTGTGGTTCGTATCAGTTTCATAAGCAGAGTTCAACTACACATGGTCCGTATAGTAGGAAACACAGTTCTTTTTTTCTGGGAATGCTCATGATTCTTGCTGTATTGGAGACTCTGGAAAGAAGAGCTTGCTTCTTGCATTTAAACAGAATGTGGTTCATGGATGAGAACTCTGGTCTAAATTTCCCTTCAGACACGGAGTTACACGCCAGGATTTGAGTCCTCCTTCAAGCAAAAGTTCATTTCTGGATAACCCAGTGAATTTTGGACTCAAATAATTTTACACAATTCATGAACCCAAGGCGATTCTCACTATTAACTAAAGAGCATTTATGTAAGAGGAGCTGTGGTTTGTTTCAGTTTCATAAGCAGAGTTGAATTACATATGACCCTTATGAGTAGGAAACACAGTTATTTTTTTCTGGTCATGCTCATGATTCTTGCTTTATTGTAGACGCTGGACAGAAGAGCTTTCTTCTAGTGTTAAATCAGAGTGTGTTTCATGGATGAGAACTCTGGTCTGAATTTCCCTTCAGAAACGGAGTAAAACCCCATGATCTGTGTCATCCTACATGCCAGAGTTCATTTCTGGTAAACCAAGTGAATTATCAGCTCAAATGATTTTACACAGTTCTAGAAACCAACACTGTTATCACTATTAACTAAAGAGCATTTATGTAAGAGGAGCTGTGTTCTATATCAATTTCATTAGCACAGTTGAACTACATATGGTCCGTATGGGTAGGAAACAGAGTTCTTTTATTCTGGGAATGCTCTTGATTCTTGCTGTATTGGAGACGCTGGAAAGAAGAGCTTGCTTCTTGCATTTAAACAGAATGTGTTTCATGGATGAGAACTCTGGTCTAAATTTCCCTTCAGAAACGGAGTTACACGCCAGGATTTGAGTCCTCCTTCAAGCAAAAGTTCATTTCTGGATAACCCAGTGAATTTTGGACTCAAATGATTTTACACAATTCATGAACCCAAGGCGATTCTCACTATTAACTAAAGAGCATTTATGTAAGAGGAGCTGTGGTTTGTTTCAGTTTCATAAGCAGAGTTGAATTACATATGACCCTTATGAGTAGGAAACACAGTTATTTTTTTCTGGTCATGCTCATGATTCTTGCTTTATTGTAGACGCTGGACAGAAGAGCTTTCTTCTAGTGTTAAATCAGAGTGTGTTTCATGGATGAGAATTCTGGTCTGAATTTCCCTTCAGAAACGTAGTAAAACCCCATGATCTGTGTCATCCTACAAGCCAGAGTTCATTTCTGGTAAACCAAGTGAATTATCAGCTCAAATGATTTTACACAGTTCTAGAACCCAACACTGTTATCACTATTAACTAAAGAGCATTTATGTAAGAGGAGCTGTGTTCTATATCAATTTCATTAGCAGAGTTGAACTACATATGGTCCGTATGGGTAGGAAACAGAGTTCTTTTATTCTGGCAATGCTCTTGATTCTTGCTGTATTGGAGAGGCTGGAAAGTAGAGCTTGCTTCTTGCATTTAAACAGAATGTGTTTCATGGATGAGAACTCTGGTCTAAATTTCCCTTCTGATACGGAGTTACACCCTTGGATCTGTGTCTTCCTTCAAGCAAGAGTTCATTTCTGGAAAACCCAGTGAATTTTGGGCTCAAATGATTTTACACAGTTCATGAACCCAAGGCGATTCTCACTATTAAGTAAAGAGCATTTATGTTAGAGGAGCTGTGGTTTGTTTCAGTTTCATAAGCAGAGTTGTATTACATATGGTCCTTATGAGTAGGAAACACAGTTCTTTTTTTCAGGTCATGCTCATGGTTCTTGCTGTATTTTAGATTCTGGAAAGAAGACCTTGATTCATACGTTAAAACAGATTGTGTTTCAGGGATGAGAATTCTGGTCTGAATTTCCCTTCAGAAACGGAGTTAAACACCAGGATCTGTGTCTTCCTACAATCAAGAGTTCATTTCTGGAAAACCCAGTGAATTTTGGGCTCAAATGATTTTACACAGTTCATGAACCCAAGGCGATTCTCACTATTAACTAAAGAGTAATTATGTAAGAGGAGCTGTGGTTTGTTTCAGTTTCATAACCAGGGTTGAATTACATATGGTCCTTATGAGTAGGAAACAGAGTTCTTTTTTTCTGTGCATGCTCATGATTCTTGCTCTATTGGAGACGCTGGAAAAAAGAGCTTGCTTCTTGCGTTAAATCCGACTTTGTTTCATGGAAGAGAACAGTGGTCTGAATTTCTCTTCAGAAACGGAGGTAAAACCCCAGGATCTGTGTCTTCCTACAAGCAAGAGTTCATTTCTGGGAAACCAATTGAATTTTGGGCTCTAATGATTTTTTGCAGTTCACCAACCAAAACCGATTCCCACTATTAACTAAAGAGCATTTATGTAAGTGGAGCTGTGGTTTGTATCAATTTCATAAGAAGAGTTGAACTACATATGGTCCGTATGAGTAGGAAACACAGTTCTTTTTTTTCACATCATGCTCATGGTTCTTGCTGTATTGGAGATGCTGGAAAGAAGACCTTGCTTCTTGCATTAAAACAGGGTGTGTTTCATGGATGAGAACTCTGGTCTGAATATCCCTTCAGAAACGGAGTTAAACCCCATGATCTCTGTTTTCCTACAAGCAAGAGTTCTTTTCTGGTAAACCAAGTGAACTTTCTGCTCAAAGGTTTTTGCACAGTTCTAGAACCAACACGATTATCACTATTAACTAAAGAGGATTTATGTAAGAGGAGCTGTGTTCTGCATCAGTTTCATAAGCCCAGTTGAATTACATATGGTCCTTATGAGTAGGAAACACAGTTCATTTTTTCAGGCCATGCTGAAAGATTCTGGAAAGAATTAGATTCTGGAAAGAAGACCTTGCTTCTTACGTTAAAACAGATTGTGTTTCAGGGTTGAGAATTCTGGTCTGAATTTCCCTTCACAAGCACAGGTCAACCCCAGGATCTGTGTCTTCCTACAAGCAAGAGATCATTTCTGGAAGACCCAGTGAATTTTGAGCTCAAATGATTTTACACGGTTAATGAACCCACGCGATTCTCACTATTGATTAAAGAGCATTTATGTAAGAGGAGCTGTGGTTTGTATCAGTTTCATAAGCAGAGTTCAACTACATATGGTCCGTATAGTAGGAAACACAGTTCTTTTTTTCTGGGAATGCTCATGATTCTTGCTGTATTGGAGACTCTGGAAAGAAGAGCTTGCTTCTTGCATTTAAACAGAATGTGGTTCATGGATGAGAACTCTGGTCTGAATATCCCTTCAGAAACGGAGTTAAACCCCATGATCTGTTTCTTCCTACAAGCCAGAGTTCATTTCTGGTAAACCAAGTGAATTATCAGCTCAAATGATTTTACACAGTTCTAGAACCCAACACTATTATCACTATTAACTAAACAGCATTTATGTAAGAGGAGCTGTGTTCTATATCAATTTCATTAGCAGAGTTGAACTACATATGGTCCGTATGGGTAGGAAACAGAGTTCTTTTATTTTGGGAATGCTCTTGATTCTTGCTGTATTGGAGACGCTTGAAAGAAGAGCTTGCTTCTTGCATTTAAACAGAATGTGTTTCATGGATGAGAACTCTGGTCTAAATTTCCCTTCCGAAACGGAGTTACACGCCAGGATCTGAGTCCTCCTTCAAGCAAAAGTTCATTTCTGGATAACCCAGTGAATTTTGGACTCTAATGATTTTACACAATTCATGAACCCAAGGCGATTATCACTATTAACTAAAGAGCATTTATGTAAGAGGAGCTGTGGTTTGTTTCAGTTTCATAAGCAGAGTTGAATTACATATGGTCCTTATGAGTAGGAAACACAGTTCTTTTTTTTAGAGCATGCTCATGGTTCTTGCTGTATTTTAGATTCTGGAAAGAGGATCTTGCTTCTTACGTTAAAACAGATTGTGTTTCAGGGATGAGAATTCTGTTCTGAATTTCCCTTCAGAAACGGAGTTAAACACCAGGATCTGTGTCTTCCTACAAGCAAGAGTTCATTTCTGGAAAACACAGTGAATTTTGGGCTCAAATGATTTTAAACAGTTCATGAACCCAACGCGATTCTCACTATTAACTTAAGAGCATTTATGTAAGAGGAGCTGTGGTTTGTTTCAGTTTCATAAGCAGAGTTGAATTGCATAAGCTCCTTATGAGTAGGAAACACAGTTCTTTTTTTCTGGGCATGCTCATGATTCTTGCTGTATTGGAGACCCTGGAAAGAAGAGCTTGCTTCTTGCGTTAAATCAGAGTGTGTTTCATGGATGAGAACTCTGGTCTGAATATCCCTTCAGAAACGGAGTTAAACCCCATGATCTGTGTTTTCCTACAAGCAAGAGTTCATTTCTGGTAAACCAAGTGAATTTTCGGCTCAAAGATTTTTGCACAGTTCTACAACCCAACGCGATTATCACTATTAACTAAAGAGGATTTATGTAAGAGGAGCTGTGTTCTGCATCAGTTTCATAAGCCCAGTTGAATTACATATGGTCCTTATGAGTAGGAAACACAGTTCTTTTTTTCTGGCCATGCTCATGGTTCTTGCTGTATTTTAGATTCTGGAAAGAAGACCTTGCTTCTTACGTTAAAACAAATTGTGTTTCAGGGATGAGAATTCTGGTCTGAATTTCCCTTCAGAAACGGAGTTAAACCCCATGATCTGTGTTTTCCTACAAGCAGGAGTTCATTTCTGGTAAACCAAGTGAATTCTCGGCTCAAAGGTTTTTGCAAGTTCTAGAACCCAACACGATTATCACTATTAACTTAAGAGGATTTATGTAAGAGGAGCTGTGTTCTGCATCAGTTTCATAATCCCAGTTGAATTACATATGGTCCTTATGAGTAGGAAACACAGTTCTTTTTTTCAGGCCATGCTCATGGTTCTTGCTGTCTTTTAGATTCTGGAAAGAAGACCTTGCTTCTTACATTAAAACAGATTGTGTTTCAGGAATGAGAATTCTGGTCTGAATTTCCCTTCAGAAGCAGAGTTCAACCCCAGGATCTGTGTCTTCCTACAAGCAAGAGATCATTTCTGGAAAACCCAGTGAATTTTGGGCTCAAATGATTTTACACGGTTAATGAACACAACGCGATTCTCACTATTGATTAAAGAGCATTTATGTAAGAGGAGCTGTGGTTTGTATCAGTTTCATAAGCAGAGTTCAACTACATATGGTCCGTATGATTAGGAAACACAGTTCTTTTTTTTACAGCATGCTCATGGTTCTTGCTGTATTTTAGAATCTGGAAAGAAGAGCTTGCTTCTTCCGTTAAAACAGATTGTGTTTCAGGGATGAGAACTCTGGTCTGAATTTCCCTTAGGAAACGGAGATAAACCCCATGATCTATGTTTTCCTACAAGCAAGAGTTCATTTCTGGTAAACCAATAGTATTTTGGGCTCAAATGATTTTTGCAGTTCACCAACCCAAACCAATTCCCACTATTAACTAAAGAGCATTTATGTAAGAGGAGCTGTGGTTTGCATCTGTTTCATAAGAAGAGTTGAACTACATATGGTCCGTATGAGTAGGAAACACAGTTCTTTTTTTTACAGCATGCTCATGGTTCTTGCTGTATTGGAGACGCTGGAATAAAGAGCATGCTTCTTGCATTAAAACATGGTGTGTTTCATGGATGAGAACTCTGGTCTGAATTTCCCTTCAGAAACGGAGTTACACGCCAAGATCTGTGTCTTCCTACAAGCAAGAGTTCATTTCTGGAAAACCCAGTGGATTTTGGGCTCAAATAATTTTACACAGTTCATGAACCCAATGCAATTCTCACTATTAACTTAAGAGCATTTATGTAAGAGGAGCTGTGGTTTGTTTCAGTTTCATAAGAAGAGTTGAATTACATATGACCCTTATGAGTAGGAAACACAGTTCTTTATTTCTGGGCATGCTCATGATTCTTGCTTTATTGGAGACGCTGGACAGAGGAGCTTTCTTCTTGTGTTAAATCAGAGTGTGATTCATGGATGAGAACTCTGGTCTGAATTTCCCTTAAGAAACGGAGTTAAACCCCATGATCTGTGTCATCCTACAAGCCAGAGTTCATTTCTGGTAAACCAAGTGAATTATCAGCTCAAATGATTTTACACAGTTCTAGAACCCAACACTATCATCACTATTAACTAAAGAGCATTTATGTAAGAGGAGCTGTGTTCTATATCAATTTCATTAGCAGAGTTGAACTACATATGGTCCGTATGGGTAGGAAACAGAGTTCTTTTATTTTGGGAATGCTCTTGATTCTTGCTGTATTGGAGACGCTGGAAAGAAGAGCATGCTTCTTACGTTAAAACAGATTGTGTTTCAGGGATGAGAATTCTGGTCAGAATTTCCCTTCAGAAACGGAGTTAAACACCAGGATCAGTGTCTTCCTACAAGCAAGAGTTCATTCCTGGAAAACCCAGTGAATTTTGGCCTCAAATGATTTTACACAGTTCATGAAACCAACGCAATTCTCACTCTTAACTAAAGAGCAATTATGCACGAGGAGCTGTGGTTTGTTTCAGTTTCCTAACCAGGGTTGAATTACATATGGTCCTTATGAGTAGGAAACAGAGTTCTTTTTTTCTGGGCATGCTCATGATTCTTGCTCTATTGGAGACGCTGGAAAGAAGAGCTTGCTTCTTGCGTTATATCAGATTTGTTTCATGGAAGAGAACAGTGGTCTGAATTTCCCTTCAGAAATGGTGTTAAACCCCAGGATCTGTGTCTGCCTACAAGCAAGAGTTCATTTCTGGTAAACAAATTGAATTGTGGGCTCAAATGATTTTTTGCAGTTCACCAACCCAAACTGATTCCCAGTATTAACTAAAGAGCATTTATGTAAGAGGAGCAGTGGTTTGTATCAATTTCATAAGAAGAGTTGAACTACATATGGTCCTTATGAGTAGGAATCACAGTTCTTTTTTTCACGGCATGCTCATGGTTCTTGCTGTATTGGAGACGCTGGAAAGAAGAGCTTGCTTCTTGCATTAAAACAGGGTGTGTTTCATGCATGAGAACTCTGGTCTGAATTTCCCTTCAGAAACGGAGTTAAACCCCATGATCTGTGTCTTCCTACAAGCCAGAGTTCATTTCTGGTAAACTAAGTGAATTTTCAGCTCAAATGATTTTACACTGTTCTAGAACTCAACACTAATATTACTATTAACTGAAGAGCATTTATGTAAGAGGAGCTGTGGTCTGTATCAATTTCATTAGCAGAGTTGAACTACATATGGTCCGTATGAGAAGGAAACACAGTTCGTTTTGTGGGAATGCTCATGATTCTTGCTGTATTGGAGTCTCTGGAAAGAAGAGCTTGCTTCTTGCATTTAAACAGTATGTGGTTCATGGATGAGAACTCTGGTCTGAATTTCCCTTCAGAAACGGAATTACACCCCAGGATCTGTGTCTTCCTACAAGCAAGCGTTCATTTCTGGAAAACCTAGTGAATTTTGGGCTCAAATGATTTTACACAGTTCATGAACCCAACGCGATTCTCACTATTAACTTAAGAGCATTTATGTAAGAAGAGCTGTGGTTTGTATCAGTTTCATAAGCAGAGTTCAACTACATATGGTCCGTATGAGTAGGAAACACAGTTCTTTTTTTTACAGCATGCTCATGGTTCTTGCTGTATTTTAGAATCTGGAAAGAAGAACTTGCTTCTTCCGTTAAAACAGATTGTGTTTCAGGGATGAGAACTCTGGTCTGAATTTCCCTTAGGAAACGGAGATAAACCCCATGATCTATGTTTTCCTACAAGCAAGAGTTCATTTCTGGTAAACCAATAGTATCTTGGGCTCAAATGATTTTTCGCAGTTCACCAACCCAAACCAATTCCCACTATAAACTAAAGAGCATTTATGTAAGAGGAGCTGTGGTTTGCATCTGTTTCATAAGAAGAGTTGAACTACATATGGTCCGTATGAGTAGGAAACACAGTTCTTTTTTTTAACAGCATGCTCATGGTTTTTGCTGTATTGGAGACGCTGGAAAAAAGAGCTTGCTTCTTGCATTAAAACAGGGTGTGTTTCATGGATGAGAACTCTGGTCTGAATTTCACTTCAGAAACGGAGTTACACGCCAAGATCTGTGTCCTCTTTCAAGCAAGAGTTCATTTCTGGAAAACCCAGTGAATTTTGGACTCAAATGATTTTACACAGTTCATGAACCCAACGGGATTCTCACTATTAACTTAAGAGCATTTATGTAAGAGGAGCTGTGGTTTGTTTCAGTTTCATAAGAGGAGTTGAATTACATATGATCCTTATGAGTAGGAAACACAGTTCTTTTTTTCTGGGCATGCTCATGATTCTTGCTGTATTGGAGACGCTGGAAAGAAGAGCTTTCTTCTTGTGTTAAATCAGAGTGTGTTTCATGGATGAGAACTCTGGTCTGAATTTCCCTTCAGAAACGGAGTTAAACCCCATGATCTGTGTCTTCCTACAAGCCAGAGTTCATTTCTGGTAAACCAAGTGAATTATCAGCTCAAATGATTTTACACAGTTCTAGAACCCAACACTGTTATCACTATTAACTAAAGAGCATTTATGTAAGAGGAGCTGTGTTCTATATCAATTTCATTAGCAGAGTTGAACTACATATTGTCCTTATGGGTAGGAAACCGAGTTCTTTTATTCTGGGAATGCTCTTGATTCTTGCTGTAATGGAGACGCTGGAAAGAAGAGCTTGCTTCTTGCATTTAAACACAATGTGTTTCATGGATGAGAACTCTGGTCTAAATTTCTCTTCAGAAACGGAGTTACACGCAAGGATCTCTGTCCTCCTTCAAGCAAGAGTTCATTTCTGGTAAACCAAGTGAATTTTCGACTCAAAGATTTTTGCACAGTTCTAGAACCCAACACGATTATCACTATTATGTAAAGAGCATTTATGTAAGAGGAGCTGTGGTTTGTTTCAGTTTCATAAACAGAGTGGAATTACATATGGTCCTTATGAGTAGGAAACACAGTTCTTTTTTTCAGGCCATGATCATGGTTCTTGCTGTCTTTTAGATTCTGGAAATAAGACCTTGCTTCTTACGTTAAAACAGATTGTGTTTCAGGGATGAGAATTCTGGTCTGAATTTCCCTTCAGAAACGGAGTTAAACACCAGGATCTGTGTCTTCCTACAAGCAAGAGTTTATTTCTGGAAAACCCAGTGAATTTTGGGCTCAAATGATTTTACACAGTTCATGAACCCAACGCGATTCTCACTATTAACTAAAGAGCAATTATGTAAGAGGAGCTGTGGTTTGTTTCAGTTTCATTACCAGGGTTGAATTACATATGGTCCTTATGAGTAGGAAACACAGTTCTTTTTTTCTGGGCATGCTCATGATTCTTGCTCTATTGGAGACGCTGGAAAGAAGAGTTGGCTTCTTGCTTTAAATCAGACTTTGTTTCATGGAAGAGAACAGTGGTCTGAATTTCCCTTCAGAAACGGAGTTAAACCCCGTGATCTGTGTCTTCCTACAAGCCAGAGTTCATTTCTGGTAATCTAAGTGAATTTTCAGCTCAAATGATTTTACAAAGTTCTACAACCGAACACTATTATTACTATTAACTGAAGAGAATTTATGTAAGAGGAGCTATGGTCTGTATCAATTTCATTAGCAGAGTTGAACTACATATGGTCCGTATGAGTAGGAAACACAGTTCTTTTTTTCTGGGAATGCTCATGATTCTTGCTGTATTGGAGACGCTGGAAAGAAGAGCTTGCTTCTTGCATTTAAACAGAATGTGTTTCATGGATGAGAACTCTGGTCTAAATTTCACTTCTGAAACGGAGTTACACACCAGGATCTGTGTCTTCCTTCAAGCAAGAGTTCATTTCTGGTAAACCAATTGAATTTTGGCATCAAATGATTTTTCGCAGTTCACCAACCCAAACCGATTCGCACTTTGTTTCATGGAAGAGAACACTGGTCTGAATTTCCCTTCAGAAACGGAGTTAAACCCCAGGATCTTTATTTTCCTACAAGCAAGAGTTCATTTCTGGTAAACCAAGTGAATTTTGGGCTCAAATGATTTTACACAGTTTAAAAACCCAATGCGATTCTCACTATCAACTAAAGAGCATTCATAAAAGAGGATCTGTGGTTTGTATCAGTTACTTAAGCAGAGTTAAACTACATATGGACCGTATGAGTAGGAAACATAATTCTTTTACTCAGGGCATGCTCATGGTTCTTGCTGTATTTTAGACTCTGGAAAGAAGAGCTTGTTTCTGGCCTTAAAACAGAATGTGTTTCATGGATGAGAACTCTGGTCGGAATTTCCCTTCAGAAACGGAGTTAAACACCATGATCTGTGTTTTCCTACAAGCAAGAGTTCATTTCTGGTAAACCAAGTGAATTTTCGGCTCAAAGATTTTTGCACAGTTCTAGAACCCAACACTATTATCACTATTAACTAAAGAGCATTTATGTAAGAGGAGCTGTGGTCTGTATCAATTTCATTAGCAGAGTTGAACTACATATGGTCCGTATGAGTAGCAAACACAGTTCTTTTTTCTGGGAACGCTGATGATTCTTGCTGTATTGGAGACTCTGGAAAGAAGAGCTTGCTTCTTGCATTTAAACAGAATGTGGTTCATGGATGAGAACTCTGGTCAGAATTTCCCTTCAGAAACGGAGTTAAACCCCATGATCTGTGTCTTCCTACAAGCAAGAGTTCATTTCTGTTAAACCAATTGAATTTTGGCATCAAATGATTTTTCGCAGTTCACCAACCCAAACCATTTCCCACTACTAACTAAAGAGCATTTATGGAAGAGGAGCTGTGGTTTGTATCAGTTTCATAAACAGAGTTGAACTACATATTGTCCATATGAGTAGGAAACACAGTTCTTTTTCTCATGGCATGCTCATGGTTCTTGCTGTATTGGAGACTCTGGAAATAAGAGCTTGCTTATTGCATTAAAACAGGGTGTGTTTCATGGATGAGAACTCTGGTCTGAATTTCCCTTCAGAAACGGAGTTAAACCCCATGTTCTGTGTCTTCCTACAAGCAAGAGTTCATTTCTGGTAAACCAAGTGAATTTTCAGCTCAAATGATTTTACACATTCTAGAACCCAACACTATTATCACTATTAACTAAAGAGCATTTATGTAAGAGGAGCTGTGGTCTGTATCAGTTTCATAAGCAGAGTTGGAATACATATTGTCCGTATGAGTAGGAAACACATTTCTTATTTTTTTTGCATGATCATGGTTCTTGCTGTATTGGAGACACTGGAAAGAAGAGGATGATTCATGCCTTAAAACAGAGTGTTTTTCAGGAATGAGAATTGTGGTCTCAATTTCCCTTCAGAAACGGAGTTAAACCCCAGGTTCTGTGTCTTCCTACAAGCAAGAGTTCATTTCTGGTAAACCCAGTGAATTTTAGGCTGAAATGATTTTTCGTAGTTCACGAACCCAACGAGATTCTCACTACTAACTAAAGAGCATTTATGTAAGAGGAGCTGTGGTCTGTATCAGTTTCATTAGTAGAGTTGAACTACATATCGTCCGTATGAGTAGGAAACACAGTTCTTTAATTCTGGGAATGCTCATGATTCTTTCTGTATTGGAGACGCTGGAAAAAAGAGCTTGCTTCTTGTATTTAAACAGAATGTGTTTCATGGATGAGAACTCTCTCTGAATTTCCCTTCAGAAACGGAGTAACTCCCCAGTATCTGTGTCTTCCTACAAGCACGAGTTCATTTCTGTTAAACCAAGTGAATTTTGGGCTCAAATGATTTTACACAGTTTAAAAATCCAATGCGATTCTCTCTATCAACTAAAGAGCATTTATGTAAGAGGAGCTGTGGTTTGTACCAGTTTCATAAGCAGAGTTGAACTATTTATGGTCCGTATGAATAGGAAATACAGTTCTTTTTTTCAGGCCATGGTCATGTTTCTTGCTGTATTTTAGATTCTGGAAAGAAGAGCTTGCTTCTTTGTTAAAACAGAGTGTGTTTCAGGGATGACTACTCTGGTCTCAATTTCCCTTCAGAAATGGAGTTAAACCCCAGGATCTGTGTCTTCCTACAAGCAAGAGTTCATTTCTGGTAAACCCAGTGAATTTTGGACTCAAATGGTTTTTCGCAATATTTGAACCCAACGCGATTTTCATTATTTACTAAAGAGCATTTATATAAGAGTAGGTGTGGTCTGCATTAGTTTCATAAGCAGAGTTGAACTACATGTGGAACCTATGGGTAGGAAACACAGATCTTTTTTTCTTGGCATGCTCATGGTTCTTAATATTTTGGTGACCCTGGAACGAAGAGGGTGATTCATGCCTTAAAACAGCGTGTTTTTCAGGGATGAGAACTCTGGTCTGAATTTCCCTTCAGAAACGGAGTTAAACCCCAGGATCTGTGTCTTCCTACAAGCAAGAGTTCATTTCTGGTAAACCCAGTGAATTTTAGGCTGAAATGATTTTTCGCAGTTCACAAACCCAACGAGATTCTCACTATTATAAAGAGCATTTATGTAAGAAGAGCTGTTGTATGTATCAGTTTCATTAACAGAGTTGAACTACATATGGTCTGGATGAGTAGGAAACACAATTCTTTTTTTCAGGGCATGCTCATGGTTCTTGCTGTATTTTAGACTCTGGAAAGAAGAGCTTGCTTCTTTCATTAAATCAGAGAGTGTTTCAGGGATGAGAACTCTGGTCTGAATTTCCCTTAAGAAACGGAGTTAAACCCAATGATCTGTGTCTTCCTACAAGCAAGAGTTCATTTCTGGTAAACCAAGTGAATTTTCAGCTCAAATGATTTTACACAGTTCTAGAACCCAACACTATTATCACTATTAACTAAAGAGCATTTATGTAAGAGGAGCTGTGGTCTGTATCAGTTTCATAAGCTGAGTTGAACTACATATGGTCCATATGAGTAGGAAACACAGTTCTTTTTTTCAGGGCATGCTCAAGGTTCTCGCTGTATTTTAGATTTTGGAAAGAAGAGCTTGTTTCTTGCGTTAAAACAGATTATGTTTCAGGAATGAGAACTCTGGTCTGAATTTCCCTTCAGAAACGGAGTTAAACCCCAGGATCTGTGTCTTCCTACAAGCAAGAGTTCATTTCTGTTAAACCAATTGAATTTTGGCATCAAATGATTTTTCGCAGTTCACCAACCCAAACCATTTCCCACTACTAACTAAAGAGCATTTATGGAAGAGGAGCTGTGGTTTGTATCAGTTTCATAAACAGAGTTGAACTACATATGGTCCGTATGAGTAGGAAACACAGTTCTTTTTTTCATGGCGTGCTCATGGTTCTTGCTGTATTGGAGACTCTGGAAATAAGAGCTTGCTTATTGCATTAAAACAGGGTGTGTTTCATGGATGAGAACTCTGGTCTGAATTTCCCTTCAGAAACGGAGTTAAACCCCATGTTCTTTGTCTTCCTACAAGCAAGAGTTCATTTCTGGTAAACCAAGTGAATTTTCAGCTCAAATGATTTTACACATTCTAGAACCCAACACTATTATCACTATTAACTAAAGAGCATTTATGTAAGAGGAGCTGTGGTCTGTATCAGTTTCATTAGTAGAGATGAACTACATATCGTCCGTATGAGTAGGAAACACAGTTCTTTTATTCTGGGAATGCTCATGGTTCTTGCTCTATTGGAGACGCTGGAAAGAAGAGCTTGCTTCTTTCATCAAAACAGGGTGTGTTTCATGGATGAGAACTCTGGTCTGAATTTCCCTTCAGAAACGGAGTTACACCCCAGGTTCTGTGTCTTCCTAGAAGCAAGAGTTCATTTCTGGTAAACACAAGGAATTTTTGGCTCAAATGATTTTACACAGTTCAAAATCCCAATGCGATTATCACAATCAACTAAAGAACCTTTATATAAGAGGAGCTGTAGTTTGTATCAGTTTCATAAGCCGAGTTGAACTACATATGGTCCGTATTAATAGGAAACACAGTTCTTTTTTTCAGGCCATGCTCATGTTTCTTTCTGTATTTTAGTCTCTGGAAAGAAGAGCTTGCTTCTTCGTTAAAACAGAGTGTGTTTCAGGGATGAGAACTCTGGTCTCAATTTCCCTTCAGAAATGGAGTTAAACCCCAGGATCTGTGTCTTCCTACAAGCAAGAGTTCATTTCTGGTAAACCCAGTGAATTTTGGACTCAAATGGTTTTTCGCAGTATATGAACCCAACGTGATTTTCACTATTAACTAAAGAGCATTTAAATAAGAGGAGCTGTGGTCTGTATTAGTTTCATAAGCAAAGTTGAACTACATGTGGAACCTATGGGTAGGAAACACAGATCTTTTTTTCTTGGCATGCTCATGGTTCTTAATATTTTGGTGACCCTGGAAAGAAGAGGGTGATTCATGCCTTAAAACAGCGTGTTTTTCAGGGATGAGAATTCTGGTCTGAATTTCCCCTAAAAAACAGAGTTAAACCCCAGTATCTGTGTCTTCTTACAAGCAAGAGTTCATTTCTGGTAAACCCAGTGAATTTTAGGCTGAAATGATTTTTCGCAGTTCACGAACCCAACGAGATTCTCAATATTAACTAAAGAGCATTTATGTAAGAAGAGCTGTTGTGTGTATCAGTTTCATAAACAGAGTTGAACTATATATGGTCTTCATGAGTAGGAAACACAATTCTTTTTTCAGGGCATGCTCATGGTTCTTGCTGTATTTTAGACTCTGGAAAGAAGAGCTTGCTTCTTGCATTAAATCAGAGAGTGTTTCAGGTTGTGTTTCAGGGATGAGAACTCTGGTCTGAATTTCCCTTAAGAAACGGAGTTAAACCCCATGATCTGTTTCTTCCTACAAGCAAGATTTCATTTCTGGTAAACCAAGTGAATTTTCAGCTCAAATGATTTTACACAGTTCTAGAAAACAACACTATTATCAGTATTAACTAAAGAGCATTTATGTAAGAGGAGCTGTGGTCTATATCAATTTCATTAGCAGAGTTGAACTACATATGGTCCATATGAGTAGGAAACACAGTTCTTTAATTCTGGGAATGCTCACGATTCTTGCTGTATTGCAGATGCTGGAAAGAAGAGCTTGCTTCTTGCATTTAAACAGAATGTGTTTAATGGATGAGAACTCTGTTCTGAATTTCCTTTAAGAAAATGGAGTTACACACCAGTATCTGTGTCTTCCTACAAGCAAGAGTTCATTTCTGTTAAACCAAGTGAATTTTGGGCTCAAATGAATTTTCGCAGTTCACCAACCCAAACCGATTCCCACTTTTAACTAAAGAGCATTTATGTAAGATGAGCTGTGGTTTGTACCAGTTTCATAAGCAGAGTTTAACTACATATGGTCCGTATGAATAGGAAACACAGTTCTTTTTTTCAGGCCATGCTCATGTGTCTTGCTGTATTTTAGACTCTGGAAAGAAGAGCTTGCTTCTTCGTTAAAACAGAGTGTGTTTCAGGAATGAGAACTCTGGTCTCAATTTCCCTTCAGAAATGGAGTTAAACCCCAGGATCTGTGTCTTCCTACAAGCAAGAGTTCACTTCTGGTAAACCCAGTGAATTTTGGACTCAAATGGTTTTTCGCAGTATATGAACCCAACGTGATTTTCACTATTAACTATAGAGCATTTATATAAGAGGAGCTGTGGTCTGTATTAGTTTCATAAGCAGAGTTGAACTACATGTAGAACCTACGAGTAGGAAACACAGATCTTTTATTCTTGGCATGCTCATGGTTCTTAATATTTTGGTGACCCTGAAAAGAAGAGGGTGATTCATGCCTTAAAACAGAGTGTTTTTCACGGATGAGAATTCTGGTCTGAATTTCCCCTATAAAACAGACTTAAACCCAAGGATCTGTGTCTTCCAACAAGCAAGAGATCACTTCTGGTTAACCCAATGAATTTTGAGCTCAAATGATTTTTCACAGTTCACGAATCCAACAATATTCTCACTATTAACTAAAGAGCATTTATATAAGAGGAGCTGTGGTCTGTATCAGTTTCATAAGCAGAGTTGGAATACATATGGTCCGTATGAGTAGGAAACACATTTCTTTTTTTCTTGGCATGCTCATGGTTCTTACTGTATTGGAGACACTGGAAAGAAGAGGATGATTCATGCCTTAAAACAGAGTGTTTTACAGGAATGAGAATGGTGGTCTCAATTTCCCTACAGAAACGGAGTTAAACCCCAGGATCTGTGTCTTCCTACAAGCAAGAGTTCATTTCTGGTAAACCCAGTGAACTTTGGGCTGAAATGATTTTTTGCAGTTCACGAACCCATGAGAGTCTCAATATTAACTAGAGAGCATTTATGTAAGAAGAGCTGTTGTATGTATCAGTTTCATAAACAGAATTGAACTACATATGGTCTGCATGAGTAGTAAACCCAATTCTTTTTTCAGTGCATGCTCATGGTTCTTGCTGTATTTTAGACTCTGGAAAGAAGAGCTTGCTTCTTTCATTAAATCAGAGAATGTTTCAGGTTGTGTTTCAGGGATGAGAACTCTGGTCTGAATTTCCCTTCAGAAACGGAGTTAAACCCCATGATCTGTGTCTTCCTACATGCAAGAGTTCAATTCTGGTAAACCAAGTGAATTTTCAGCTCAAATGATTTTCGCAGTTCACCAAACCAAACCGATTCCCACAATTAACTAAAGAGCATTTATGTAAGAGGAGATGTGGTTTGTATCAGTTTCTTAAGCAGATTTGAACTACATATGGTCCGTATGAGTAGGAAACACAGTTATTTTTTCAGGGCATGCTCATGGTTCTTGCTGTATTGGAGACGCTTGAAAGAAGAGCTTGCTTCTTGCATTAAAACAGGGTTTGTTTCTTGGATGAGAACTCTGGTCTGAATTTCCCTTCAGAAACGGAGTTAAACCCCACGATCAGTGGCTTCCTACAAGCAAAGGTTCTTTTCTGGTAAACCAAGTGAATTTTCAGCTCAACTGATTTTACACAGTTCTAGAACCCAACACTATTATCACTATTTACTAAAGAGCATTTATGTAAGAGGAGCTGTGGTCTATATCAATTTCATTAGCAGAGTTGAACTACATATGGTCCGTATGAGTAGGAAACACAGTTCTTTAATTGTGGGAGTGCTCATGATTCTTGCTGTATTAGAGACGCTGGAAGGAAGAGCTTGCTTCTTGCATTTAAACAGAATGTGTTTAATGGATGAGAACTCTGGTCTGAATTTCCCTTCAAAAAACGGAGTTACACGCCAGTATCTGTGTCTTCCTACAAGCAAGAGTTCATTTCTGTTAAACCAAGTGAATTTTGGCATCAAATGATTTTTCGCAGTTCACCAACCCAAACCGATTCCCACTATTAACTAAAGAGCATTTATGTAAGAGTTGCTGTGGTTTGTATCTGTTTCATAAGCAGAGTTGAACTACATATGGTCTGCATGAGTAGGAAACACAATTCTTTTTTTCAGGGCATGCTCATGGTTCTTGCTGTATTTTAGACTCTGGAAAGAAGAGCTTGCTTCTTGCAATAAATCAGAGAGTGTTTCAGGTTGTGTTTCAGGGATGAGAACTCTGGTCTGAATTTCCTTTCAGAATGGAGTTAAACCCCAGGATCTGTGTCTTCCTACAAGCAAGAGTTCATTTCTGGAAAACCAAGTGAATTTTCGGCTAAAATGATTTTACACAGTTCTAGAACACAACGCGATTATCAGTATTAACTAAAGAGCATTTATGTAATAGGAGCTGTGGTCTGTATCAGTTTCATAAGCAGAATTGAACTACATATGGTCCGTATGAGTAGGAAACACAGTTCTTTTATTCTGGGAATGCTCATGGTAATTGCTGTATTTTAGTTTCTGGAAAGAAGAACTTGCTTCTTGTGTTAAAACAAATTGGATTTCAGGGATTAGAACTCTGGTCTGAATTTCCCTTCAGAAACGGAGTTAAACCCCAGGATCTGTGTCTTCCTACAAGCAAGAGTTCATTTCTGGTAAACCAATTGAATTTTGGCATCAAATGATTTTTCGCAGTTCACCAACCCTAACCGATTCGCACTAATAACTTAAGAGCATTTATGTAAGAGGAGCTGTGGTCTGTATCAATTTCATTAGTAGAGTTGAACTACATATGGTCGGTATGATTAGGAAACACATTTCTTTTATTCTGGGAATGCTGATGGTTCTTGCTGTATTGGAGACGCTGGAAAGAAGAGCTTGCTTCTTGCATCAAAACACGGTTTGTTTCATGGATGAGAACTCTGGTCTGAATTTCCCTTCAGAAACGGAGTTACACCCCAGGATCTGTGTCTTCCTACAAGCAAGAGTTCATTTCTGGTAAACACAGGGAATTTTCGGCTCAAATGATTTTACACAGTTCAAAAACCCAATGCGATTCTCACAATCAACTCATTTATATAAGAGGAGCTGTGGTTTGTATCAGTTTCATAAGCAGAGTTGAACTACATATGGTGCGTATGAGTAGGAAACACAGTTCTTTTTTTTAGGGCATGCTCATGGTTCTTGCGCATTTTAGACTCTGGAAAGAAGAGCTTGCTTCTTGCATTAAATCAGAGAGTGTTTCAGGTTGTGTTTCAGGGATGAGAACTCTGGTCTGAATTTCCTTTCAGAAACGGAGTTACACCCCAGGATCTGTGTCTTCCTACATGCAAGAGTTCATTTCTGGTAAACCCAGGGAATTTTCGGCTCAAATGATTTTACACAGTTCAAAAACCCAATGCGATTCTCACAATCAACTCATTTATAGAAGAGGAGCTGTGGTTTGTATCAGTTTCATAAGCAGAGTTGAACTACATATGGTGCGTATGAGTAGGAAACACAGTTCTTTTTTTCAGGGCATGCTCATGGTTCTTGCTGTATTTTATATTATGGAAAGAAGAGCTTGCATCTTGCGTTAAAACAGATTATGTTTCAGGGATGAGAACTCTGGTCTGAATTTCCCTTCAGAAACGGAGTTAAACCCCAGGATCTGTGTCTTCCTACAAGCAACAGTTCATTTCTGTTAAACCAATTGAAGTTTGGCATCAAATGATTTTTCGCAGTTCACCAACCCAAACCGATTCCCACTATTAACTAAAGAGCATTTATGTAAGAGGAGCTGTGGTTTGTTTCAGTTTCATAAGCAGAGTTGAATTAGATAAGGTCCTTATGAGTAGGAAACACAGTTCTTTTTTTCTTGGCATGCTCATGGTTCTTAATATTTTGGTGAACCTGGAAAGAAGAGGGTGATTCATGCCTTAAAACAGCGTGTTTTTCAGGGATGAGAATTCTGGTCTGAATTTCCCCTAAAAAACAGAGTTAAAACCCAGGATCTGTGTCTTCCTACAAGCAAGAGTTCATTTCTGGTTAACCCAATGAATTTTGAGCTCAAATGATTTTTCACAGTTCACAAATCCAACAATATTCTCACTATGAACTAAAGAGCATTTATATAAGAGGAGCTGTGGTCTGTATCAGTTTCATAAGCAGAGTTGGAATACATATTGTCCGTATGAGTAGGAAACACATTTCTTATTTTCTTGGCATGCTCATGGTTCTTACTGTATTGGAGACACTGGAAAGAAGAGGATGATAAATGCCTTAAAACAGAGTGTTTTTCAGGAATGAGAATTGTGGTCTCAATTTCCCTACAGAAACGGAGTTAAACCCCAGGATCTGTTTCTTCCTACAAGCAAGACTTCATTTCTGGTAAACCCAGTGAATTTGGGGCTGAAATGATTTTTCGCAGTTCACCAACCCAAACCGATTCCCACTACTAACTAAAGAGCATTTATGTAAGAGGAGCTGTGGTCTGTATCAGTTTCATTAGTAGAGTTGAACTACATATCGTCCGTATGAGTAGGAAACACAGTTCTTTTATTCTGGGAATGCTCATGATTCTTTCTGTATTGGAGACGCTGGAAAAAAGAGCTTGCTTCTTGTATTTAAACAGAATGTGTTTCATGGATAAGAACTCTGTCTGAATTTCCTTTCAGAAACGGAGTTACTCCCCAGTATCTGTGTCTTCCTACAAGCACGAGTTCATTTCTGTTAAACCAAGTGAATTTTGGGCTCAAATGATTTTACACAGTTTAAAAACCCAATGCGATTCTCTCTATCAACTAAAGAGCATTTATGTAAGAGGAGCTGTAGTTTGTACCAGTTTCATAAGCAGAGTTGAACTTCTTATGGTCCGTATGAATAGGAAATACAGTTCTTTTTTTCAGGCCATGGTCTTGTTCCTTGCTGTATTTTAGACTCTGGAAAGAAGAGCTTGCTTCTTCGTTAAAACAGAGTGTGTTTCAGGGATGAGAACTCTGGTCTCAATTTCCCTTCAGAAATGGAGTTAAACCCCAGGATCTGTGTCTTCCTACAAGCAAGAGTTCATTTCTGGTTAACCACGTGAATTTTGGACTCAAATGGTTTTTCGCAATATTTGAACCCAACGCGATTTTCACTATTAACTAAAGAGCATTTATATAAGAGTAGGTGTGGTCTGCATTAGTTTCATAAGCAGAGTTGAACTACATGTGGAACCTATGAGTAGGAAACACAGATCTTTTTTTCTTGGCATGGTCATGGTTCTTAATATTTTGGTGACCCTTGAACGAAGAGGGTGATTCATGCCTTAAAACAGCGTGTTTTTCAGGGATGAGAACTCTGGTCTGAATTTCCCTTCAGAAACGGAGTTAAACCCCAGGATCTGTGTCTTCCTACAAGCAAGAGTTCATTTCTGGTAAACCCAGTGAATTTTAGGCTGAAATGATTTTTCGCAGTTCACAAACCCAACGAGATTCTCACTATTAACTAAAGAGCATTTATGTAAGAAGAGCTGTTGTATGTATCAGTTTCATTAACAGAGTTGAACTACATATGATCTGGATGAGTAGGAAACACAATTCTTTTTTTGAGGGCATGCTCATGGTTCTTGCTGTATTTTAGACTCTGGAAAGAAGAGCTTGCTTCTTTCATTAAATCAGAGAGTGTTTCAGTTTGTGTTTCAGGGATGAGAACTCTGGTCTGAATTTCCCTTAAGAAACGGAGTTAAACCCCATGATCTGTGTCTTCCTACAAGCAAGAGTTCATTTCTGGTAAACCAAGTGAATTTTCAGCTCAAATGATTTTACACAGTTCTAGAACCCAACACTATTATCACTATTAACTAAAGAGCATTTATGTAAGAGGAGCTATGGTCTGTATCAGTTTCATAAGCAGAGTAGAACTACATATGGTCCATATGAGTAGGAAACACAGTTCTTTTTTTCAGGGCATGCTCAATGTTCTCGCTCTATTTTAGATTTTTGAAATAAGAGCTTTCTTATTGCATTAAAACAGGGTGTGTTTCATGGATGAGAACTCAGGTCTGAATTTCCCTTCAGAAACGGAGTTAAATCCCATGTTCTGTGTCTTCCTACAAGCAAGAGTTCATTTCTGGTAAACCACGTGAATTTTCAGCTCAAATGATTTTACACAGTTCTAGAACCCAACACTATTATCACTATTAACTAAAGAGCATTAATGTAAGAGGAGCTGTGGTCTGTATCAGTTTCATTAGTAGAGATGAACTACATATCGTCCGTATGAATAGGAAACACAGTTCTTTTATTCTGGGAATGCTCATTGTTCTTGCTGTATTGGAGACGCTGGAAAGAAGAGCTTGCTTCTTGCATCAAAACAGGGTGTGTTTCATGGATGAGAACTCTGGTCTGAATTTCCCTTCAGAAACGGAGTTACACCCCAGGTTCTGTGTCTTCCTACAAGCAAGAGTTCATTTCTGGTAAACACAGGGAATTTTCGGCTCAAATGATTTTACACAGTTCAAAATCCCAATGCGATTATCACAATCAACTAAAGAGCATTTATATAAGAGGAGCTGTAGTTTGTATCAGTTTCATAAGCCGAGTTGAACTACATATGGTCCGTATGAACAGGAAACACAGTTCTTTTTTTCAGGCCATGCTCATGTTTCTTTCTGTATTTTAGTCTCTGGAAAGAAGAGCTTGCTTCTTCATTAAAACAGAGTGTGTTTCAGGGATGAGAACTCTGGTCTCAATTTCCCTTCAGAAATGGAGTTAAACCCCAGGATCTGTGTCTTCCTACATGCAAGAGTTCATTTCTGGTAAACCCAGTGAATTTTGGACTCAAATGGTTTTTCGCAGTATATGAACCCAACATGATTTTCACTATTAACTAAAGAGCATTTATATAAGAGGAGCTGTGGTCTGTATTAGCTTCATAAGCAGAGTTGTACTACATGTGGAACCTACGAGTAGGAAACACAGATCTTTTATTCTTGGCATGCACATGGTTCTTAATATTTTGGTGAACCTGGAACGAAGAGGGTGATTCATGCCTTAAAACAGCGTGTTTTTCATGGATGAGAATTCTGGTCTGAATTTCCACTAAAAAACA
This sequence comes from Onychomys arenicola, assembly GCA_949786405.1. NCBI lineage: Eukaryota > Metazoa > Chordata > Mammalia > Rodentia > Cricetidae > Onychomys > Onychomys arenicola. The sequence goes on from CATKUM010000028.1 coordinate 3,243,793, forward strand.
GACTTAAACCCCAGGATCTGTGTCTTCCTACAAGCAAGAGATCACTTCTAGTTAACCCAATGAATTTTGAGCTCAAATGATTTTTCACAGTTCACGAATCCAACAATATTCTCACTATTAACTAAAGAGCATATATATAAGAGGAGCTGTGGTCTGTATCAGTTTCATAAACAGAGTTGGAATACATATGGTCCGTATGAGTAGGAAACACATTTCTTTTTTTCTTGGCATGCTCATGGTTCTTACTGTATTGGAGACACTGGAAAGAAGAGGATGATTCATGCCTTAAAACAGAGTGTTTTTCAGGAATAACAATTGTGGTCTCAATTTCCCTACAGAAACAGAGTTAAACCCCAGGATCTGTGTCTTCCTACAAGCAAGAGTTCATTTCTGGTAAACCCAGTGAATTTTGGGCTGAAATGATTTTTTGCAGTTCACGAACCCAACGAGATTCTCAATATTAACTAAAGAGCATTTATGTAAGAAGAGCTGTTGTATGTATCAGTTTCATAAACAGAGTTGAACTACATATGGTCCATATGAGTAGGAAACACAGTTCTTTTTTTCAGGGCATGCTCAAGGTTCTTGCTGTATTTTAGATTTTGGAAAGAAGAGCTTGCTTCTTGCGTTAAAACAGATTATGTTTCAGGAATGAGAACTCTGGTCTGAATTTCCCTTCAGAAACGGAGTTAAACCCCAGGATCTGTGTCTTCCTACAAGCACGAATTCTTTTCTGTTAAACCAATTGAATTTTGGCATCAAATGATTTTTCGCAGTTCACCAACCCAAACCAATTCCCACTACTAACTAAAGAGCATTTATGTAAGAGCAGCTGTGGTTTGTATCAGTTTCATAAGCAGAGTTGAACTACATATGGTTCGTATGAGTAGGAAACACAGTTCTTTTTTTCATGGCATGCTCATGGTTCTTGCTGTATTGGAGACTCGGGAAATAAGAGCTTGCTTCTTGCATTAAAACAGGGTGTGTTTCATGGATGAGAACTCTGGTCTTAATTTCCCTTCAGAAACGGAGTTAAACCCCATGTTCTGTGTCTTCCTACAAGCAAGAGTTCATTTCTGGTAAACCAAGTGAATTTTCAGCTCAAATGATTTTACACAGTTCTAGAACCCAACACTATTATCAGTATTAACTAAAGAGCATTTATGTAAGAGGAGCTGTGGTCTGTATCAGTTTCATTAGTAGAGATGAACTACATATCGTCCGTATGAGTAGGAAACACAGTTCTTTTATTCTGGGAATGCTCATGGTTCTTGCTGTATTGGAGACGCTGGAAAGAAGAGCTTGCTTCTTGCATCAAAACAGGGTGTGTTTCATGGATGAGAACTCTGGTCTGAATTTCCCTTCAGAAACGGAGTTACACCCCAGGTTCTGTGTCTTCCTACAAGCAAGAGTTCATTTCTGGTAAACACAGGGATTTTTCGGCTCAAATGATTTTACACAGTTCAAAATCCCAATGCGATTATCACAATCAACTAAAGAGCATTTATATAAGAGGAGCTGTAGTTTGTATCAGTTTCATAAGCCGAGTTGAACTACATATGGTCCGTATGAATAGGAAACACAGTTCTTTTTTTCAGGCCATGCTCATGTTTCTTTCTGCATTTTAGTCTCTGGAAAGAAGAGCTTGCTTCTTCGTTAAAACAGAGTGTGTTTCAGGAATGAGAACTCTGGTCTCAATTTCCCTTCAGAAATGGAGTTAAACCACAGGATCTGTGTCTTTCTACAAGCAAGAGTTCATTTCTGGTAAACCCAGTGAATTTTGGACTCAAATGGTTTTTCGCAGTATATGAACCCAACGTGATTTTCACTCTTAACTAAAGAGCATTTAAATAAGAGGAGCTGTGGTCTGTATTAGTTTCATAAGCAAAGTTGAACTACATGTGGAAACTATGGGTAGGAAACACAGATCTTTTTTTCTTGGCATGCTCATGGTTCTTAATATTTTGGTGACCCTGGAAAGAAGAGGGTGATTCATGCCTTAAAACAGCGTGTTTTTCAGGGATGAGAATTCTGGTCTGAATTTCCCCTAAAAAACAGCGTTAATCCCCAGGATCTGTGTCTTCTTACAGGCAAGAGTTCATTTCTGTTAAACCCAGTGAATTTTGTGCTGAAATGATTTTTCGCAGTTCACGAAACCAACGAGATTCTCAATATTAACTAAAGAGCATTTATGTAAGAAGAGCTGTTGTGTGTATCAGTTTCATAAACAGAGTTGAACTATATATGGTCTGCATGAGTAGGAAACACAATTCTTTTTTCAGGGCATGCTCATGGTTCTTGCTGTATTTTAGACTCTGGAAAGAAGAGCTTGCTTCTTGCATTAAATCAGAGAGTGTTTCAGGTTGTGTTTCAGGGATGAGAACTCTGGTTTGAATTTCCCTTAAGAATCGGAGTTAAACCCCATGATCTGTGTCTTCCTACAAGCAAGAGTTCATTTCTGGTAAACCAAGTGAATTTTCACCTCAAATGATTTTACACAGTTCTAGAACCCAACACTATTATCAGTATTAACTAAAGAGCATTTATGTAAGAGGAGCTGTGGTCTATATCAATTTCATTAGCAGAGTTGAACTACATATGGTCCGTATGAGTAGGAAACACAGTTCTTTAATTCTGGGAATGCTCATGATTCTTGCTGTATTGCAGATGCTGGAAAGAAGAGCTTGCTTCTTGCATTTAAACATAATGTGTTCAATGGATGAGAACTCTGTTCTGAATTTCCATTAAGAAAATGGAGTTACACCCCGGTATCTGTGTCTTCCTACAAGCAAGAGTTCATTTCTGTTAAACCAAGTGAATTTTGGGCTCAAATGAATTTTCGCAGTTCACCAACCCAAACCGATTCCCACTATTAACTAAAGAGCATTTATGTAAGATGAGCTGTGGTTTGTACCAGTTTCATGAGCAGAGTTGAACTACATATGGTCCGTATGAATAGGAAACACAGTTCTTTTTTTCAGGTCATGCTCATGTGTCTTGCTGTATTTTAGACTCTGGAAAGAAGATCTTGCTTCTTCGTTAAAACAGAGTGTGTTTCAGGGATGAGAACTCTGGTCTCAATTTCCCTTCAGAAATGGAGTTAAACCCCAGGATCTGTGTCTTCCTACAAGCAAGAGTTCATTTCTGGTAAACCCAGTGAATTTTGGACTCAAATGGTTTTTCGCAGTATATGAACCCAACGTGATTTTCACTATTAACTAAAGAGCATTTATATAAGAGGAGCTGTGGTCTGTATTAGTTTCATAAGCAGAGTTGAACTACATGTGGAACCTACGAGTAGGAAACACAGATCTTTTATTCTTGGCATGCTCATGGTTCTTAATATTTTGGTGACCCTGGAAAGAAGAGGGTGATTCATGCCTTAAAACAGCGTGTTTTTCAGGGATGAGAATTCTGGTCTGAATTTCCCCTAAAAAACAGACTTAAACCCCAGGATCTGTGTCTTCCTACAAGCAAGAGATCACTTCTGGTTAACCCAATGAATTTTGAGCTCAAATGATTTTTCACAGTTCACGAATCCAACAATATTCTCACTATTAACTAAAGAGCATTTATATAAGAGGAGCTGTGGTCTGTATCAGTTTCATAAACAGAGTTGGAATACATATGGTCCGTATGAGTAGGAAACACATTGCTTTTTTTCTTGGCATGCTCATGGTTCTTACTGTATTGGAGACACTGGAAAGAAGAGGATGATTCATGCCTTAAAACAGAGTGTTTTTCAGGAATGAGAATTGTGGTCTCAATTTCCCTACAGAAACGGAGTTAAACCCCAGGATCTGTGTCTTCCTACAAGCAAGAGTTCATTTCTGGTAAACCCAGTGAATTTTGGGCTGAAATGATTTTTTGCAGTTCACGAACCCAACGAGATTCTCAATATTAATTAAAGAGCATTTATGTAAGAAGAGCTGTTGTATGTATCAGTTTCATAAACAGAGTTGAACTACATATGGTCCATATGAGTAGGAAACACAGTTCTTTTTTTCAGGGCATGCTCAAGGTTCTTGCTGTATTTTAGATTTTGGAAAGAAGAGCTTGCTTCTTGCGTTAAAACAGATTATGTTTCAGGAATGAGAACTCTGGTCTGAATTTCCCTTCAGAAACGGAGTTAAACCCCAGGATCTGTGTCTTCCTACAAGCAAGAGTTCATTTCTGTTAAACCAATTGAATTTTGGCATCAAATGATTTTTCGCAGTTCACCAACCCAAACCAATTCCCACTACTAACTAAAGAGCATTTATGTAAGAGCAGCTGTGGTTTGTATCAGTTTCATAAGCAGAGTTGAACTACATATGGTTCGTATGAGTAGGAAACACAGTTCTTTTTTTCATGGCATGCTCATGGTTCTTGCTGTATTGGAGACTCGGGAAATAAGAGCTTGCTTCTTGCATTAAAACAGGGTGTGTTTCATGGATGAGAACTCTGGTCTGTATTTCCCTTCAGAAACGGAGTTAAACCCCATGTTCTGTGTCTTCCTACAAGCAAGAGTTCATTTCTGGTAAACCAAGTGAATTTTCAGCTCAAATGATTTTACACAGTTCTAGAACCCAACACTATTATCACTATTAACTAAAGAGCATTTATGTAAGAGGAGCTGTGGTCTGTATCAGTTTCATTAGTAGAGATGAACTACATATCATCCGTATGAGTAGGAAACACAGTTCTTTAATTCTGGGAATGCTCATGATTCTTGCTGTATTGCAGATGCTGGAAAGAAGAGCTTGCTTCTTGCATTTAAACATAATGTGTTCAATGGATGAGAACTCTGTTCTGAATTTCCATTAAGAAAATGGAGTTACACCCCGGTATCTGTGTCTTCCTACAAGCAAGAGTTCATTTCTGTTAAACCAAGTGAATTTTGGGCTCAAATGAATTTTCGCAGTTCACCAACCCAAACCGATTCCCACTATTAACTAAAGAGCATTTACGTAAGATGAGCTGTGGTTTGTACCAGTTTCATGAGCAGAGTTGAACTACATATGGTCCATATGAATAGGAAACACAGTTCTTTTTTTCAGGTCATGCTCATGTGTCTTGCTGTATTTTAGACTCTGGAAAGAAGAGCTTGCTTCTTGCATTAAATCAGAGAGTGTTTCAGGTTGTGTTTCAGGGATGAGAACTCTGGTCTGAATTTCCCTTAAGAATCGGAGTTAAACCCCATGATCTGTGTCTTCCTACAAGCAAGAGTTCATTTCTGGTAAACCAAGTGAATTTTCACCTCAAATGATTTTACACAGTTCTAGAACCCAACACTATTATCAGTATTAACTAAAGAGCATTTATGTAAGAAGAGCTGTGGTCTATATCAATTTCATTAGCAGAGTTGAACTACATATGGTCCGTATGAGTAGGAAACAGAGTTCTTTAATTCTGGGAATGCTCATGATTCTTCCTGTATTGCAGATGCTGGAAAGAAGAGCTTGTTTCTTGCATTTAAACATAATGTGTTCAATGGATGAGAACTCTGTTCTGAATTTCCATTAAGAAAATGGAGTTACACCCCAGTATCTGTGTCTTCCTACAAGCAAGAGTTCATTTCTGTTAAACCAAGTGAATTTTGGGCTCAAATGAATTTTCGCAGTTCACCAACCCAAACCGATTCCCACTATTAACTAAAGAGCATTTATGTAAGATGAGCTGTGGTCTGTATTAGTTTCATAAGCAGAGTTGAACTACATGTGGAACCTACGAGTAGGAAACACAGATCTTTTATTCTTGGCATGCTCATGGTTCTTAATATTTTGGTGACCCTGGAAAGAAGAGGGTGATTCATGCCTTAAAACAGCGTGTTTTTCAGGGATGAGAATTCTGGTCTGAATTTCCCCTAAAAAACAGAGTTAAACCCCAGGATCTGTGTCTTCCTACAAGCAAGAGATCACTTCTGGTTAACCCAATAAATTTTGAGCTCAAATGATTTTTCACAGTTCACGAATCCAACAATATTCTCACTATTAACTAAAGAGCATTTATATAAGAGGAGCTGTGGTCTGTATCAGTTTCATAAACAGAGTTGGAATACATATGGTCCGTATGAGTAGGAAACACATTGCTTTTTTTCTTGGCATGCTCATGGTTCTTACTGTATTGGAGACACTTGAAAGAAGACAATGATTCATGCCTTAAAACAGAGTGTTTTTCAGGAATGAGAATTGTGGTCTCAATTTCCCTACAGAAACGGAGTTAAACCCCAGGATCTGTGTCTTCCTACAAGCAAGAGTTCATTTCTGGTAAACCCAGTGAATTTTGGGCTGAAAAGATTTTTTGAAGTCCACAAACCCAACGAGATTCTCAATATTAACTAAAGAGCATTTATGTAAGAAGAGCTGTTGTATGTATCAGTTTCATAAACAGAGTTGAACTACATATGGTCCATATGAGTAGGAAACACAGTTCTTTTTTTCAGGGCATGCTCAAGGTTCTTGCTGTATTTTAGATTTTGGAAAGAAGAGCTTGCTTCTTGCGTTAAAACAGATTATGTTTCAGGAATGAGAACTCTGGTCTGAATTTCCCTTCAGAAACGGAGTTAAACCCCAGGATCTGTGTCTTCCTACAAGCAACAGTTCATTTCTGTTAAACCAATTGAATTTTGGCATCAAATGATTTTTCGCAGTTCACCAACCCAAACCAATTCCCACTACTAACTAAAGAGCATTTATGTAAGAGCAGCTGTGGTTTGTATCAGTTTCATAAGCAGAGTTGAACTACATATGGTTCGTATGAGTAGGAAACACAGTTCTTTTTTTCATGGCATGCTCATGGTTCTTGCTGTATTGGAGACTCGGGAAATAAGAGCTTGCTTCTTGCATTAAAACAGGGTGTGTTTCATGGATGAGAACTCTGGTCTTAATTTCCCTTCAGAAACGGAGTTAAACCCCATGTTCTGTGTCTTCCTACAAGCAAGAGTTCATTTCTGGTAAACCAAGTGAATTTTGAGCTCAAATGATTTTACACAGTTCTAGAACCCAACACTATTATCACTATTAACTAAAGAGCATTTATGTAAGAGGAGCTGTGGTCTGTATCAGTTTCATTAGTAGAGATGAACTACATATCGTCCGTATGAGTAGGAAACACAGTTCTTTTATTCTGGGAATGCTCATGGTTCTTGCTGTATTGGAGACGCTGGAAAGAAGAGCTTGCTTCTTGCATCAAAACAGGGTGTGTTTCATGGATGAGAACTCTGGTCTGAATTTCCCTTCAGAAACGGAATTACACCCCAGGTTCTGTGTCTTCCTACAAGCAAGAGTTCATTTCTGGTAAACACAGGGAATTTTCGGCTCAAATGATTTTACACAGTTCAAAATCCCAATGCGATTATCACAATCAACTAAACAGCATTTATATAAGAGGAGCTGTAGTTTGTATCAGTTTCATAAGCCGAGTTGAACTACATATGGTCCGTATGAATAGGAAACACAGTTCTTTTTTTCAGGCCATGCTCATGTTTCTTTCTGTATTTTAGTCTCTGGAAAGAAGAGCTTGCTTCTTCGTTAAAACAGAGTGTGTTTCAGGGATGAGAACTCTGGTCTCAATTTCCCTTCAGAAATGGAGTTAAACCCCAGGATCTGTGTCTTCCTACAAGCAAGAGTTCATTTCTGGTAAACCCAGTGAATTTTGGACTCAAATGGTTTTTCGCAGTATATGAACCCAACGTGATTTTCACTATAAACTAAAGAGCATTTATATAAGAGGAGCTGTGGTCTGTATTAGTTTCATAAGCAGAGTTGAACTACATGTGGAACCTACGAGTAGGAAACACAGATCTTTTATTCTTGGCATGCTCATGGTTCTTAATATTTTGGTGACCCTGGAAAGAAGAGGGTGATTCATGCCTTAAAACAGCGTGTTTTTCAGGGATGAGAATTCTGGTCTGAATTTCCCCTAAAAAACAGACTTAAACCCCAGGATCTGTGTCTTCCTACAAGCAAGAGATCACTTCTGGTTAACCCAATGAATTTTGAGCTCAAATGATTTTTCACAGTTCACGAATCCAACAATATTCTCACTATTAACTAAAGAGCATTTATATAAGAGGAGCTGTGGTCTGTATCAGTTTCATAAACAGAGTTGGAATACATATGGTCCGTATGAGTAGGAAACACATTGCTTTTTTTCTTGGCATGCTCATGGTTCTTACTGTATTGGAGACACTGGAAAGAAGACAATGATTCATGCCTTAAAACAGAGTGTTTTTCAGGAATGAGAATTGTGGTCTCAATTTCCCTACAGAAACGGAGTTAAACCACAGGATCTGTGTCTTCCTACAAGCAAGAGTTCATTTCTGGTAAACCCAGCGAATTTTGGGCTGAAATGATTTTTTGCAGTTCACGAACCCAACGAGATTCTCAATATTAATTAAAGAGCATTTATGTAAGAAGAGCTGTTGTATGTATCAGTTTCATAAACAGAGTTGAACTACATATGGTCCATATGAGTAGGAAACACAGTTCTTTTTTTCATGGCATGCTCAAGGTTCTTGCTGTATTTTAGATTTTGGAAAGAAGAGCTTGCTTTTTGCGTTAAAACAGATTATGTTTCAGGAATGAGAACTCTGGTCTGAATTTCCCTTCAGAAACGGAGTTAAACCCCAGGATCTGTGTCTTCCTACAAGCAAGAGTTCATTTCTGTTAAACCAATTGAATTTTGGCATCAAATGATTTTTCGCAGTTCACCAACCCAAACCAATTCCCACTACTAACTAAAGAGCATTTATGTAAGAGCAGCTGTGGTTTGTATCAGTTTCATAAGCAGAGTTGAACTACATATGGTTCGTATGAGTAGGAAACACAGTTCTTTTTTTCATGGCATGCTCATGGTTCTTGCTGTATTGGAGACTCGGGAAATAATAGCTTGCTTCTTGCATTAAAACAGGGTGTGTTTCATGGATGAGAACTCTGGTCTGAATATCCCTTCAGAAACGGAGTTAAACCCCATGTTCTGTGTCTTCCTACAAGCAAGAGTTCATTTCTGGTAAACCAAGTGAATTTTCAGCTCAAATGATTTTACACAGTTCTAGAACCCAACACTATTATCACTATTAACTAAAGAGCATTTATATAAGAGGAGCTGTGGTCTGTATCAGTTTCATTAGTAGAGATGAACTACATATAGTCCGTATGAGTAGGAAACACAGTTCTTTTATTCTGGGAATGCTCATGGTTCTTGCTCTATTGGAGACGCTGGAAAGAAGAGCTTGCTTCTTGCATCAAAACAGGGTGTGTTTCATGGATGAGAACTCTGGTCTGAATTTCCCTTCAGAAACGGAGTTACACCCCAGGTTCTGTGTCTTCCTACAAGCAAGAGTTCATTTCTGGTAAACACAGGGATTTATCGGCTCAAATGATTTTACACAGTTCAAAATCCCAATGCGATTATCACAATCAACTAAAGAGCATTTATATAAGAGGAGCTGTAGTTTGTATCAGTTTCATAAGCCGAGTTGAACTACATATGGTCCGTATGAATAGGAAACACAGTTCTTTTTTTCAGGCCATGCTCATGTTTCTTTCTGTATTTTAGTCTCTGGAAAGAAGAGCTTGCTTCTTCGTTAAAACAGAGTGTGTTTCAGGGATGAGAACTCTGGTCTCAATTTCCCTTCAGAAATGGAGTTAAACCACAGGATCTGTGTCTTTCTACAAGCAAGAGTTCATTTCTGGTAAACCCAGTGAATTTTGGACTCAAATGGTTTTTCGCAGTATATGAACCCAACGTGATTTTCACTCTTAACTAAAGAGCATTTAAATAAGAGGAGCTGTGGTCTGTATTAGTTTCATAAGCAAAGTTGAACTACATGTGGAAACTATGGGTAGGAAACACAGATCTTTTTTTCTTGGCATGCTCATGGTTCTTAATATTTTCGTGACCCTGGAAAGAAGAGGGTGATTCATGCCTTAAAACAGCGTGTTTTTCAGGGATGAGAATTCTGGTCTGAATTTCCCCTAAAAAACAGCGTTAATCCCCAGGATCTGTGTCTTCTTACAAGCAAGAGTTCATTTCTGTTAAACCCAGTGAATTTTGTGCTGAAATGATTTTTCGCAGTTCAGGAACCCAACGAGATTCTCAATATTAACTAAAGAGCATTTATGTAAGAAGAGCTGTTGTGTGTATCAGTTTCATAAACAGAGTTGAACTATATATGGTCTGCATGAGTAGGAAACACAATTCTTTTTACAGGGCATGCTCATGGTTATTGCTGTATTTTAGACTCTGGAAAGAAGAGCTTGCTTCTTCGTTAAAACAGAGTGTGTTTCAGGGATGAGAACTCTGGTCTCAATTTCCCTTCAGAAATGGAGTTAAACCCCAGGATCTGTGTCTTCCTACAAGCAAGAGTTCATTTCTGGTAAACCCAGTGAATTTTGGACTCAAATGGTTTTTCGCAGTATATGAACCCAACGTGATTTTCACTATTAACTAAAGAGCATTATATAAGAGGAGCTGTGGTCTGTATTAGTTTCATAAGCAGAGTTGTACTACATGTGGAACCTACGAGTAGGAAACACAGATCTTTTATTCTTGGCATGCACATGGTTCTTAATATTTTGGTGACCCTGGAAAGAAGAGGGTGATTCATGCCTTAAAACAGCGTGTTTTTCAGGGATGAGAATTCTGGTCTGAATTTCCACTAAAAAACAGACTTAAACCCCAGGATCTGTGTCTTCCTACAAGCAAGAGTTCATTTCTGGTAAACCAAGTGAATTTTCAGCTCAAATGATTTTACACAGTTCTAGAACCCAACACTATTAACAGTATTAACTAAAGAGCATTTATGTAAGAGGAGCTGTGGTCTCTATCAATTTCATTAGCAGAGTTGAACTACATATGGTCCGTATGAGTAGGAAACACAGTTCTTTAATTCTGGGAATGCTCATCATTCTTGCTGTGTTGCAGATGCTGGAAAGAAGAGCTTGCTTCTTGCATTTAAACAGAATGTGTTTAATGGATGAGAACTCTGTTCTGAATTTCCGTTAAGAAAATGGAGTTACACCCCAGTATCTGTGTCTTCCTACAAGCACGAGTTCATTTCTGTTAAACCAAGTGAATTTTGGGCTCAAATGATTTTACACAGTTTAAAAACCCAACGCGATTCTCTCTATCAACTAAAGAGCATTTATGTAAGAGGAGCTGTGGTTTGTACCAGTTTCATAAGCAGAGTTGAACTACTTATGGTCCGTATGAATAGGAAATACAGTTCTTTTTTTCAGGCCATGGTCATGTTTCTTGCTGTATTTTAGACTCTGGAAAGAAGAGCTTGCTTGTTCGTTAAAACAGAGTGTTTTTCAGGGATGAGAATTCTGGTCTGAATTTCCCCTAAAAAACACAGTTAAACCCCAGGATCTGTGTCTTCCTACAAGCAAGAGATCATTTCTGGTTAACCCAATGAATTTTGAGCTCAAATGATTTTTCACAGTTCACAAATCCAACAATATTCTCACTATTAACTAAAGAGCATCTATGTAAGAGGAGGAGTGGTCTGTATCAGTTTCATAAGCAGAGTTGAACTACACATGGACCGTATGAAAAGGAAGCACAGTTATTTTTTTCAGGCCATGCTCATGGTTCTTGCTGTATTTTAGTCTCTCAAAAGAAGATCTTGCTTCTTCGATAAAACAGAGTGTGTTTCACGGATGAGAACTCTGATCTGAATTTCCCTTCAAAAACGGAGTTAAACCCCAGGATCTTTGTCTACCTACAAGCAAGAGTTCATTTCTGGTAAACCCAGTGAATTTTGGGCTGAAATGATTTTTCGCGGTTCACGAACCCAACGAGATTCTCACTATTAACTAAAGAGCATTTATGTAAGAGGAGGTGTGGTCGGTATCAGTTTCATAAACAGAGTTGAACTACATATGGTCTGCATGAGTAGGAAACAAAATTCTTTTTTCAGGGCATGCTCATGGTTCTTGCTGTATTTTAGACTCTGGAAAGAAGAGCTTGCTTCTTGCATTAAATCAGAGAGTGTTTCAGGTTGTGTTTCAGGGATGAGTACTCTGGTCTGAATTACCCTTAAGAAACGCAGTTAAACCCCATGATCTGTGTCTTCCTACAAGCAAGAGTTCATTTCTGGTAAAAAAAGTGAATTTCAGCTCAAATGATTTTACACAGTTCTAGAACCCAACATTATTATCACTATTAACTAAAGAGCATTTATGTAATAGGAGCTGTGGTCTGTATCAATTTCATTAGCAGAGTTGAACTACATATTGTCCGTATGAGTAGGAAACACAGTTCTTTTATTCTGGGAATGCTCATGATTCTTGCTGTATTGCAGATGCTGGAAAGAAGAGCTTGCTTCTTGCATTTAAACAGAATGTGTTTAATGGATGAGAACTCTGTTCTGAATTTCCGTTAAGAAAATGGAGTTACACCCCAGTATCTGTGTCTTCCTACAAGCACGAGTTCATTCCTGTTAAACCAAGTGAATTTTGGGCTCAAATGATTTTTCGCAGTTCACCAACCCAAACCGATTCCCACTACTAACTAAAGAGCATTTATGTAAGAGCAGCTGTGGTTTGTATCAGTTTCTTAAGCGGAGTTGAACTTCATATGGTCCTTATGAGTAGGAAACACTGTTCTTTTTTTCAGGGCATGCTCATGGTTCTTGCTGTATAGGAGACGCTGGAAAGAAGAGCTTGCTTCTTGCATTAAAACATGGTGTGTTTCATGGATGAGAACTCTGGTCTGAATTTCCCTTCAGAAATGGAGTTAAACCCCAGGATCTGTGTCTTCCTACAAGCAAGAGATCATTTCTGGTAAACCCAGGGAAATTTGGGCTGAAATGATTTTTCGTAGTTTACGAACACAACGAGATTCTCACTATTAACTAAAGAGTATTTATGTAAGAGGAGCTGTTGTATGTATCAGTTTCATAAGCAGAGTTGAACTACATATGGTCTGCATGAGTAGGAAACACAATTCCTTTTTTCAGGGCATGCTAATTGGACTTGCTGTGTTTTAGTCAATGGAAAGGAGAGCTTGCTGCTTGCATTAAATCAGACAGTGTTTCAGGTTGTGATTCAGGGATGAGAACTCTGGTCTGAATTTCCCTTCAGAACCTGAGTTACACCCCAGGATCTGTGTCTTCCTACAAGCCAGAGTTCATTTCTGGAAAACCCAGTGAATTTTGGGCTCAAATGATTTTTCGCAGTTCACCAACCCAAACCGATTCCCACTATTAACTAAAGAGCGTTTATGTAAGAGGAGCTGTGGTTTGTTTTAGTTTCATAAGCAGAGTAGAATTACATATGCTCTTTATGAGTAGGAAACACAGTTCTTTTTTTTCAGGCCATGCTCATGGTTCTTGCTGTATTTTAGATTCTGGAAAGAAGAACTTGCTTCATACGTTAAAACAGATTCTCACTATTAACTAAAGAGCATTTATGTAAGAGGAGCTGTGGTTTGTTTCAGTTTCATAAGCAGATTGAATTACTTATGGTCCTTATGAGTTAAAACACAGTTTTTTTTTTTCTGGGCAGGCTCATGATTCTTGCTGTATTGGAGACGCTGGAAAGAAGAGCTTGCTTCTTGCGTTAAAACAGAGTGAGTTTCATGGATGAAAACACTGGTCTGAATTTCCCTTCAGAAACGGAGTTAAAACGCAGGATCTGTATTTTCCTACGAGCAAGAGTTCATTTCTGTTAACCCAAGTTAATTTTGGGCTCAAATTATTTTACACATTTCAAAAACCCAATATGATTCTCACTATCAACTAAAGAGCATTTATATAAGGGGAGCTATGGTTTGTATCAGCTTCTTAAGCAGAGTTAAACTACGTATGATCTGTATGAGTAGGAAACACAGTTCTTTTTTTCAGGGCATGTTCATGGTTCTTGCTGTATTGGTGACACTGGCAAGAAGAGCTTGCTTCTTGCATTAAAACAGGTTGTGTTACATGGATGACAACTCTGGTCTGAATTTCCCTTCAGAAACGGAGTTAAACCCCATGATCTGTGTCTTCCTACAAGCAAGAGTTCATTTCTGGAAAACCCAGTGAATTTTGGGCTCAAATGATTTTACACAGTTCATGAACCCAACGCGATTCTCACTATTAACTAAAGAGCATTTATGTAAGAGGAGCTGTGGTTTGTTTCAGTTTCATAAGCAGAGTTGAATTAGATATGGTCTTTTGAGTAGGAAACATAGTTCTTTTTTACTGGGCATTCTCATGATTCTTTCTCTTCAAAAGAGTTGGAAGGAAGAGCATCCTTCTTGCGTTAAATCAGAGTGTGTTTCTTGGATGAGAACTCTGGTCTGAATTTCCCTTAAGAAACAGAGTTAAACCCCATGATCTGTGTCTTCCTACAAGCAAGAGTTCATTTCTGGTAAACCAAGTGAATTTTCAGCTCAAATGATTTTACACAGTTCTAGAACCCAACACTATTATCACTATAAACTAAAGTGCATTTATGTAAGAGGAGCAGTGGTCTGTATCAATTTCATTAGCAGAGTTGAACTACATATGGTCCGTATGAGTAAGAAACACAGTTATTTTATTCTGGGAATGCTCATGATTCTTGCTGTATTGGAGACGCTGGAAAGAAGAGCTTGCTTCTTGCATTTAACAGAATGTGTTTCATGGATGAGAACTCTGGTCTGAATTTCCCTTCATAAACGGAGTTATACCCCAGGATCTGTGTCTTCCTACAAGCAAGAGTTCATTTCTGGAAAACCCAGTGAATTTTGGGCTCAAATGATTTTACACAGTTCATGAACCCAACGCGATTCTCACTATTAACTAAACAGCATTTATGTAAGAGGAGTTGTGGTTTGTTTCAGTTTCATAAGCAGAGTTGAATTACATATGGTCCTTATGAGTAGGAAACACAGTTCTTTTTTTCAGGCCATGCTCATCGTTCTTGCTGTATTTTAGACAATGGAAAGAAGAGTTTGCTTCTTGCGTAAAAACAGATTGTGTTTCAGGGATGAGAACTCTGCTCTGAATTTCCCTTCAGAAATGGAGTTAAACCCCATGATCTGTGTCTTCCTACAAGCCAGAGTTCATTTCTGGTAAACCAAGTGAATTTTCAGCTCAAATGATTCTACACATTTCTAGAACCCAACACTATTATCACTATTAACTAAAGAGCATTTATGTAAGATGAGCTGTGGTTTTTTTCAGTTTCATAAGCAGAGTTGAACTACATATCAACCATATGAGTAGGAAAGACAGTTCTTTTATTCTGGGAATCTCATGATTCTTGATGTATTGGAGACGCCTGAAAGAAGAGCTTGCTTCTTGCATTTAAACAGAATGTGTTTCATCGATGAGAACTCTGGTCTGAATTTCCCTTCAGAAACGGAGTTACACCCGAGGATCCGTGTCTTCCTACAAGCAAGAGTACATTTCTGGTAAACCCAGTGAATTTTGGGCTCGAATGATTTTACACAGTGCATGAACCCAATGCGATTCTCACTATGAACTAAAGAGCATTTATATAAGAGGAGCTGTGGTTTGTATCAGTTTCTTATGCAGAGTTGAACTACATATGGTCTGTATGAGTAGGAAACACAGTTTTTTTTTATGGGCATGCTCATGGTTCTTGCTGTATTTCGGACACCAGAAAGAAGAGCTTGCTTCTTGCGTTAAAACAGATTGTGTTTCAGGGATGAGAACTCTGGTCTGAATTTCCCTTCAGAAACGGAGTTAAACCCCAGGATCTGTGTCTTCCTACAAGCAAGAGTTCATTTCTGTTAAACCAATTGAATTTTGGTCTCAAAAGATTTTTCGCAGTTCACCAACCCAAACCGATTCCTACTATTAACTAAAGAGCATTTATGTAAGAAGAGCTGTGGTTTGTATCAGTTTCATAGGCAGAGTTGAATTACATATGGTCCTTATGAGTAGGAAACACAGTTCTTACTTTCAGGGCATGCTCATGGTTCTTGCTGTATTGGAGACGCTGGAAAGAAGAGCTTGCTTCTTTGTTAAAACAGATTGTGGTTCAGGGATGAGAATTCTGGTCTGAATTTCCCTTCAGAAACTGTGTTACACGCCAGGATCTCTGTCTTCCTACAAGCAAGAGGTCATTTCTGGAAAACCCAGTGAATTTAGGGCTCAAATGATTTTACACAGTTCATGATCCCAACGCGATTCTCACTATTAACTAAAGAGCAATTATGTACGAGGAAGTGTGGTTTGTTTCAGTTTCATAAGCAGATTGAATTACTTATGGTCCTTATGAGTTAAAACACAGTTTTTTTTTTTTCTGGGCAGGCTCATGATTCTTGCTGTATTGGAGACGCTGGAAAGAAGAGCTTGCTTCTTGCGTTAAAACAGAGTGTGTTTCATGGATGAAAACACTGGTCTGAATTTCCCTTCAGAAACGGAGTTAAAACGCAGGATCTGTATTTTCCTACGAGCAAGAGTTCATTTCTGTTAACCCAAGTTAATTTTGGGCTCAAATTATTTTACACATTTCAAAAACCCAATGTGATTCTCACTATCAACTAAAGAGCATTTATATAAGGGGAGCTATGGTTTGTATCAGCTTCTTAAGCAGAGTTAAACTACGTATGATCTGTATGAGTAGGAAACACAGTTCTTTTTTTCAGGGCATGTTCATGGTTCTTGCTGTATTGGTGACACTGGCAAGAAGAGCTTGCTTCTTGCATTAAAACAGGTTGTGTTACATGGATGACAACTCTGGTCTGAATTTCCCTTCAGAAACGGAGTTAAACCCCATGATCTGTGTCTTCCTACAAGCAAGAGTTCATTTCTGGAAAACCCAGTGAATTTTGGGCTCAAATGATTTTACACAGTTCATGAACCCAACGCGATTCTCACTATTAACTAAAGAGCATTTATGTAAGAGGAGCTGTGGTTTGTTTCAGTTTCATAAGCAGAGTTGAATTAGATATGGTCTTTTGAGTAGGAAACATAGTTCTTTTTTACTGGGCATTCTCATGATTCTTTCTCTTCAAAAGAGTTGGAAGGAAGAGCATCCTTCTTGCGTTAAATCAGAGTGTGTTTCTTGGATGAGAACTCTGGTCTGAATTTCCCTTAAGAAACAGAGTTAAACCCCATGATCTGTGTCTTCCTACAAGCAAGAGTTCATTTCTGGTAAACCAAGTGAATTTTCAGCTCAAATGATTTTACACAGTTCTAGAACCCAACACTATTATCACTATAAACTAAAGTGCATTTATGTAAGAGGAGCAGTGGTCTGTATCAATTTCATTAGCAGAGTTGAACTACATATGGTCCGTATGAGTAAGAAACACAGTTATTTTATTCTGGGAATGCTCATGATTCTTGCTGTATTGGAGACGCTGGAAAGAAGAGCTTGCTTCTTGCATTTAACAGAATGTGTTTCATGGATGAGAACTCTGGTCTGAATTTCCCTTCATAAACGGAGTTATACCCCAGGATCTGTGTCTTCCTACAAGCAAGAGTTCATTTCTGGAAAACCCAGTGAATTTTGGGCTCAAATGATTTTACACAGTTCATGAACCCAACGCGATTCTCACTATTAACTAAACAGCATTTATGTAAGAGGAGTTGTGGTTTGTTTCAGTTTCATAAGCAGAGTTGAATTACATATGGTCCTTATGAGTAGGAAACACAGTTCTTTTTTTCAGGCCATGCTCATCGTTCTTGCTGTATTTTAGACAATGGAAAGAAGAGTTTGCTTCTTGCGTAAAAACAGATTGTGTTTCAGGGATGAGAACTCTGCTCTGAATTTCCCTTCAGAAATGGAGTTAAACCCCATGATCTGTGTCTTCCTACAAGCCAGAGTTCATTTCTGGTAAACCAAGTGAATTTTCAGCTCAAATGATTCTACACATTTCTAGAACCCAACACTATTATCACTATTAACTAAAGAGCATTTATGTAAGATGAGCTGTGGTTTTTTTCAGTTTCATAAGCAGAGTTGAACTACATATCAACCATATGAGTAGGAAAGACAGTTCTTTTATTCTGGGAATCTCATGATTCTTGATGTATTGGAGACGCCTGAAAGAAGAGCTTGCTTCTTGCATTTAAACAGAATGTGTTTCATCGATGAGAACTCTGGTCTGAATTTCCCTTCAGAAACGGAGTTACACCCGAGGATCCGTGTCTTCCTACAAGCAAGAGTACATTTCTGGTAAACCCAGTGAATTTTGGGCTCGAATGATTTTACACAGTGCATGAACCCAATGCGATTCTCACTATGAACTAAAGAGCATTTATATAAGAGGAGCTGTGGTTTGTATCAGTTTCTTATGCAGAGTTGAACTACATATGGTCTGTATGAGTAGGAAACACAGTTTTTTTTTATGGGCATGCTCATGGTTCTTGCTGTATTTCGGACACCAGAAAGAAGAGCTTGTTTCTTGCGTTAAAACAGATTGTGTTTCAGGGATGAGAACTCTGGTCTGAATTTCCCTTCAGAAACGGAGTTAAACCCCAGGATCTGTGTCTTCCTACAAGCAAGAGTTCATTTCTGTTAAACCAATTGAATTTTGGTCTCAAAAGATTTTTCGCAGTTCACCAACCCAAACCGATTCCTACTATTAACTAAAGAGCATTTATGTAAGAAGAGCTGTGGTTTGTATCAGTTTCATAGGCAGAGTTGAATTACATATGGTCCTTATGAGTAGGAAACACAGTTCTTACTTTCAGGGCATGCTCATGGTTCTTGCTGTATTGGAGACGCTGGAAAGAAGAGCTTGCTTCTTGCGTTAAAACAGATTGTGGTTCAGGGATGAGAATTCTGGTCTGAATTTCCCTTCAGAAACTGTGTTAACGCCAGGATCTCTGTCTTCCTACAAGCAAGAGGTCATTTCTGGAAAACCCAGTGAATTTAGGGCTCAAATGATTTTACACAGTTCATGATCCCAACGCGATTCTCACTATTAACTAAAGAGCAATTATGTACGAGGAAGTGTGGTTTGTTTCAATTTCATAAGCAGATTGAATTACTTATGGTCCTTATGAGTTAAAACACAGTTTTTTTTTTTTCTGGGCAGGCTCATGATTCTTGCTGTATTGGAGACGCTGGAAAGAAGAGCTTGCTTCTTGCGTTAAAACAGAGTGTGTTTCATGGATGAAAACACTGGTCTGAATTTCCCTTCAGAAACGGAGTTAAAACGCAGGATCTGTATTTTCCTACGAGCAAGAGTTCATTTCTGTTAACCCAAGTTAATTTTGGGCTCAAATTATTTTACACATTTCAAAAACCCAATGTGATTCTCACTATCAACTAAAGAGCATTTATATAAGGGGAGCTATGGTTTGTATCAGCTTCTTAAGCAGAGTTAAACTACGTATGATCTGTATGAGTAGGAAACACAGTTCTTTTTTTCAGGGCATGTTCATGGTTCTTGCTGTATTGGTGACACTGGCAAGAAGAGCTTGCTTCTTGCATTAAAACAGGTTGTGTTACATGGATGACAACTCTGGTCTGAATTTCCCTTCAGAAACGGAGTTAAACCCCATGATCTGTGTCTTCCTACAAGCAAGAGTTCATTTCTGGAAAACCCAGTGAATTTTGGGCTCAAATGATTTTACACAGTTCATGAACCCAACGCGATTCTCACTATTAACTAAAGAGCATTTATGTAAGAGGAGCTGTGGTTTGTTTCAGTTTCATAAGCAGAGTTGAATTAGATATGGTCTTTTGAGTAGGAAACATAGTTCTTTTTTACTGGGCATGCTCATGATTCTTTCTCTTCAAAAGAGCTGGAAAGAAGAGCTTGCTTCTTGCGGTAAATCAGAGTGTGTTTCATGGATGAGAACTCTGGTCTGAATTTCCCTTGAGAAACGGAGTTAAACCCCATGATCTGTGCCTTCCTACAAGCAAAAGTTCATTTCTGGTAAACCAAGTGAATTTTCAGCTCAAATGATTTTACACAGTTCTAGAACCCAACACTATTTTCACTATTAACTAAAGAGCATTTATGGAAGAGGAGCTGTTGTCTATATCAATTTCATTAGCAGAGTTGAACTACATATCGTCCGTATGAGTAGGAAACACAGCTCTTTTATTCTGGGAATGCTCATGATTCTTGCTGTATTGGAGACGCTGGAAAGAAGAGCTTGCTTCTTGCATTTAAACAGAATGTGTTTCATGGATGAGAAATCTGGTCTGAATTTCCCTTCAGAAATGGAGTTACACCCCAGGATCTGTGTCTTCCTACAAGCAAGAGTTCATTTCTGGTAAACACAGTGAATTTTGGGATCAAATCATTTTACACAGTTCATGAACCCAATGCGATTGTCACTATGAAATGAAGAGCATTTATATAAGAGGAGCTGTGGTTTGTATCAGTTTCTTAACCAGAGTTGAACTACATATGGTCTGTATGAGTAGGAAACACAATTCTTACTTTCAGGGCATGCTCATGGTTCTTGCTGTATTGGAGACGCTGGAAAGAAGAGCTTGCTTCTTGCATTAAAACAGGGTGTGTTTCATGGATGAGAATCTGGTCTGAATTTCCCTTCAGAAACGGAGTTACACCACAGGATCTGTGTCTTCCTACAAGCAAGAGTTCATTTCTGGTAAACCAATGAATTTTGGGCTCAAATGATTTTACACAGTCCATGAACCCAACGCGATTCTCTCTATTAACTGAAAAGCATTTATCTAATAGGAGGTGTGGTCTGTATCAGTTTCATAAGCAGAGTTGAACTCCATATGGTCCGTATGAGTAGGAAACACAGTTCTTTTTTTCAGGGCATGCTCATGGTGCTTGCTGTATTGGAGACGCTGGAAAGAAGAGCTTGCTTCTTGCATTTATACAGAATGTGTTTCATGGATGAGAACTCTGGTCTGAATTTCCCTTCAGAAACAGAGTTACACCCCGGTGTCTGTGTCTTCCTACAAGCAAGAGTTCATTTATGTTAAACCAATTGAATTTTTGGCTCAAATGATTTTTCCCAGTTCACCAACCCAAACCGATTCCTACTATTAACGAAAGAGCATTTATGTAAGAGGAGCTGTGGTTTGTATCAGTTTCATAGGCAGAGTTGAACTACATATGGTCCGTATGAATAGGAAACACAGTTCTTTTTTTCAGGGAATGCTCATGGTTCTTGCTGTATTGGAGACACTGGAAAGAAGAGCTTGCTTCTTGCATTAAAACAGGGTTTGTTTAGGCATGAGAACTCTGGTCTGAATTTCCCTTCAGAAACGGAGTTAAACCCCATGGTCTGTGTCTTCCTACAAGCAAGAGTTCATTTCTGGTAATCACAGTGAATTTAGGGCTCAAATGATTTTACACAGTTCATGAACCCAATGCGATTCTCACTATGAACTAAAGAGCATTTACATAAGAGGAGCTGTGGTTTGTATCAGCTTCTTAAGCAGAGTTGAACTACATATGGTCCTTATGAGTAGGAAACACAGTTCTTTTTTTCAGGCCATGCTCATCGTTCTTGCTGTATTTTAGACAATGGAAAGAAGAGTTTGCTTCTTGCGTAAAAACAGATTGTGTTTCAGGGATGAGAACTCTGCTCTGAATTTCCCTTCAGAAATGGAGTTAAACCCCATGATCTGTGTCTTCCTACAAGCCAGAGTTCATTTCTGGTAAACCAAGTGAATTTTCAGCTCAAATGATTCTACACATTTCTAGAACCCAACACTATTATCACTATTAACTAAAGAGCATTTATGTAAGATGAGCTGTGGTTTTTTTCAGTTTCATAAGCAGAGTTGAACTACATATCAACCATATGAGTAGGAAAGACAGTTCTTTTATTCTGGGAATGCTCATGATTCTTGATGTATTGGAGACGCCTGAAAGAAGAGCTTGCTTCTTGCATTTAAACAGAATGTGTTTCATCGATGAGAACTCTGGTCTGAATTTCCCTTCAGAAACGGAGTTACACCCGAGGATCCGTGTCTTCCTACAAGCAAGAGTACATTTCTGGTAAACCCAGTGAATTTTGGGCTCGAATGATTTTACACAGTGCATGAACCCAATGCGATTCTCACTATGAACTAAAGAGCATTTATATAAGAGGAGCTGTGGTTTGTATCAGTTTCTTATGCAGAGTTGAACTACATATGGTCTGTATGAGTAGGAAACACAGTTTTTTTTTTAATGGGCATGCTCATGGTTCTTGCTGTATTTCGGACACCAGAAAGAAGAGCTTGCTTCTTGCGTTAAAACAGATTGTGTTTCAGGGATGAGAACTCTGGTCTGAATTTCCCTTCAGAAACGGAGTTAAACCCCAGGATCTGTGTCTTCGTACAAGCAAGAGTTCATTTCTGTTAAACCAATTGAATTTTGGTCTCAAAAGATTTTTCGCAGTTCACCAACCCAAACCGATTCCTACTATTAACTAAAGAGCATTTATGTAAGAAGAGCTGTGGTTTGTATCAGTTTCATAGGCAGAGTTGAATTACATATGGTCCTTATGAGTAGGAAACACAGTTCTTACTTTCAGGGCATGCTCATGGTTCTTGCTGTATTGGAGACGCTGGAAAGAAGAGCTTGCTTCTTGCGTTAAAACAGATTGTGGTTCAGGGATGAGAATTCTGGTCTGAATTTCCCTTCAGAAACTGTGTTACACGCCAGGATCTCTGTCTTCCTACAAGCAAGAGGTCATTTCTGGAAAACCCAGTGAATTTAGGGCTCAAATGATTTTACACAGTTCATGATCCCAACGCGATTCTCACTATTAACTAAAGAGCAATTATGTACGAGGAAGTGTGGTTTGTTTCAGTTTCATAAGCAGATTGAATTACTTATGGTCCTTATGAGTTAAAACACAGTTTTTTTTTTTTCTGGGCAGGCTCATGATTCTTGCTGTATTGGAGACGCTGGAAAGAAGAGCTTGCTTCTTGCGTTAAAACAGAGTGTGTTTCATGGATGAAAACACTGGTCTGAATTTCCCTTCAGAAACGGAGTTAAAACGCAGGATCTGTATTTTCCTACGAGCAAGAGTTCATTTCTGTTAACCCAAGTTAATTTTGGGCTCAAATTATTTTACACATTTCAAAAACCCAATGTGATTCTCACTATCAACTAAAGAGCATTTATATAAGGGGAGCTATGGTTTGTATCAGCTTCTTAAGCAGAGTTAAACTACGTATGATCTGTATGAGTAGGAAACACAGTTCTTTTTTTCAGGGCATGTTCATGGTTCTTGCTGTATTGGTGACACTGGCAAGAAGAGCTTGCTTCTTGCATTAAAACAGGTTGTGTTACATGGATGACAACTCTGGTCTGAATTTCCCTTCAGAAACGGAGTTAAACCCCATGATCTGTTTCTTCCTACAAGCAAGAGTTCATTTCTGGAAAACCCAGTGAATTTTGGGCTCAAATGATTTTACACAGTTCATGAACCCAACGCGATTCTCACTATTAACTAAAGAGCATTTATGTAAGAGGAGCTGTGGTTTGTTTCAGTTTCATAAGCAGAGTTGAATTAGATATGGTCTTTTGAGTAGGAAACATA
Organism: Onychomys arenicola; assembly: GCA_949786405.1. Lineage (NCBI taxonomy): Eukaryota > Metazoa > Chordata > Mammalia > Rodentia > Cricetidae > Onychomys > Onychomys arenicola. The sequence goes on from CATKUM010000028.1 coordinate 3,267,197, forward strand.
GTTCTCTTTTACTGGGCATGCTCATGATTCTTTCTCTTCAAAAGAGCTGGAAAGAAGAGCTTGCTTCTTGCGGTAAATCAGAGTGTGTTTCATGGATGAGAACTCTGGTCTGAATTTCCCTTGAGAAACGGAGTTAAACCCCATGATCTGTGCCTTCCTACAAGCAAAAGTTCATTTCTGGTAAACCAAGTGAATTTTCAGCTCAAATGATTTTACACAGTTCTAGAACCCAACACTATTTTCACTATTAACTAAAGAGCATTTATGGAAGAGGAGCTGTTGTCTATATCAATTTCATTAGCAGAGTTGAACTACATATCGTCCGTATGAGTAGGAAACACAGCTCTTTTATTCTGGGAATGCTCATGATTCTTGCTGTATTGGAGACGCTGGAAAGAAGAGCTTGCTTCTTGCATTTAAACAGAATGTGTTTCATGGATGAGAAATCTGGTCTGAATTTCCCTTCAGAAATGGAGTTACACCCCAGGATCTGTGTCTTCCTACAAGCAAGAGTTCATTTCTGGTAAACACAGTGAATTTTGGGATCAAATCATTTTACACAGTTCATGAACCCAATGCGATTGTCACTATGAAATGAAGAGCATTTATATAAGAGGAGCTGTGGTTTGTATCAGTTTCTTAACCAGAGTTGAACTACATATGGTCTGTATGAGTAGGAAACACAATTCTTACTTTCAGGGCATGCTCATGGTTCTTGCTGTATTGGAGACGCTGGAAAGAAGAGCTTGCTTCTTGCATTAAAACAGGGTGTGTTTCATGGATGAGAATCTGGTCTGAATTTCCCTTCAGAAACGGAGTTACACCACAGGATCTGTGTCTTCCTACAAGCAAGAGTTCATTTCTGGTAAACCAATGAATTTTGGGCTCAAATGATTTTACACAGTCCATGAACCCAACGCGATTCTCTCTATTAACTGAAAAGCATTTATCTAATAGGAGGTGTGGTCTGTATCAGTTTCATAAGCAGAGTTGAACTCCATATGGTCCGTATGAGTAGGAAACACAGTTCTTTTTTTCAGGGCATGCTCATGGTGCTTGCTGTATTGGAGACGCTGGAAAGAAGAGCTTGCTTCTTGCATTTATACAGAATGTGTTTCATGGATGAGAACTCTGGTCTGAATTTCCCTTCAGAAACAGAGTTACACCCCGGTGTCTGTGTCTTCCTACAAGCAAGAGTTCATTTATGTTAAACCAATTGAATTTTTGGCTCAAATGATTTTTCCCAGTTCACCAACCCAAACCGATTCCTACTATTAACGAAAGAGCATTTATGTAAGAGGAGCTGTGGTTTGTATCAGTTTCATAGGCAGAGTTGAACTACATATGGTCCGTATGAATAGGAAACACAGTTCTTTTTTTCAGGGCATGCTCATGGTTCTTGCTGTATTGGAGACACTGGAAAGAAGAGCTTGCTTCTTGCATTAAAACAAGGTTTGTTTAGGCATGAGAACTCTGGTCTGAATTTCCCTTCAGAAACGGAGTTAAACCCCATGGTCTGTGTCTTCCTACAAGCAAGAGTTCATTTCTGGTAATCACAGTGAATTTAGGGCTCAAATGATTTTACACAGTTCATGAACCCAATGCGATTCTCACTATGAACTAAAGAGCATTTACATAAGAGGAGCTGTGGTTTGTATCAGCTTCTTAAGCAGAGTTGAACTACATATGGTCCTTATGAGTAGGAAACACAGTTCTTTTTTTCAGGCCATGCTCATCGTTCTTGCTGTATTTTAGACAATGGAAAGAAGAGTTTGCTTCTTGCGTAAAAACAGATTGTGTTTCAGGGATGAGAACTCTGCTCTGAATTTCCCTTCAGAAATGGAGTTAAACCCCATGATCTGTGTCTTCCTACAAGCCAGAGTTCATTTCTGGTAAACCAAGTGAATTTTCAGCTCAAATGATTCTACACATTTCTAGAACCCAACACTATTATCACTATTAACTAAAGAGCATTTATGTAAGATGAGCTGTGGTTTTTTTCAGTTTCATAAGCAGAGTTGAACTACATATCAACCATATGAGTAGGAAAGACAGTTCTTTTATTCTGGGAATGCTCATGATTCTTGATGTATTGGAGACGCCTGAAAGAAGAGCTTGCTTCTTGCATTTAAACAGAATGTGTTTCATCGATGAGAACTCTGGTCTGAATTTCCCTTCAGAAACGGAGTTACACCCGAGGATCCGTGTCTTCCTACAAGCAAGAGTACATTTCTGGTAAACCCAGTGAATTTTGGGCTCGAATGATTTTACACAGTGCATGAACCCAATGCGATTCTCACTATGAACTAAAGAGCATTTATATAAGAGGAGCTGTGGTTTGTATCAGTTTCATAGGCAGAGTTGAACTACATATGGTACGTATGAATAGGAAACACAGTTCTTTTTTTCAGGGCATGCTCATGGTTCTTGCTGTATTGGAGACGCTGGAGAGAAGAGCTTGCTTCTTGCATTAAAACAGGGTGTGTTTCATGGATGAGAACTCTGGTCTGAATTTCCCTTCAGAAACGGAGTTAAACCCCATGGTCTGTGTCTTCCTACAAGCAAGAGTTCATTTCTGGAAAACCAATGAATTTTGGGCTCAAATGATTTTACACAGTTCAAAAACCCAATGCGATTCTCACTATCAACGAAAGAGCATGTATATGAGAAGAGCTGTGGTTTGTATCAGTTTCTTAAGCAGAGTTGAACTACATATGGTCTGTATGAGTAGGAAACACAGTTCTTTTATTCAGGGCATGCTCATCGTTCTTGGTGTATTTTAGACTCTGGAAAGAAGAACTTGCTTCTTGCGTTAAAACAGATTGTGTTTCAGGGATGAGAACTCTGTTCTGAATTTCCCTTCAGAAACGGAGGTAAACCCCAGGATCTGTGACTTCCTACAAGCAAGAGTTCATTTCTGTTAAACCAATTGAATTTGGGGCTCAAATGATTTTTTGCAGTACACCAACCCAAACCGATTCCCACTATTAACTAAAGAGCATTTATGTAAGAGGAGCTGTGGTTTGTTTCAGTTTCATAAGCAGAGTTGAACCACATATGGTCATTATCAGTAGGAAACAAAGTTCTTTTTTCTGGGCATGCTCAAGGTTCTTGCTGTTTTGGAGACGATGGAAAGAAGTGCTTGTTTCTTGCATTAAAACAGAGTGTGTTCCATGGGTGAGCACTCTGGTCTGAATTTCCCATCAGAAACGGAGTTACACCCCAGGATCTGTTTCTTCCTACAAGCAACAGTTCATTTCTGGAAAACCTAGTGAACTTTGGGTTCAAATGATTTTACACAGTTCATCAACCCAACGCGATTATCACTATTAACTACACAGCAATTATGTAAGAGGAGGTGTGGTTTGTTTCAGTTTCATTAGCAGAGTTGAATTACATATGGTCCTTATGATTAGGAAACACAGTTCTTTTTTTCAGGCCATGCTCATTGTTCTTGCTGTATTTATATTCTGGAAAGAAGACCTTGCTTCTTACGTTAAAACAAATTGTGTTTCAGAAATGAGAATTCTGGTCTGAATTTCCCTTCAGAAACGGACGTAAACCCCAGGATCTGTGCCTTCCTACGAGCAAGAGTTCATTTCTGGAAAAACCGAGTGAATTTTGGGCTGAAATGATTTTACACAGTTCATGAACCCAACGTGATGCTCACTATTAACTTAAGAGCATTTATGTAAGAGGAGCTGTGGTTTGTTTCAGTTTTATAAGCAGAGTTGAATAACATATTGTCCTTATGAGTAGGAAACACAGTTCTTTTTTTCAGGGCATGCTCATGGTTCTTGCTGTATTTTAGAGTCCTGAAATAAGAGCTTGCTTCTTGCGTTAAATCAGAGTGTGTTTTAGTGATGAGAACTCTGGTCTGAATTTTCCTTCACAAATGGAGTTACTCGCCAAGATCTGTGTCTTAATACAAGCAAGAGTTCATTTCTGAAAAACCCAGTGAATTTTGGGCTCAAATGATTTTACACAGTTCATGAACCCAACACGATTCTCACTATTAACATAAGGGCATTTATGTAAGAGGTGCTGTGGTTTGTTTCAGTTTCATAAGCAGAGTTGAATTACATATGGTCCATATGAGTAGGAAACACAATTCTTTTTTTCAGGGCATGCTCATGGTTCTTGCTGTATTTTAGAGTCTGGAAAGAAGAGCTTGCTTCTTGCGTTAAATCAGAGTGTGTTTCATGGATGAGAACTCTTGTCTGAATTTCCCTTCAGAAACGGAGTTAAACCCCATGATCTGTTTCTTCCTACAAGCAAGAGTTCCGTTTCTGGTAAACCAAGTGGATTTTGGGTTAAAATGATTTTACACAGTTCATGAACCCAACGCGATTATCACTATTAACTAAAGAGCATTTATGTAAAGGAGCTGTGGTTTGTTTCAGTTTCATAAGCAGAGTTGAATTACATATGTTCCTTATGAGTAGGAAACACAGTTCTTTTTTTCAGGCCATGCTCATGGTTCTTGCTGTATTTTAGATTCTGGAAAGAAGACCTTGCTTCTTACGTTAAAACAAATTGTGTTTCAGGAATGAGAATTCTGGTCTTAATTTCCCTTCAGAAACGGAGATACACGCCAGCATCTCTGTCTTCCTACAAGCAAGAGTTCATTTCTGGAAAACTCAGTAAATTTTGGGTCAAATGATTTTAGACAGTTCATGAACGCTACGCGATTCTCACTATTAACTGAAGAGCATTTATGTAAGAGGACCTGTGGTTTGTATCAGTTTCATAAGCAGAGTTGAACTATATATGGTCAGTATGAGTAGGAAACACAGTTCTTTTTTCTGGGCATGCTCAGGATTCTTGCTGTTTTGGAGACGCTGGAAAGAAGAGCTTGCTTCTTCCATTAAAAGAGAGTGTGTTTCATGGATGAGAACTCTGGTCTGAATTTCCCTTCAGAAAGGAGTTACACACCAGGATCTGTTTCTTCCTACAAGCAACAGTTCATTTCTGGAAAACCCAGTGAATTTTGGGTCAAATGATTTTACACAGTTCACGAACCCAACGCGATTATCACTATTAACTACAGTGCATTTATGTAAGAGGAGCTGTGGTTTGTTTCAGTTTCATAAGCAGAGTTGAATTACATATGGTCCTTATGAGTCGGAAACACAGTTCTTTTTTTCAGGCCATTCAAATTGTTCTTGTAGTATTTTAGAATCTGGAAAAAAGACCTTGCTTCTTACATTAAAACAAATTTTGTTTCAGGAATGAGAATTCTGGTCTGAATTTCCCTTCAGAAACGGAGGTAAACCCCAGGATCTGTGTCTTCCTACGAGCAAGAGTTCATTTCTGGAAAACCCAGTGAATTTTGGGCTCAAATGATTTTACACAGTACATGTACCCAACGCGATTCTCACTATTAACTAAAGAGCATTTATGTAAGAGGAGCTTTGGTTTGTTTCAGTTTCATAAGCAGAGTTGAACTACATATGGACAGTATGAGTAGGAAACACAGTTCTTTTTTCTGGGCATGCACAGGGTTCTTGCTGTTTTGGAGAGGATGGAAAGAAGTGCTTGTTTCTTGCATTAAAACAGAGTGTGTTCCATGGGTGAGTACTCTGGTCTGAATTTCCCATCAGAAACGGAGTTACACCCCAGGATCTGTTTCTTCTTACAAGCAACAGTTCATTTCTGGATAACCCAGTGAATTTTGGGTTCAAATGATTTTACAAAGTTCATGAACCCAACGTGATTATCACTATTAACTACAGAGCATTTATGTAAGAGGAGGTGTGGTTTGTTTCAGTTTCATAAGCAGAGTTGAATTACATATGGTCCTTATGAGTAGGAAACACAGTTCTTTTTTTCAGGCCATGCTCATGGTTCTTGCTGTATTTTAGATTCTGGAAAGAAGACCTTGCTTCTTACGTTAAAACAAATTGTGTTTCAGGAATGGGAATTCTGGTTTGAATTTCCCTTCAGAAACGGAGTTACACGCCAGCATCTCTGTCTTCCTACAAGCAAGAGTTCATTTCTGGAAAACTCAGTGAATTTTGGGCTCAAATGATTTTACACAGTTCATGAACACAACGCGATTCTCTCTATTAACTAAAGAGCATCTATGTAAGAGGAGCTTTTGGTTTGTTTCAGTTTCATAAGCAGAGTTGAATTACTTATGGTCCTTATGAGTAGGAAACAGTTCTTTTTTCAGGGCATGCTCATGGTTCTTGCTGTATTGGAGACACTGGAAAGAAGAGCTTGCTTCTTGCACTAAAACAGGGTGTGTTTCATGGATGAGAACTCTAGTCTGAATTTCCCTTCAGAAACGGAGTTATACCCCAGGATCTGTGTCTTCCTACAAGCAAGAGTTCATTTCTGGAAAACCCAGTGAATTTTGGGCTCAAATAATTTTACACAGTACATGTACCCAACGCGATTCTCACTATTAACTAAAGAGCATTTATGTAAGAGGAGCTGTGGTTTGTTTCAGTTTCATAAGCAGAGTTGAAATACATATGGTCAGTATGAGTAAGAAACAAAGTTCTTTTTTCTGGGCATGCTCAGGGTTCTTGCTGTTTTGGAGACGATGGAAACAAGTGCTTGTTTCTTGCATTAAAACAGAGTGTGTTCCATGGGTGAGTACTCTGGTCTGAATTTCCCATCAGAAACAGAGTTACACCCCAGTATCTGTTTCTTCTTACAAGCTACAGTTCATTTCTGGAAAACCCAGTGAATTTTTGGTTCAAATGATTTTACAATGTTCATGAACCCAACGCGATTATCACTATTAACTACAGAGCATTTATGTAAGAGGAGGTGTGGTCTGTTTCAGTTTCATTAGCAGAGTTGAATTACATATGGTCCTTATGATTAGGAATCACAGTTCTTTTTTTCAGGCCATGCTCATGGTTCTTGCTGTATTTTAGATTCTGGAAAGAAGAGTTTGCTTGTTACGTTAAAACAAATTGTGTTTCAGAAATGAGAATTCTGGTCTGAATTTCCCTTCAGAAACGGAGTTACACGCCAGCATCTCTGTCTTCCTACAAGCAAGACTTCTTTTCTGGAAAACTCAGTGAATTTTGGGGTCAAATGATTTTACACAGTTCATGAACACAACGCGATTCTCTCTATTAACTAAAGAGCATCTATGTAAGAGGAGCTTTTGGTTTGTTTCAGTTTCATAAGCAGAGTTGAATTACTTATGGTCCTTATGAGTAGGAAACACAGTTCTTTTTTTCAGGGCATGCTCATGGTTCTTGCTGTATTGGAGACGCTGGAAAGTAGAGCTTGCTTCTTGCATTAAAACAGGGTGTGTTTCATGGACGAGAACTCTAGTCTGAATTTCCCTTCAGAAACGGAGTACCACCCCAGGATCTTTGTCTTCCTAAAAGCAAGAGTTCATTTCTGGAAAACCCAGTGAATTTTGGCCTCAAATGATTTTACACAGTACATGTACCCAACGCGATTCTCACTATTAACTAAAGAGCATTTATGTAAGAGGAGCTGTGGTTTGTTTCAGTTTCATAAGCAGAGTTGAACTACATATGGTCAGTATGAGTAGGAAACAAAGTTCTTTTTTCTGGGCATGCTCAAGGTTCTTGCTGTTTTGGAGACGATGGAAAGAAGTGCTTGTTTCTTGCATTAAAACAGAGTGTATTCCATGGATGAGTGTCTGGTCTGAATTTCCCATCAGAAACGTAGTTACACCCCAGGATCTGTTTCTTCTTACAAGCAACAGTTCATTTCTGGAAAACCCAGTGAATTTTGGTTTCAAATGATTTTACAATGTTCATGAACCCAACGCGATTATCACTATTAAATACAGAGCATTTATGTAAGAGGAGGTGTGGTTTGTTTCAGTTTCATAAGCAGAGTTGAATTACATATGGTCCTTATGAGTAGGAAACACAGTTCTTTTTTTCAGGCCATGCTCATGGTTCTTGCTGTATTTTAGATTCTGGAAAGAAGACCTTGCTTCTTACGTTAAAACAAATTGTGTTTCAGCAATCAGAATTCTGGTCTGAATTTTCCTACAGAAACGGAGTTAAACCCCAGGAACTGTGCCTTCCTATGAGCAAGAGTTCATTTCTGGAAAACCCAGTGAATTTTGGGCTCAAATGATTTTACACAATTCATGAACCCAACGCGATGCTCACTATTAACTTAAGAGCATTTATGTAAGAGGAGCTGTGGATTGTTTCAGTTTCATAAGCAGAGTTGAATTACATATGGTCCTTATTAGTAGGAAACACAGTTTTTTTTTTCTGGGCGTGCTCATGATTCTTGTGTGTTGGAAGCGCTGGAAAGAAGAGCTTGCTTCTTGCGTTAAATCAGAGTGTGTTTCATGGATGAGAACTCTGGTCTGAATTTCCTTCAGAAAGGGAGTTAAACCCCATGATCTGTTTCTTCCTACAAGCAAGAGTTCCGTTTCTAGTAAACCAAGTGAATTTTAGGCTCAAATGATTTTACACAGTTCATGAACCCAACGCGATTCTCACTATTAACTAAAGAGCATTTATGTAAAGGAGCTGTGGTTTGTTTCAGTTTCATAAGCAGAGTTGAATTACATATGGTCCTTATGAGTAGGAAACACAGTTCTTTTATTCAGGCCATGCTCATGGTTCTTGCTGTATTTTAGTATCTGGAAAGAATACCTTGCTTCTTACGTTAAAACAAATTGTGTTTCAGGAATGAGAATTCTGGTCTTAATTTTCCCTCAGAAACGGAGTTACACGCCAGCATCTCTGTCTTCCTACAAGAAAGAGTTCATTTCTATAAAATCCAGTTAATTTTGGGCTCAAATGATTTCACACAGTTCATGAACCCAACGCGATTCTCACTATTAACATAAGAGCATTTATGTAAGAGGAGCTGTGGTTTGTTTCAGTTTCATAAGCAGAGTTGAATTACATATGGTTCTTATGAGTAGGAAACACAGTTCTTTTTTTCTGGGCATGCTCATGATTCTTGCTGTATTGGAGACTAGGGGAAGAAGAGCTTGCTTCTTGCGTTAAATCAGAGTGTGTTTCATGGATGAGAAGTCTGGTCTGAATTTCCCTGCAGAAACGGAGTTAAACCCCATGATCTGTGTCTTCCTACAAGCAAGAGTTCATTTCTGGTAAACCAAGTGAATTTTCAGCTCAAATGATTTTACACAGTTCTAGAACCCAACACTATTATCACTATTAACTAAAGAGCATTTATGTAAGAGGAGCTGTGTTCTGTATCAATTTCATTAGCAGAGTTGAACTACATATAGTCCGCATGAGTAGGACACACAGTTCTTTTATTCTGGGAATGCTCATGATTCTTGCTGTGTTGGAGACGCTGGAAAGAAGAGCTTGCTTCTTGCATTTAATCAGAATGTGTTTCATGGATGAGAACTCTGGTCTGTATTTCCCTTCAGAAACGGAGTTACACCCCAGGATCTGTGTCTTCCTAAATGCAAGAGTTCATTTCTGGAAAATCCAGTGAATTTTGGACTCAAATGATTTTACACAGTTCATGAACACAACGTTTTTCTCTCTATTAACAAAAGAGCATTTATGTAAGAGGAGCTGTGGTTTGTTTCAGTTTCTTAAGCAGAGTTGAACTACATATGGTCCGTATGAATAGGAATCACAGTTCTTTTTTTCAGGGCATGCTCATGGTTCTTCCTGTATAGGAGATGCTGGAAAGAAGAACTTGCTTCTTGCATTTAACAGAATGTGTTTCATGGATGTGAACTCTGGTCTGAATTTCCCTTCAGAAACGGAGTTACACCCCAGGATCTGTGTCTTCCTACAAGCAAGAGTCCATTTCTGGAAAACTATGTGAATTTTGGGCTCAAATGATTTTACACAGATCATGAACACAACGCGATTCTCGCTATTAACTAAAGAGCACTTATGTAAGAGGAGATGTGGTTTGTTTCAGTTTCATAAGCAGAGTTGAATTACATATGGTCCTTATGAGTAGGAAACACAGTTCTTTTTTTCAGGGCATGCTCATGGTTCTTGCTGTATTGGAACGCTGGAAAGAAGAGCTTCCTTCTTGCATTAAAACAGTGTGTGTTTCATGGATGAGAACTCTGGTCTGAATTTCCCTTCAGAAACGGAGTTAAACCCCATGATCTGTTTCTTCCTACAAGCAAGAGTTCGTTTCTGGTAAACTAAGAGAATTTTAAGCTCAAATGATTTTACACAGTTCTAGAACCCAACACTATTATCACTATTAACTAAAGAGCATTTATGTAAGAGGAGCTGTGGTCTGTAACAATTTCATTAGCTGAGTTGAACTACATATGGTCCGTATGAGTAGGAAACACAGTTCTTTTTTTCAGGGCATGCTCATGGTTCTTGCTGTATTGGAGACGCTGGAAAGAAGAGCTTCCTTCTTGCATTAAAACAGGGTGTGTTTCATAGATGAGAACTCTTGTCTGAATTTCCCATCAGAAACGGAATTACAACCCAGGATCAGTGTCTTCCTACAAGCAAGAGTTCATTTCTGGAAAACCCAGTGAATTTTGGGCCCAAATGATTTTACACAGTACATGTACCCAACACGATTCTCACTATTAACTAAAGAGCAATTATGTAAGAGGAGCTGTGGTTTGTTTCAATTGCATAAGCAGAGTTGAATTACATATGGTCCTTACGAGTAGTCAACACAGTTCTTTTTTTCTGGGCATGCGCATGGTTCTTGCTGTATTGGAGACGCTGGAAAGAAGAGCTTCCTTCTTGCATTAAAACAGGGTGTGTTTCATAAATGAGAACTCTTGTCTGAATTTCCCTTCAGAAACGGAATTACAACCCAGGATCAGTGTCTTCCTACAAGCAAGAGTTCATTTCTGGTAAACCAAGTGAATTTTCAGCTCAAATGATTTTACACAGTTTTAGAACCCAACACAATTATCACTATTAACTAAGGAGCATTTATGTAAGAGGAGCTGTGGTCTGTATCAATTTCATTAGCAGAGTTGATCTACATATGGTCCCTATGTGTAGTTAACACCGTTCTTTTTTTCAGGGCATGCTCATGGTTCTTGCTGTATTGGAGACGCTGGAAAGAAGAGCTTGCTTCTTGCAATAAACAGAATGTGTTTCTTGGATGAGAACCCTGGTCTGAATTTCCCTTCAGAAACGGAATTACACCCCAGGATCTGTGTCTTCCTACAAGCAAGAGTTCATTTCTGGGAAACCCAGTGAATTTTGGGCTCAAAAGATTTCACACAGTACATGTACCCAACGTGATTCTCACTATTAACTAAAGAGCATTTATGTAAGAGGAGCTGGGTTTGTATCAGTTTCATAAGCAGAGTTGAACTACATATGGTCCGTATGAGAAGGAAACACAGTTCTTTTTTTCAGGGCATGCTCAAGGTTCTTGCTTTATTGGAGACGCTGGAAAGAAGAGCTTGCGTCTTGCATTAAAACAGGGTGTGTTTCATGGATGAGAACTCTGTTCTGAATTACCCATCAGAAACGGAGGTAAACCCCATATATGTGTCTTCCTTAAAGCAAGAGTTCATTTCTGGTAAACCAAGTGAATTTTCAGCTCAAATGATTTTACACAGTTCTAGAAACCAACACTATTATCACTATTAACTAAAGAGCATTTATGTAAGGCAGAGCTGTGCTCTGTATCAATTTCATTACCAGACTTGTACTACATATAGTCCGTATGAGTAGGAAACACAGTTCTTTTATTCTGGGAATTCTCATGATTCTTGCTGTATAAGAAACGCTGGAAAGAAGAGCTTGCTTCTTGCATTAAAACAGATTGTGTTTCATGGATGAGTACTCTGGTCTGAATTTCCCATCAGAAACAGAGTTACACCCCAGGATCTGTTTCTTCGTACAAGCAACAGTTTCTCTATTAACTAAAGAGCATTTATGGGAGGAGCTGTGGTTTGTTTCAGTTTCATAAGCAGAGTTGAATTACATATGGTCCGTATGAATAGGAAACACAGTTCTTTTTTTCAGGGCATGCTCATGGTTCTTGCTGTATTGGAGACGCTGGAAAGAAGAGCTTGCTTCTTGCATTAAAACAGGGTGTGTTTCATGGATGAGAACTCTGGTCTGAATTTCCCTTCAGAAACGGAGTTACAACCCAGTATCTGTGTCTTCCTACAAGCAGGAGTTCATTTCTGGAAAACCCAGTGAATTTTGGGCTCAAATGATTTTACCGAGTACATGTACCCAACGCGATTCTCACTATTAACTAAAGAGCAATTATGTAAGAGGAGCTGTGGTTTGTTTCAGTTTCATAAGCAGAGTTGAATTACATATGGTCCTTATGAGTAGGAAACACAGTTCTTTTTTTCAGGCCATTCAAATTGTTCTTGCTGTATTTTAAATTCTGGAAAGAAGACCATGCTTCTTACGTTAAAACAAATTGTGTTTCAGGAATGAGAATTCTGGTCTGAAGTTCCTTTCAGAAACGGAGTTAAACCCCAGGATCTGTGTCTTCCTACAAGCAAGAGTTCATTTCTCGAAAACCCAGTGAATTTTGGGCTCAAATGATTTTACCGAGTACATGTACCCAACGCGATTCTCACTATTAACTAAAGAGCAATTATGTAAGAGGAGCTGTGGTTTGTTTCAATTTCATAAGCAGAGTTGAATTACATATGGTCCTTACGAGTAGGCTACACAGTTCTTTTTTTCTGGGCATCCTCATGGTTCTTGCTGTATTTTAGACTCTGGAAAGAAGACCTTGCTTCTTGCGTTAAATCAGAGTGTGTTTCATAGATGAGAACTCTGTTCTAAATTTCCCATCAGAAAAGGAATTAAACCCCATGATATGTGTCTTCCTACAAGCAAGGGTTCATTTCTGGTAAACCAAGTGAATTTTCGGCTCAAATGATTTTACACAGTTATAGAACCCAACTCTATTATCACTATTAACTAAAGAGCATTTATGTAAGAGGAGTTGTGGTCTGTATCAATTTCATTAGCAGAGTTGAACTACATATGGTCCGTATGAGTAGTTAACACAGTTCTTTTATTCTGGGAATGCTCACGATTCTTGCTGTATTGGAGACGCTGGAAAGAAGAGCTTGCTTCTTGCCTTTAAACAGAATGTGTTTTATGGATCAGAACTCTGGTCTGAATTTCTCTTCAGAATCGGAGTTACACACCAGGGTCTGTGTCTTCCTACAAGCAAGAGTTCATTTCCGGTAAACCAAGTGAATTTTGGGCTCAAATGCTTTTACACAGTTCTTGAACCCAACGTGATTCTCACTATTAACTAAAGAACATTTATGTAAGAGGAGCTGTGGTTTGTTTCAGTTTCATAAGCAGAGTTGAATTACATATGGTCCTTATGAGTAGGAAACACAGTTCTTTTTTTCTGGGCATGCTCATGATTCTTGCTGTATTGGAAGCGCTGGAAAGAAGAGCTTGCTTTTTGCATTTAAACAGAATGTGTTTCATGGATGAGAACTCTGGTCTGAATTTCCCTTCAGAAACAGAGTTACACACCAGGATCTGTGTCTTCCTACAAGCAAGAGTTCATTTCTGGAAAACTCAGAGAATTTTGGGCTAAAATGATTTTACACAGTTCATAAACACAACGTGTTTCTCTATTAACTAAAGAGCATTTATGGGAGGAGCTGTGGTTTGTTTCAGTTTCATAAGCAGAGTTGAATTACATATGGTCCGTATGAATAGGAAACACAGTTTTTTTTTTTCAGGGCATGCTCATGGTTCTTGCTGTATTGGAGATGCTGGAAAGAAGAGCTTTCGTCTTTCATTTAAGCAGAATGTGTTTCATGGATGAGAACTCTGGTCTGAATTTCCCTTCAGAAACGGAGTTACACCCCAGGATCTGTGTCTTCCTACAAGCAAGAGTCCATTTCTGGAAAAATATGTCAATTTTGGGCTCAAATGCTTTTACACAGTTCATAAACACAACGCGATTCTCTCTATTAACTAAAGATCATCTATGTAAGAGGAGCTTTTGGTTTGTTTCAGTTTCATAAGCAGAGTTGAATTACATATGGTCCTTATGAGTAGGAAACACAGTTCTTTTTTTCAGGGCATGCTCATGGTTCTTGCTGTATTGGAGACGCTGGAAAGAAGAGCTTGCTTCTTGCATTAAAACAGGGTGTGTTTCATGGATGAGAACTCTGGTCTGAATTTCCCTTCAGAAACAGAGCTACAACCCAGTATCTGTGTCTTCCTACAAGCAAGAGTTCATTTCTGGAAAACCCAGTGAATTTTGGGCTCAAATGATTTTACCGAGTACATGTACCCAACGCGATTCTCACTATTAACTAAAGAGCAATTATGTAAGAGCAGCTGTGGTTTGTTTTAGTTTCATAAGCAGAGTTGAATTACATATGGTCCTTATGAGTAGGAAACACAGTTCTTTTTTTCAGGCCATTCAAATTGTTCTTGCTGTATTTTAAATTCTGGAAAGAAGACCATGCTTCTTACGTTAAAACAAATTGTGTTTCAGGAATGAGAATTCTGGTCTGAAGTTCCTTTCAGAAACGGAGTTAAACCCCAGGATCTGTGTCTTCCTACAAGCAAGAGTTCATTTCTCGAAAACCCAGTGAATTTTGGGCTCAAATGATTTTACCGAGTACATGTACCCAACGCGATTCTCACTATTAACTAAAGAGCAATTATGTAAGAGGAGCTGTGGTTTGTTTCAATTTCATAAGCAGAGTTGAATTACATATGGTCCTTACGAGTAGGCTACACAGTTCTTTTTTTCTGGGCATCCTCATGGTTCTTGCTGTATTTTAGACTCTGGAAAGAAGACCTTGCTTCTTGCGTTAAATCAGAGTGTGTTTCATGGATGAGAACTCTGTTCTGAATGACCCATCAGAAAAGGAATTAAACCCCATGATATGTGTCTTCCTACAAGCAAGGGTTCATTTCTGGTAAACCATGTGAATTTTCGGCTCAAATGATTTTACACAGTTATAGAACCCAACTCTATTATTACTATTAACTAAAGAGCATTTATGTAAGAGGAGCTGTGATCTGTATCAATTTCATTAGCAGAGTTGAACTACATATGGTCCGTATGAGTAGTTAACACAGTTCTTTTATTCTGGGAATGCTCACGATTCTTGCTGTATTGGAGACGCTGGAAAGAAGAGCTTGCTTCTTGCCTTTAAACAGAATGTGTTTCATGGATCAGAACTCTGGTCTGAATTTCTCTTCAGAATCGGAGTTACACACCAGGGTCTGTGTCTTCCTACAAGCAAGAGTTCATTTCCGGTAAACCAAGTGAATTTTGGGCTCAAATGCTTTTACACAGTTCTTGAACCCAACGTGATTCTCACTATTAACTAAAGAACATTTATGTAAGAGGAGCTGTGGTTTGTTTCAGTTTCATAAGCAGAGTTGAATTACATATGGTCCTTATGAGTGGGAAACACAGTTCTTTTTTTCTGGGCATGCTCATGATTCTTGCTGTATTGGAGATGCTGGAAAGAAGAGCCTGCTTCTTGCGTCAAATCAGAGTGTGTTTCATGGATGAGAACATTGGTCTGAATTGCTCTTCCGAAACGGAGTTAAACCCCAGGATCTGTGTTTTCCACAAGCAAGAGTTCATTTCCGGTAAACCAAGTGAATTTTGGGCTCAAATGATTTTACACAGTTCAAAACCCAATGCGATTCTCACTATCAACTAAAGAGCATTTATATAAGAGGTGCTGTGGTTTGTATCAGTTTCTTAAGCAGAGTTGAACTACATATGGTCCGTATGAATAGGAATCACAGTACTTTTTTCAGGGCATGCTCATGGTTCTTGCTGTATTTGAGATGCTGGAAAGAAGAGCTTTCTTCTTTCATTTAAGCAGAATCTGTTTCATGGATGAGAACTCTGGTCTGAATTTCCCTTCAGAAACGGAGTTACACCCCAGGATCTGTGTCTGCCTACAAGCAAGAGTCCATTTCTGGAAAAATATGTCAATTTTGGGCTCAAATGCTTTTACACATTTCATGAACACAACGCGATTCTCTCTATTAACTAAAGATCATCTATGTAAGAGGAGCTTTTGGTTTGTTTCAGTTTCATAAGCAGAGTTGAATTACATATGGTCCTTTTGAGTAGGAAACACAGTTTTTTTTTTAGGGCATGCTCATGGTTCTTGCTGTATTGGAGACGCTGGAAAGAAGAGCTTGCTTCTTGCATTAAAACAGAGTGTGTTTCATGGATGAGTACACAGGTCTGAATTTCCCATCAGAAACGGAGTTACACCCCAGGATCTGTTTCTTCATACAAGCTACAGTTCATTTCTTGAAAACTCAGTGAATTTTGGGTTCAAATGATTTTACACAGTTCATGAACCCAACGCGATTATCACTATTAACTACAGAGCATTTATGTAAGAGGAGCTGTGGTTTGTTTCAGTTTCATAAGCAGAGTTGAACTACATATGGTCAGTATGAGTAGGAAACACAGTTCTTTTTTCTGGGCATGCTCATGATTCTTGCTGTATTGGAGATGCTGGAAGGAAGAGCTTGCTTCTTGCGTTAAATCATTGTGTGTTTCATGGATGAGAACACTGGCTGAATTGCTCTTCAGAAACGGAGTTACACCACAGGATATGTATTTTCCTACAAGCAAGAGTACATTTCTGGTAAACCAAATGAATTTTGTGTTCAAATGATTTTACACAGTTCAAAACCCCAATGCGATTCTCTCTATCAACTAAAGAGCATTTATATAAGAGGAGTTGTGGTTTGTATAAGTTTCTTAAGCAGAGTTGCACTACATATGGTCCGTATGAATAGGAATCACAGTTCTTTTTTTCAGGGCATGCTCATGGTCTTGCTGTATTGGAGATGCTGGAAAGAAGTGCTTTCTTCTCTCATTTAAACAGATTGTGTTTCATGGATGAGAACTCTGGTCTGAATTTCCCTTCAGAAACGGAGTTACACCCCAGGATCTGTGTCTGCCTACAAGCAAGAGTTCATTTCTGGAAAACCCAGAGAATTTTGGGCTAAAATGATTTTACACAGTTCATAAACACAACGTGTTTCTCTATTAACTAAAGAGCATTTATGGGAGGAGCTGTGGTTTGTTTCAGTTTCATAAGCAGAGTTGAATTACATATGGTCCGTATGAATAGGAAACACAGTTCTTTTTTTCAGGGCATGCTCATGGTTCTTGCTGTATTGGAGATGCTGGAAAGAAGAGATTTCTTCTTTCATTTAAGCAGAATGTGTTTCATGGATGAGAACTCTGGTCTGAATTTCCCTTCAGAAACGGAGTTACACCCCAGGATCTGTGTCTTCCTACAAGCAAGAGTCCATTTCTGGAAAAATATGTCAATTTTGGGCTCAAATGCTTTTACACAGTTCATAAACACAACGCGATTCTCTCTATTAACTAAAGATCATCTATGTAAGAGGAGCTTTTGGTTTGTTTCAGTTTCATAAGCAGAGTTGAATTACATATGGTCCTTATGAGTAGGAAACACAGTTCTTTTTTTCAGGGCATGCTCATGGTTCTTGCTGTATTGGAGACGCTGGAAAGAAGAGCTTGCTTCTTGCATTAAAACAGGGTGTGTTTCATGGATGAGAACTCTGGTCTGAATTTCCCTTCAGAAACAGAGCTACAACCCAGTATCTGTGTCTTCCTACAAGCAAGAGTTCATTTCTGGAAAACCCAGTGAATTTTGGGCTCAAATGATTTTACCGAGTACATGTACCCAACGCGATTCTCACTATTAACTAAAGAGCAATTATGTAAGAGGAGCTGTGGTTTGTTTCAGTTTCATAAGCAGAGTTGAATTACATATGGTCCTTATGAGTAGGAAACACAGTTCTTTTTTTCAGGCCATTCAAATTGTTCTTGCTGTATTTTAAATTCTGGAAAGAAGACCATGCTTCTTACGTTAAAACAAATTGTGTTTCAGGAATGAGAATTCTGGTCTGAAGTTCCTTTCAGAAACGGAGTTAAACCCCAGGATCTGTGTCTTCCTACAAGCAAGAGTTCATTTCTCGAAAACCCAGTGAATTTTGGGCTCAAATGATTTTACCGAGTACATGTACCCAACGCGATTCTCACTATTAACTAAAGAGCAATTATGTAAGAGGAGCTGTGGTTTGTTTCAATTTCATAAGCAGAGTTGAATTACATATGGTCCTTACGAGTAGGCTACACAGTTCTTTTTTTCTGGGCATCCTCATGGTTCTTGCTGTATTTTAGACTCTGGAAAGAAGACCTTGCTTCTTGCGTTAAATCAGAGTGTGTTTCATGGATGAGAACTCTGTTCTGAATTTCCCATCAGAAAAGGAATTAAACCCCATGATATGTGTCTTCCTACAAGCAAGGGTTCATTTCTGGTAAACCAAGTGAATTTTCGGCTCAAATGATTTTACACAGTTATGGAACCCAACTCTATTATCACTATTAACTAAAGAGCATTTATGTAAGAGGAGCTGTGGTCTGTATCAATTTCATTAGCAGAGTTGAACTACATATGTTCCGTATGAGTAGTTAACACAGTTCTTTTATTCTGGGAATGCTCACGATTCTTGCTGTATTGGAGACGCTGGAAAGAAGAGCTTGCTTCTTGCCTTTAAACAGAATGTGTTTCATGGATCAGAACTCTGGTCTGAATTTCTCTTCAGAATCGGAGTTACACACCAGGGTCTGTGTCTTCCTACAAGCAAGAGTTCATTTCCGGTAAACCAAGTGAATTTTGGGCTCAAATGCTTTTACACAGTTCTTGAACCCAACGTGATTCTCACTATTAACTAAAGAACATTTATGTAAGAGGAGCTGTGGTTTGTTTCAGTTTCATAAGCAGAGTTGAATTACATATGGTCCTTATGAGTAGGAAACACAGTTCTTTTTTTCTGGGCATGCTCATGATTCTTGCTGTATTGGAGATGCTGGAAAGAAGAGCCTGCTTCTTGCGTCAAATCAGAGTGTGTTTCATGGATGAGAACATTGGTCTGAATTGCTCTTCAGAAACGGAGTTAAACCCCAGGATCTGTGTTTTCCACAAGCAAGAGTTCATTTCCGGTAAACCAAGTGAATTTTGGGCTCAAATGATTTTACACAGTTCAAAACCCAATGCGATTCTCACTATCAACTAAAGAGCATTTATATAAGAGGTGCTGTGGTTTGTATCAGTTTCTTAAGCAGAGTTGAACTACATATGGTCCGTATGAATAGGAATCACAGTACTTTTTTCAGGGCATGCTCATGGTTCTTGCTGTATTGGAGATGCTGGAAAGAAGAGCTTTCTTCTTTCATTTAAGCAGAATCTGTTTCATGGATGAGTACTCAGGTCTGAATTTCCCATCAGAAACGGAGATACACCCCAGGATCTGTTTCTTCATACAAGCAACAGTTCATTTCTTGAAAACTCAGTGAATTTTGGGTTCAAATGATTTTACACAGTTCATGAACCCAACGCGATTATCACTATTAACTACAGAGCATTTATGTAAGAGGAGCTGTGGTTTGTTTCAGTTTCATAAGCAGAGTTGAACTACATATGGTCAGTATGAGTAGGAAACACAGTTCTTTTTTCTGGGCATGCTCATGATTCTTGCTGTATTGGAGATGCTGGAAGGAAGAGCTTGCTTCTTGCGTTAAATCATTGTGTGTTTCATGGATGAGAACACTGGCTGAATTGCTCTTCAGAAACGGAGTTACACCACAGGATATGTATTTTCCTACAAGCAAGAGTACATTTCTGGTAAACCAAATGAATTTTGTGTTCAAATGATTTTACACAGTTCAAAACCCCAATGCGATTCTCTCTATCAACTAAAGAGCATTTATATAAGAGGAGTTGTGGTTTGTATAAGTTTCTTAAGCAGAGTTGCACTACATATGGTCCGTATGAATAGGAATCACAGTTCTTTTTTTCAGGGCATGCTCATGGTTCTTGCTGTATTGGAGATGCTGGAAAGAAGTGCTTTCTTCTCTCATTTAAACAGATTGTGTTTCATGGATGAGAACTCTGGTCTGAATTTCCCTTCAGAAACGGAGTTACACCCCAGGATCTGTGTCTGCCTACAAGCAAGAGTCCATTTCTGGAAAACTATATGAATTTTGAGCTCAAATGATTTTACACAGTTCATGAACACAACGCGATTCTCTCTACTAACTAAAGAGCATTTTTGTACGAGGAGCTGTGGTTGGTATCAGTTTCATAAGCAGAGTTGAACTACATATGGTCAGTATGAGTAGGAAACACAGTTCTTTTTTCTGGGCATGCTCAGGGTTCTTGCTGTATTGGAGACGCTGGAAAGAAGAGCTTGCTTCTTGCAATAAAACAGGGTGTGTTTCATGGATGAGAACTCTGTTCTGAATTTCCCATCAGAAACGGAGGTAAACTCCATGATATGTGTCTTCCTAAAAGCAAGAGTTCATTTCTGGTAAACCAAGTGAATTTTCAGCTCAAATGATTTTACACAGTTCTAGAACCCAACACTATTATCACTATTAACTAAAGAGCATTTATGTAAGAGGAGCTGTGGTCTGTATCAATTTCATTATCAGAGTTGAACTAAATATGGTCCGTATGTGTAGTTAACACAGTTCTTTTATTCTGGGAATGGTCATGATTCTTGCTGTATTGGTGACGCTGGAAAGAAGAGCTTGCTTCTTGCATTTAAACAGAATGTGTTTCATGGATCAGAACTCTGGTCTGAATTTCCCTTCAGAATCGGAGTTACACACCAGGATCTGTGTCTTACTACAAGCAAGAGTTCATTTCTGGAAAACTCAGTGAACTTTGGGCTCAAATGATTTTACACAGTTCATGAACCCAACGCGATTATCACTATTAACTACAGAGCATTTATGTAAGAGGAGCTGTGGTTTGTTTCAGTTTCATAAGCAGAATTGAATTACATATGGTCCTTATGAGTAGGAAACACAGTTCTTTTTTTCAGGCCATTCAAATTGTTCTTGCTGTATTTTAAATTCTGGAAAGAAGACCTTGCTTCTTACGTTAAAAGAAATTGTGTTGCAGGAATGAGAATTCTGGTCTGAATTTCCTTTCAGAAAGGGAGTTAAACCCCAGGATCTGTGTCTACCTACGAGCAAGAGTTCATTTCAGGGAAACCCAGTGAATTTTGGGCTCAAATGATTTTACACAGTTCATGAACACAACGTTTTTCTCTCTATTAACTAAAGAGCATTTATGTAAGAGGAGCTGTGGTTTGTTTCAGTTTCATAAGCAGAGTTGAATTACATATGGTCTTTATGAGTAGGAAACACAGTTCTTTTTTTCAGGGCATGCTCATGGTTCTTGCTGTATTGGAGACTCTAGAAAGAAGAGCTTGTTTCTTGCATTTAAACAGAATGTGTTTCTTGGATGAGAACTCTGGTCTGAATTTCCCATCAGAAACGGAGGTAAACCCCATGATATGTGTCTTCCTAAAAGCAAGAGTTCATTTCTGGTAAACCAAGTGAAATTTCAGCTCAAATGATTTTACACAGTTCTAGAAACCAACACTATTATCACTATTAACTAAAGAGCATTTATGTAAGAGGAGCTGTGGTCTGTATCAATTTAATTAGCAGAGTTGAACTTCATATGGTCCGTATGAGTAGGAAACACAGTTCATTTTTCTGGGCATGCTCATGATTCTTGCTGTATTGGAGACGCTGGAAAGAAGAGCTTGCTTCTTGCTATTAAACAGAATGTGTTTCATGGATCAGAACTCTGGTCTGAATTTCCCTTCAGAATCGGAGTTACACCCCAGGATCTGTGTCTTCCTACAAGTAAGAGTTCATTTCTGGAAAACCCAGTGAATTTTGGACTCAAATTATTTTACACAGTTCATGAACCCAACGTGATTCTCACTATTAACTAAAGAACATTTATGTAAGAGGAGCTGTGGTTTGTTTCAGTTTCATAAGCTGAGTTGAATTACATATGGTCCTTATGAGTAGGAAACACAGTTCTTTTTTTCTGGGCATGCTCATGATTCTTGCTGTATTGGAGATGCTGGAAAGAAGAGCTTTCGTCTTTCATTTAAGCAGAATGTGTTTCATGGATGAGAACTCTGGTCTGAATTTCCCGTCAGAAACGGAGTTACACCCCAGGATCTGTGTTTTCCTACAAGCAAGAGTTCATTTCCGGTAAACCAAGTGAATTTTGTGCTCAAATGATTTTACACAGTTCAAAACCCAATGCAATTCTCACTATCAACTAAAGAGAATTTATATAAGAGGTGCTGTGGTTTGTATCAGTTTCTTAAACAGAGTTGAACTACATATGGTCCGTATGAATAGGAATCACAGTTCTTTTTTTCAGGGCATGCTCATGGTTCTTGCTGTATTGGAGATGCTGGAAAGAAGAGCTTTCTTCTTTCATATAAGCAGAATGTGTTTCATGGATGAGAACTCTGGTCTGAATTTCCCTTCAGAAACGGAGTTACACCCCAGGATCTGTGTCTTCCTACAAGCAAGGGTCCATTTCTGGAAAAATATGTCATTTTTGGGCTCAAATGCCTTTAAACAGTTCATGAACACAACGCGATTCTCTCTATTAACTAAAGATCATCTATGTAAGAGGAGCTTTTGGTTTGTTTCAGTGTCATAAGCAGAGTTGAATTACATATGGTCCTTATGGTTAGGAAACACAGTTCTTTTTATCAGGGCATGCTCATGGTTCTTGCTGTATTTTAGACTCTGGAAAGAAGAAGTTGCTTCTTGAGTTAAAACAGATTTTGTATCAGTGAGGAGAACTCTGGTCTGAACTTCCCTTCACAAACGGAGTTTCACGCCAAGATTTGTGTCTTCCAACAAGCAAGAGTTCATTTCTGGAAAACCCAGTGAATTTTGGGCTCAAATGATTTTACACAGTTCATGAACCCAACGAGATTTTCACTATTAACTTAAGAGCATTTACGTAAGAGGAGCTGTGGTTTGTTTCCATTTCATAAGCAGAGTTGAATTACATATGGTTCTTATGAGTAGGAAACACAGTTCATTTTTTCTGGGCATGCTCATGATTCTTGCTGTATTGGAGTCGCTGGAAAGACGAGCTTGCTTGTTGCGTTAAATCACAGTGTGTTTCATGGATGAGAACTCTGGTCTGAATTTCCCTTAAGAAACGGAGTTAAACACCTTGATCTGTGTCTTCCTACAAGCAAGAGTTCATTTTTGGAAAACCCAGTGAATTTTGGGCTCAAATGATTTTACACAGTTCATGAACACAACGTTTTTCTCTCTATTAACTAAAGAGCATTTATGTAAGAGGAGCTGTGGTTTGTTTCAGTTTCATAAGCAGAGTTGAATTACATATGGTCCTTATGAGTAGGAAACACAGTTCTTTTTTTCAGGGCATGCTCATGGTTCTTGCTGTATTGGAGACGCTAGAAAGAAGAGCTTGCTTCTTGCATTTAAACAGAATGTGTTTCTTGGATGGGAACTCTGGTCTGAATTTCCCATCAGAAACGGAGGTAAACCCCATGATATGTGTCTTCCTAAAAGCAAGAGTTCATTTCTGGTAAACCAAGTGAAATTTCAGCTCAAATGATTTTACACAGTTCTAGAAACCAACACTATTATCACTATTAACTAAAGAGCATTTATGTAAGAGGAGCTGTGGTCTGTATCAATTTAATTAGCAGAGTTGAACTCATATGGTCCGTATGAGTAGTTAACACAGTTCTTTTATTCTGGGAATGCTCATGATTCTTGATGTATTAGAGACGCTGGAAAGAAGAGCTTGCTTCTTGCTATTAAACAGAATGTGTTTCATGGATCAGAACTCTGGTCTGAATTTCCCTTCAGAATCGGAGTTACACCCCAGGATCTGTGTCTTCCTACAAGCAAGAGTTCATTTCTGGAAAACCCAGTGAATTTTGGACTCAAATTATTTTACACAGTTCATGAAGCCAAAGTGATTCTCACTATTAACTAAAGAGCATTTATGTAAGAGGAGCTGTGGTTTGTTTCAGTTTCATAAGCAGAGTTGAAATACATATGGTCCTAACGAGTAGGAAACACAGTTCTTTTTTTCTGGGCATGCTCATGATTCTTGCTGTATTGGAAGCGCTGGAAAGAAGAGCTTGCTTCTTGCATTAAAACAGGGTGTGTTTCATGGATGAGAAATCTGGTCTGAATTTCCCTTCAGTAACGGTGTTAAATCCCATGATCTGTGTCTTCCTACAAGCAAGAGATCGTTTCTGGTAAACCAAGAGAATTTTCAGCTCAAATGATTTTACACAGTTCTAGAACCCAACACTATTATCACTATTAACTAAAGAGCATTTATGTAAGAGGAGCTGTGGTCTGTATCAATTTCATTAGCAGAGTTGAACTACATATGGTCCGTATGAGTATTTAACACAGTTCTTTTATCTGGGAATGCTCATGATTCTTGCTGTATTGGAGACGCTGGAAAGAAGAGCTTGCTTCTTGCATTTAAACAGAATGTGTTTCATGGATGAGAATTCTGATCTGAATTTCCCTTCAGAAACAGAGATACACACCATGATCTGTGTCTTCCTACAAGCAAGAGTTCATTTCTGGAAAACCCAGTGAATTTTGGGCTCAAATGATTTTACACAGTTAATGAACACAACGTTTTTCTCTCTATTAACTAAAGAGCATTTATTTAAGAGGAGCTGTGGATTGTTTCAGTTTCATAAGCAGAGTTGAATTACATATGGTCCTTATGAGTAGGAAACACAGTTCTTTTTTTCAGGGCATGCTCATGGATCTTGCTGTATTGGAGACGCTGGAAAGAAGAGCTTGTGTCTTGCACTAAAACAGGCTGTGTTTCATGGATGAGAACTCTGTTCTGAATTTCCCATCAGAAACGGAGGTAAACCCCATGATATTTGTCTTCCTAAAAGCAAGAGTTCATTTCTGGTAAACCAAGTGAATTTTCAGCTCAAATGATTTTACACAGTTCTAGAATCCAACACTATTATCACTATTAACTAAAGAGCATTTATGTAAGAGGAGCTGTGGTCTGTATCAATTTCATTAGCAGAGTTGAACTACATATGGTCCGTATGAGTAGTTAACACAGTTCTTTTATTCTGGGAATGCTCATGATTCTTGCTGTATTGGAGTCGCTGGAAAGAAGAGCTTGCTTCTTGCATTTGAACAGAATGTGTTTCATGGACCAGAACTCTGGTCTGAATTTCTCTTCAGAATCTGAGTTACACACCAGGGTCTGTGTCTTCCTACAAGCAAGAGTTCATTTCTGGAAAACCCAGTGAATTTTGGACTCAAATTATTTTACACAGTTCATGAACCCAACGTGATTCTCACTATTAACTAAAGAACATTTATGTAAGAGGAGCTGTGGTTTGTTTCAGTTTCATAAGCAGAGTTGAATTACATACGGTCCTTATGAGTAGGAAACACAGTTCTTTTTTTCTGGGCATGCTCATGATTCTTGCTGTATTGGAGATGCTGGAAAGAAGAGCCTGCTTCTTGCATCAAATCAGAGTGTGTTTCATGGATGAGAACACTGGTCTGAATTGCTCTTCAGAAACGGAGTTAAACCCCAGGATCTGTGTTTTCCACAAGCAAGAGTTCATTTCTGGTAAACCAAGTGAATTTTGGGCTCAAATGATTTTACACAGTTCAAAACCCAATGCGATTCTCACTATCAACTAAAGAGCATTTATATAAGAGGTGCTGTGGTTTGTATCAGTTTCTTAAGCAGAGTTGAACTACATATGGTCCGTATGAATAGGAATCACAGTTCTTTTTTTCTGGGCATGCTCATGATTCTTGCTGTATTGGAGATGCTGGAAAGAAGAGCCTGCTTCTTGCATCAAATCAGAGTGTGTTTCATGGATGAGAACACTGGTCTGAATTGCTCTTCAGAAACGGAGTTAAACCCCAGGATCTGTGTTTTCCACAAGCAAGAGTTCATTTCTGGTAAACCAAGTGAATTTTGGGCTCAAATGCTCTTACACATTTCATGAACACAACGCGATTCTCTCTATTAACTAAAGATCATCTATGTAAGAGGAGCTGTGGTTTGTTTCAGTTTCATAAACAGAGTTGAATTACATATGGTCCTTATGAGTAGGAAACACAGTTCTTTTTTTCAGGGCATGCTCATGGTTCTTGATGTATTGGAGACGCTGGAAAGAAGAGCTTGCTTCTTGCATTAAAACAGGGTGTGTTTTATGGATGAGAACTTTTGTCTGAATTTCCCTTCATAAACGGAGTTACACCCCAGGATCTGTGTCTTCCTACAAGCAAGAGTTCATTTCTGGAAAACCCAGTGAATTTTGGGTTCAAATGGTTTTACAATGTTCATGAACCCAACGCGATTATCACTATTAACTACAGAGCATTTATGTAAGAGGAGCTGTGGTTTGTTTCAGTTTCATAAGCAGAGTTGAATTACATATGGTCCTTATGAGTAGGAAACACAGTTCTTTTTTTCAGGGCATGCTCATGGTTCTTGCTGTATTTTAGATTCTGGAAAGAAGACCTTACTTCTTACGTTAACATAAATTGTGTTCCAGGAATGAGAATTCTGGTCTGAATTTCCCTTCAGAAACGGAGTTAAACCCCAGGATCTGTGCCTTCCTACAAGCAAGAGTTCATTTCTGGAAAACCCAGTGAATTTTGGGCTCAAATGATTTTACACAGTTCATGAACCCAACGCGATTCTCACTATTAACTAAAGAGCATTTATGTAAGAGGAGGTGTGGTTTGTTTCAGTTTCATAAGCAGAGTTGAATTACATATGGTCCTTATGAGTAGGAAACACAGTTCTTTTTTTCTGGGCATGATCATGAATCTTGCTGAATTGGAGATGCTGGAAAGAAGAGCCTGCTTCTTGCGTCAAATCAGCGTGTGGTTCATGGATGAGAACACTGGTCTGAATTGCTCTTCAGAAACAGAGTTAAACCCCAGGATCTGTGTTTTCATCCAAGCAAGAGTTCATTTCCGGTAAACCAAGTGAATTTTGGGCTCAAAGATTTTACACAGATCAAAACCCCAATGCGATTCTCACTATCTACTAAAGAGTATTT
Organism: Onychomys arenicola; assembly: GCA_949786405.1. Taxonomy (NCBI): domain Eukaryota; kingdom Metazoa; phylum Chordata; class Mammalia; order Rodentia; family Cricetidae; genus Onychomys; species Onychomys arenicola. Next base: position 3,294,100 of record CATKUM010000028.1, read on the forward strand.
ATATAAGAGGTGCTGTGGTTTGTATCAGTTTCTTAAGCAGAGTTGAACTACATATAGTCCGTATGAGTAGGAAACACAGTTCTTTTATTCTGGGAATTCTCATGATTCTTGCTGTATAGGAAACGCTGGAAAGAAGAGCTTCCTTCTAGCATTAAAACAGAGTGTTTTTCATTGATGAGTACTCTGGTCTGAATTTCCCATCAGAAACGGAGTTACACCCCAGGATCTGTTTCTTCGTACAAGCAACAGTTCATTTCTTGAAAACTCAGTGAATTTTGGGTTCAAATGATTTTACACAGTTCATGAACCCAACGCGATTATCACTATTAACTACAGAGCATTTATGTAAGAGGAGCTGTGGATTGTTTCAGTTTCATAAGCAGAGTTGAATTACATATGGTCCTTATGAGTAGGAAACACAGTTCTTTTTTTCAGGCCATTCAAATTGTTCTTGCTGTATTTTAAATTCTAGAAAGAAGACCTTGCTTCTTACGATAAAACAAATTGTGTTGCAGGAATGAGAATTCTGCTCTGAATTTCCTTTCAGAAAGGGAGTTAAACCCCAGGATCTGTGTCTTCCTACGAGCAAGAGTTCATTTCAGGAAAACCCAGTGAATTTTGGGCTCAAATGATTTAACACAGTTCATGAACCCAACGCGATTATCACTATTAACTAAAGAGCATTTATGTAAGAGGAGCTGTGGTCTGTATCAATTTCATTACCAGAGTTGAACTACATATGGTCCGTATGTGTAGTTAACACAGTTCATTTATTCTGGGAATGCTCATGATTCTTGCTGAATTGGAGACGCTGGAAAGAAGAACTTGCTTCTTGCATTTAAACAGAATGTGTTTCATGGATGAGAACTCTGGTCTGAATTTCCCTTCACAAACGGAGTTACACACCAGGATCTGTGTCTTCCTACAAGCAAGAGTTCATTTCTGGAAAACCCAGTGAATTTTGGGCTCAAATGATTTTACACAGTTCATGAACACAACGTTTTTCTCTCTATTAACTAAAGAGCATTTATGTAAGAGGAGCTGTGGTTTGTTTCAGTTTCATAAGCAGAGTTGAATTACATATGGTCCTTATGAGTAGGAAACACAGTTCTTTTTTTCAGGGCATGCTCATGGTTCTTGCTGTATTGGAGACGCTAGAAAGAAGAGCTTGCTTCTTGCATTTAAACAGAATGTGTTTCTTGGATGAGAACTCTGGTCTGAATTTCCCATCAGAAACGGAGGTAAACCCCATGATATGTGTCTTCCTAAAAGCAAGAGTTCATTTCTGGTAAACCAAGTGAAAGTTCAGCTCAAATGATTTTACACAGTTCTAGAAACCAACACTATTATCACTATTAACTAAAGAGCATTTATGTAAGAGGAGCTGTGGTCTGTACCAATTTAATTAGCAGAGTTGAACTTCATATGGTCCGTATGAGTAGTTAACACAGTTCTTTTATTCTGGGAATGCTCATGATTCTTGCTGTATTGTAGACGCTGGAAAGAAGAGCTTGCTTCTTGCTATTAAACAGAATGTGTTTCATGGATCAGAACTCTGGTCTGAATTTCCCTTCAGAATCGGAGTTACACCCCAGGATCTGTGTCTTTCTACAAGCAAGAGTTCATTTCTGGAAAACCCAGTGAATTTTTGACTCAAATTATTTTACACAGTTCATGAAGCCAACGTGATTCTCACTATTAACTAAAGAGCATTTATGTAAGAGGAGCTGTGGTTTGTTTCAGTTTCATAAGCAGAGTTGAAATACATATGGTGCTTACAAGTAGGAAACACAGTTCTTTTTTTCTGGGCATGCTCATTATTCTTGCTGTATTCGAAGCGCTGGAAAGAAAAGCTTGCTTCTTGCATTAAAACAGGGTGCGTTTCATGGATGAGAAATTTGTTCTGAATTTCCCTTCAGTAACGGAGTTAAATCCCATGATCTGTGTCTTCCTACAAGCAAGAGATCGTTTCTGGTAAACCAAGAGAATTTTCAGCTCAAATGATTTTACACAGTTCTAGAACCCAACACTATTATCACTATTAACTAAAGAGCATTTATGTAAGAGGAGCTGGGGTCTGTATCAATTTCATTAGCAGAGTTGAACTACATATGGTCCGTATGAGTATTTAACACAGTTCTATTATTCTGGGAATGCTCATGATTCTTGCTGTATTGGAGACGCTGGAAAGAAGAGCTTGCTTCTTGCATTTAAACAGAATGTGTTTCATGGATGAGAATTCTGGTCTGAATTTCCTTTCAGAAACAGAGATACACACCATGATCTGTGTCTTCCTACAAGCAAGAGTTCATTTCTGGAAAACCCAGTGAATTTTGGGCTCAAATGATTTTACACAGTTCATGAACACAACGTTTTTCTCTCTTTTAACTAAAGAGCATTTATGTAAGAGGAGCTGTGGTTTGTTTCAGTTTCATAAGCAGAGTTGAATTACATATGGTCCTTATGAGTAGGAAACACAGTTCTTTTATTCAGGGCATGCTCATGGTTCTTGCTGTATTGGAGACGCTGGAAAGAAGAGCTTGTGTCTTGCACTAAAACCGGCTGTGTTTCATGGATGAGAACTCTGTTCTGAATTTCTCATCAGAAACGGAGGTAAACCCCATGATATGTATCTTCCTAAAAGCAAGAGTTCATTTCTGGTAAACCAAGTGAATTTTCAGCTCAAATGATTTTACACAACTCTAGAATCCAACACTATTATCACTATTAACTAAAGAGCATTTATGTAAGAGGAGCTGTGGTCTGTATCAATTTCATTAGCAGAGTTGAACTACATATGGTCCGTATGAGTAGTTAACACAGTTCTTTTATTCTGGGAATGCTCATGATTCTTGCTGTATTGGAGACGCTGGAAAGAAGAGCTTGCTTCTTGCATTTAAACAGAATGTGTTTCATGGACCAGAATCTGGTTTGAATTTCTCTTCAGAATCGAGTTACACACCAGGGTCTGTGTCTTCCTACAAGCAAGAGTTCATTTCTGGAAAACCCAGTGAATTTTGGACTCAAATGATTTTACACAGTTCATGAACCCAACGTGATTCTCACTATTAACTAAAGAGCATTTATGTAAGAGGAGCTGTGGTTTGTTTCAGTTTCATAAGCAGAGTTGAATTACATATGGTCCTTATGAGTAGGAAACACAGTTCTTTTTTTCTGGGCATGCTCATGAATCTTGCTGTATTGGAGATGCTGGAAAGAAGAGCCTGCTTCTTGCGTCAAATCAGCGTGTGGTTCATGGATGCGAACACTGGTCTGAATTGCTCTTCAGAAACGGAGTTAAACCCCAGGATCTGTGTTTTCCTCCAAGCAAGAGTTCATTTCCGGTAAACCAAGTGAATTTTGGTCTCAAAGATTTTACACAGATCAAAACCCCAATGCGATTCTCACTATCTACTAAAGAGCATTTATATAAGAGGTGCTGTGGTTTGTATCAGTTTCTTAAGCAGAGTTGAACTACATATAGTCCATATGAGTAGGAAACACAGTTCTTTTATTCTGGGAATTCTCATGATTCTTGCTGTATATTAAATGCTGGAATGAAGAGCTTCCTTCTAGCATTAAAACAGAGTGTTTTTCATGGATGAGTACTCTGGTCTGAATTTCCCATCAGAAACGGAGTTACACCCCAGGATCTGTTTCTTCGTACAAGCAACAGTTCATTTCTTGAAAACTCAGTGAATTTTGGGTTCAAATGATTTTACACAGTTCATGAACCCAACGCGATTATCACTATTAACTACAGAGCATTTATGTAAGAGGAGCTGTGGATTGTTTCAGTTTCATAAGCAGAGATGAATTACATATGGTCCTTATGAGTAGGAAACACAGTTCTTTTTTTCAGGCCATTCAAATTGTTCTTGCTGTATTTTAAATTCTGGAAAGAAGACCTTGCTTCTTACGTTAAAACAAATTGTGTTGCAGGAATGAGAATTCTGCTCTGAATTTCCTTTCAGAAAGGGAGTTAAACCCCAGGATCTGTGTCTTCCTACAAGCAAGAGTTCATTTCAGGAAAACCCAGTGAATTTTGGGCTCAAATGATTTAACACAGTTCATGAACCCAACGCGATTATCACTATTAACTAAAGAGCATTTATGTAAGAGGAGCTGTGGTCTGTATCAATTTCATTACCAGAGTTGAACTACATATGGTCCCTATGAGTAGTTAACACAGTTCATTTATTCTGGGAATGCTCATGATTCTTGCTGTATTGGAGAAGCTGGAAAGAAGAACTTGCTTCTTGCATTTAAACAGAATGTGTTTCATGGATGAGAACTCTGGTCTGAATTTCCCATCAGAAACGGAGGTAAACCCCATGATATGTGTCTTCCTAAAAGCAAGAGTTCATTTCTGGTAAACCAAGTGAAATTTCAGCTCAAAAGATTTTACACAGTTCTAGAAACCAACACTATTATCACTATTAACTAAAGAGCATTTATGTAAGAGGAGCTGTGGTCTGTATCAATTTAATTAGCAGAGTTGAACGTCATATGGTCCGTATGAGTAGTTAACACAGTTCTTTTATTCTGGGAATGCTCATGATTCTTGCTGTATTGGAGACGCTGGAAAGAAGAGCTTGCTTCTTGCTATTAAACAGAATGTGTTTCATGGATCAGAACTCTGGTCTGAATTTCCCTTCAGAATCGGAGTTACACCCCAGGATCTGTGTCTTCCTACAAGCAAGAGTTCATTTCTGGGAAACCCAGTGAATTTTGGACTCAAATTATTTTACACAGTTCATGAAGCCAACGTGATTCTCACTATTAACTAAAGAGCATTTATGTAAGAGGAGCTGTGGTTTGTTTCAGTTTCATAAGCAGAGTTGAAATACATATGGTCCTAACGAGTAGGAAACACAGTTCTTTTTTTCTGGGCATGCTCATGATTCTTGCTGTATTGGAAGCGCTGGAAAGAAGAGCTTGCTTCTTGCATTAAAACAGGGTGTGTTTCATGGATGAGAAATCTGGTCTGAATTTCCCTTCAGTAACGGAGTTAAATCCCATGATCTGTGTCTTCCTACAAGCAAGAGATCGTTTCTGGTAAACCAAGAGAATTTTCAGCTCAAATGATTTTACACAGTTCTAGAACCCAACACTATTATCACTATTAACTAAAGAGCATTTATGTAAGAGGAGCTGTGGTCTGTATCAATTTCATTAGCAGAGTTGAACTACATATGGTCCGTATGAGTAGTTAACACAGTTCTTTTATTCTGGGAATGCTCATGATTCTTGCTGTATTGGAGTCGCTGGAAAGAAGAGCTTGCTTCTTGCATTTGAACAGAATGTGTTTCATGGACCAGAACTCTGGTCTGAATTTCTCTTCAGAATCGGAGTTACACACCAGGGTCTGTGTCTTCCTACAAGCAAGAGTTCATTTCTGGAAAACCCAGTGAATTTTGGACTCAAATTATTTTACACAGTTCATGAACCCAACGTGATTCTCACTATTAACTAAAGAACATTTATGTAAGAGGAGCTGTGGTTTGTTTCAGTTTCATAAGCAGAGTTGAATTACATACGGTCCTTATGAGTAGGAAACACAGTTCTTTTTTTCTGGGCATGCTCATGATTCTTGCTGTATTGGAGATGCTGGAAAGAAGAGCTTTCTTCTTTCATTTAAGCAGAATGTGTTTCATGGATGAGAACTCTGGTCTGAATTTCCCTTCAGAAACGGAGTTACATCCCAGGATCTGTGTCTTCCTACAAGCAAGAGTCCATTTCTGGAAAAATATGTCAATTTTGGGCTCAAATGCCTCTACACAGTTCATGAACACAACGCGATTCTCTCTATTAACTAAAGATCATCTATGTAAGAGCAGCTTTTGGTTTGTTTCAGTTTCATAAGCAGAGTTGAATTACATATGGTCCTTATGGTTAGGAAACACAGTTCTTTTTTTCAGGGCATGCTCATGGTTCTTGCTGTATTGGAGACGCTGGAAAGAAGAGCTTGCTTCTTGCATTAAAACAGGGTGTGTTTCATGGATGACAACTCTTGTCTGAATTTCCCTTCTTAAACGGAGTTACACCCCAGGATCTGAGTCTTCCTACAAGCAAGAGTTCATTTCTGGAAAACCCAGTGCATTTTGGGCTCAAATGATTTTACACAGTTCATGAACCCAACGCGATTCTCACTATTAACTAAAGAGCATTTATGTAAGAGGAGCTGTGGTTTGTTTCAGTTTCATAAGCAGAGTTGAATTACATATGGTCCTTAAGAGTAGAAAACACAGTTCTTTTTTTCTGGGCATGCTCAAGATTCTTGCTGTATTGGAGATGCTGGAAGGAAGAGCTTGCTTCTTGCGTTAAATCATCGTGTGTTTCATGGATGAGAACACTGGCTGAATTGCTCTTCAGAAACCGAGTTACACCACAGGATCTGTATTTTCCTATAAGCAAGAGTACATTTCTGGTAAACCAAATGAATTTTGTGTTCAAATGATTTTACACAGTTCAAAACCCCAATGGGATTCTCTCTATCAACTAAAGAGCATTTATATAAGAGGAGTTGTGGTTTGTATAAGTTTTTTAAGCAGAGTTGAACTACATATGGTCTGTATGAATAGGAATCACAGTTCTTTTTTTCAGGGCATGCTCATGTTTCTTGCTGTATTGGAGATGCTGGAAAGAAGAGCTTTCTTCTCACATTTAAACAGATTGTGTTTCATGGATGAGAACTCTGGTCTCAATTTCCCTTCAGAAACGGAGTTACACCCCAGGATCTGTGTCTGCCTACAAGCAAGAGTCCATTTCTGGAAAACTATGTGAATTTTGAGCTCAAATGATTTTACACAGTTCATGAACACAACGCGATTCTCTCTACTAACTAAAGAGCATTTTTGTAAGAGGAGCTGTGGTTTGTATCAGTTTCATAAGCAGAGTTGAACTACATATGGTCAGTATGAGTAGGAAACACAGTTCTTTTTTCTGGGCATGCTCAGGGTTCTTGCTGTATTGGAGACGATGGAAAGAAGAGTTTGCTTCTTGCATTTAAACAGAATGTGTTTCATGGATCAGAACTCTGGTCTGAATTTCCCTTCAGAAACGGAGTTACACCCCAGGATCTGTGTCTTCCTGCAAGCAAGAGTTCATTTCTGGAAAACCCAGTGAATTTTGGGCTCAAATGATTTTACACAGTACATGTACCCAACGCGGTTCTCACTATTAACTAAAGAGCATTTATGTAATAGGAGCTGTGGTTTGTATCAGTTTCATAAGCAGAGTTGAACTACATATGGTCAGTATGAGTTGGAAACACAGTTCTTTTTTCTGGGCATACTCATGGTTCTTGCTATATTTTAGACTCTGGAAAGAAGAAGTTGCTTCTTGCGTTAAAACAGATTTTGTATCAGTGAAGAGAACTCTGGTCTGAATTTCCCTTCACAAACGGAGTTTCACGCCAAGATTTGTGTCTTCCTACAAGCAAGAGTTCATTTCTGGAAAACCCAGTGAATTTTGGGCTCAAATGATTTTACACAGTTCATGAACCCAACGTGATTCTCACTATTAACTAAAGAGCATTTATGTAAGAGGAGCTGTGGTTTGTTTCAGTTTCATAAGCAGAGTTGAATTACATATGGTCCTTATGAGTAGGAAACACAGTTCTTTTTTTCTGGGCATGCTCATGAATCTTGCTGTATTGGAGATGCTGGAAAGAAGAGCCTGCTTCTTGCGTCAAATCAGCGTGTGGTTCATGGATGAGAACACTGGTCTGAATTGCTCTTCAGAAACGGAGTTAAACCCCAGGATCTGTGTTTTCCTCCAAGCAAGAGTTCATTTCCGGTAAACCAAGTAAATTTTGGTCTCAAAGATTTTACACAGATCAAAACCCCAATGCGATTCTCACTATCTACTAAAGAGCATTTATATAAGAGGTGCTGTGGTTTGTATCAGTTTCTTAAGCAGAGTTGAACTACATATGGTCCGTATGAATAGGAATCACAGTACTTTTTTCAGGGCATGCTCATGGTTCTTGCTGTATTGGAGATGCTGGAAAGAAGAGCTTTCTTCTTTCATTTAAGCAGAATCTGTTTCATGGATGAGTACTCAGGTCTGAATTTCCCATCAGAAACGGAGATACACCCCAGGATCTGTTTCTTCATACAAGCAACAGTTCATTTCTTGAAAACTCAGTGAATTTTGGGTTCAAATGATTTTACACAGTTCATGAACCCAACGCGATTATCACTATTAACTACAGAGCATTTATGTAAGAGGAGCTGTGGTTTGTTTCAGTTTCATAAGCAGAGTTGAACTACATATGGTCAGTATGAGTAGGAAACACAGTTCTTTTTTCTGGGCATGCTCATGATTCTTGCTGTATTGGAGATGCTGGAAGGAAGAGCTTGCTTCTTGCGTTAAATCATTGTGTGTTTCATGGATGAGAACACTGGCTGAATTGCTCTTCAGAAACGGAGTTACACCACAGGATATGTATTTTCCTACAAGCAAGAGTACATTTCTGGTAAACCAAATGAATTTTGTGTTCAAATGATTTTACACAGTTCAAAACCCCAATGCGATTCTCTCTATCAACTAAAGAGCATTTATATAAGAGGAGTTGTGGTTTGTATAAGTTTCTTAAGCAGAGTTGCACTACATATGGTCCGTATGAATAGGAATCACAGTTCTTTTTTTCAGGGCATGCTCATGGTTCTTGCTGTATTGGAGATGCTGGAAAGAAGTGCTTTCTTCTCTCATTTAAACAGATTGTGTTTCATGGATGAGAACTCTGGTCTGAATTTCCCTTCAGAAACGGAGTTACACCCCAGGATCTGTGTCTGCCTACAAGCAAGAGTCCATTTCTGGAAAACTATATGAATTTTGAGCTCAAATGATTTTACACAGTTCATGAACACAACGCGATTCTCTCTACTAACTAAAGAGCATTTTTGTACGAGGAGCTGTGGTTGGTATCAGTTTCATAAGCAGAGTTGAACTACATATGGTCAGTATGAGTAGGAAACACAGTTCTTTTTTCTGGGCATGCTCAGGGTTCTTGCTGTATTGGAGACGCTGGAAAGAAGAGCTTGCTTCTTGCAATAAAACAGGGTGTGTTTCATGGATGAGAACTCTGTTCTGAATTTCCCATCAGAAACGGAGGTAAACTCCATGATATGTGTCTTCCTAAAAGCAAGAGTTCATTTCTGGTAAACCAAGTGAATTTTCAGCTCAAATGATTTTACACAGTTCTAGAACCCAACACTATTATCACTATTAACTAAAGAGCATTTATGTAAGAGGAGCTGTGGTCTGTATCAATTTCATTATCAGAGTTGAACTAAATATGGTCCGTATGTGTAGTTAACACAGTTCTTTTATTCTGGGAATGGTCATGATTCTTGCTGTATTGGTGACGCTGGAAAGAAGAGCTTGCTTCTTGCATTTAAACAGAATGTGTTTCATGGATCAGAACTCTGGTCTGAATTTCCCTTCAGAATCGGAGTTACACACCAGGATCTGTGTCTTACTACAAGCAAGAGTTCATTTCTGGAAAACTCAGTGAACTTTGGGCTCAAATGATTTTACACAGTTCATGAACCCAACGCGATTATCACTATTAACTACAGAGCATTTATGTAAGAGGAGCTGTGGTTTGTTTCAGTTTCATAAGCAGAATTGAATTACATATGGTCCTTATGAGTAGGAAACACAGTTCTTTTTTTCAGGCCATTCAAATTGTTCTTGCTGTATTTTAAATTCTGGAAAGAAGACCTTGCTTCTTACGTTAAAAGAAATTGTGTTGCAGGAATGAGAATTCTGGTCTGAATTTCCTTTCAGAAAGGGAGTTAAACCCCAGGATCTGTGTCTACCTACGAGCAAGAGTTCATTTCAGGGAAACCCAGTGAATTTTGGGCTCAAATGATTTTACACAGTTCATGAACACAACGTTTTTCTCTCTATTAACTAAAGAGCATTTATGTAAGAGGAGCTGTGGTTTGTTTCAGTTTCATAAGCAGAGTTGAATTACATATGGTCTTTATGAGTAGGAAACACAGTTCTTTTTTTCAGGGCATGCTCATGGTTCTTGCTGTATTGGAGACTCTAGAAAGAAGAGCTTGTTTCTTGCATTTAAACAGAATGTGTTTCTTGGATGAGAACTCTGGTCTGAATTTCCCATCAGAAACGGAGGTAAACCCCATGATATGTGTCTTCCTAAAAGCAAGAGTTCATTTCTGGTAAACCAAGTGAAATTTCAGCTCAAATGATTTTACACAGTTCTAGAAACCAACACTATTATCACTATTAACTAAAGAGCATTTATGTAAGAGGAGCTGTGGTCTGTATCAATTTAATTAGCAGAGTTGAACTTCATATGGTCCGTATGAGTAGGAAACACAGTTCATTTTTCTGGGCATGCTCATGATTCTTGCTGTATTGGAGACGCTGGAAAGAAGAGCTTGCTTCTTGCTATTAAACAGAATGTGTTTCATGGATCAGAACTCTGGTCTGAATTTCCCTTCAGAATCGGAGTTACACCCCAGGATCTGTGTCTTCCTACAAGTAAGAGTTCATTTCTGGAAAACCCAGTGAATTTTGGACTCAAATTATTTTACACAGTTCATGAACCCAACGTGATTCTCACTATTAACTAAAGAACATTTATGTAAGAGGAGCTGTGGTTTGTTTCAGTTTCATAAGCAGAGTTGAATTACATATGGTCCTTATGATTAGGAAACACAGTTCTTTTTTTCTGGGCATGCTCATGATTCTTGCTGTATTGGAGATGCTGGAAAGAAGAGCTTTCGTCTTTCATTTAAGCAGAATGTGTTTCATGGATGAGAACTCTGGTCTGAATTTCCCTTCAGAAACGGAGTTACACCCCAGGATCTGTGTCTTCCTACAAGCAAGGGTCCATTTCTGGAAAAATATGTCATTTTTGGGCTCAAATGCCTTTACACAGTTCATGAACACAACGCGATTCTCTCTATTAACTAAAGATCATCTATGTAAGAGGAGCTTTTGGTTTGTTTCAGTGTCATAAGCAGAGTTGAATTACATATGGTCCTTATGGTTAGGAAACACAGTTCTTTTTATCAGGGCATGCTCATGGTTCTTGCTGTATTTTAGACTCTGGAAAGAAGAAGTTGCTTCTTGAGTTAAAACAGATTTTGTATCAGTGAGGAGAACTCTGGTCTGAACTTCCCTTCACAAACGGAGTTTCACGCCAAGATTTGTGTCTTCCAACAAGCAAGAGTTCATTTCTGGAAAACCCAGTGAATTTTGGGCTCAAATGATTTTACACAGTTCATGAACCCAACGAGATTTTCACTATTAACTTAAGAGCATTTACGTAAGAGGAGCTGTGGTTTGTTTCCATTTCATAAGCAGAGTTGAATTACATATGGTTCTTATGAGTAGGAAACACAGTTCATTTTTTCTGGGCATGCTCATGATTCTTGCTGTATTGGAGTCGCTGGAAAGACGAGCTTGCTTGTTGCGTTAAATCACAGTGTGTTTCATGGATGAGAACTCTGGTCTGAATTTCCCTTAAGAAACGGAGTTAAACACCTTGATCTGTGTCTTCCTACAAGCAAGAGTTCATTTTTGGAAAACCCAGTGAATTTTGGGCTCAAATGATTTTACACAGTTCATGAACACAACGTTTTTCTCTCTATTAACTAAAGAGCATTTATGTAAGAGGAGCTGTGGTTTGTTTCAGTTTCATAAGCAGAGTTGAATTACATATGGTCCTTATGAGTAGGAAACACAGTTCTTTTTTTCAGGGCATGCTCATGGTTCTTGCTGTATTGGAGACGCTAGAAAGAAGAGCTTGCTTCTTGCATTTAAACAGAATGTGTTTCTTGGATGGGAACTCTGGTCTGAATTTCCCATCAGAAACGGAGGTAAACCCCATGATATGTGTCTTCCTAAAAGCAAGAGTTCATTTCTGGTAAACCAAGTGAAATTTCAGCTCAAATGATTTTACACAGTTCTAGAAACCAACACTATTATCACTATTAACTAAAGAGCATTTATGTAAGAGGAGCTGTGGTCTGTATCAATTTAATTAGCAGAGTTGAACTCATATGGTCCGTATGAGTAGTTAACACAGTTCTTTTATTCTGGGAATGCTCATGATTCTTGATGTATTAGAGACGCTGGAAAGAAGAGCTTGCTTCTTGCTATTAAACAGAATGTGTTTCATGGATCAGAACTCTGGTCTGAATTTCCCTTCAGAATCGGAGTTACACCCCAGGATCTGTGTCTTCCTACAAGCAAGAGTTCATTTCTGGAAAACCCAGTGAATTTTGGACTCAAATTATTTTACACAGTTCATGAAGCCAAAGTGATTCTCACTATTAACTAAAGAGCATTTATGTAAGAGGAGCTGTGGTTTGTTTCAGTTTCATAAGCAGAGTTGAAATACATATGGTCCTAACGAGTAGGAAACACAGTTCTTTTTTTCTGGGCATGCTCATGATTCTTGCTGTATTGGAAGCGCTGGAAAGAAGAGCTTGCTTCTTGCATTAAAACAGGGTGTGTTTCATGGATGAGAAATCTGGTCTGAATTTCCCTTCAGTAACGGTGTTAAATCCCATGATCTGTGTCTTCCTACAAGCAAGAGATCGTTTCTGGTAAACCAAGAGAATTTTCAGCTCAAATGATTTTACACAGTTCTAGAACCCAACACTATTATCACTATTAACTAAAGAGCATTTATGTAAGAGGAGCTGTGGTCTGTATCAATTTCATTAGCAGAGTTGAACTACATATGGTCCGTATGAGTATTTAACACAGTTCTTTTATCTGGGAATGCTCATGATTCTTGCTGTATTGGAGACGCTGGAAAGAAGAGCTTGCTTCTTGCATTTAAACAGAATGTGTTTCATGGATGAGAATTCTGATCTGAATTTCCCTTCAGAAACAGAGATACACACCATGATCTGTGTCTTCCTACAAGCAAGAGTTCATTTCTGGAAAACCCAGTGAATTTTGGGCTCAAATGATTTTACACAGTTAATGAACACAACGTTTTTCTCTCTATTAACTAAAGAGCATTTATTTAAGAGGAGCTGTGGATTGTTTCAGTTTCATAAGCAGAGTTGAATTACATATGGTCCTTATGAGTAGGAAACACAGTTCTTTTTTTCAGGGCATGCTCATGGATCTTGCTGTATTGGAGACGCTGGAAAGAAGAGCTTGTGTCTTGCACTAAAACAGGCTGTGTTTCATGGATGAGAACTCTGTTCTGAATTTCCCATCAGAAACGGAGGTAAACCCCATGATATTTGTCTTCCTAAAAGCAAGAGTTCATTTCTGGTAAACCAAGTGAATTTTCAGCTCAAATGATTTTACACAGTTCTAGAATCCAACACTATTATCACTATTAACTAAAGAGCATTTATATAAGAGGAGCTGTGGTCTGTATCAATTTCATTAGCAGAGTTGAACTACATATGGTCCGTATGAGTAGTTAACACAGTTCTTTTATTCTGGGAATGCTCATGATTCTTGCTGTATTGGAGTCGCTGGAAAGAAGAGCTTGCTTCTTGCATTTGAACAGAATGTGTTTCATGGACCAGAACTCTGGTCTGAATTTCTCTTCAGAATCTGAGTTACACACCAGGGTCTGTGTCTTCCTACAAGCAAGAGTTCATTTCTGGAAAACCCAGTGAATTTTGGACTCAAATTATTTTACACAGTTCATGAACCCAACGTGATTCTCACTATTAACTAAAGAACATTTATGTAAGAGGAGCTGTGGTTTGTTTCAGTTTCATAAGCAGAGTTGAATTACATACGGTCCTTATGAGTAGGAAACACAGTTCTTTTTTTCTGGGCATGCTCATGATTCTTGCTGTATTGGAGATGCTGGAAAGAAGAGCCTGCTTCTTGCATCAAATCAGAGTGTGTTTCATGGATGAGAACACTGGTCTGAATTGCTCTTCAGAAACGGAGTTAAACCCCAGGATCTGTGTTTTCCACAAGCAAGAGTTCATTTCTGGTAAACCAAGTGAATTTTGGGCTCAAATGATTTTACACAGTTCAAAACCCAATGCGATTCTCACTATCAACTAAAGAGCATTTATATAAGAGGTGCTGTGGTTTGTATCAGTTTCTTAAGCAGAGTTGAACTACATATGGTCCGTATGAATAGGAATCACAGTTCTTTTTTTCTGGGCATGCTCATGATTCTTGCTGTATTGGAGATGCTGGAAAGAAGAGCCTGCTTCTTGCATCAAATCAGAGTGTGTTTCATGGATGAGAACACTGGTCTGAATTGCTCTTCAGAAACGGAGTTAAACCCCAGGATCTGTGTTTTCCACAAGCAAGAGTTCATTTCTGGTAAACCAAGTGAATTTTGGGCTCAAATGCTCTTACACATTTCATGAACACAACGCGATTCTCTCTATTAACTAAAGATCATCTATGTAAGAGGAGCTGTGGTTTGTTTCAGTTTCATAAGCAGAGTTGAATTACATATGGTCTTTATGAGTAGGAAACACAGTTCTTTTTTTCAGGGCATGCTCATGGTTCTTGCTGTATTGGAGACTCTAGAAAGAAGAGCTTGTTTCTTGCATTTAAACAGAATGTGTTTCTTGGATGAGAACTCTGGTCTGAATTTCCCATCAGAAACGGAGGTAAACCCCATGATATGTGTCTTCCTAAAAGCAAGAGTTCATTTCTGGTAAACCAAGTGAAATTTCAGCTCAAATGATTTTACACAGTTCTAGAAACCAACACTATTATCACTATTAACTAAAGAGCATTTATGTAAGAGGAGCTGTGGTCTGTATCAATTTAATTAGCAGAGTTGAACTTCATATGGTCCGTATGAGTAGGAAACACAGTTCATTTTTCTGGGCATGCTCATGATTCTTGCTGTATTGGAGACGCTGGAAAGAAGAGCTTGCTTCTTGCTATTAAACAGAATGTGTTTCATGGATCAGAACTCTGGTCTGAATTTCCCTTCAGAATCGGAGTTACACCCCAGGATCTGTGTCTTCCTACAAGTAAGAGTTCATTTCTGGAAAACCCAGTGAATTTTGGACTCAAATTATTTTACACAGTTCATGAACCCAACGTGATTCTCACTATTAACTAAAGAACATTTATGTAAGAGGAGCTGTGGTTTGTTTCAGTTTCATAAGCAGAGTTGAATTACATATGGTCCTTATGATTAGGAAACACAGTTCTTTTTTTCTGGGCATGCTCATGATTCTTGCTGTATTGGAGATGCTGGAAAGAAGAGCTTTCGTCTTTCATTTAAGCAGAATGTGTTTCATGGATGAGAACTCTGGTCTGAATTTCCCGTCAGAAACGGAGTTACACCCCAGGATCTGTGTTTTCCTACAAGCAAGAGTTCATTTCCGGTAAACCAAGTGAATTTTGGGCTCAAATGATTTTACACAGTTCAAAACCCAATGCAATTCTCACTATCAACTAAAGAGAATTTATATAAGAGGTGCTGTGGTTTGTATCAGTTTCTTAAACAGAGTTGAACTACATATGGTCCGTATGAATAGGAATCACAGTTCTTTTTTTCAGGGCATGCTCATGGTTCTTGCTGTATTGGAGATGCTGGAAAGAAGAGCTTTCTTCTTTCATATAAGCAGAATGTGTTTCATGGATGAGAACTCTGGTCTGAATTTCCCTTCAGAAACGGAGTTACACCCCAGGATCTGTGTCTTCCTACAAGCAAGGGTCCATTTCTGGAAAAATATGTCATTTTTGGGCTCAAATGCCTTTACACAGTTCATGAACACAACGCGATTCTCTCTATTAACTAAAGATCATCTATGTAAGAGGAGCTTTTGGTTTGTTTCAGTGTCATAAGCAGAGTTGAATTACATATGGTCCTTATGGTTAGGAAACACAGTTCTTTTTATCAGGGCATGCTCATGGTTCTTGCTGTATTTTAGACTCTGGAAAGAAGAAGTTGCTTCTTGAGTTAAAACAGATTTTGTATCAGTGAGGAGAACTCTGGTCTGAACTTCCCTTCACAAACGGAGTTTCACGCCAAGATTTGTGTCTTCCAACAAGCAAGAGTTCATTTCTGGAAAACCCAGTGAATTTTGGGCTCAAATGATTTTACACAGTTCATGAACCCAACGAGATTTTCACTATTAACTTAAGAGCATTTACGTAAGAGGAGCTGTGGTTTGTTTCCATTTCATAAGCAGAGTTGAATTACATATGGTTCTTATGAGTAGGAAACACAGTTCATTTTTTCTGGGCATGCTCATGATTCTTGCTGTATTGGAGTCGCTGGAAAGACGAGCTTGCTTGTTGCGTTAAATCACAGTGTGTTTCATGGATGAGAACTCTGGTCTGAATTTCCCTTAAGAAACGGAGTTAAACACCTTGATCTGTGTCTTCCTACAAGCAAGAGTTCATTTTTGGAAAACCCAGTGAATTTTGGGCTCAAATGATTTTACACAGTTCATGAACACAACGTTTTTCTCTCTATTAACTAAAGAGCATTTATGTAAGAGGAGCTGTGGTTTGTTTCAGTTTCATAAGCAGAGTTGAATTACATATGGTCCTTATGAGTAGGAAACACAGTTCTTTTTTTCAGGGCATGCTCATGGTTCTTGCTGTATTGGAGACGCTAGAAAGAAGAGCTTGCTTCTTGCATTTAAACAGAATGTGTTTCTTGGATGGGAACTCTGGTCTGAATTTCCCATCAGAAACGGAGGTAAACCCCATGATATGTGTCTTCCTAAAAGCAAGAGTTCATTTCTGGTAAACCAAGTGAAATTTCAGCTCAAATGATTTTACACAGTTCTAGAAACCAACACTATTATCACTATTAACTAAAGAGCATTTATGTAAGAGGAGCTGTGGTCTGTATCAATTTAATTAGCAGAGTTGAACTCATATGGTCCGTATGAGTAGTTAACACAGTTCTTTTATTCTGGGAATGCTCATGATTCTTGATGTATTAGAGACGCTGGAAAGAAGAGCTTGCTTCTTGCTATTAAACAGAATGTGTTTCATGGATCAGAACTCTGGTCTGAATTTCCCTTCAGAATCGGAGTTACACCCCAGGATCTGTGTCTTCCTACAAGCAAGAGTTCATTTCTGGAAAACCCAGTGAATTTTGGACTCAAATTATTTTACACAGTTCATGAAGCCAAAGTGATTCTCACTATTAACTAAAGAGCATTTATGTAAGAGGAGCTGTGGTTTGTTTCAGTTTCATAAGCAGAGTTGAAATACATATGGTCCTAACGAGTAGGAAACACAGTTCTTTTTTTCTGGGCATGCTCATGATTCTTGCTGTATTGGAAGCGCTGGAAAGAAGAGCTTGCTTCTTGCATTAAAACAGGGTGTGTTTCATGGATGAGAAATCTGGTCTGAATTTCCCTTCAGTAACGGTGTTAAATCCCATGATCTGTGTCTTCCTACAAGCAAGAGATCGTTTCTGGTAAACCAAGAGAATTTTCAGCTCAAATGATTTTACACAGTTCTAGAACCCAACACTATTATCACTATTAACTAAAGAGCATTTATGTAAGAGGAGCTGTGGTCTGTATCAATTTCATTAGCAGAGTTGAACTACATATGGTCCGTATGAGTATTTAACACAGTTCTTTTATCTGGGAATGCTCATGATTCTTGCTGTATTGGAGACGCTGGAAAGAAGAGCTTGCTTCTTGCATTTAAACAGAATGTGTTTCATGGATGAGAATTCTGATCTGAATTTCCCTTCAGAAACAGAGATACACACCATGATCTGTGTCTTCCTACAAGCAAGAGTTCATTTCTGGAAAACCCAGTGAATTTTGGGCTCAAATGATTTTACACAGTTAATGAACACAACGTTTTTCTCTCTATTAACTAAAGAGCATTTATTTAAGAGGAGCTGTGGATTGTTTCAGTTTCATAAGCAGAGTTGAATTACATATGGTCCTTATGAGTAGGAAACACAGTTCTTTTTTTCAGGGCATGCTCATGGATCTTGCTGTATTGGAGACGCTGGAAAGAAGAGCTTGTGTCTTGCACTAAAACAGGCTGTGTTTCATGGATGAGAACTCTGTTCTGAATTTCCCATCAGAAACGGAGGTAAACCCCATGATATTTGTCTTCCTAAAAGCAAGAGTTCATTTCTGGTAAACCAAGTGAATTTTCAGCTCAAATGATTTTACACAGTTCTAGAATCCAACACTATTATCACTATTAACTAAAGAGCATTTATATAAGAGGAGCTGTGGTCTGTATCAATTTCATTAGCAGAGTTGAACTACATATGGTCCGTATGAGTAGTTAACACAGTTCTTTTATTCTGGGAATGCTCATGATTCTTGCTGTATTGGAGTCGCTGGAAAGAAGAGCTTGCTTCTTGCATTTGAACAGAATGTGTTTCATGGACCAGAACTCTGGTCTGAATTTCTCTTCAGAATCTGAGTTACACACCAGGGTCTGTGTCTTCCTACAAGCAAGAGTTCATTTCTGGAAAACCCAGTGAATTTTGGACTCAAATTATTTTACACAGTTCATGAACCCAACGTGATTCTCACTATTAACTAAAGAACATTTATGTAAGAGGAGCTGTGGTTTGTTTCAGTTTCATAAGCAGAGTTGAATTACATACGGTCCTTATGAGTAGGAAACACAGTTCTTTTTTTCTGGGCATGCTCATGATTCTTGCTGTATTGGAGATGCTGGAAAGAAGAGCCTGCTTCTTGCATCAAATCAGAGTGTGTTTCATGGATGAGAACACTGGTCTGAATTGCTCTTCAGAAACGGAGTTAAACCCCAGGATCTGTGTTTTCCACAAGCAAGAGTTCATTTCTGGTAAACCAAGTGAATTTTGGGCTCAAATGATTTTACACAGTTCAAAACCCAATGCGATTCTCACTATCAACTAAAGAGCATTTATATAAGAGGTGCTGTGGTTTGTATCAGTTTCTTAAGCAGAGTTGAACTACATATGGTCCGTATGAATAGGAATCACAGTTCTTTTTTTCTGGGCATGCTCATGATTCTTGCTGTATTGGAGATGCTGGAAAGAAGAGCCTGCTTCTTGCATCAAATCAGAGTGTGTTTCATGGATGAGAACACTGGTCTGAATTGCTCTTCAGAAACGGAGTTAAACCCCAGGATCTGTGTTTTCCACAAGCAAGAGTTCATTTCTGGTAAACCAAGTGAATTTTGGGCTCAAATGCTCTTACACATTTCATGAACACAACGCGATTCTCTCTATTAACTAAAGATCATCTATGTAAGAGGAGCTGTGGTTTGTTTCAGTTTCATAAGCAGAGTTGAATTACATATGGTCCTTATGAGTAGGAAACACAGTTCTTTTTTTCAGGGCATGCTCATGGTTCTTGATGTATTGGAGACGCTGGAAAGAAGAGCTTGCTTCTTGCATTAAAACAGGGTGTGTTTTATGGATGAGAACTTTTGTCTGAATTTCCCTTCATAAACGGAGTTACACCCCAGGATCTGTGTCTTCCTACAAGCAAGAGTTCATTTCTGGAAAACCCAGTGAATTTTGGGTTCAAATGGTTTTACAATGTTCATGAACCCAACGCGATTATCACTATTAACTACAGAGCATTTATGTAAGAGGAGCTGTGGTTTGTTTCAGTTTCATAAGCAGAGTTGAATTACATATGGTCCTTATGAGTAGGAAACACAGTTCTTTTTTTCAGGGCATGCTCATGGTTCTTGCTGTATTTTAGATTCTGGAAAGAAGACCTTACTTCTTACGTTAACATAAATTGTGTTCCAGGAATGAGAATTCTGGTCTGAATTTCCCTTCAGAAACGGAGTTAAACCCCAGGATCTGTGCCTTCCTACAAGCAAGAGTTCATTTCTGGAAAACCCAGTGAATTTTGGGCTCAAATGATTTTACACAGTTCATGAACCCAACGCGATTCTCACTATTAACATAAGAGCATTTATGTAAGAGGAGCTGTGGTTTGTTTCTGTTTCATAAGCAGAGTTGAATTACATATGGTTCTTATGAGTAGGAAACACAGTTCTTTTTTTCTGGGCATGCTCATGATTCTTGCTGTATTGGAGACGCTTTAAAGAACAGCTTGCTTCTTGCGTTAAATCAGAGTGTGTTTCATGGATGAGAACTCTGGTCTGAATTTCCCTTAAGAAACGGAGTTAAATGCCATGATCTGTGTCTTCCTACAAGCAAGAGTTCATTCCCGGTAAACCAAGTGAATTTTGGGCTCAAATGATTTTACACAGATCAAAACCCCAATGCGATTCTAACTATCTACTAAAGAACGTTTATATAAGAGGTGCTGTGGTTTGTATCAGTTTCTTAAGCAGAGTTGAACTACATATGGTCCGTATGAGTAGGAAACACAGTTCTTTTATTCTGGGAATTCTCATGATTCTTGCTGTATACGAAACGCTGGAACGAAGAGTTTGCTTCTTGCGTTAAATTATTGTGTGTTTCATGGATGAGAACACTGGCTGAATTGCTCTTCAGAAACGGAGTTACACCACAGGATATGTATTTTCCTACAAGCAAGAGTACATTTCTGGTAAACCAAATGAATTTTGTGTTCAAATGATTTTACACAGTTCAAAACCCCAATGCGATTCTCTCTATCAACTAAAGAGCATTTATATAAGAGGAGTTGTGGTTTGTATAAGTTTCTTAAGCAGAGTTGAACTACATATGGTCCGTATGAATAGGAATCACAGTTCTTTTTTTCAGGGCATGCTCATGGTTCTTGCTGTATTGGAGATGCTGGAAAGAAGTGCTTTCTTCTCTCATTTAAACAGATTGTGTTTCATGGATGAGACTCTGGTCTGAATTTCCCTTCAGAAACGGAGTTACACCCCAGGATCTGTGTCTGCCTAAAAGCAAGAGTCCATTTCTGGAAAATTATGTGAATTTTGAGCTCAAATGATTTTACACAGTTCATGAACACAACTTTTTTCTCTCTATTAACTAAAGAGCATTTATGTAAGAGGAGCTGTGGTTTGTTTCAGTTTCATAAGCAGAGTTGAATTACATATGGTCCTTATGAGTAGGAAACACAGTTCTTTTTTTCAGGGCATGCTCATGGTTCTTGCTGTATTGGAGACGCTAGAAAGAAGAGCTTGCTTCTTGCATTTAAACAGAATGTGTTTCTTGGATGAGAACTCTGGTCTGAATTTCCCATCAGAAACGGAGGTAAACCCCATGATATGTGTCTTCCTAAAAGCAAGAGTTCATTTCTGGTAAACCAAGTGAAAGTTCAGCTCAAATGATTTTACACAGTTCTAGAAACCAACACTATTATCACTATTAACTAAAGAGCATTTATGTAAGAGGAGCTGTGGTCTGTATCAATTTAATTAGCAGAGTTGAACTTCATATGGTCCGTATGAGTAGTTAACACAGTTCTTTTATTCTGGGAATGCTCATGATTCTTGCTGTATTGGAGACGCTGGAAAGAAGAGCTTGCTTCTTGCTATTAAACAGAATGTGTTTCATGGATCAGAACTCTGGTCTGAATTTCCCTTCAGAATCGGAGTTACACCCCAGGATCTGTGTCTTCCTACAAGCAAGAGTTCATTTCTGGAAAACCCAGTGAATTTTGGACTCAAATTATTTTACACAGTTCATGAATCCAACGTGATTCTCACTATTAACTAAAGAGCATTTATGTAAGAGGAGCTGTGGTTTGTTTCAGTTTCATAAGCAGAGTTGAAATACATATGGTGCTTACGAGGAGGAAACACAGTTCTTTTTTTCTGGGCATGCTCATGATTCTTGCTGTATTAGAAGCGCTGGAAAGAAAAGCTTGCTTCTTGCATTAAAACAGGGTGCGTTTCATGGATGAGAAATTTGGTCTGAATTTCCTTTAAGTAACGGAGTTAAATCCCATGATCTGTGTCTTCCTACAAGCAAGAGATCGTTTCTGGTAAACCAAGAGAATTTTCAGCTCAAATGATTTTACACAGTTCTAGAACCCAACACTATTATCACTATTAACTAAAGAGCATTTATGTAAGAGGAGCTGTGGTCTGTATCAATTTCATTAGCAGAGTTGAACTACATATGGTCCGTATGAGTAGTTAACACAGTTCTTTTATTCTGGGAATGCTCATGATTCTTACTGTATTGGAGACGCTGGAAAGAAGAGCTTGCTTCTTGCATTTAAACAGAATGTGTTTCATGGACCAGAATCTGGTTTGAATTTCTCTTCAGAATCGGAGTTACACACCAGGGTCTGTGTCTTCCTACAAGCAGGAGTTCATTTCTGGAAAACCCAGTGAATTTTGGACTCAAATTATTTTACACAGTTCATGAACCCAACGTGATTCTCACTATTAACTAAAGAGCATTTATGTAAGAGGAGGTGTGGTTTGTTTCAGTTTCATAAGCAGAGTTGAATTACATATGGTCCTTATGAGTAGGAAACACAGTTCTTTTTTTCTGGGCATGCTCATGAATCTTGCTGAATTGGAGATGCTGGAAAGAAGAGCCTGCTTCTTGCGTCAAATCAGCGTGTGGTTCATGGATGAGAACACTGGTCTGAATTGCTCTTCAGAAACAGAGTTAAACCCCAGGATCTGTGTTTTCATCCAAGCAAGAGTTCATTTCCGGTAAACCAAGTGAATTTTGGGCTCAAAGATTTTACACAGATCAAAACCCCAATGCGATTCTCACTATCTACTAAAGAGTATTTATATAAGAGGTGCTGTGGTTTGTATCAGTTTCTTAAGCAGAGTTGAACTACATATAGTCCGTATGAGTAGGAAACACAGTTCTTTTATTCTGGGAATTCTCATGATTCTTGCTGTATAGGAAACGCTGGAAAGAAGAGCTTCCTTCTAGCATTAAAACAGAGTGTTTTTCATTGATGAGTACTCTGGTCTGAATTTCCCATCAGAAACGGAGTTACACCCCAGGATCTGTTTCTTCGTACAAGCAACAGTTCATTTCTTGAAAACTCAGTGAATTTTGGGTTCAAATGATTTTACACAGTTCATGAACCCAACGCGATTATCACTATTAACTACAGAGCATTTATGTAAGAGGAGCTGTGGATTGTTTCAGTTTCATAAGCAGAGTTGAATTACATATGGTCCTTATGAGTAGGAAACTCAGTTCTTTTTTTCAGGCCATTCAAATTGTTCTTGCTGTATTTTAAATTCTAGAAAGAAGACCTTGCTTCTTACGATAAAACAAATTGTGTTGCAGGAATGAGAATTCTGCTCTGAATTTCCTTTCAGAAAGGGAGTTAAACCCCAGGATCTGTGTCTTCCTACGAGCAAGAGTTCATTTCAGGAAAACCCAGTGAATTTTGGGCTCAAATGATTTAACACAGTTCATGAACCCAACGCGATTATCACTATTAACTAAAGAGCATTTATGTAAGAGGAGCTGTGGTCTGTATCAATTTCATTACCAGAGTTGAACTACATATGGTCCGTATGTGTAGTTAACACAGTTCATTTATTCTGGGAATGCTCATGATTCTTGCTGAATTGGAGACGCTGGAAAGAAGAACTTGCTTCTTGCATTTAAACAGAATGTGTTTCATGGATGAGAACTCTGGTCTGAATTTCCCTTCACAAACGGAGTTACACACCAGGATCTGTGTCTTCCTACAAGCAAGAGTTCATTTCTGGAAAACCCAGTGAATTTTGGGCTCAAATGATTTTACACAGTTCATGAACACAACGTTTTTCTCTCTATTAACTAAAGAGCATTTATGTAAGAGGAGCTGTGGTTTGTTTCAGTTTCATAAGCAGAGTTGAATTACATATGGTCCGTATGAGAAGGAAACACAGTTCTTTTTTTCAGGGCATGCTCAAGGTTCTTGCTTTATTGGAGACGCTGGAAAGAAGAGCTTGCGTCTTGCATTAAAACAGGGTGTGTTTCATGGATGAGAACTCTGTTCTGAATTACCCATCAGAAACGGAGGTAAACCCCATATATGTGTCTTCCTTAAAGCAAGAGTTCATTTCTGGTAAACCAAGTGAAAGTTCAGCTCAAATGATTTTACACAGTTCTAGAAACCAACACTATTATCACTATTAACTAAAGAGCATTTATGTAAGAGGAGCTGTGGTCTGTACCAATTTAATTAGCAGAGTTGAACTTCATATGGTCCGTATGAGTAGTTAACACAGTTCTTTTATTCTGGGAATGCTCATGATTCTTGCTGTATTGTAGACGCTGGAAAGAAGAGCTTGCTTCTTGCTATTAAACAGAATGTGTTTCATGGATCAGAACTCTGGTCTGAATTTCCCTTCAGAATCGGAGTTACACCCCAGGATCTGTGTCTTTCTACAAGCAAGAGTTCATTTCTGGAAAACCCAGTGAATTTTTGACTCAAATTATTTTACACAGTTCATGAAGCCAACGTGATTCTCACTATTAACTAAAGAGCATTTATGTAAGAGGAGCTGTGGTTTGTTTCAGTTTCATAAGCAGAGTTGAAATACATATGGTGCTTACAAGTAGGAAACACAGTTCTTTTTTTCTGGGCATGCTCATGATTCTTGCTGTATTCGAAGCGCTGGAAAGAAAAGCTTGCTTCTTGCATTAAAACAGGGTGCGTTTCATGGATGAGAAATTAGTTCTGAATTTCCCTTCAGTAACGGAGTTAAATCCCATGATCTGTGTCTTCCTACAAGCAAGAGATCGTTTCTGGTAAACCAAGAGAATTTTCAGCTCAAATGATTTTACACAGTTCTAGAACCCAACACTATTATCACTATTAACTAAAGAGCATTTATGTAAGAGGAGCTGGGGTCTGTATCAATTTCATTAGCAGAGTTGAACTACATATGGTCCGTATGAGTATTTAACACAGTTCTATTATTCTGGGAATGCTCATGATTCTTGCTGTATTGGAGACGCTGGAAAGAAGAGCTTGCTTCTTGCATTTAAACAGAATGTGTTTCATGGATGAGAATTCTGGTCTGAATTTCCTTTCAGAAACAGAGATACACACCATGATCTGTGTCTTCCTACAAGCAAGAGTTCATTTCTGGAAAACCCAGTGAATTTTGGGCTCAAATGATTTTACACAGTTCCTGAACACAACGTTTTTCTCTCTATTAACTAAAGAGCATTTATGTAAGAGGAGCTGTGGTTTGTTTCAGTTTCATAAGCAGAGTTGAATTACATATGGTCCTTATGAGTAGGAAACACAGTTCTTTTCTTCAGGGCATGCTCATGGTTCTTGCTGTATTGGAGACGCTGGAAAGAAGAGCTTGTGTCTTGCACTAAAACCGGCTGTGTTTCATGGATGAGAACTCTGTTCTGAATTTCTCATCAGAAACGGAGGTAAACCCCATGATATGTATCTTCCTAAAAGCAAGAGTTCATTTCTGGTAAACCAAGTGAATTTTCAGCTCAAATGATTTTACACAACTCTAGAATCCAACACTATTATCACTATTAACTAAAGAGCATTTATGTAAGAGGAGCTGTGGTCTGTATCAATTTCATTAGCAGAGTTGAACTACATATGGTCCGTATGAGTAGTTAACACAGTTCTTTTATTCTGGGAATGCTCATGATTCTTGCTGTATTGGAGACGCTGGAAAGAAGAGCTTGCTTCTTGCATTTAAACAGAATGTGTTTCATGGACCAGAATCTGGTTTGAATTTCTCTTCAGAATCGAGTTACACACCAGGGTCTGTGTCTTCCTACAAGCAAGAGTTCATTTCTGGAAAACCCAGTGAATTTTGGACTCAAATGATTTTACACAGTTCATGAACCCAACGTGATTCTCACTATTAACTAAAGAGCATTTATGTAAGAGGAGCTGTGGTTTGTTTCAGTTTCATAAGCAGAGTTGAATTACATATGGTCCTTATGAGTAGGAAACACAGTTCTTTTTTTCTGGGCATGCTCATGAATCTTGCTGTATTGGAGATGCTGGAAAGAAGAGCCTGCTTCTTGCGTCAAATCAGCGTGTGGTTCATGGATGAGAACACTGGTCTGAATTGCTCTTCAGAAACGGAGTTAAACCCCAGGATCTGTGTTTTCCTCCAAGCAAGAGTTCATTTCCGGTAAACCAAGTGAATTTTGGTCTCAAAGATTTTACACAGATCAAAACCCCAATGCGATTCTCACTATCTACTAAAGAGCATTTATATAAGAGGTGCTGTGGTTTGTATCAGTTTCTTAAGCAGAGTTGAACTACATATAGTCCATATGAGTAGGAAACACAGTTCTTTTATTCTGGGAATTCTCATGATTCTTGCTGTATATTAAATGCTGGAATGAAGAGCTTCCTTCTAGCATTAAAACAGAGTGTTTTTCATGGATGAGTACTCTGGTCTGAATTTCCCATCAGAAACGGAGTTACACCCCAGGATCTGTTTCTTCGTACAAGCAACAGTTCATTTCTTGAAAACTCAGTGAATTTTGGGTTCAAATGATTTTACACAGTTCATGAACCCAACGCGATTATCACTATTAACTACAGAGCATTTATGTAAGAGGAGCTGTGGATTGTTTCAGTTTCATAAGCAGAGTTGAATTACATATGGTCCTTATGAGTAGGAAACACAGTTCTTTTTTTCAGGCCATTCAAATTGTTCTTGCTGTATTTTAAATTCTGGAAAGAAGACCTTGCTTCTTACGTTAAAACAAATTGTGTTGCAGGAATGAGAATTCTGCTCTGAATTTCCTTTCAGAAAGGGAGTTAAACCCCAGGATCTGTGTCTTCCTACAAGCAAGAGTTCATTTCAGGAAAACCCAGTGAATTTTGGGCTCAAATGATTTAACACAGTTCATGAACCCAACGCGATTATCACTATTAACTAAAGAGCATTTATGTAAGAGGAGCTGTGGTCTGTATCAATTTCATTACCAGAGTTGAACTACATATGGTCCCTATGAGTAGTTAACACAGTTCATTTATTCTGGGAATGCTCATGATTCTTGCTGTATTGGAGAAGCTGGAAAGAAGAACTTGCTTCTTGCATGTAAACAGAATGTGTTTCATGGATGAGAACTCTGGTCTGAATTTCCCATCAGAAACGGAGGTAAACCCCATGATATGTGTCTTCCTAAAAGCAAGAGTTCATTTCTGGTAAACCAAGTGAAATTTCAGCTCAAAAGATTTTACACAGTTCTAGAAACCAACACTATTATCACTATTAACTAAAGAGCATTTATGTAAGAGGAGCTGTGGTCTGTATCAATTTAATTAGCAGAGTTGAACGTCATATGGTCCGTATGAGTAGTTAACACAGTTCTTTTATTCTGGGAATGCTCATGATTCTTGCTGTATTGGAGTCGCTGGAAAGAAGAGCTTGCTTCTTGCATTTGAACAGAATGTGTTTCATGGACCAGAACTCTGGTCTGAATTTCTCTTCAGAATCTGAGTTACACACCAGGGTCTGTGTCTTCCTACAAGCAAGAGTTCATTTCTGGAAAACCCAGTGAATTTTGGACTCAAATTATTTTACACAGTTCATGAACCCAACGTGATTCTCACTATTAACTAAAGAACATTTATGTAAGAGGAGCTGTGGTTTGTTTCAGTTTCATAAGCAGAGTTGAATTACATACGGTCCTTATGAGTAGGAAACACAGTTCTTTTTTTCTGGGCGTGCTCATGATTCTTGCTGTATTGGAGATGCTGGAAAGAAGAGCTTTCGTCTTTCATTTAAGCAGAATGTGTTTCATGGATGAGGACTCTGGTCTGAATTTCCCGTCAGAAACGGAGTTACACCCCAGGATCTGTGTTTTCCTACAAGCAAGAGTTCATTTCCGGTAAACCAAGTGAATTTTGGGCTCAAATGATTTTACACAGTTCAAAACCCAATGCAATTCTCACTATCAACTAAAGAGCATTTATATAAGAGGTGCTGTGGTTTGTTTCATAAGCAGAGTTGAACTACATATGGTCTGTATGAATAGGAATCACAGTTCTTTTTTTCAGGGCATGCTCATGTTTCTTGCTGTATTGGAGATGCTGGAAAGAAGAGCTTTCTTCTCACATTTAAACAGATTGTGTTTCATGGATGAGAACTCTGGTCTCAATTTCCCTTCAGAAACGGAGTTACACCCCAGGATCTGTGTCTGCCTACAAGCAAGAGTCCATTTCTGGAAAACTATGTGAATTTTGAGCTCAAATGATTTTACACAGTTCATGAACACAACGCGATTCTCTCTACTAACTAAAGAGCATTTTTGTAAGAGGAGCTGTGGTTTGTATCAGTTTCATAAGCAGAGTTGAACTACATATGGTCAGTATGAGTAGGAAACACAGTTCTTTTTTCTGGGCATGCTCAGGGTTCTTGCTGTATTGGAGACGCTGGAAAGAAGAGTTTGCTTCTTGCATTTAAACAGAATGTGTTTCATGGATCAGAACTCTGGTCTGAATTTCCCTTCAGAAACGGAGTTACACCCCAGGATCTGTGTCTTCCTACAAGCAAGAGTTCATTTCTGGAAAACCCAGTGAATTTTGGGCTCAAATGATTTTACACAGTACATGTACCCAACGCGGTTCTCACTATTAACTAAAGAGCATTTATGTAATAGGAGCTGTGGTTTGTATCAGTTTCATAAGCAGAGTTGAACTACATATGGTCAGTATGAGTTGGAAACACAGTTCTTTTTTCTGGGCATACTCATGGTTCTTGCTATATTTTAGACTCTGGAAAGAAGAAGTTGCTTCTTGCGTTAAAACAGATTTTGTATCAGTGAAGAGAACTCTGGTCTGAATTTCCCTTCACAAACGGAGTTTCACGCCAAGATTTGTGTCTTCCTACAAGCAAGAGTTCATTTCTGGAAAACCCAGTGAATTTTGGGCTCAAATGATTTTACACAGTTCATGAACCCAACGTGATTCTCACTATTAACTAAAGAGCATTTATGTAAGAGGAGCTGTGGTTTGTTTCAGTTTCATAAGCAGAGTTGAATTACATATGGTCCTTATGAGTAGGAAACACAGTTCTTTTTTTCTGGGCATGCTCATGAATCTTGCTGTATTGGAGATGCTGGAAAGAAGAGCCTGCTTCTTGCGTCAAATCAGCGTGTGGTTCATGGATGAGAACACTGGTCTGAATTGCTCTTCAGAAACGGAGTTAAACCCCAGGATCTGTGTTTTCCTCCAAGCAAGAGTTCATTTCCGGTAAACCAAGTGAATTTTGGTCTCAAAGATTTTACACAGATCAAAACCCCAATGCGATTCTCACTATCTACTAAAGAGCATTTATATAAGAGGTGCTGTGGTTTGTATCAGTTTCTTAAGCAGAGTTGAACTACATATGGTCCGTATGAATAGGAATCACAGTACTTTTTTCAGGGCATGCTCATGGTTCTTGCTGTATTGGAGATGCTGGAAAGAAGAGCTTTCTTCTTTCATTTAAGCAGAATCTGTTTCATGGATGAGTACTCAGGTCTGAATTTCCCATCAGAAACGGAGATACACCCCAGGATCTGTTTCTTCATACAAGCAACAGTTCATTTCTTGAAAACTCAGTGAATTTTGGGTTCAAATGATTTTACACAGTTCATGAACCCAACGCGATTATCACTATTAACTACAGAGCATTTATGTAAGAGGAGCTGTGGTTTGTTTCAGTTTCATAAGCAGAGTTGAACTACATATGGTCAGTATGAGTAGGAAACACAGTTCTTTTTTCTGGGCATGCTCATGATTCTTGCTGTATTGGAGATGCTGGAAGGAAGAGCTTGCTTCTTGCGTTAAATCATTGTGTGTTTCATGGATGAGAACACTGGCTGAATTGCTCTTCAGAAACGGAGTTACACCACAGGATATGTATTTTCCTACAAGCAAGAGTACATTTCTGGTAAACCAAATGAATTTTGTGTTCAAATGATTTTACACAGTTCAAAACCCCAATGCGATTCTCTCTATCAACTAAAGAGCATTTATATAAGAGGAGTTGTGGTTTGTATAAGTTTCTTAAGCAGAGTTGCACTACATATGGTCCGTATGAATAGGAATCACAGTTCTTTTTTTCAGGGCATGCTCATGGTTCTTGCTGTATTGGAGATGCTGGAAAGAAGTGCTTTCTTCTCTCATTTAAACAGATTGTGTTTCATGGATGAGAACTCTGGTCTGAATTTCCCTTCAGAAACGGAGTTACACCCCAGGATCTGTGTCTGCCTACAAGCAAGAGTCCATTTCTGGAAAACTATATGAATTTTGAGCTCAAATGATTTTACACAGTTCATGAACACAACGCGATTCTCTCTACTAACTAAAGAGCATTTTTGTACGAGGAGCTGTGGTTGGTATCAGTTTCATAAGCAGAGTTGAACTACATATGGTCAGTATGAGTAGGAAACACAGTTCTTTTTTCTGGGCATGCTCAGGGTTCTTGCTGTATTGGAGACGCTGGAAAGAAGAGCTTGCTTCTTGCAATAAAACAGGGTGTGTTTCATGGATGAGAACTCTGTTCTGAATTTCCCATCAGAAACGGAGGTAAACTCCATGATATGTGTCTTCCTAAAAGCAAGAGTTCATTTCTGGTAAACCAAGTGAATTTTCAGCTCAAATGATTTTACACAGTTCTAGAACCCAACACTATTATCACTATTAACTAAAGAGCATTTATGTAAGAGGAGCTGTGGTCTGTATCAATTTCATTATCAGAGTTGAACTAAATATGGTCCGTATGTGTAGTTAACACAGTTCTTTTATTCTGGGAATGGTCATGATTCTTGCTGTATTGGTGACGCTGGAAAGAAGAGCTTGCTTCTTGCATTTAAACAGAATGTGTTTCATGGATCAGAACTCTGGTCTGAATTTCCCTTCAGAATCGGAGTTACACACCAGGATCTGTGTCTTACTACAAGCAAGAGTTCATTTCTGGAAAACTCAGTGAACTTTGGGCTCAAATGATTTTACACAGTTCATGAACCCAACGCGATTATCACTATTAACTACAGAGCATTTATGTAAGAGGAGCTGTGGTTTGTTTCAGTTTCATAAGCAGAATTGAATTACATATGGTCCTTATGAGTAGGAAACACAGTTCTTTTTTTCAGGCCATTCAAATTGTTCTTGCTGTATTTTAAATTCTGGAAAGAAGACCTTGCTTCTTACGTTAAAAGAAATTGTGTTGCAGGAATGAGAATTCTGGTCTGAATTTCCTTTCAGAAAGGGAGTTAAACCCCAGGATCTGTGTCTACCTACGAGCAAGAGTTCATTTCAGGGAAACCCAGTGAATTTTGGGCTCAAATGATTTTACACAGTTCATGAACACAACGTTTTTCTCTCTATTAACTAAAGAGCATTTATGTAAGAGGAGCTGTGGTTTGTTTCAGTTTCATAAGCAGAGTTGAATTACATATGGTCTTTATGAGTAGGAAACACAGTTCTTTTTTTCAGGGCATGCTCATGGTTCTTGCTGTATTGGAGACTCTAGAAAGAAGAGCTTGTTTCTTGCATTTAAACAGAATGTGTTTCTTGGATGAGAACTCTGGTCTGAATTTCCCATCAGAAACGGAGGTAAACCCCATGATATGTGTCTTCCTAAAAGCAAGAGTTCATTTCTGGTAAACCAAGTGAAATTTCAGCTCAAATGATTTTACACAGTTCTAGAAACCAACACTATTATCACTATTAACTAAAGAGCATTTATGTAAGAGGAGCTGTGGTCTGTATCAATTTAATTAGCAGAGTTGAACTTCATATGGTCCGTATGAGTAGGAAACACAGTTCATTTTTCTGGGCATGCTCATGATTCTTGCTGTATTGGAGACGCTGGAAAGAAGAGCTTGCTTCTTGCTATTAAACAGAATGTGTTTCATGGATCAGAACTCTGGTCTGAATTTCCCTTCAGAATCAGAGTTACACCCCAGGATCTGTGTCTTCCTACAAGTAAGAGTTCATTTCTGGAAAACCCAGTGAATTTTGGACTCAAATTATTTTACACAGTTCATGAACCCAACGTGATTCTCACTATTAACTAAAGAACATTTATGTAAGAGGAGCTGTGGTTTGTTTCAGTTTCATAAGCAGAGTTGAATTACATATGGTCCTTATGAGTAGGAAACACAGTTCTTTTTTTCTGGGCATGCTCATGATTCTTGCTGTATTGGAGATGCTGGAAAGAAGAGCTTTCGTCTTTCATTTAAGCAGAATGTGTTTCATGGATGAGAACTCTGGTCTGAATTTCCCGTCAGAAACGGAGTTACACCCCAGGATCTGTGTTTTCCTACAAGCAAGAGTTCATTTCCGGTAAACCAAGTGAATTTTGGGCTCAAATGATTTTACACAGTTCAAAACCCAATGCAATTCTCACTATCAACTAAAGAGAATTTATATAAGAGGTGCTGTGGTTTGTATCAGTTTCTTAAACAGAGTTGAACTACATATGGTCCGTATGAATAGGAATCACAGTTCTTTTTTTCAGGGCATGCTCATGGTTCTTGCTGTATTGGAGATGCTGGAAAGAAGAGCTTTCTTCTTTCATATAAGCAGAATGTGTTTCATGGATGAGAACTCTGGTCTGAATTTCCCTTCAGAAACGGAGTTACACCCCAGGATCTGTGTCTTCCTACAAGCAAGGGTCCATTTCTGGAAAAATATGTCATTTTTGGGCTCAAATGCCTTTACACAGTTCATGAACACAACGCGATTCTCTCTATTAACTAAAGATCATCTATGTAAGAGGAGCTTTTGGTTTGTTTCAGTGTCATAAGCAGAGTTGAATTACATATGGTCCTTATGGTTAGGAAACACAGTTCTTTTTATCAGGGCATGCTCATGGTTCTTGCTGTATTTTAGACTCTGGAAAGAAGAAGTTGCTTCTTGAGTTAAAACAGATTTTGTATCAGTGAGGAGAACTCTGGTCTGAACTTCCCTTCACAAACGGAGTTTCACGCCAAGATTTGTGTCTTCCAACAAGCAAGAGTTCATTTCTGGAAAACCCAGTGAATTTTGGGCTCAAATGATTTTACACAGTTCATGAACCCAACGAGATTTTCACTATTAACTTAAGAGCATTTACGTAAGAGGAGCTGTGGTTTGTTTCCATTTCATAAGCAGAGTTGAATTACATATGGTTCTTATGAGTAGGAAACACAGTTCATTTTTTCTGGGCATGCTCATGATTCTTGCTGTATTGGAGTCGCTGGAAAGACGAGCTTGCTTGTTGCATTAAATCACAGTGTGTTTCATGGATGAGAACTCTGGTCTGAATTTCCCTTAAGAAACGGAGTTAAACACCTTGATCTGTGTCTTCCTACAAGCAAGAGTTCATTTTTGGAAAACCCAGTGAATTTTGGGCTCAAATGATTTTACACAGTTCATGAACACAACGTTTTTCTCTCTATTAACTAAAGAGCATTTATGTAAGAGGAGCTGTGGTTTGTTTCAGTTTCATAAGCAGAGTTGAATTACATATGGTCCTTATGAGTAGGAAACACAGTTCTTTTTTTCTGGGCATGCTCATGAATCTTGCTGTATTGGAGATGCTGGAAAGAAGAGCCTGCTTCTTGCGTCAAATCAGCGTGTGGTTCATGGATGAGAACACTGGTCTGAATTGCTCTTCAGAAACGGAGTTAAACCCCAGGATCTGTGTTTTCCACAAGCAAGAGTTCATTTCTGGTAAACCAAGTGAATTTTGGGCTCAAATGCTCTTACACATTTCATGAACACAACGCGATTCTCTCTATTAACTAAAGATCATCTATGTAAGAGGAGCTGTGGTTTGTTTCAGTTTCATAAGCAGAGTTGAATTACATATGGTCCTTATGAGTAGGAAACACAGTTCTTTTTTTCAGGGCATGCTCATGGTTCTTGATGTATTGGAGACGCTGGAAAGAAGAGCTTGCTTCTTGCATTAAAACAGGGTGTGTTTTATGGATGAGAACTTTTGTCTGAATTTCCCTTCATAAACGGAGTTACACCCCAGGATCTGTGTCTTCCTACAAGCAAGAGTTCATTTCTGGAAAACCCAGTGAATTTTGGGTTCAAATGGTTTTACAATGTTCATGAACCCAACGCGATTATCACTATTAACTACAGAGCATTTATGTAAGAGGAGCTGTGGTTTGTTTCAGTTTCATAAGCAGAGTTGAATTACATATGGTCCTTATGAGTAGGAAACACAGTTCTTTTTTTCAGGGCATGCTCATGGTTCTTGCTGTATTTTAGATTCTGGAAAGAAGACCTTACTTCTTACGTTAACATAAATTGTGTTCCAGGAATGAGAATTCTGGTCTGAATTTCCCTTCAGAAACGGAGTTAAACCCCAGGATCTGTGCCTTCCTACAAGCAAGAGTTCATTTCTGGAAAACCCAGTGAATTTTGGGCTCAAATGATTTTACACAGTTCATGAACCCAACGCGATTCTCACTATTAACATAAGAGCATTTATGTAAGAGGAGCTGTGGTTTGTTTCTGTTTCATAAGCAGAGTTGAATTACATATGGTTCTTATGAGTAGGAAACACAGTTCTTTTTTTCTGGGCATGCTCATGATTCTTGCTGTATTGGAGACGCTTTAAAGAACAGCTTGCTTCTTGCGTTAAATCAGAGTGTGTTTCATGGATGAGAACTCTGGTCTGAATTTCCCTTAAGAAACGGAGTTAAATGCCATGATCTGTGTCTTCCTACAAGCAAGAGTTCATTCCCGGTAAACCAAGTGAATTTTGGGCTCAAATGATTTTACACAGATCAAAACCCCAATGCGATTCTAACTATCTACTAAAGAACGTTTATATAAGAGGTGCTGTGGTTTGTATCAGTTTCTTAAGCAGAGTTGAACTACATATGGTCCGTATGAGTAGGAAACACAGTTCTTTTATTCTGGGAATTCTCATGATTCTTGCTGTATACGAAACGCTGGAACGAAGAGTTTGCTTCTTGCGTTAAATCATTGTGTGTTTCATGGATGAGAACACTGGCTGAATTGCTCTTCAGAAACGGAGTTACACCACAGGATATGTATTTTCCTACAAGCAAGAGTACATTTCTGGTAAACCAAATGAATTTTGTGTTCAAATGATTTTACACAGTTCAAAACCCCAATGCGATTCTCTCTATCAACTAAAGAGCATTTATATAAGAGGAGTTGTGGTTTGTATAAGTTTCTTAAGCAGAGTTGAACTACATATGGTCCGTATGAATAGGAATCACAGTTCTTTTTTTCAGGGCATGCTCATGGTTCTTGCTGTATTGGAGATGCTGGAAAGAAGTGCTTTCTTCTCTCATTTAAACAGATTGTGTTTCATGGATGAGACTCTGGTCTGAATTTCCCTTCAGAAACGGAGTTACACCCCAGGATCTGTGTCTGCCTAAAAGCAAGAGTCCATTTCTGGAAAATTATGTGAATTTTGAGCTCAAATGATTTTACACAGTTCATGAACACAACTTTTTTCTCTCTATTAACTAAAGAGCATTTATGTAAGAGGAGCTGTGGTTTGTTTCAGTTTCATAAGCAGAGTTGAATTACATATGGTCCTTATGAGTAGGAAACACAGTTCTTTTTTTCAGGGCATGCTCATGGTTCTTGCTGTATTGGAGACGCTAGAAAGAAGAGCTTGCTTCTTGCATTTAAACAGAATGTGTTTCTTGGATGAGAACTCTGGTCTGAATTTCCCATCAGAAACGGAGGTAAACCCCATGATATGTGTCTTCCTAAAAGCAAGAGTTCATTTCTGGTAAACCAAGTGAAAGTTCAGCTCAAATGATTTTACACAGTTCTAGAAACCAACACTATTATCACTATTAACTAAAGAGCATTTATGTAAGAGGAGCTGTGGTCTGTATCAATTTAATTAGCAGAGTTGAACTTCATATGGTCCGTATGAGTAGTTAACACAGTTCTTTTATTCTGGGAATGCTCATGATTCTTGCTGTATTGGAGACGCTGGAAAGAAGAGCTTGCTTCTTGCTATTAAACAGAATGTGTTTCATGGATCAGAACTCTGGTCTGAATTTCCCTTCAGAATCGGAGTTACACCCCAGGATCTGTGTCTTCCTACAAGCAAGAGTTCATTTCTGGAAAACCCAGTGAATTTTGGACTCAAATTATTTTACACAGTTCATGAATCCAACGTGATTCTCACTATTACCTAAAGAGCATTTATGTAAGAGGAGCTGTGGTTTGTTTCAGTTTCATAAGCAGAGTTGAAATACATATGGTGCTTACGAGGAGGAAACACAGTTCTTTTTTTCTGGGCATGCTCATGATTCTTGCTGTATTAGAAGCGCTGGAAAGAAAAGCTTGCTTCTTGCATTAAA
This sequence comes from Onychomys arenicola, assembly GCA_949786405.1. Taxonomy (NCBI): domain Eukaryota; kingdom Metazoa; phylum Chordata; class Mammalia; order Rodentia; family Cricetidae; genus Onychomys; species Onychomys arenicola. Next base: position 3,330,224 of record CATKUM010000028.1, read on the forward strand.
ACAGGGTGCGTTTCATGGATGAGAAATTTGGTCTGAATTTCCTTTAAGTAACGGAGTTAAATCCCATGATCTGTGTCTTCCTACAAGCAAGAGATCGTTTCTGGTAAACCAAGAGAATTTTCAGCTCAAATGATTTTACACAGTTCTAGAACCCAACACTATTATCACTATTAACTAAAGAGCATTTATGTAAGAGGAGCTGTGGTCTGTATCAATTTCATTAGCAGAGTTGAACTACATATGGTCCGTATGAGTAGTTAACACAGTTCTTTTATTCTGGGAATGCTCATGATTCTTACTGTATTGGAGACGCTGGAAAGAAGAGCTTGCTTCTTGCATTTAAACAGAATGTGTTTCATGGACCAGAATCTGGTTTGAATTTCTCTTCAGAATCGGAGTTACACACCAGGGTCTGTGTCTTCCTACAAGCAGGAGTTCATTTCTGGAAAACCCAGTGAATTTTGGACTCAAATTATTTTACACAGTTCATGAACCCAACGTGATTCTCACTATTAACTAAAGAGCATTTATGTAAGAGGAGGTGTGGTTTGTTTCAGTTTCATAAGCAGAGTTGAATTACATATGGTCCTTATGAGTAGGAAACACAGTTCTTTTTTTCTGGGCATGATCATGAATCTTGCTGAATTGGAGATGCTGGAAAGAAGAGCCTGCTTCTTGCGTCAAATCAGCGTGTGGTTCATGGATGAGAACACTGGTCTGAATTGCTCTTCAGAAACAGAGTTAAACCCCAGGATCTGTGTTTTCATCCAAGCAAGAGTTCATTTCCGGTAAACCAAGTGAATTTTGGGCTCAAAGATTTTACACAGATCAAAACCCCAATGCGATTCTCACTATCTACTAAAGAGTATTTATATAAGAGGTGCTGTGGTTTGTATCAGTTTCTTAAGCAGAGTTGAACTACATATAGTCCGTATGAGTAGGAAACACAGTTCTTTTATTCTGGGAATTCTCATGATTCTTGCTGTATAGGAAACGCTGGAAAGAAGAGCTTCCTTCTAGCATTAAAACAGAGTGTTTTTCATTGATGAGTACTCTGGTCTGAATTTCCCATCAGAAACGGAGTTACACCCCAGGATCTGTTTCTTCGTACAAGCAACAGTTCATTTCTTGAAAACTCAGTGAATTTTGGGTTCAAATGATTTTACACAGTTCATGAACCCAACGCGATTATCACTATTAACTACAGAGCATTTATGTAAGAGGAGCTGTGGATTGTTTCAGTTTCATAAGCAGAGTTGAATTACATATGGTCCTTATGAGTAGGAAACACAGTTCTTTTTTTCAGGCCATTCAAATTGTTCTTGCTGTATTTTAAATTCTAGAAAGAAGACCTTGCTTCTTACGATAAAACAAATTGTGTTGCAGGAATGAGAATTCTGCTCTGAATTTCCTTTCAGAAAGGGAGTTAAACCCCAGGATCTGTGTCTTCCTACGAGCAAGAGTTCATTTCAGGAAAACCCAGTGAATTTTGGGCTCAAATGATTTAACACAGTTCATGAACCCAACGCGATTATCACTATTAACTAAAGAGCATTTATGTAAGAGGAGCTGTGGTCTGTATCAATTTCATTACCAGAGTTGAACTACATATGGTCCGTATGTGTAGTTAACACAGTTCATTTATTCTGGGAATGCTCATGATTCTTGCTGAATTGGAGACGCTGGAAAGAAGAACTTGCTTCTTGCATTTAAACAGAATGTGTTTCATGGATGAGAACTCTGGTCTGAATTTCCCTTCACAAACGGAGTAACACACCAGGATCTGTGTCTTCCTACAAGCAAGAGTTCATTTCTGGAAAACCCAGTGAATTTTGGGCTCAAATGATTTTACACAGTTCATGAACACAACGTTTTTCTCTCTATTAACTAAAGAGCATTTATGTAAGAGGAGCTGTGGTTTGTTTCAGTTTCATAAGCAGAGTTGAATTACATATGGTCCTTATGAGTAGGAAACACAGTTCTTTTTTTCAGGGCATGCTCATGGTTCTTGCTGTATTGGAGACGCTAGAAAGAAGAGCTTGCTTCTTGCATTTAAACAGAATGTGTTTCTTGGATGAGAACTCTGGTCTGAATTTCCCATCAGAAACGGAGGTAAACCCCATGATATGTGTCTTCCTAAAAGCAAGAGTTCATTTCTGGTAAACCAAGTGAAAGTTCAGCTCAAATGATTTTACACAGTTCTAGAAACCAACACTATTATCACTATTAACTAAAGAGCATTTATGTAAGAGGAGCTGTGGTCTGTACCAATTTAATTAGCAGAGTTGAACTTCATATGGTCCGTATGAGTAGTTAACACAGTTCTTTTATTCTGGGAATGCTCATGATTCTTGCTGTATTGTAGACGCTGGAAAGAAGAGCTTGCTTCTTGCTATTAAACAGAATGTGTTTCATGGATCAGAACTCTGGTCTGAATTTCCCTTCAGAATCGGAGTTACACCCCAGGATCTGTGTCTTTCTACAAGCAAGAGTTCATTTCTGGAAAACCCAGTGAATTTTTGACTCAAATTATTTTACACAGTTCATGAAGCCAACGTGATTCTCACTATTAACTAAAGAGCATTTATGTAAGAGGAGCTGTGGTTTGTTTCAGTTTCATAAGCAGAGTTGAAATACATATGGTGCTTACAAGTAGGAAACACAGTTCTTTTTTTCTGGGCATGCTCATGATTCTTGCTGTATTCGAAGCGCTGGAAAGAAAAGCTTGCTTCTTGCATTAAAACAGGGTGCGTTTCATGGATGAGAAATTTGTTCTGAATTTCCCTTCAGTAACGGAGTTAAATCCCATGATCTGTGTCTTCCTACAAGCAAGAGATCGTTTCTGGTAAACCAAGAGAATTTTCAGCTCAAATGATTTTACACAGTTCTAGAACCCAACACTATTATCACTATTAACTAAAGAGCATTTATGTAAGAGGAGCTGGGGTCTGTATCAATTTCATTAGCAGAGTTGAACTACATATGGTCCGTATGAGTATTTAACACAGTTCTATTATTCTGGGAATGCTCATGATTCTTGCTGTATTGGAGACGCTGGAAAGAAGAGCTTGCTTCTTGCATTTAAACAGAATGTGTTTCATGGATGAGAATTCTGGTCTGAATTTCCTTTCAGAAACAGAGATACACACCATGATCTGTGTCTTCCTACAAGCAAGAGTTCATTTCTGGAAAACCCAGTGAATTTTGGGCTCAAATGATTTTACACAGTTCATGAACACAACGTTTTTCTCTCTATTAACTAAAGAGCATTTATGTAAGAGGAGCTGTGGTTTGTTTCAGTTTCATAAGCAGAGTTGAATTACATATGGTCCTTATGAGTAGGAAACACAGTTCTTTTATTCAGGGCATGCTCATGGTTCTTGCTGTATTGGAGACGCTGGAAAGAAGAGCTTGTGTCTTGCACTAAAACCGGCTGTGTTTCATGGATGAGAACTCTGTTCTGAATTTCTCATCAGAAACGGAGGTAAACCCCATGATATGTATCTTCCTAAAAGCAAGAGTTCATTTCTGGTAAACCAAGTGAATTTTCAGCTCAAATGATTTTACACAGTTCTAGAATCCAACACTATTATCACTATTAACTAAAGAGCATTTATGTAAGAGGAGCTGTGGTCTGTATCAATTTCATTAGCAGAGTTGAACTACATATGGTCCGTATGAGTAGTTAACACAGTTCTTTTATTCTGGGAATGCTCATGATTCTTGCTGTATTGGAGACGCTGGAAAGAAGAGCTTGCTTCTTGCATTTAAACAGAATGTGTTTCATGGACCAGAATCTGGTTTGAATTTCTCTTCAGAATCGGAGTTACACACCAGGGTCTGTGTCTTCCTACAAGCAAGAGTTCATTTCTGGAAAACCCAGTGAATTTTGGACTCAAATGATTTTACACAGTTCATGAACCCAACGTGATTCTCACTATTAACTAAAGAGCATTTATGTAAGAGGAGCTGTGGTTTGTTTCAGTTTCATAAGCAGAGTTGAATTACATATGGTCCTTATGAGTAGGAAACACAGTTCTTTTTTTCTGGGCATGCTCATGAATCTTGCTGTATTGGAGATGCTGGAAAGAAGAGCCTGCTTCTTGCGTCAAATCAGCGTGTGGTTCATGGATGAGAACACTGGTCTGAATTGCTCTTCAGAAACGGAGTTAAACCCCAGGATCTGTGTTTTCCTCCAAGCAAGAGTTCATTTCCGGTAAACCAAGTGAATTTTGGTCTCAAAGATTTTACACAGATCAAAACCCCAATGCGATTCTCACTATCTACTAAAGAGCATTTATATAAGAGGTGCTGTGGTTTGTATCAGTTTCTTAAGCAGAGTTGAACTACATATAGTCCATATGAGTAGGAAACACAGTTCTTTTATTCTGGGAATTCTCATGATTCTTGCTGTATATTAAATGCTGGAATGAAGAGCTTCCTTCTAGCATTAAAACAGAGTGTTTTTCATGGATGAGTACTCTGGTCTGAATTTCCCATCAGAAACGGAGTTACACCCCAGGATCTGTTTCTTCGTACAAGCAACAGTTCATTTCTTGAAAACTCAGTGAATTTTGGGTTCAAATGATTTTACACAGTTCATGAACCCAACGCGATTATCACTATTAACTACAGAGCATTTATGTAAGAGGAGCTGTGGATTGTTTCAGTTTCATAAGCAGAGTTGAATTACATATGGTCCTTATGAGTAGGAAACACAGTTCTTTTTTTCAGGCCATTCAAATTGTTCTTGCTGTATTTTAAATTCTGGAAAGAAGACCTTGCTTCTTACGTTAAAACAAATTGTGTTGCAGGAATGAGAATTCTGCTCTGAATTTCCTTTCAGAAAGGGAGTTAAACCCCAGGATCTGTGTCTTCCTACAAGCAAGAGTTCATTTCAGGAAAACCCAGTGAATTTTGGGCTCAAATGATTTAACACAGTTCATGAACCCAACGCGATTATCACTATTAACTAAAGAGCATTTATGTAAGAGGAGCTGTGGTCTGTATCAATTTCATTACCAGAGTTGAACTACATATGGTCCCTATGAGTAGTTAACACAGTTCATTTATTCTGGGAATGCTCATGATTCTTGCTGTATTGGAGAAGCTGGAAAGAAGAACTTGCTTCTTGCATGTAAACAGAATGTGTTTCATGGATGAGAACTCTGGTCTGAATTTCCCATCAGAAACGGAGGTAAACCCCATGATATGTGTCTTCCTAAAAGCAAGAGTTCATTTCTGGTAAACCAAGTGAAATTTCAGCTCAAAAGATTTTACACAGTTCTAGAAACCAACACTATTATCACTATTAACTAAAGAGCATTTATGTAAGAGGAGCTGTGGTCTGTATCAATTTAATTAGCAGAGTTGAACGTCATATGGTCCGTATGAGTAGTTAACACAGTTCTTTTATTCTGGGAATGCTCATGATTCTTGCTGTATTGGAGACGCTGGAAAGAAGAGCTTGCTTCTTGCTATTAAACAGAATGTGTTTCATGGATCAGAACTCTGGTCTGAATTTCCCTTCAGAATCGGAGTTATACCCCAGGATCTGTGTCTTCCTACAAGCAAGAGTTCATTTCTGGAAAACCCAGTGAATTTTGGACTCAAATTATTTTACACAGTTCATGAAGCCAACGTGATTCTCACTATTAACTAAAGAGCATTTATGTAAGAGGAGCTGTGGTTTGTTTCAGTTTCATAAGCAGAGTTGAAATACATATGGTCCTAACGAGTAGGAAACACAGTTCTTTTTTTCTGGGCATGCTCATGATTCTTGCTGTATTGGAAGCGCTGGAAAGAAGAGCTTGCTTCTTGCATTAAAACAGGGTGTGTTTCATGGATGAGAAATCTGGTCTGAATTTCCCTTCAGTAACGGAGTTAAATCCCATGATCTGTGTCTTCCTACAAGCAAGAGATTGTTTCTGGTAAACCAAGAGAATTTTCAGCTCAAATGATTTTACACAGTTCTAGAACCCAACACTATTATCACTATTAACTAAAGAGCATTTATGTAAGAGGAGCTGTGGTCTGTATCAATTTCATTAGCAGAGTTGAACTACATATGGTCCGTATGAGTAGTTAACACAGTTCTTTTATTCTGGGAATGCTCATGATTCTTGCTGTATTGGAGTCGCTGGAAAGAAGAGCTTGCTTCTTGCATTTGAACAGAATGTGTTTCATGGACCAGAACTCTGGTCTGAATTTCTCTTCAGAATCGGAGTTACACACCAGGGTCTGTGTCTTCCTACAAGCAAGAGTTCATTTCTGGAAAACCCAGTGAATTTTGGACTCAAATTATTTTACACAGTTCATGAACCCAACGTGATTCTCACTATTAACTAAAGAACATTTATGTAAGAGGAGCTGTGGTTTGTTTCAGTTTCATAAGCAGAGTTGAATTACATACGGTCCTTATGAGTAGGAAACACAGTTCTTTTTTTCTGGGCATGCTCATGATTCTTGCTGTATTGGAGATGCTGGAAAGAAGAGCTTTCGTCTTTCATTTAAGCAGAATGTGTTTCATGGATGAGGACTCTGGTCTGAATTTCCCGTCAGAAACGGAGTTACACCCCAGGATCTGTGTTTTCCTACAAGCAAGAGTTCATTTCCGGTAAACCAAGTGAATTTTGGGCTCAAATGATTTTACACAGTTCAAAACCCAATGCAATTCTCACTATCAACTAAAGAGCATTTATATAAGAGGTGCTGTGGTTTGTTTCAGTTTCAAAAGCAGAGTTGAATTACATATGGTCCTTACGAGTAGGAAACACAGTTCTTTTTTTCAGAGCATGCTCATGGTTCTTGCTGTATTGGAGATGCTGGAAAGAAGAGCTTTCTTCTTTCATTTAAGCAGAATGTGTTTCATGGATGAGAACTCTGGTCTGAATTTCCCTTCAGAAACGGAGTTACATCCCAGGATCTGTGTCTTCCTACAAGCAAGAGTCCATTTCTGGAAAAATATGTCAATTTTGGGCTCAAATGCCTCTACACAGTTCATGAACACAACGCGATTCTCTCTATTAACTAAAGATCATCTATGTAAGAGCAGCTTTTGGTTTGTTTCAGTTTCATAAGCAGAGTTGAATTACATATGGTCCTTATGGTTAGGAAACACAGTTCTTTTTTTCAGGGCATGCTCATGGTTCTTGCTGTATTGGAGACGCTGGAAAGAAGAGCTTGCTTCTTGCATTAAAACAGGGTGTGTTTCATGGATGACAACTCTTGTCTGAATTTCCCTTCTTAAACGGAGTTACACCCCAGGATCTGAGTCTTCCTACAAGCAAGAGTTCATTTCTGGAAAACCCAGTGCATTTTGGGCTCAAATGATTTTACACAGTTCATGAACCCAACGCGATTCTCACTATTAACTAAAGAGCATTTATGTAAGAGGAGCTGTGGTTTGTTTCAGTTTCATAAGCAGAGTTGAATTACATATGGTCCTTAAGAGTAGAAAACACAGTTCTTTTTTTCTGGGCATGCTCAAGATTCTTGCTGTATTGGAGATGCTGGAAGGAAGAGCTTGCTTCTTGCGTTAAATCATCGTGTGTTTCATGGATGAGAACACTGGCTGAATTGCTCTTCAGAAACCGAGTTACACCACAGGATCTGTATTTTCCTATAAGCAAGAGTACATTTCTGGTAAACCAAATGAATTTTGTGTTCAAATGATTTTACACAGTTCAAAACCCCAATGGGATTCTCTCTATCAACTAAAGAGCATTTATATAAGAGGAGTTGTGGTTTGTATAAGTTTTTTAAGCAGAGTTGAACTACATATGGTCTGTATGAATAGGAATCACAGTTCTTTTTTTCAGGGCATGCTCATGTTTCTTGCTGTATTGGAGATGCTGGAAAGAAGAGCTTTCTTCTCACATTTAAACAGATTGTGTTTCATGGATGAGAACTCTGGTCTCAATTTCCCTTCAGAAACGGAGTTACACCCCAGGATCTGTGTCTGCCTACAAGCAAGAGTCCATTTCTGGAAAACTATGTGAATTTTGAGCTCAAATGATTTTACACAGTTCATGAACACAACGCGATTCTCTCTACTAACTAAAGAGCATTTTTGTAAGAGGAGCTGTGGTTTGTATCAGTTTCATAAGCAGAGTTGAACTACATATGGTCAGTATGAGTAGGAAACACAGTTCTTTTTTCTGGGCATGCTCAGGGTTCTTGCTGTATTGGAGACGCTGGAAAGAAGAGTTTGCTTCTTGCATTTAAACAGAATGTGTTTCATGGATCAGAACTCTGGTCTGAATTTCCCTTCAGAAACGGAATTACACCCCAGGATCTGTGTCTTCCTACAAGCAAGAGTTCATTTCTGGAAAACCCAGTGAATTTTGGGCTCAAATGATTTTACACAGTACATGTACCCAACGCGGTTCTCACTATTAACTAAAGAGCATTTATGTAATAGGAGCTGTGGTTTGTATCAGTTTCATAAGCAGAGTTGAACTACATATGGTCAGTATGAGTTGGAAACACAGTTCTTTTTTCTGGGCATACTCATGGTTCTTGCTATATTTTAGACTCTGGAAAGAAGAAGTTGCTTCTTGCGTTAAAACAGATTTTGTATCAGTGAAGAGAACTCTGGTCTGAATTTCCCTTCACAAACGGAGTTTCACGCCAAGATTTGTGTCTTCCTACAAGCAAGAGTTCATTTCTGGAAAACCCAGTGAATTTTGGGCTCAAATGATTTTACACAGTTCATGAACCCAACGTGATTCTCACTATTAACTAAAGAGCATTTATGTAAGAGGAGCTGTGGTTTGTTTCAGTTTCATAAGCAGAGTTGAATTACATATGGTCCTTATGAGTAGGAAACACAGTTCTTTTTTTCTGGGCATGCTCATGAATCTTGCTGTATTGGAGATGCTGGAAAGAAGAGCCTGCTTCTTGCGTCAAATCAGCGTGTGGTTCATGGATGAGAACACTGGTCTGAATTGCTCTTCAGAAACGGAGTTAAACCCCAGGATCTGTGTTTTCCTCCAAGCAAGAGTTCATTTCCGGTAAACCAAGTGAATTTTGGTCTCAAAGATTTTACACAGATCAAAACCCCAATGCGATTCTCACTATCTACTAAAGAGCATTTATATAAGAGGTGCTGTGGTTTGTATCAGTTTCTTAAGCAGAGTTGAACTACATATAGTCCGTATGAGTAGGAAACACAGTTCTTTTATTCTGGGAATTCTCATGATTCTTGCTGTATATTAAATGCTGGAATGAAGAGCTTCCTTCTAGCATTAAAACAGAGTGTTTTTCATGGATGAGTACTCTGGTCTGAATTTCCCATCAGAAACGGAGTTACACCCCAGGATCTGTTTCTTCGTACAAGCAACAGTTCATTTCTTGAAAACTCAGTGAATTTTGGGTTCAAATGATTTTACACAGTTCATGAACCCAACGCGATTATCACTATTAACTACAGAGCATTTATGTAAGAGGAGCTGTGGATTGTTTCAGTTTCATAAGCAGAGATGAATTACATATGGTCCTTATGAGTAGGAAACACAGTTCTTTTTTTCAGGCCATTCAAATTGTTCTTGCTGTATTTTAAATTCTGGAAAGAAGACCTTGCTTCTTACGTTAAAACAAATTGTGTTGCAGGAATGAGAATTCTGCTCTGAATTTCCTTTCAGAAAGGGAGTTAAACCCCAGGATCTGTGTCTTCCTACAAGCAAGAGTTCATTTCAGGAAAACCCAGTGAATTTTGGGCTCAAATGATTTAACACAGTTCATGAACCCAACGCGATTATCACTATTAACTAAAGAGCATTTATGTAAGAGGAGCTGTGGTCTGTATCAATTTCATTACCAGAGTTGAACTACATATGGTCCCTATGAGTAGTTAACACAGTTCATTTATTCTGGGAATGCTCATGATTCTTGCTGTATTGGAGAAGCTGGAAAGAAGAACTTGCTTCTTGCATTTAAACAGAATGTGTTTCATGGATGAGAACTCTGGTCTGAATTTCCCATCAGAAACGGAGGTAAACCCCATGATATGTGTCTTCCTAAAAGCAAGAGTTCATTTCTGGTAAACCAAGTGAAATTTCAGCTCAAAAGATTTTACACAGTTCTAGAAACCAACACTATTATCACTATTAACTAAAGAGCATTTATGTAAGAGGAGCTGTGGTCTGTATCAATTTAATTAGCAGAGTTGAACGTCATATGGTCCGTATGAGTAGTTAACACAGTTCTTTTATTCTGGGAATGCTCATGATTCTTGCTGTATTGGAGACGCTGGAAAGAAGAGCTTGCTTCTTGCTATTAAACAGAATGTGTTTCATGGATCAGAACTCTGGTCTGAATTTCCCTTCAGAATCGGAGTTACACCCCAGGATCTGTGTCTTCCTACAAGCAAGAGTTCATTTCTGGAAAACCCAGTGAATTTTGGACTCAAATTATTTTACACAGTTCATGAAGCCAACGTGATTCTCACTATTAACTAAAGAGCATTTATGTAAGAGGAGCTGTGGTTTGTTTCAGTTTCATAAGCAGAGTTGAAATACATATGGTCCTAACGAGTAGGAAACACAGTTCTTTTTTTCTGGGCATGCTCATGATTCTTGCTGTATTGGAAGCGCTGGAAAGAAGAGCTTGCTTCTTGCATTAAAACAGGGTGTGTTTCATGGATGAAAAATCTGGTCTGAATTTCCCTTCAGTAACGGAGTTAAATCCCATGATCTGTGTCTTCCTACAAGCAAGAGATCGTTTCTGGTAAACCAAGAGAATTTTCAGCTCAAATGATTTTACACAGTTCTAGAACCCAACACTATTATCACTATTAACTAAAGAGCATTTATGTAAGAGGAGCTGTGGTCTGTATCAATTTCATTAGCAGAGTTGAACTACATATGGTCCGTATGAGTAGTTAACACAGTTCTTTTATTCTGGGAATGCTCATGATTCTTGCTGTATTGGAGTCGCTGGAAAGAAGAGCTTGCTTCTTGCATTTGAACAGAATGTGTTTCATGGACCAGAACTCTGGTCTGAATTTCTCTTCAGAATCGGAGTTACACACCAGGGTCTGTGTCTTCATACAAGCAAGAGTTCATTTCTGGAAAACCCAGTGAATTTTGGACTCAAATTATTTTACACAGTTCATGAACCCAACGTGATTCTCACTATTAGCTAAAGAACATTTATGTAAGAGGAGCTGTGGTTTGTTTCAGTTTCATAAGCAGAGTTGAATTACATACGGTCCTTATGAGTAGGAAACACAGTTCTTTTTTTCTGGGCATGCTCATGATTCTTGCTGTATTGGAGATGCTGGAAAGAAGAGCTTTCGTCTTTCATTTAAGCAGAATGTGTTTCATGGATGAGGACTCTGGTCTGAATTTCCCGTCAGAAACGGAGTTACACCCCAGGATCTGTGTTTTCCTACAAGCAAGAGTTCATTTCCGGTAAACCAAGTGAATTTTGGGCTCAAATGATTTTACACAGTTCAAAACCCAATGCAATTCTCACTATCAACTAAAGAGCATTTATATAAGAGGTGCTGTGGTTTGTTTCAGTTTCAAAAGCAGAGTTGAATTACATATGGTCCTTACGAGTAGGAAACACAGTTCTTTTTTTCAGAGCATGCTCATGGTTCTTGCTGTATTGGAGATGCTGGAAAGAAGAGCTTTCTTCTTTCATTTAAGCAGAATGTGTTTCATGGATGAGAACTCTGGTCTGAATTTCCCTTCAGAAACGGAGTTACATCCCAGGATCTGTGTCTTCCTACAAGCAAGAGTCCATTTCTGGAAAAATATGTCAATTTTGGGCTCAAATGCCTCTACACAGTTCATGAACACAACGCGATTCTCTCTATTAACTAAAGATCATCTATGTAAGAGCAGCTTTTGGTTTGTTTCAGTTTCATAAGCAGAGTTGAATTACATATGGTCCTTATGGTTAGGAAACACAGTTCTTTTTTTCAGGGCTTGCTCATGGTTCTTGCTGTATTGGAGACGCTGGAAAGAAGAGCTTGCTTCTTGCATTAAAACAGGGTGTGTTTCATGGATGACAACTCTTGTCTGAATTTCCCTTCTTAAACGGAGTTACACCCCAGGATCTGAGTCTTCCTACAAGCAAGAGTTCATTTCTGGAAAACCCAGTGCATTTTGGGCTCAAATGATTTTACACAGTTCATGAACCCAACGCGATTCTCACTATTAACTAAAGAGCATTTATGTAAGAGGAGCTGTGGTTTGTTTCAGTTTCATAAGCAGAGTTGAATTACATATGGTCCTTAAGAGTAGAAAACACAGTTCTTTTTTTCTGGGCATGCTCAAGATTCTTGCTGTATTGGAGATGCTGGAAGGAAGAGCTTGCTTCTTGCGTTAAATCATCGTGTGTTTCATGGATGAGAACACTGGCTGAATTGCTCTTCAGAAACCGAGTTACACCACAGGATCTGTATTTTCCTATAAGCAAGAGTACATTTCTGGTAAACCAAATGAATTTTGTGTTCAAATGATTTTACACAGTTCAAAACCCCAATGGGATTCTCTCTATCAACTAAAGAGCATTTATATAAGAGGAGTTGTGGTTTGTATAAGTTTTTTAAGCAGAGTTGAACTACATATGGTCTGTATGAATAGGAATCACAGTTCTTTTTTTCAGGGCATGCTCATGTTTCTTGCTGTATTGGAGATGCTGGAAAGAAGAGCTTTCTTCTCACATTTAAACAGATTGTGTTTCATGGATGAGAACTCTGGTCTCAATTTCCCTTCAGAAACGGAGTTACACCCCAGGATCTGTGTCTGCCTACAAGCAAGAGTCCATTTCTGGAAAACTATGTGAATTTTGAGCTCAAATGATTTTACACAGTTCATGAACACAACGCGATTCTCTCTACTAACTAAAGAGCATTTTTGTAAGAGGAGCTGTGGTTTGTATCAGTTTCATAAGCAGAGTTGAACTACATATGGTCAGTATGAGTAGGAAACACAGTTCTTTTTTCTGGGCATGCTCAGGGTTCTTGCTGTATTGGAGACGCTGGAAAGAAGAGTTTGCTTCTTGCATTTAAACAGAATGTGTTTCATGGATCAGAACTCTGGTCTGAATTTCCCTTCAGAAACGGAGTTACACCCCAGGATCTGTGTCTTCCTACAAGCAAGAGTTCATTTCTGGAAAACCCAGTGAATTTTGGGCTCAAATGATTTTACACAGTACATGTACCCAACGCGGTTCTCACTATTAACTAAAGAGCATTTATGTAATAGGAGCTGTGGTTTGTATCAGTTTCATAAGCAGAGTTGAACTACATATGGTCAGTATGAGTTGGAAACACAGTTCTTTTTTCTGGGCATACTCATGGTTCTTGCTATATTTTAGACTCTGGAAAGAAGAAGTTGCTTCTTGCGTTAAAACAGATTTTGTATCAGTGAAGAGAACTCTGGTCTGAATTTCCCTTCACAAACGGAGTTTCACGCCAAGATTTGTGTCTTCCTACAAGCAAGAGTTCATTTCTGGAAAACCCAGTGAATTTTGGGCTCAAATGATTTTACACAGTTCATGAACCCAACGAGATTTTCACTATTAACTTAAGAGCATTTATGTAAGAGGAGCTGTGGTTTGTTTCCATTTCATAAGCAGAGTTGAATTACATATGGTTCTTATGAGTAGGAAACACAGTTCATTTTTTCTGGGCATGCTCATGATTCTTGCTGTATTGGAGTCGCTGGAAAGACGAGCTTGCTTGTTGCGTTAAATCAGAGTGTGTTTCATGGAGGAGAACTCTGGTCTGAATTTCCCTTAAGAAACGGAGTTAAACACCTTGATCTGTGTCTTCCTACAAGCAAGAGTTCATATCTGGTAAACCAAGTGAATTTTCAGCTCAAATGATTTTACACAGTTCTAGAACCCAACACTATTATCACTATTAACCAAAGAGCATTTATGTAAGAGGAGCTGTGGTTTGTTTCAGTTTTATAAAAAGAGTTGAATTACATATGGTCCTTATGAGTAGAAAACACAGTTCTTTTTTTCAGTGCATGCTCATTGTTCTTGCTGTATTGGAGACGCTGGAAAGAAGAGCTTGCTTCTTGCATTAAAACAGGGTGTGTTTCATGGATGAGAACTCTAGTCTGAATTTCCCTTCAGAAACGGAGTTACACCCCAGGATCTGTGTCTTCCTACAAGCAATAGTTCATTTCTGGAAAACCCAGTGAATTTTTGTCTCAAATGATTTTACACAGTACATGTACCCAACTCGATTCTCACTATTAACAAAAGAGCATTTATGTAAGAGTAGCTGTGGCTTGTTTCAGTTTCATAAGCAGAGTTGAACTACATATGGTCAGTATGAGTAGGAAGCACAGTTCTTTTTTCTGGGCATGCTCAGGGTTCTTACTGTTTTGGAGACCATGGAAAGAAGTGCTTGTTTCTTGCATTAAAACAGAGTGTGTTCCATGGGTGAGTACTCTGGTCTGAATTTCCCATCAGAAACGGAGTTAAACCCCACGATCTGTGTCTTCCTACAAGCCCAAGTTCATTTCTGGTAAAGAAAGTGAATGTTGGGCTCAAATGATTTTACAAAGTTCATGAACCCAACGCGATTATCACTATTAACTAAAGAGCATTTATGTAAGAGGAGCTGTGGTCTGTATCAATTTCATTAGCAGAGTTGAACTACATATGGTCCGTATGAGTAGTTAACACAGTTCTTTTATTCTGGGAATGCTCATGATTCTTGCTGTATTGGAGACGCTGGAAAGAAGAGCTTGCTTCTTGCATTTAAACAGAATGTGTTTCATGGACCAGAATCTGGTTTGAATTTCTCTTCAGAGTCGGAGTTACACTCCAGGGTCTGTGTCTTCCTACAAGCAAGAGTTCATTTCTGGAAAACACAGTGAATTTTGGACTCAAATTATTTTACACAGTTCATGAACCCAACGTGATTCTCACTATTAACTAAAGAGCATTTATGTAAGAGGAGCTGTGGTTTGTTTCAGTTTCATAAGCAGAGTTGAATTACATATGGTCCTTATGAGTAGGAAACACAGTTCTTTTTTTCTGGGCATGCTCATGAATCTTGCTGTATTGGAGATGCTGGAAAGAAGAGCCTGCTTCTTGCGTCAAATCCAAATCAGCGTGTGGTTCATGGATGAGAACACTGGTCTGAATTGCTCTTCAGAAACGGAGTTAAACCCCAGGATCTGTGTTTTCCTCCAAGCAAGAGTTCATTTCCGGTAAACCAAGTGAATTTTGGGCTCAAAGATTTTACAAAGATCAAAACCCCAATGCGATTCTCACTATCTACTAAAGAGCATTTATATAAGAGGTGCTGTGGTTTGTATCAGTTTCTTAAGCAGAGTTGAACTACATATAGTCCGTATGAGTAGGAAACACAGTTCTTTTATTCTGGGAATTCTCATGATTCTTGCTGTATAGGAAACGCTGGAAAGAAGAGCTTCCTTCTAGCATTAAAACAGAGTGTTTTTCATGGATGAGTACTCTGGTCTGAATTTCCCATCAGAAACGGGGTTACACCCCAGGATCTGTTTCTTCGTACAAGCAACAGTTCATTTCTTGAAAACTCAGTGAATTTTGGGTTCAAATGATTTTACACAGTTCATGAACCCAACGCGATTATCACTATTAACTACAGAGCATTTATGTAAGAGGAGCTGTGGATTGTTCCAGTTTCATAAGCAGAGTTGAATTACATATGGTCCTTATGAGTAGGAAACACAGTTCTTTTTTTCAGGCCATTCAAATTGTTCTTGCTGTATTTTAAATTCTGGAAAGAAGACCTTGCTTCTTACGTTAAAACAAATTGTGTTGCAGGAATGAGAATTCTGCTCTGAATTTCCTTTCAGAAAGGGAGTTAAACCCCAGGATCTGTGTCTTCCTTCAAGCAAGAGTTCATTTCAGGAAAACCCAGTGAATTTTGGGCTCAAATGATTTAACACAGTTCATGAACCCAACGCGATTATCACTATTAACTAAAGAGCATTTATGTAAGAGGAGCTGTGGTCTGTATCAATTTCATTACCAGAGTTGAACTACATATGGTCCCTATGAGTAGTTAACACAGTTCATTTATTCTGGGAATGCTCATGATTCTTGCTGTATTAGAGAAGCTGGAAAGAAGAACTTGCTTCTTGCATTTAAACAGAATGTGTTTCATGGATGAGAACTCTGGTCTGAATTTCCCTTCACAAACGGAGTTACACACCAGGATCTGTGTCTTCCTACAAGCAAGAGTTCATTTCTGGAATACCCAGTGAATTTTGGGCTCAAATGATTTTACACAGTTCATGAACACAACGTTTTTCTCTCTATTAACTAAAGAGCATTTATGTAAGAGGAGCTGTGGTTTGTTTCAGTTTCATAAGCAGAGTTGAATTACATATGGTCCTTATGAGTAGGAAACACAGTTCTTTTTTTCAGGGCATGCTCATGGTTCTTGCTGTATTGGAGACGCTAGAAAGAAGAGCTTGCTTCTTGCATTTAAACAGAATGTGTTTCATGGATGAGAATTCTGGTCTGAATTTCCCTTCAGAAACAGAGATACACACCATGATCTGTGTCTTCCTACAAGCAAGAGTTCATTTCTGGAAAACCCAGTGAATTTTGGGCTCAAATGATTTTACACAGTTCATGAACACAACGTTTTTCTCTCTATTAACTAAAGAGCATTTATTTAAGAGGAGCTGTGGATTTTTTCAGTTTCATAAGCAGAGTTGAATTACATATGGTCCGTATGAGTAGGAAACACAGTTCTTTTTTTCAGGGCATGCTCATGGATCTTGCTGTATTGGAGACGCTGGAAAGAAGAGCTTGTGTCTTGCACTAAAACAGGCTGTGTTTCATGGATGAGAACTCTGTTCTGAATTTCCCATCAGAAACGGAGGTAAACCCCATGATATTTGTCTTCCTAAAAGCAAGAGTTCATTTCTGGAAAACCAAGTGAATTTTCAGCTCAAATGATTTTACACAGTTCTAGAATCCAACACTATTATCACTATTAACTAAAGAGCATTTATGTAAGAGGAGCTGTGGTCTGTATCAATTTCATTAGCAGAGTTGAACTACATATGGTCCGTATGAGTAGTTAACACAGTTCTTTTATTCTGGGAATGCTCATGATTCTTGCTGTATTGGAGTCGCTGGAAAGAAGAGCTTGCTTCTTGCATTTGAACAGAATGTGTTTCATGGACCAGAACTCTGGTCTGAATTTCTCTTCAGAATCGGAGTTACACACCAGGGTCTGTGTCTTCCTACAAGCAAGAGTTCATTTCTGGAAAACCCAGTGAATTTTGGACTCAAATTATTTTACACAGTTCATGAACCCAACGTGATTCTCACTATTAACTAAAGAACATTTATGTAAGAGGAGCTGTGGTTTGTTTCAGTTTCATAAGCAGAGTTGAATTACATACGGTCCTTATGAGTAGGAAACACAGTTCTTTTTTTCTGGGCATGCTCATGATTCTTGCTGTATTGGAGATGCTGGAAAGAAGAGCTTTCGTCTTTCATTTAAGCAGAATGTGTTTCATGGATGAGGACTCTGGTCTGAATTTCCCGTCAGAAACGGAGTTACACCCCAGGATCTGTGTTTTCCTACAAGCAAGAGTTCATTTCCGGTAAACCAAGTGAATTTTGGGCTCAAATGATTTTACACAGTTCAAAACCCAATGCAATTCTCACTATCAACTAAAGAGCATTTATATGAGAGGTGCTGTGGTTTGTTTCAGTTTCAAAAGCAGAGTTGAATTACATATGGTCCTTACGAGTAGGAAACACAGTTCTTTTTTTCAGGGCATGCTCATGGTTCTTGCTGTATTGGAGATGCTGGAAAGAAGAGCTTTCTTCTTTCATTTAAGCAGAATGTGTTTCATGGATGAGAACTCTGGTCTGAATTTCCCTTCAGAAACGGAGTTACACCCCAGGATCTGTGTCTTCCTACAAGCAAGAGTCCATTTCTGGAAAAGTATGTCAATTTTGGGCTCAAATGCCTCTACACAGTTCATGAACACAACGCGATTCTCTCTATTAACTAAAGATCATCTATGTAAGAGCAGCTTTTGGTTTGTTTCAGTTTCATAAGCAGAGTTGAATTACATATGGTCCTTATGGTTAGGAAACACAGTTCTTTTTTTCAGGGCTTGCTCATGGTTCTTGCTGTATTGGAGACGCTGGAAAGAAGAGCTTGCTTCTTGCATTAAAACAGGGTGTGTTTCATGGATGAGAACTCTTGTCTGAATTTCCCTTCTCAAACGGAGTTACACCCCAGGATCTGAGTCTTCCTACAAGCAAGAGTTCATTTCTGGAAAACCCAGTTCATTTTGGGCTCAAATGATTTTACACAGTTCATGAACCCAACGCGATTCTCACTATTAACTAAAGAGCATTTATGTAAGAGGAGCTGTGGTTTGTTTCAGTTTCATAAGCAGAGTTGAATTACATATGGTCCTTAAGAGTAGAAAACACAGTTCTTTTTTTCTGGGCATGCTCAAGATTCTTGCTGTATTGGAGATGCTGGAAGGAAGAGCTTGCTTCTTGCGTTAAATCAGCGTGTGTTTCATGGATGAGATCACTGGCTGAATTGCTCTTCAGAAACCGAGTTACACCACAGGATATGTATTTTCCTACAAGCAAGAGTACATTTCTGGTAAACCAAATGAATTTTGTGTTCAAATGATTTTACACAGTTCAAAACCCCAATGCGATTCTCTCTATCAACTAAAGAGCATTTATATAAGAGGAGTTGTGGTTTGTATAAGTTTTTTAAGCAGAGTTGAACTACATATGGTCCGTATGAATAGGAATCACAGTTCTTTTTTTCAGGGCATGCTCATGTTTCTTGCTGTATTGGAGATGCTGGAAAGAAGAGCTTTCTTCTCTCATTTAAACAGATTGTGTTTCATGGATGAGAACTCTGGTCTCAATTTCCCTTCAGAAACGGAGTTACACCCCAGGATCTGTGTCTGCCTACAAGCAAGAGTCCATTTCTGGAAAACTATGTGAATTTTGAGCTCAAATGATTTTACACAGTTCATGAACACAACGCGATTCTCTCTACTAACTAAAGAGCATTTTTGTAAGAGGAGCTGTGGTTTGTATCAGTTTCATAAGCAGAGTTGAACTACATATGGTCAGTATGAGTAGGAAACACAGTTCTTTTTTCTGGGCATGCTCAGTGTTCTTGCTGTATTGGAGATGCTGGAAAGAAGATCTTGCTTCTTGCATTTAAACAGAATGTGTTTCATGGATCAGAACTCTGGTCTGAATTTCCCTTCAGAAACGGAGTTACACCCCAGGATCTGTGTCTTCCTACAAGCAAGAGTTCATTTCTGGAAAACCCAGTGAATTTTGGGCTCAAATGATTTTACACAGTACATGTACCCAACGCGGTTCTCACTATTAACTAAAGAGCATTTATGTAATAGGAGCTGTGGTTTGTATCAGTTTCATAAGCAGAGTTGAACTACATATGGTCAGTATGAGTTGGAAACACAGTTCTTTTTTCTGGGCATACTCATGGTTCTTGCTGTATTTTAGACTCTGGAAAGAAGAAGTTGCTTCTTGCATTAAAACAGATTTTGTATCAGTGAAGAGAACTCTGGTCTGAATTTCCCTTCACAAACGGAGTTTCACGCCAAGATTTGTGTCTTCCTACAAGCAAGAGTTCATTTCTGGAAAACCCAGTGAATTTTGGGCTCAAATGATTTTACACAGTTCATGAACCCAACGAGATTTTCACTATTAACTTAAGAGCATTTATGTAAGAGTAGCTGTGGTTTGTTTCCATTTCATCAGCAGAGTTGTATTACATATGGTTCTTATGAGTAGGAAACACAGTTCATTTTTTCTGGGCATGCTCATGATTCTTGCTGTATTGGTGTCGCTGGAAAGACGAGCTTGCTTGTTGCGTTAAATCAGAGTGTGTTTCATGGATGAGAACTCTGGTCTGAATTTCCCTTAAGAAACGGAGTTAAACACCTTGATCTGTGTCTTCCTACAAGCAAGAGTTCATTTCTGGTAAACCAAGTGAATTTTCAGCTCAAATGATTTTACACAGTTCTAGAACCCAACACTATTATCACTATTAACCAAAGAGCATTTATGTAAGAGGAGCTGTGGTTTGTTTCAGTTTTATAAAAAGAGTTGAATTACATATGGTCCTTATGAGTAGAAAACACAGTTCTTTTTTTCAGTGCATGCTCATTGTTCTTGCTGTATTGGAGACGCTGGAAAGAAGAGCTTGCTTCTTGCATTAAAACAGGGTGTGTTTCATGGATGAGAACTCTAGTCTGAATTTCCCTTCAGAAACGGAGTTAGACCCCAGGATCTGTGTCTTCCTACAAGCAATAGTTCATTTCTGGAAAACCCAGTGAATTTTTGTCTCAAATGATTTTACACAGTACATGTACCCAACTCGATTCTCACTATTAACAAAAGAGCATTTATGTAAGAGTAGCTGTGGCTTGTTTCAGTTTCATAAGCAGAGTTGAACTACATATGGTCAGTATGAGTAGGAAACACAGTTCTTTTTTCTGGGCATGCTCAGGGTTCTTACTGTTTTGGAGACCATGGAAAGAAGTGCTTGTTTCTTGCATTAAAACAGAGTGTGTTCCATGGGTGAGTACTCTGGTCTGAATTTCCCATCAGAAACGGAGTTAAACCCCACGATCTGTGTCTTCCTACAAGCCCAACTTCATTTCTGGTAAAGAAAGTGAATGTTGGGCTCAAATGATTTTACAAAGTTCATGAACCCAACACTATTATCACTATTAACTAAAGAGCATTTATGTAAGAGGAGCTGTGGGCAGTATCAATTTCATTAGCAGAGTTGAACTACATATGGTCCGTATGAGTAGTTAACACAGTTCTTTTATTCTGGGAATGCTCATGATTCTTGCTGTATTGGAGACGCTGGAAAGAAGAGCTTGCTTCTTGCATTTAAACAGAATGTGTTTCATGGACCAGAACTCTGGTCTGAATTTCTCTTCAGAGTCGGAGTTACACACCAGGGTCTGTGTCTTCCTACAAGCAAGAGTTCATTTCTGGAAAACCCAGTGAATTTTGGACTCAAATTATTTTACACAGTTCATGAACCCAACGTGATTCTCACTATTAACTAAAGAACATTTATGTAAGAGGAGCTGTGCTTTGTTTCAGTTTCATAAGCAGAGTTGAATTACATACGGTCCTTATGAGTAGGAAACACAGTTCTTTTTTTCTGGGCATGCTCATGATTCTTGCTGTATTGGAGATGCTGGAAAGAAGAGCTTACGTCTTTCATTTAAGCAGAATGTGTTTCATGGATGAGAACTCTGGTCTGAATTTCCCGTCAGAAACGGAGTTACACCCTAGGATCTGTGTTTTCCTACAAGCAAGAGTTCATTTCCGGTAAACCAAGTGAATTTTGGGCTCAAATGATTTTACACAGTTCAAAACCCAATGCAATTCTCACTATCAACTAAAGAACATTTATATGAGAGGTGCTGTGGTTTGTATCAGTTTCTTAAGCAGAGTTGAACTACATATGGTCCGTATGAATAGGAATCACAGTTCTTTTTTTCAGGGCATGCTCATGGTTCTTGCTGTATTGGAGATGCTGGAAAGAAGAGCTTTCTTCTTTCATTTAAGCAGAATGTGTTTCATGGATGAGAACTCTGGTCTGAATTTCCTTTCAGAAACGGAGTTACACCCCAGGATCTGTGTCTTCCTACAAGCAAGAGTCCATTTCTGGAAAAATATGTCAATTTTGGGCTCAAATGCCTCTACATAGTTCATGAACACAACGCGATTCTCTCTATTAACTAAAGATCATCTATGTAAGAGCAGCTTTTGGTTTGTTTCAGTTTCATAAGCAGAGTTGAATTACATATGGTCCATATGGTTAGGAAACACAGTTCTTTTTTTCAGGGCATGCTCATGGTTCTTGCTGTATGGAGACGCTGGAAAGAAGAGCTTGCTTCTTGCATTAAAACAGGGTGTGTTTCATGGATGAGAACTCTTGGCTGAATTTCCCTTCATAAACGGAGTTACACCCCAGGATCTGAGTCTTCCTACAAGCAAGAGTTCATTTCTGGAAAACCCAGTGCATTTTGGGCTCAAATGATTTTACACAGTTCATGAACCCAACGCGATTCTCACTATTAACTAAAGAGCATTTATGTAAGAGGAGCTGTGGTTTGTTTCAGTTTCATAAGCAGAGTTGAATTACGTATGGTCCTTAAGAGTAGAAAACACAGTTCTTTTTTTCTGGGCATGCTCAAGATTCTTGCTGTATTGGAGATGCTGGAAGGAAGAGCTTGCCTCTTGCGTTAAATCAGCGTGTGTTTCATGGATGAGAACACTGGCTGAATTGCTCTTCAGAAACCGAGTTACACCACAGTATCTGTATTTTCCTACAAGCAAGAGTACATTTCTGGTAAACCAAATGAATTTTGTGTTCAAATGATTTTACACAGTTCAAAACCCCAATGCGATTCTCTCTATCAACTAAAGAGCATTTAAATAAGAGGAGTTGTGTTTTGTATAAGTTTCTTAAGCAGAGTTGAACTACATATGGTCCGTATGAATAGGAATCACAGTTCTTTTTTTCAGGGCATGCTCATGGTTCTTGCTGTATTGGAGATGCTGGAAAGAAGAGCTTTCTTCTTTCATTTAAGAAGAATGTGTTTCATGGATGAGAACTCTGGTCTCAATTTCCCTTCAGAAACGGAGTTACACCCCAGGATCTGTGTCTTCCTACAAGCAACAGTTCGTTTCTGGTAAACCAAGAGAATTTTAAGCTCAAATGATTTTACACAGTTCTAGAATCCAACACTATTATCATTATTAACTAAAGAGCATTTATGTAAGAGGAGCTGTGGTCTGTATCAATTTCTTTAGCAGATATGAACTTCATATGGTCTGTATGAGTAGGAACACAGTTCTTTTTTTCAGGGCATGCTCATGGTTCTTGCTGTATTGGAGACGCTGGAAAGAGACCTTGCTTCTTGCATTAAAACAGGGTGTGTTTCATGGATGAGAACTCTGGTCTGAATTTCCCTTCAGAAACGGAGTTACACCCCAGGATCTGTGTCTTCCTTCAAGCAAGAGTTCATTTCTGGAAAACCCAGTGAATTTTGGGCTCAAATGATTTTACACAGTACATGTACCCAACGCGGTTCTCACTATTAACTAAAGAGCATTTATGTAATAGGAGCTGTGGTTTGTATCAGTTTCATAAGCAGAGTTGAACTACATATGGTCAGTATGAGTTGGAAACACAGTTCTTTTTTCTGGGCATACTCATGGTTCTTGCTGTATTTTAGACTCTGGAAAGAAGAAGTTGCTTCTTGCGTTAAAACAGATTTTGTATCAGTGAAGAGAACTCTGGTCTGAATTTCCCTTCACAAACGGAGTTTCACGCCAAGATTTGTGTCTTCCTACAAGCAAGAGTTCATTTCTGGAAAACCCAGTGAATTTTGGGCTCAAATGATTTTACACAGTTCATGAACCCAACGTGATTCTCACTATTAACTAAAGAACATTTATGTAAGAGGAGCTGTGGTTTGTTTCCATTTCATAAGCAGAGTTGAATTACATATGGTTCTTATGAGTAGGAAACACAGTTCATTTTTTCTGGGCATGCTCATGATTCTTGCTGTATTGGAGTCGCTGGAAAGACGAGCTTGCTTGTTGCGTTAAATCAGAGTGTGTTTCATGGATGAGAACTCTGGTCTGAATTTCCCTTAAGAAACGGAGTTAAACTCCTTGATCTGTGTCTTCCTACAAGCAAGAGTTCATTTCTGGTAAACCAAGTGAATTTTCAGCTCAAATGATTTTACACAGTTCTAGAACCCAACACTATTATCACTATTAACCAAAGAGCATTTATGTAAGAGGAGCTGTGGTTTGTTTCAGTTTTATAAGCAGAGTTGAATTACATATGGTCCTTATGAGTAGAAAACACAGTTCTTTTTTTCAGTGCATGCTCATTGTTCTTGCTGTATTGGAGACGCTGGAAAGAAGAGCTTGCTTCTTGCATTAAAACAGGGTGTGTTTCATGGAAGAGAACTCTAGTCTGAATTTCCCTTCAGAAACGGAGTTACACCCCAGGATCTGTGTCTTCCTACAAGCCAAAGTTCATTTCTGGTAAAGAAAGTGAATGTTGGGCTCAAATGATTTTACAAAGTTCATGAACCCAACGCGATTATCACTATTAACTAAAGAGCATTTATGTAAAAGAGCTGTGGTTTGTTTCAGTTTCATAAGCAGAGTTGAATTACATATGGTCCTTATGAGTAGGAAACACAGTTCTTTTTTTCATGCCATGCTCATGGTTCTTGGTGTATTTTAGATTCTGGAAAGAAGACCTTGCTTCTTACATTAAAACAAATTGTGTTTCAGGAATGAGAATTCTGGTCTTAATTTCCCTTCAGAAACGGAGTGACATGCTAGCATCTCTGTCTTCCTACAAGCACGAGTTCATTTCTGGAAAACCCAGTTAATTTTGGGCTCAAATGATTTTACACAGTTCATGAACACAACGCGATTCTCACGATTAACTAAAGAGCAATTATGTAAGAGGAGCTGTGGTTTGTTTCAGTTTCATAAGCAAAGTTGAATTACATATGGTCAGTATGAGAAGGAAACACAGTTCTTTTTTCTGGGCATGCCAGGGGTTCTTGCTGTATTGGAGACTCTGGAAAGAAGAGCTTGCGTCTTGTGTTAAATCAGAGTGTGTTTCATGGATGAGAACTCTGGTCTGAATTTCCCTTCACAAACGGAGTTTCACGCCAAGATCTGTGTCTTCCTACAAGCAAGAGTTCATTTCTGGTAAACCAAGTGAATTATCAGCTCAAATGATTTTACACAGTTCTAGAACCCAACACTATTATCACTATTAACTAAAGAGCATTTATGTAAGAGGAGCTGTGGGCAGTATCAATTACATTAGCAGGGTTGAACTACATATCGTCCGTATGAGTAGGAAACACAGTTCTTTTATTCTGGGAATGCTCATGATTCTTGCTTTTATTGGATACGCTGGATAGAAGAGCTTGCTTCTTGCATGTAAACAGAATGTGTTTCATGGATGAGAACTCTGGTCTGAATTTCCCTTCAGAAACGGAGTTACACCCCAGGATCTGTGTCTTCCTACAAGCAAGAGTTCATTTCTGGAAAACCTAGTGAATTTTGGGTTCAAATGATTTTACACAGTACATGTACCCAACGTGATTCTCACTATTAACTAAAGAACATTTATATAAGAGGAGATGTGGTTTGCATCAGTTTCTTAAGCAGATTTGAACTGCATATGGTCCGTATGAATAGGAATCACAGTTCTTTTTTTCAGGGCATGCTCATGGTTCTTCCTGTATTGGAGATGCTGGAAAGAAGAGCTTTCTTCTTGCATTTAAACAGAAAGTGTTTCATGGATGAGAACTCTGGTCTGAATTTCCCTTCAGAAACGGAGTTACACCCCAGGATCTGTGTCTTCCTACAAGCAACAGTTCATTTCTGGTAAACCGAGAGAATTTTAAGCTCAAATTATTTTACACAGTTCTAGAATCCAACATTATTATCATTATTAACTAAAGAGCATTTATGTAAGAGGAGCTGTGCTCTGTATGAATTTCATAAGCAGAGTTGAATTACATAGGGTCATTATGAGTAGGAAACACAGTTCTTTTTTTCAGGCCATTCAAATTATTCTTGCTGTATTTTAGATTCTGGAAAGAAGACCTAGCTTCTTACGTTAAAACAAATTGTGTTTCAGGAATGAGAATTCTGGTCTGAATTTCCCTTCAGAAACGGAGTTAAACCCCAGGATCTGTGTCTTCCTACAAGCGAGAGTTCATTTCTAGAAAACCCAGTGAATTTTGGGCGCAAATTATTGTACACAGTACATGTCCCCAACGCGATTCTCACTATTAACTAAAGAGCATTTATGTAAGAGGACCTGTGGTTTGCTTCAGTTTCATAAGCAGAGTTGAATTACATATGGTCCTTATGAGTAGGAAACACAGTTCTTTTTTTCTGGGCATGCTCATGAATCTTGCTGTATTGGAGATGCTGGAAAGAAGAGCCTGCTTCTTGCGTCAAATCAGCGTGTGGTTCATGGATGAGAACACTGGTCTGAATTGCTCTTCAGAAACGGAGTTAAACCCCAGGATCTGTGTTTTCCTCCAAGCAAGAGTTCATTTCCGGTAAACCAAGTGAATTTTGGGCTCAAAGATTTTACACAGATCAAAACCCCAATGCGATTCTCACTATCTACTAAAGAGCATTTATATAAGAGGTGCTGTGGTTTGTATCAGTTACTTAAGCAGAGTTGAACTACATATAGTCCGTATGAGTTGGAAAAACAGTTCTTTTATTCTGGGAATTCTCATGATTCTTGCTGTATAGGAAACGCTGGAAAGAAGAGCTTCCTTCTAGCATTAAAACAGAGTGTTTTTCATGGATGAGTACTCTGGTCTGAATTTCACATCAGAAACGGAGTTACACCCCAGGATCTGTTTCTCCTTACAAGCAACAGTTCATTTCTTGAAAACTCAGTGAATTTTGGGCTCAAATGATTTTACACAGTTCATGAACACAACGTTTTTCTCTCTATTAACTAAAGAGCATTTATTTAAGAGGAGCTGTGGTCTGTATCAATTTAATTAGCAGAGTTGAACTTCATATGGTCCGTATGAGTAGTTAACACAGTTCTTTTATTCTGGGAATGCTCATGATTCTTGCTGTATTGGAGACGATGGAAAGAAGAGCTTGCTTCTTGCTATTAAACAGAATGTGTTTCATGGATCAGAACTCTGGTCTGAATTTCCCTTCAGAATCGGAGTTACACCCCAGGATCTGTGTCTTCCTACAAGCAAGAGTTCATTTCTGGAAAACCCAGTGAATTTTGGACTCAAATTATTTTACACAGTTCATGAAGCCAACGTGATTCTCACTATTAACTAAAGAGCATTTATGTAAGAGGAGCTGTGGTTTGTTTCAGTTTCATAAGCAGAGTTGAAATACATATGGTCCTAACGAGTAGGAAACACAGTTCTTTTTTTCTGGGCATGCTCATGATTCTTGCTGTATTGGAAGCGCTGGAAAGAAGAGCTTGCTTCTTGCATTAAAACAGGGTGTGTTTCATGGATGAGAAATCCGGTCTGAATTTTCCGTCAGAAACAGAGTTACACCCCAGGATCTGTGTTTTCCTACAAGCAAGAGTTCATTTCCGGTAAACCAAGTGAATTTTGGGCTCAAATGATTTTACACAGTTCAAAACCCAATGCAATTCTCACTATCAACTAAAGAGCATTTATATAAGAGGTGCTGTGGTTTGTTTCAGTTTCATAAGCAGAGTTGAATTACATACGGTCCTTATAAGTAGGAAACACAGTTCTTTTTTTCAGGGCATGCTCATGGTTCTTGCTGTATTGGAGATGCTGGAAAGAAGAGCTTTCTTCTTTCATTTAAGCAGAATGCGTTTCATGGATGAGAACTCTGGTCTGAATTTCCCTTCAGAAACGGAGTTACACCCCAGGATCTGTGTCTTCCTACAAGCAAGAGTCCATTTCTGGAAAAATATGTCAATTTTGGGCTCAAATGCCTCTACACAGTTCATGAACACAACGCGATTCTCTCTATTAACTAAAGATCATCTATGTAAGAGGAGCTTTTGGTTTGTTTCAGTTTCATAAGCAGAGTTGAATTACATATGGTCCTTATGGTTAGGAAACACAGTTCTTTTTTTCAGGGCATGCTCATGGTTCTTGCTGTATTGGAGACGCTGGAAAGAAGAGCTTGCTTCTTGCATTAAAACAGGGTGTGTTTCATGGATGAGAACTCTTGTCTGAATTTCCCTTCATAAATGGAGTTACACCCCAGGATCTGAGTCTTCCTACAAGCAAGAGTTCATTTCTGGAAAACCCAGTGCATTTTGGGCTCAAATTATTTTACACAGTTCATGAACCCAACGCGATTCTCACTATTAACTAAAGAGGATTTATGTAAGAGGAGCTGTGGTTTGTTTCAGTTTCATAAGCAGAGTTGAATTACATATGGTCCTTAAGAGTAGAAAACACAGTTCTTTTTTTCTGGGCATGCTCAAGATTCTTGCTGTATTGGAGATGCTGGAAGGAAGAGCTTGCTTCTTGCGTTAAATCAGCGTGTGTTTCATGGATGAGAACACTGGCTGAATTGCTCTTCAGAAACCGTGTTACACCACAGGATCTGTATTTTCCTACAAGCAAGAGTACATTTCTGGTAAACCAAATGAATTTTGTGTTCAAATGATTTTACACAGTTAAAACCCCAATGCGATTCTCTCTATCAACTAAAGAGCATTTATATAAGAGGAGTTGTGGTTTGTATAAGTTTCTTAAGCAGAGTTGAACTACATATGGTCCGTATGAATAGGAATCACAGTTCTTTTTTTCAGGGCATGCTCATGTTTCTTGCTGTATTGGAGATGCTGGAAAGAAGAGCTTTCTTCTCTCATTTAAACAGATTGTGTTTCATGGATGAGAACTCTGGTCTGAATTTCCCTTCAGAAATGGAGTTACACCCCAGGATCTGTGTCTGCCTACAAGCAAGAGTCGATTTCTGGAAAACTATGTGAATTTTGAGCTCAAATGATTTTACACAGTTCATGAACACAACGCGATTCTCTCTACTAACTAAAGAGCATTTTTGTAAGAGGAGCTGTGGTTTGTATCAGTTTCATAAGCAGAGTTGAACTACATATGGTCAGTAAGAGTAGGAAACACTGTAAGAGGAGCTGTGGTTTGTATCAGTTTCATAAGCAGAGTTGAACTACATATGGTCAGTAAGAGTAGGAAACACAGTTCTTTTTTCTGGGCATCCTCATGGTTCTTGCTGTATTGGAGACGCTGGAAAGAAGACCTTGCTTCTTGCATTTAAACAGAATGTGTTTCATGGATCAGAACTCTGGTCTGAATTTCCCTTCAGAAACGGAGTTACACCCCAGGATCTGTGTCTTCCTACAAGCAAGAGTTCATTTCTGGAAAACCCAGTGAATTTTGGGCTCAAATGATTTTACACTGTACATGTACCCACACGGTTCTCACTATTAACTAAAGAGCATTTATGTAATAGGAGCTGTGGTTTGTATCAGTTTCATAAGCAGAGTTGAACTACATATGGTCAGTATGAGTTGGAAACACAGTTCTTTTTTCTGGGCATACTCATGGTTCTTGCTGTATTTTAGACTCTGGAAAGAAGAAGTTGCTTCTTGCGTTAAAACAGATTTTGTATCAGTGAAGAGAACTCTGGTCTGATTTTCCCTTCACAAACGGAGTTTCACGCCAAGATTTGTGTCTTCCTACAAGCAAGAGTTCATTTCTGGAAAACCCAGTGAATTTTGGGCTCAAATGATTTTACACAGTTCATGAACCCAACGAGATTTTCACTATTAACTTAAGAGCATTTATGTAAGAGGAGCTGTGGTTTGTTTCCATTTCATAAGCAGAGTTGAATTACATATGGTTCTTATGAGTAGGAAACACAGTTCATTTTTTCTGGGCATGCTCATGATTCTTGCTGTATTGGAGTCGCTGGAAAGACGAGCTTGCTTGTTGCGTTAAATCAGAGTGTGTTTCATGGAGGAGAACTCTGGTCTGAATTTCCCTTAAGAAACGGAGTTAAACACCTTGATCTGTGTCTTCCTACAAGCAAGAGTTCATTTCTGGTAAACCAAGTGAATTTTCAGCTCAAATGATTTTACACAGTTCTAGAACCCAACACTATTATCACTATTAACCAAAGAGCATTTATGTAAGAGGAGCTGTGGTTTGTTTCAGTTTTATAAGCAGAGTTGAATTACATATGGTCCTTATGAGTAGAAAACACAGTTCTTTTTTTCAGTGCATGCTCATTGTTCTTGCTATTGGAGACGCTGGAAAGAAGAGCTTGCTTCTTGCATTAAAACAGGGTGTGTTTCATGGATGAGAACTCTAGTCTGAATTTCCCTTCAGAAACGGAGTTACACCCCAGGATCTGTGTCTTCCTACAAGCCAAAGTTCATATCTGGTAATGAAAGTGAATGTTGGGCTCAAATGATTTTACAAAGTTCATGAACCCAACGCGATTATCACTATTAACTAAAGAGCATTTATGTAAAGGAGCTGTGGTTTGTTTCAGTTTCATAAGCAGAGTTGAATTACATATGGTCCTTATGAGTAGGAAACACAGTTCTTTTTTTCATGCCATGCTCATGGTTCTTGGTGTATTTTAGATTCTGGAAAGAAGACCTTGCTTCTTACATTAAAACAAATTGTGTTTCAGGAATGAGAATTCTGGTCTTAATTTCCCTTCAGAAACGGAGTGACATGCTAGCATCTCTGTCTTCCTACAAGCACGAGTTCATTTCTGGAAAACCCAGTTAATTTTGGGCTCAAATGATTTTACACAGTTCATGAACACAACGCGATTCTCACGATTAACTAAAGAGCAATTATGTAAGAGGAGCTGTGGTTTGTTTCAGTTTCATAAGCAAAGTTGAATTACATATGGTCAGTATGAGTAGGAAACACAGTTCTTTTTTCTGGGCATGCCCAGGGTTCTTGCTGTATTGGAGACTCTGGAAAGAAGAGCTTGCGTCTTGTGTTAAATCAGAGTGTGTTTCATGGATGAGAACTCTGGTCTGAATTTCCCTTCACAAACGGAGTTTCACGCCAAGATCTGTGTCTTCCTACAAGCAAGAGTTCATTTCTGGTAAACCAAGTGAATTATCAGCTCAAATGATTTTACACAGTTCTATAACCCAACACTATTATCACTATTAACTAAAGAGCATTTATGTAAGAGGAGCTGTGGGAAGTATCAATTTCATTAGCTTGGTTGAACTACATATCGTACGTATGAGTAGGAAACACAGTTCTTTTATTCTGGGAATGCTCATGATTCTTGCTTTTATTGGATACTCTGGATAGAAGAGCTTGCTTCTTGCATGTAAACAGAATGTGTTTCATGGATGAGAACTCTGGTCTGAATTTCCCTTCAGAAACGGAGTTACACCCCAGGATCTGTGTCTTCCTACAAGCAAGAGTTCATTTCTGGAAAACCTAGTGAATTTTGGGCTCAAATGATTTTACACAGTACATGTACCCAACGTGATTCTCACTATTAACTAAAGAACATTTATATAAGAGGAGATGTGGTTTGTATCAGTTTCTTAAGCAGATTTGAACTACATATGGTCCGTATGAATAGGAATCACAGTTCTTTTTTTCAGGGCATCTCATGGTTCTTCCTGTATTGGAGATGCTGGAAAGAAGAGCTTTCTTCTTGCATTTAAACAGAAAGTGTTTCATGGATGAGAACTCTGGTCTGAATTTCCCTTCAGAAACGGAGTTACACCCCAGGATCTGTGTCTTCCTACAAGCAACAGTTCATTTCTGGTAAACCAAGAGAATTTTAAGCTCAAATTATTTTACACAGTTCTAGAATCCAACATTATTATCATTATTAACTAAAGAGCATTTATGTAAGAGGAGCTGTGCTCTGTATGAATTTCATAAGCAGAGTTGAATTACATAGGGTCATTATGAGTAGGAAACACAGTTCTTTTTTTCAGGCCATTCAAATTATTCTTGCTGTATTTTAGATTCTGGAAAGAAGACCTAGCTTCTTACGTTAAAACAAATTGTGTTTCAGGAATGAGAATTCTGGTCTGAATTTCCCTTCAGAAACGGAGTTAAACCCCAGGATCTGTGTCTTCCTACAAGCGAGAGTTCATTTCTAGAAAACCCAGTGAATTTTGGGCGCAAATTATTTTACACAGTACATGTCCCCAACGCGATTCTCACTATTAACTAAAGAGCATTTATGTAAGAGGACCTGTGGTTTGTATCAGTTTCATAAGCAGAGTTGAACAACATATGGTCAGTATGAGTAGGAAACACAGTTCTTTTTTCTGGGCATGCTCAGGGTTCTTGCTGTTTCGGAGACGATGGAAAGAAGAGCTTGCTTCTTGCATTAAAACATGGTGTGTTTCATGGATGAAAACTCTGTTCTGAATTTCCCATCAGAAACGGAGGTAAACCCCATGATATGTGTCTTCCTAAAAGTAAGAGTTCATTTCTGGTAAACCAAGTGAATTTTCAGCTCAAATGAATTTACACAGTTCTAGAACCCAACACAATTATCACTATTAACTAAGGAGCATTTAAGTAAGAGGAGCTGTGGTCTGTATCAATTTCATTAGCAGAGTTCAACTACATATGGTCCGTATGAGTAGTTAACACAGTTCTTTTATTCTGGGAATGCTCATGATTCTTGCTGTATTGGAGACGCTGGAAAGAAGAGCTTGCTTCTTGCATTTAAACAGAATGTGTTTCATGGATCAGAACTCTGGTCTGAATTTCCCTTCAGAATCGGAGTTACACAACAGGATCTGTGCCTTCCTACAAGCAAGAGTTCATTTCTGGAAAACCCATTGAATTTTGGGCTCAAATGATTTTACACAGTTCATGAACACAACGTTTTTCTCTCTATTAACTAAAGAGCATTTATGTAAGAGGAGCTGTGGTTTGTTTCAGTTTCATAAGCAGAGTTGAATTACATATGGTCCTTATGAGTAGGAAACACAGTTCTTTTTTTCAGGGCATGCTCATAATTCTTGCTGTATTGGAGAAGCTGGAAAGAAGAGCTTCCGTCTTGCATTAAAACAGGGTGTATTTCATGGATGAGAACTCTGGTCTGAATTTCCCTTCAGAAACGGAGTTACAACCCAGTATCTGTGTCTTCCTACAAGCAAGAGTTCGTTTCTGGAAAACCCAGTGAATTTTGGGCTCAAATGATTTTACCGAGTACATGTACCCAACGCGATTCTTACTATTAACTAAAGAGCAATTATGTAAGAGGAGCTGTGGTTTGTTTCAGTTTCATAAGCAGAGTTGAATTACATATGGTCCTTATGAGTAGGAAACACAGTTCTTTTTTTCAGGCCATTCAAATTGTTCTTGCTGTATTTTAAATTCTGGAAAGAAGACCTTGCTTCCTACGTTAAAACAAATTGTGTTTCAGGAATGAGAATTCTGGTCTGAATTTCCTTTCAGAAACGGAGTTAATCCCCAGGATTGGTGTCTTCCTACGAGCAAGAGTTCATTTCTGGAAAACCCAGTGAATTTTGGGCTCAAATGATTTTACACAGTTCATGAACCCATAGCGATTCTCACTATTAACTTAAGAGCATTTATGTAAGAGGAGCTGTGGTTTTTATCAGTTTCATAAGCAGAGTTGAACTACATATGGTCCGTTTGAGTAGGAAACACTGTTCTTTTTTTCAGGGCGTGCTCATGGTTCTTGCTGTATTGGAGACGCTGGAAAGAAGAGCTTCCGTCTTGCATTAAAACAGGGCGTGTTTCATGGATGAGAACTCTGGTCTGAATTTCCCTTCAGAAACGGAGTTACAACCCAGGATCTGTGTCTTCCTACAAGCAAGAGTTCATTTCTGGAAAACCCAGTGAATTTTGGGCTCAAATGATTTTACCGAGTACATGTACCCAACGCGATTCTCACTATTAACTAAAGAGCAATTATGTAAGAGGAGCTGTGGTTTGTTTCAATTTCATAAGCAGAGTTGAATTACATATGGTCCTTACGAGTAGGCTACACAGTTCTTTTTTTCTGGGCATCCTCATGGTTCTTGCTGTATTTTAGACTCTGGAAAGAAGACCTTGATTCTTGCGTTAAATCAGAGTGTGTTTCATGGATGAGAAGTCTGGTCTGAATTTCCCTTAAGAAACGGAGTTAAACCCCATGATCTGTGTCTTCCTACAAGCAAGAGTTCATTTCTGGTAAACCAAGTGAATTTTCAGCTCAAATGATTTTACACAGTTCTAGAACCCAACACTATTATCACTATTAACTAAAGAGCATTTATGTAAGGCAGAGCTGTTCTCCGTATCAATTTCATTAGCAGAGTTGAACTACATATAGTCCATATGAGTAGGAAACACAGTTCTTTTATTCTGGGAATGCTCATGATTCTTGCTGTATTGGAGACGCTGGAAAGAAGAGCTTGCTTCTTGCATTAAAACAGAGTGTGTTTCATGAATGAGTACTCTGGTCTGAATTTCCCATCAGAAACAGAGTTACACCCCAGGATCTGTTTCTTCCTACAAGCAACAGTTCATTTCTTGAAAACTCAGTGAATTTTGGGTTCAAATGATTTTACACAGTTCATGAACCCAACGTGATTCTCACTATTAACTAAAGAACATTTATGTAAGAGGAGCTGTGGTTTGTATCAGTTTCATAAGCAGAGTTGAACTACATATTGTCAGTATGAGTAGGAAACACAGTTCTTTTTTTCAGGGCATGCTCATGGTTCTTGCTGTATTTTAGATTCTGGAAAGAAGACCTTACTTCTTACGTTAACATAAATTGTGTTCCAGGAATGAGAATTCTGGTCTGAATTTCCCTTCAGAAACGGAGTTAAACCCCAGGATCTGTGCCTTCCTACAAGCAAGAGTTCATTTCTGGAAAACCCAGTGAATTTTGGGCTCAAATGATTTTACACAGTTCATGAACCCAACGCGATTCTCACTATTAACATAAGAGCATTTATGTAAGAGGAGCTGTGGTTTGTTTCTGTTTCATAAGCAGAGTTGAATTACATATGGTTCTTATTAGTAGGAAACACAGTTCTTTTTTTCTGGGCATGCTCATGATTCTTGCTGTATTGGAGACGCTTTAAAGAACAGCTTGATTCTTGCGTTAAATCAGAGTTTGTTTCATGGATGAGAACTCTGGTCTGAATTTCCCTTAAGAAACGGAGTTAAACGCCATGATCTGTGTCTTCCTACTAGCAAGAGTTCATTTCCGGTAAACCAAGTGAATTTTGGGCTCAAATGATTTTACACAGTTCATGAACCCAACGTGATTCTCACTATTAACTAAAGAACATTTATGTAAGAGGAGCTGTGGTTTGTTTCAGTTTCATAAGCAGAGTTGAATTACATATGGTCCTTATGCGTAGGAAACACAGTTCTTTTATTCTGGGCATGCTCATGATTCTTGCTGTATTGGAGATGCTGGAAAGAAGAGCCTGCTTCTTGCGTCAAATCAGAGTGTGTTTCATGGA
Organism: Onychomys arenicola; assembly: GCA_949786405.1. Classification (NCBI taxonomy): domain Eukaryota; kingdom Metazoa; phylum Chordata; class Mammalia; order Rodentia; family Cricetidae; genus Onychomys; species Onychomys arenicola. Next base: position 3,365,277 of record CATKUM010000028.1, read on the forward strand.
TGAGAACACTGGTCTGAATTGCTCTTCAGAAACGGAGTTAAACCCCAGGATCTGTGATTTCCAAAAGCAAGAGTTCATTTCCGGTAAACCAAGTGAATTTTGGGCTCAAATGATTTTACACAGGTCAAAACCCAATGCGATTCTCACTATCAACTAAAGAGCATTTATATAAGAGGTGCTGTGGTTTGTATCAGTTCCTTAAGCAGAGTTGAACTACATATGGTACGTATGATTAGGAATCACAGTACTTTTTTTCAGGGCATGCTCATGGTTCTTGATGTATTGGAGACGCTGGAAAGAAGAGCTTGCTTCTTGCATTAAAACAGGGTGTGTTTCATGGATGAGAACTCTTGTCTGAATTTCCCTTCATAAACGGAGTTACACCCCAGGATCTGTGTCTTCCTACAAGTAAGAGTTCATTTCTGGAAAACCCAGTGCTTTTTGGGCTCATATGATTTTACACAGTACATGTACCCAACGCGATTCTCACTATTAACTAAAGAGCATTTATGTAAGAGGAGCTGTGGTTTGTATCAATTTCATAAGCAGAGTTGAACTACATATTGTCAGTATGAGTAGGAAACACAGTTCTTTTTTCTGGGCATGCTCAGTGTTCTTGCTGTTTTGGAGACGATGGAAAGAAATGCTTGTTTCTTGCATTAAAACAGTGTGTGTTCCATGGGTGAGTACTCTGGTCTGAATTTCCCAACAGAAACGGAGTTACACCCCAGGATCTTTTTCTTCTTACATGCAACAGTTCATTTCTGGAAAACCCAGTGAATTTTGGGTTCAAATGATTTTACAATATTCATGAACCTAACGCGATTATCACTATTAACTACAGAGCATTTATGTAAGAGGAGCTGTGGTTTGTTTCAGTTTCATAAGCAGAGTTGAATTACATATGGTCCTTATGAGTAGGAAACACAGTTCTTTTTTTCAGGCCATTCAAATTGTTCTTGCTGTATTTTAAATTCTGGAAAGAAGACCTTACTTCTTACGTTAACATAAATTGTGTTCCAGGAATGAGAATTCTGGTCTGAATTTCCCTTCAGAAACGGAGTTAAACCCCAGGATCTGTGCCTTCCTACAAGCAAGAGTTCATTTCTGGAAAACCCAGTGAATTTTGGGCTCAAATGATTTTACACAGTTCATGAACCCAACACGATTCTCACTATTAACATAAGAGCATTTATGTAAGAGGAGCTGTGGTTTGTTTCTGTTTCATAAGCAGAGTTGAATTACATATGGTTCTTATGAGTAGGAAACACAGTTCTTTTTTTCTGGGCATGCTCATGATTCTTGCTGTATTGGAGACGCTTTAAAGAACAGCTTGCTTCTTGCGTTAAATCAGAGTGTGTTTCATTGATGAGAACTCTGGTCTGAATTTCCCTTAAGAAACGGAGTTAAACGCCATGATCTGTGTCTTCCTACAAGCAAGAGTTCATTTCCAGTAAACCAAGTGAATTTTGGGCTCAAATGATTTTACACAGATCAAAACCCCAATGCGATTCTCACTATCTACTAAAGAGCATTTATATAAGAGGTGCTGTGGTTTGTATCAGTTTCTTAAGCAGAGTTGAACTACATATGGTCCGTATGAGTAGGAAACACAGTTCTTTTATTTTGGGAATTCTCATGATTATTGCTGTATACGAAACGCTGGAAAGAAGAGCTTTCGTCTTTCATTTAAGCAGAATGTGTTTCATGGATGAGAACTCTGGTCTGAATTTCCCTTCAGAAACGGAGTTACACCCCAGGATCTGTTTCTTCGTACAAGCAACAGTTCATTTCTTGAAAACTCAGTGAATTTTGGGTTCAAATGATTTTACACAGTTCATGAACCCAACGCGATTATCACTATTAACTAGTGAGCATTTATGTAAGAGGAGCTGTGGTTTGTTTCAGTTTCATAAGCAGAGTTGAACTACATATGGTCAGTATGAGTAGGAAACACAGTTCTTTTTTCTGGGCATGCTCATGATTCTTGCTGTATTGGAGAGGCTGGAAGGAAGAGCTTGCTTCTTGCGTTAAATCATTGTGTGTTTCATGGATGAGAACACTGGCTGAATTGCTCTTCAGAAACGGAGTTACACCACAGGATATGTATTTTCCTACAAACAAGAGTACATTTCTGGTAAACTAAATGAATTTTGTGTTCAAATGATTTTACACAGTTCAAAACCCCAATGCGATTCTCTCTATCAACTAAAGAGCATTTATATAAGAGGAGTTGTGGTTTGTATAAGTTTCTTAAGCAGAGTTGAACTACATATGGTCCGTATGAATAGGAATCACAGTTCTTTTTTTCAGGGCATGCTCATGGTTCTTGCTGTATTGGAGATGCTGGAAAGAAGTGCTTTCTTCTCTCATTTAAACAGATTGTGTTTCATGGATCAGAACTCTGGTCTGAATTTCCCTTCAGAATCGGAGTTACACCCCAGGATCTGTGTCTTCCTACAAGCAAGAGTTCATTTCTGGAAAACCCAGTGAATTTTGGACTCAAATTATTTTACACAGTTCATGAAGCCAACGTGATTCTCACTATTAACTAAAGTGCATTTATGTAAGAGGAGCTGTGGTTTGTTTCAGTTTCATAAGCAGAGTTGAAATACATATGGTCCTTACGAGTAGGAAACACAGTTCTTTTTTTCTGGGCATGCTCATGATTCTTGCTGTATTCGAAGCGCTGGAAAGAAAAGCTTGCTTCTTGCATTAAAATAGGGTGCGTTTCATGGATGAGAAATCTGGTCTGAATTTCCCTTCAGTAACGGAGTTAAATCCCATGATCTGTGTCTTCCTACAAGCAAGAGATCGTTTCTGGTAAACCAAGAGAATTTTCAGCTCAAATGATTTTACACAGTTCTAGAACCCAACACTATTATCACTATTAACTAAAGAGCATTTATGTAAGAGGAGCTGTGGTCTGTATCAATTTCATTAGCAGAGTTGAACTACATATGGTCCGTATGAGTATTTAACACAGTTCTTTTATTCTGGGAATGCTCATGATTCTTGCTGTATTGGAGACGCTGGAAAGAAGAGCTTGCTTCTTGCATTTAAACAGAATGTGTTTCATGGATGAGAATTCTGGTCTGAATTTCCCTTCAGAAACAGAGATACACACCATGATCTGTGTCTTCCTACAAGCAAGAGTTCATTTCTGGAAAACCCAGTGAATTTTGGGCTCAAATGGTTTTACACAGTTCATGAACACAACGTTTTTCTCTCTATTAACTAAAGAGCATTTATGTAAGAGGAGCTGTGGTTTGTTTCAGTTTCATAAGCAGAGTTGAATTACATATGGTCCTTATGAGTAGTAAACACAGTTCTTTTTTTCAGGGCATGCTCATGGTTCTTGCTGTATTGGAGACGCTGGAAAGAAGAGCTTGTGTCTTGCACTAAAACAGGCTGTGTTTCATGGATGAGAACTCTGTTCTGAATTTCCCATCAGAAACTGAGGTAAACCCCATGGTATGTGTCTTCCTAAAAGCAAGAGTTCATTTCTGGTAAACCAAGTGAATTTTCAGCTCAAATGATTTTACACAACTCTAGAATCCAACACTATTATCACTATTAACTAAAGAGCATTTATGTAAGAGGAGCTGTGGTTTGTACCAGTTTCATAAGCAGAGTTGAACTACTTATGGTCTATATGAATAGGAAATACAGTTCTTTTTTTCAGGCCATGGTCATGTTTCTTGCTGTATTTTAGACTCTGGAAAGAAGAGCTTGCTTCTTCTTTAAAACAGAGTGTTTTTCAGGGATGAGAATTCTGGTCTGAATTTCCCCTAAAAAACACAGTTAAACCCCAGGATCTGTGTCTTCCTACAAGCAAGAGATTATTTCTGGTTAACCCAATGAATTTTGAGCTCAAATGATTTTTCACAGTTCAGGAATCCAACAATATTCTCACTATTAACTAAAGAGCATTTATATAAGAGGAGCTGTGGTCTGTATCAGTTTCATAAGCAGAGTTGGAATACATATGGTCTGTATGAGTAGGAAACACATTTCTTTTTTCTTGGCATGCTCATGGTTCTTACTGTATTGGAGACACTGGAAAGGAGAGGATGATTCATGCCTTAAAACAGAGTGATTTTCAGGAATGAGAATTGTGGTCTCAATTTCCCTACAGAAACGGAGTTAAACCCCAGGATCTGTGTCTTCCTACAAGAAAGAGTTGAGTTCTGTTAAACATAGTGAATTTTGGGCTCAAATGATTTTTCGCAGTTCACTAATTCAAGGCTATTCTCACTATTAACTAAAGAGCATCTATGTAAGTGGAGGAGTGGTCTGTATCAGTTTCATAAGCAGAGTTGAACTACACATGGACCGTATGAAAAGGAAGCACAGTTATTTTTTTCAGGCCATGCTCATGGTTCTTGCTGTATTTTAGTCTCTCAAAAGAAGAGCTTGCTTCTTCGATAAAACAGAGTGTGTTTCACGGATGAGAACTCTGATCTGAATTTCCCTTCAGAAACGGAGTTAAACCCCAGGATATTTGTCTACCTACAAGCAAGAGTTCATTTCTGGTAAACCCAGTGAATTTTGGGCTGAAATGATTTTTCGCGGTTCACGAACCCAACGAGATTCTCACTATTAACTAAAGAGCATTTATGTAAGAGGAGGTGTGGTCTGTATCAGTTTCATAAACAGAGTTGAACTACATATGGTCTGCATGAGTAGGAAACAAAATTCTTTTTTCAGGGCATGCTCATGGTTCTTGCTGTATATTAGACTCTGGAAAGAAGAGCTTGCTTCTTGCATTAAATCAGAGAGTGTTTCAGGTTGTGTTTCAGGGATGAGTACTCTGGTCTGAATTACCCTTAAGAAACGCAGTTAAACCCCATGATCTGTGTCTTCCTACAAGCAAGAGTTCATTTCTGGTAAACCACGTGAATTTCAACTCAAATGATTTTACACAGTTCTAGAACCCAACATTATTATCACTATTAACTAAAGAGCATTTATGTAATAGGAGCTGTGGTCTGTATCAATTTCATTAGCAGAGTTGAACTACATATTGTCTGTATGAGTAGGAAACACAGTTCTTTTATTCTGGGAATGCTCATGATTCTTGCTGTATTAGAGAAGCTGGAAAGAAGAGCTTGCTGCTTGCATTTAAACAGAATGTGTTTCATGGATGAGAACTCTGGTCTGAATTTCCCTTCAGAAATGGCGTTACACCCAAGGATCTGTGTCTTCCTACAAGCAAGAGTTCATTTCTGTTAAACCAATTGAATTTTGGGCTCAAATGATTTTTCGCAGTTCACCAACCCAAACCGATTCCCACTACTAACTAAAGAGCATTTATGTAAGAGCAGCTGTGGTTTGTATCAGTTTCTTAAGCGGAGTTGAACTTCATATGGTCCGTATGAGTAGGAAACACTGTTCTTTTTTTCAGGGCATGCTCATGGTTCTTGCTGTATAGGAGACGCTGGAAAGAAGAGCTTGCTTCTTGCATTAAAACATGGTGTGTTTCATGGATGAGAACTCTGGTCTGAATTTCCCTTCAGAATCGGAGTTAAACCCCATGATCTGTGTCTTCCTACAAGCAAAGGTTCATTTCTGGTAAACCAAGTGAATTTTCAACTCAACAGATTTTCTACAGTTCTAGAACCCAACACTATTATCACTATTAACTAAAGAGCATTTATGTAAGAGGAGCTGTGGTCTATATCAATTTCATTAGCAGAGTTGAACTACATATGGTCCCTATGAGTAGGAAACACAGTTCTTTATTTCTGGGAATGCTCATGAATCTTGCTGTATTGGAGACGCTGGATGGAAGAGCTTGCTTCTTGCATTTAAACAGAATGTGTTTCATGGATGATTACTCTGGTCTGAATTTCCCTTCAAAAAATGGAGTTACACCCCAGGATCTGTGTCTTCCTACAAGCAAGAGTTCATTTCTGGTTAACCAATGAATTTTGGGCTCAAATGATTTTACACAGTTCAATAACCCAAAGCGATTCTCACTATCAACTAAAGAGCATTTATATAAGAGGATCTGTGGTTTGTATCAGTTTCTTAAGCAGAGTTGAACTACATATGGTACGTATGAATAGGAAACACAGTTCTTTTTTTCAGGGCATGCTCATGGTTCTTGCTGTATTGGAGACGCTGGAAAGAAGAGCTTGCTTCTTGCATTAAAACAGGGTGTGATTCAGGAAGGAGAACTCTAGTCTGAATTTACCTTCAGAAACGGAGTTAAACCCCATGGTCTGTGTCTTCCTACAAGCAAGAGTTCATTTCTGGTAAACCAATTGAATTTTCTGCTCAAATGATTTTACACAGTTCTAGAACCCAACACTATTTTCACTATTAACTAAAGAGCATTTATGTAAGAGATGCTTTGGTCTGTATCAATTTCATTAGCAGAGTTGAACTACATATGGTACGTATGAGTAGGAAACACAGTTCTTTTATTCTGGTAATGCTCTTGATTCTTGCTGTATTGGAGACGCTGGAAAGAAGAGCTTGCTTCTTGCATTTAAACAGAATGTGTTTCATGGATGAGAACTCTGGTCTGAATTTCCCTTCAGGAACGGAGTTACATCCCAGGATCTGTGTCTTCCTACAAGCAAGAGTTCATTTCTGGTTAACCAATGAATTTTGGGCTCAATTTAATTTACACAGTTCAAAAACCCAATGCGATTTTCACTATCAACTGAAGAGCATTTATATAAGAGGAGCTGTGGTTTGTATCAGTTTCTTAAGCAGAGTTGAACTACATATGGTACGTATGAATAGGAAACACAGTCCTTTTTTTCAGGGCATGCTCGTGGTTCTTGCTGTATTGGAGACGCTGGAAAGAAGAGCTTGCTTCTTGCATTAAAACAGGGTGTGTTTCAGGCATGAGAACTCTGGTCTGAATTTCCCTTCAGAAACGGAGTTAAACCCCATGGTCTGTGTCTTCCTACAAGCAAGAGTTCATTTCTGGTAAACCAAGTGAATTTTCAGCTCAAATGATTTTACACAGTTCTAGAAACCAACACTATTATCACTACTAACTAAAGAGCATTTATGTAAGAGGAGCTGTGGTCTGTATCAGTTTCATTAGTAGAGATGAACTACATATCGTCCGTATAAGTAGGAAACACAGTTCTTTTATTCTGGGAATGCTCATGGTTCTTGCTGTATTGGAGACGCTGGAAAGAAGAGCTTGCTTCTTGTATCAAAACAGGGTGTGTTTCATGGATGAGAACTCTGGTCTGAATTTCCCTTCAGAAACGGAGTTACACCCCAGGATCTGTGTCTTCCTACAATCAAGAGTTCATTTCTGGTAAATCCAGTGAATTTTGGGCTCAAATGATTTTACACAGTTCATGAACCCAATGCGATTCTCACTATGAACTAAAGAGCATTTATATAAGAGGAGCTGTTTTTTGTATCAGTTTCTTAAGCAGAGTTGAACTACATATGGTCTGTATGAGTAGGAAACACAGTTCTTTTTTTCAGGGCATGCTCATGGTTCTTGCTGTATTTCAGACACCGGAAAGAAGAGCTTGCTTCTTGCGTTAAAAGAGATTGTGTTTCAGGGATGAGAACTCTGGTCTGAATTTCCCTTCAGAAACGGAGTTAAACCCCAGGATTTGTGTCTTCCTACAAGCAAGAGTTCATTTCTGTTAAACCAATTGAATTTTGGGCTCAAATTATTGTTCACAGTTCACCAACCCAAACCGATTCCTACTATTAACTAAACAGCATTTATGTAAGAGGAGCTGTGGTTTGTATCAGTTTCATAGGCAGAGTTGAACTACATATGGTCTGTATGTATAGGAAACACAGTTCTTTTTTTCAGGTCATGCTCATGGTTCTTGCTGTATTGGAAGCGCTGGAAAGAAGAGCTTGCTTCTTGCGTTAAAACAGGGTGAGTTACATGGATGAGAACTCTTTTCTGAATTTCCCATCAGAAATGGAGTTAAACCCCATGGTCTGTGTCTTCCTACCAGCAAGAGTTCATACCTGGTAAACCAAGTGAATTTTCAGCTCAAATGATTTTACACAGTTCTAGAACCCAACACTATTATCACTATTAACTAAAGAGCATTATGTAAGAGGAGCTGTGGTTTATATCAATTTCATTAGCAGAGTTGAACTACATATCGTCCGTATGAGTAGGAAACACAGTTCATACTTTCAGGGCATGCTCATGGTTCTTGCTGTATTTGAGTCACTGGAATGAAGAGCATGCTTCTTGCATTAAAACAGGGTGTGTTTCATGGATGAGAATCTTGTCTGAATTTCCCTTCAGAAACGGAGTTGCACCACAGGATCTGTGTCTTCCTACATGCAAGAGTTCATTTCTGGAAAACCCAGTGAATTTTGGGCTCATATGATTTTACACAGTCCATGAACCCAACGCGATTCTCTCTATTAACTAAAAAGCATTTATGTAAGAGGAGCTGTGGATTGTATCAGTTTCTTAAGCAGAGTTGAATTACATATTTTCCGTATGAGTAGGAAACACAGTTCATACTTTCAGGGCATCCTCATGGTTTTTGCTGTATTTTAGAATCTGGAAAGAAGAGCTTGCTTCTTGCATTAAAACAGGGTGTTTTTCAGGCATGAGAACTCTGGTCTGAATTTCCCTTCAGAAACGGAGTTAAACCCCATGGTCTGTGTCTTTCTACAAGCAAGAGTTCATTTCTGGTAAACCAAGTGAATTTTCAGCTCAAATGATTTTACACAGTTCTAGAAACCAACACTATTATCACTACTAACTAAAGAGCATTTATGTAAGAGGAGCTGTGGTCTGTATCAGTTTCATTAGTAGAGATGAACTACATATCGTCCGTATGAGTAGGAAACACAGTTCTTTTATTCTGGGAATGCTCATGGTTCTTGCTGTATTGGAGACGCTGGAAAGAAGAGCTTGCTTCTTGCATCAAAACAGGGTGTGTTTCATGGATGAGAACTCTGGTCTGAATTTCCCTTCAGAAACGGAGTTACACCCCAGGATCTGTGTCTTCCTACAATCAAGAGTTCATTTCTGGTAAATCCAGTGAATTTTGGGCTCAAATGATTTTACACAGTTCATGAACCCAATGCGATTCTCACTATGAACTAAAGAGCATTTATATAAGAGGAGCTGTTTTTTGTATCAGTTTCTTAAGCAGAGTTGAACTACATATGGTCTGTATGAGTAGGAAACACAGTTCTTTTTTTCAGGGCATGCTCATGGTTCTTGCTGTATTACAGACACCGGAAAGAAGAGCTTGCTTCTTGCGTTAAAAGAGATTGTGTTTCAGGGATGAGAACTCTGGTCTGAATTTCCCTTCAGAAACGGAGTTAAACCCCAGGATTTGTGTCTTCCTACAAGCAAGAGTTCATTTCTGTTAAACCAATTGAATTTTGGGCTCAAATTATTGTTCGCAGTTCACCAACCCAAACCGATTCATACTATTAACTAAACAGCATTTATGTAAGAGGAGCTGTGGTTTGTATCAGTTTCATAGGCAGAGTTGAACTACATATGGTCCATATGTATAGGAAACACAGTTCTTTTTTTCAGGTCATGCTCATGGTTCTTGCTGTATTGGAAGCGCTGGAAAGAAGAGCTTGCTTCTTGCGTTAAAACAGGGTGTGTTTCATGGATGAGAAGTCTTTTCTGAATTTCCCATCAGAAACGGAGTTAAACCCCATGGTCTGTGTCTTCCTACCAGCAAGAGTTCATTCCTGGTAAACCAAGTGAATTTTCAGCTCAAATGATTTTACACAGTTCTAGAACCCAACACTATTATCACTATTAACTAAAGAGCATTATGGAAGAGGAGCTGTGGTCTATATCAATTTCATTAGCAGAGTTGAACTACATATCGTCCGTATGAGTAGGAAACACAGTTCATACTTTCAGGGCATGCTCATGGTTCTTGCTGTATTTGAGTCACTGGAATGAAGAGCATGCTTCTTGCATTAAAACAGGGTGTGTTTCATGGATGAGAATCTGGTCTGAATTTCCCTTCAGAAACGGAGTTGCACCACAGGATCTGTGTCTTCCTACATGCAAGAGTTCATTTCTGGAAAACCCAGTGAATTTTGGGCTCATATGATTTTACACAGTCCATGAACCCAACGCGATTCACTCTATTAACTAAAAAGCATTTATGTAAGAGGAGCTGTGGTTTGTATCAGTTGCTTAAGCAGAGTTGAATTACATATTTTCCGTATGAGTAGGAAACACAGTTCTTTTTTTCAGGGCATCCTCATGGTTCTTGCTGTATTTTAGAATCTGGAAAGAAGAGCTTGCTTCTTGCATTAAAACAGGATGTGTTTCAGGAATGAGAACTCTGGTCTGAATTTCCCTTCAGAAACGGAGTTAAACCCCATGGTCTGTGTCTTCCTACAAGCAAGAGTTCATTTCTGGTAAACCAAGTGAATTTTCAGCTCAAATGATTTTACACAGTTCTAGAAACCAACACTATTATCACTACTAACTAAAGAGCATTTATGTAAGAGGAGCTGTGGTCTGTATCAGTTTCATTAGTAGAGATGAACTACATATCGTCCGTATGAGTAGGAAACACAGTTCTTTTATTCTGGGAATGCTCATGGTTCTTGCTGTATTGGAGACGCTGGAAAGAACAGCTTGCTTCTTGCATCAAAACAGGGTGTGTTTCATGGATCAGAACTCTGGTCTGAATTTCCCTTCAGAAACGGAGTTACACCCCAGGATCTGTGTCTTCCTACAATCAAGAGTTCATTTCTGGTAAATCCAGTGAATTTTGGGCTCAAATGATTTTACACAGTTCATGAACCCAATGCGATTCTCACTATGAACTAAAGAGCATTTATATAAGAGGAGCTGTTTTTTGTATCAGTTTCTTAAGCAGAGTTGAACTACATATGGTCTGTATGAGTAGGAAACACAGTTCTTTTTTTCAGGGCATGCTCATGGTTCTTGCTGTATTTCAGACACCGGAAAGAAGAGCTTGCTTCTTGCGTTAAAAGAGATTGTGTTTCAGGGATGAGAACTCTGGTCTGAATTTCCCTTCAGAAACGGAGTTAAACCCCAGGATATGTGTCTTTCTACAAGCAAGAGTTCATTTCTGTTAAACCAATTAAATTTTGGGCTCAAATGATTGTTCGCAGTTCACCAACCCAAACCGATTCCTATTATTAACTAAACAGCATTTATGTAAGAGGAGCTGTGGTTTGTATCAGTTTCATAGGCAGAGTTGAACTACTTATGGTCGGTATGTATAGGAAACACAGTTCTTTTTTTCAGGTCATGCTCATGGTTCTTGCTGTATTGGAAGCGCTTGAAAGAAGAGCTTGCTTCTTGCGTTAAAACAGGGTGTGTTTCATGGATGAGAACTCTTTTCTGAATTTCCCATCAGAAACGGAGTTAAACCCCATGGTCTGTGTCTTCCTACCAGCAAGAGTTCATTCCTGGTAAACCAAGTGAATTTTCAGCTCAAATGATTTTACACAGTTCTAGAACCCAACACTATTATCACTATTAACTAAAGAGCATTATGGAAGAGGAGCTGTGGTCTATATCAATTTCATTAGCAGAGTTGAACTACATATCGTCCGTATGAGTAGGAAACACAGTTCATACTTTCAGGGCATGCTCATGGTTCTTGCTGTATTTGAGTCACTGGAATGAAGAGCATGCTTCTTGCATTAAAACAGGGTGTGTTTCATGGATGAGAATCTGGTCTGAATTTCCCTTCAGAAACGGAGTTGCACCACAGGATCTGTGTCTTCCTACATGCAAGAGTTCATTTCTGGAAAACCCAGTGAATTTTGGGCTCATATGATTTTACACAGTCCATGAACCCAACGCGATTCTCTCTATTAACTAAAAAGCATTTATGTAAGAGGAGCTGTGGTTTGTATCAGTTTCTTAAGCAGAGTTGAATTACATATTTTCCGTATGAGTAGGAAACACAGTTCTTTTTTTCAGGGCATCCTCATGGTTCTTGCTGTATTTTAGAATCTGGAAAGAAGAGCTTGCTTCTTGCATTAAAACAGGATGTGTTTCAGGAATGAGAACTCTGGTCTGAATTTCCCTTCAGAAACGGAGTTAAACCCCATGGTCTGTGTCTTCCTACAAGAAAGAGTTCATTTCTGGTAAACCAAGTGAATTTTCAGGTCAAATGATTTTATACAGTTCTAAAACCCAACACTATTATCACTATTAACTAAAGAGCGTTTATGTAAGAGGAGCTGTGGTGTGTATCAATTTCATTAGCAGAGTTGAACTACATATGGTCCGTATGAGTAGGAAACACAGTCCTTTTATTCTGGGAATGCTCATGATTCTTGCTGTATTGGAGACGCTGGAAAGAAGATCTTGCTTCTTGCATTAAAACAGGGTGTGTTTCATGGATGAGAATCTGGTCTGAATTTCCCTTCAGAAACGGAGTTACACCCCAGGATCTGTGTCTTCCTACAAGCAAGAGTTCATTTCTGGTTAACCAATGACCTTGGACTCAAATGATTTTACACAGTTCAAAAACCCAATGCGATTCTCAGTATCAACTAAAGAGCATTTATAAAAGATGAGCTGTGGTTTGTGTCAGGTTCTTAAGCAGAGTTGAACTACATATGGTCCGTATGAATACGAAATACATTTCTTTTTTTCAGTGCATGCTCATGGTTCTTTGTGTATTGGAGACGCTGGAAAGAAGAGCTTGCTTCTTGCATTTAAACAGAATGTGTTTCATGGATGAGAACTCTGGTCTGAATTTCCCTTCAGAAACGGAGTTACACCACAGGATCTGTGTCTTCCTACAAGCAAGAGTTCGTTTCTGGTAAACCAAGTGAATTTTGGGTTCAAATGATTTCACACAGTTCATGAACCCAAAGAGATTCTCATTATGAACTAAAGAGCATTTATATAAGAGGAGCTGTGGTTTGTATCAGTTTCTTAACCAGAGTTGAACTACATATGGTCTGTATGAGTAGGAAACACAGTTCTTTTTTTCAGAGCATGCTCATGGTTCTTGCTGTATTTCAGACACCGGAAAGAAGAGCTTGCTTCTTGCGTTAAAACAGGTTGTGTTTCAGGGATGAGAACTCTGGTCTGAATTTCCCTTCAGAAACGGAGTTAAACCCCAGGATCTGTGTCTTTCTACAAGCAAGAGTTCATTTCTGTTAAACCGATTGAATTTTGGGCTCAAATGATTTTTCGCAGTTCACCAACCCAAACCGATTCCTACTATTAACTAAAGAGCATTTATGTAAGAGGAGCTGTGGTTTGTATAAGTTTCATAGTCAGAGTTGAATTACATATGGTCCTTATGAGTAGGAAACACAGTTCGTACTTTCAGGGCATGCTCATTGTTCTTGCTTTATTGGAGACGCTCTAAAGAACAGCTTGCTTCTTGCATTAAAACAGGGTGTGTTTCATGGATGAGAATCTGGTCTGAATTTCCCTTCAGAAACGGAGTTACACCCCAGGATCTATGTCTTCCTACAAGCAAGAGTTAATTTCTGGTTAACCAATGAATTTTGGGCTCAAATGATTTTATACAGTTCAAAAACCCAATGCGATTCTCACTATCAACTAAAGAGCATTTATATAAGAGGACCTGTGGTTTGTATCAGTTTCTTAAGCAGAGTTGAACTACATATGGTCCGTATGAGTAGGAAACACAGTTCTTTTTTTCAGAGCATGCTCATGGTTCTTGCTGTATTGGAGACGCTGCAAAGAAGGGCTTGCTTCTTGCATTTAAACAGAATCTGTTTCATGGATGAGAACTCTGGTCTGAATTTCCCTTTAGAAACGGAGTTACACCCCAGGATCTGTGTCTTCCTACAAGCAAGAGTTCATTTCTGGTAAACCCAGTGAATTTTGGACTCAAATGATTTTACACAGTTCATGAACCCAATGCGGTTCTCACTATGAACTAAAGAGCATTTATATAAGAGGAGCTGTTTTTTGTATCAGTTTCTTAAGCAGAGTTGAACTACATACGGTCTGTATGAGTAGGAAACACAGTTCTTTTTTTCAGGGCATGCTCATGGTTCTTGCTGTATTTCAGACACCGGAAAGAAGAGCTTGCTTCTTGCGTTAAAACAGATTGTGTTTCAGGGATGAGAACTCTGGTCTGAATTTCCCTTCAGAAAAGGAGTTAAACCCCAGCATGTGTGTCTTCCTACAAGCAAGAGTTCATTTCTGTTAAACCAATTGAATTTTGGGCTCAAATGATTTTTCGCAGTTCACCAACCCAAACCGATTCCTACTATTAACTAAAGAGCATTTATGTAAGAGGAGCTGTGGTTTGTATCAGTTTCATAGGCAGAGTTGAACTACATGTGGTCCGTATGTATAGGAAACACAGTTCATTTTTTCAGGGCATGCTCATGGTTCTTGCTGTATTGGAGACGGTGGAAAAAAGAGCTTGCTTCTTGCATTAAAACAGGGTGTGTTTCAGGCATGAGAACTCTGGTCTGAATTTCCTTTCAGAAACGGAGTTAAACCCCATGGTCTGTGTCTTCCTACAAGCAAGAGTTCATTCCTGGTAAACCAAGTGAATTTTCAGCTCAAATGATTTTACACAGTTCTATAACCCAACACTATTATCACTATTAACTAAAGAGCATATATGTAAGAGGAGCTGTGGTCTATATCAATTTCATTAGCAGAGTTGAACTACATATCGTCTGTACCAGTAGGAAACACAGTTCTTACTTTCAGGGCATGCTCATGGTTCTTGCTGTATTGGAGACGCTGGAAAGAGGAGCTTGCTTCTTGCATTAAAACAGGGTGTGTTTCTTGGATGAGAATCTGGTCTGAATTTCCCTTCAGTTACGGAGTTGCACCACAGGATCTGTGTCTTCCTACAAGCAAGAGTTCATTTCTGGAAAACACAGTGAATTTTGGGCTCATATGATTTTACACAGTCCATGAACCCACGCGATTCTCTCTATCAACTAAAAATCATTTATGTAAGAGGAAGTGTGGTTTGATTCAGTTTCCTAAGCAGAGTTGAATTACATATGGTCCGTATGTATAGCAAACACAGTTCTTTTTTTCAGGGCATGCTCATAGTTCTGGCTGTATTGGAGACGGTGGAAAGAAGAGCTTGCTTCTTGCATTAAAACAGGGTGTGTTTCAGGCATGATAACTCTGGTCTGAATTTCCCTTCAGAAACGGAGTTAAACCCCATGGTCTGTGTCTTCCTATAAGCAAGAGTTCATTTCTGGTAAACCAAGTGAATTTTCAGCTCAAATGATTTTACACAGTTCTAGAACCCAACACTATTATCACTATTAACTAAAGAGCATTTATGTAAGAGGAGCTGTGGTCTATATCAATTTCATTAGCAGAGATGAACTACATATCGTCCGTATGAGTAGGAAACACAGTTCTTACTTTCAGGGCATGCTAATGGTTCTTGCTGTATTGGAGACGCTGGAAAGAAGAGCTTGCTTCTTGCATTAAAACAGGGTGTGTTTCATGGATGAGAATCTGGTCTGAATTTCCCTTCAGAAACGGAGTTGCACCACAGGATCTGTGTCTTCCTACAAGCAGGAATTCATTTCTGGAAAACCCAGTGAATTTTGGGCTCATATGAATTTACACAGTCCATGAACCCAACGCGATTCTCTCTATTAACTAAAAAGCATTTATGTAAGAGGAGCTGTGGTTTGTTTCAGTTTCCCAAGCAGAGTTGAATTACATTTGGTCCTTATGAGTAGGAAACACAGTTCTTTTTTTCAGGGCAAGCTCATGGTTCTTGCTGTATTGGAGACGCTGGAAAGAAGAGCTTGCTTCTTGCATTAAAACAGGGTGTGTTTCAGGCATGAGAACTCTGGTCTGAATTTCCCTTCAGAAACGGAGTTAAACCCCATGGTCTGTGTCTTCCTACAAGCAAGAGTTCATTTCTGGTAAACCAAGTGAATTTTCTGCTCAAATGATTTTACACAGTTCTAGAAACCAACACTATTATCACTATTAACTAAAGAGCATTTATGTAGGAGGAGCTGTGGACTATATCAATTTCATTAGGAGAGTTGAACTACATATCGTCCGTATGAGTAGGAAACACAGTTCTTTTATTCTGGGAATGCTCATGATTCTTGCTGTATTGGAGACGCTGGAAAGAAGAGCTTGCTTCTTGCATTTAAACAGAATGTGTTTAATGGATGAGAACTCTGGTCTGAATTTCCCTTCAGAAACCGAGTTACACTCCAGGATCTGTGTCTTCCTACAAGCAAGAGTTCATTTCTGGAAAACCCAGTGAATGTTGGGCTCATATGATTTTATCCAGTCCATGAACCCAACGCGATTCTCTCTATTGACTAAAAAGGATTTATCTAATAGGAGGTGTGGTCTGTATCAGTTTCATAAGCAGAGTTGAACTACATATGGTCCTTATGAGTAGGAAACACAGTTCTTTTTTTCAGGGCATGCTCATGGTTCTTGCTGTATTGGAGACGCTGGAAAGAAGAGCTTGCTTCTTGCATTAAAACAGGGTGTGTTTCATGGATGAGAAGCTGGTCTGAATTTCCCTTCAGAAACGGAGTTACACCCCAGGATCTGTGTCTTCCTACATGCAAGAGTTCATTTCTGGTTAACCAATGAATTTTGGGCTCAAATGATTTTACACAGTTCAAAAACCAAATGCGATTCTCACTATCAACTAAAGAGCATTTATATAAGAGGACCTGTGGTTTGTATCAGTTTCTTAAGCAGAGTTGAACTACATATGGTCCGTATGACTAGGAAACACAGTTCTTTTTTTCAGGGCATGCTCATGGTTCTTGCTGTATTGGAGACGCTGCAAAGAAGGGCTTGCTTCTTGCATTTAAACAGAATGTGTTTCATGGATGAGAACTCTGGTCTGAATTTCCCTTTAGAAACGGAGTTACACCCCAGGATCTGTGTCTTCCTACAAGCAAGAGTTCATTTCTGGTAAACCCAGTGAATTTTGGACTCAAATGATTTTACACAGTTCATGAACCCAATGAGATTCTCACTAATAACTAAAGAGCATTTATTTAAGAGGAGCTGTGGTTTTATCAGTTTCTTAACCAGAGTTGAACTACATATGGTCTGTATGAGTAGGAAACACAGTTCTTTTTTTCAGAGCATGCTCATGATTCTTGCTGTATTTCAGACACCGGAAAGAAGAGCTTGCTTCTTGCGTTAAAACAGATTGTGTTTCAGGGATGAGAACTCTGGTCTGAATTTCCCTTCAGAAATGGAGTTAAACCCCAGGATCTGGGTCTTCCTACAAGCAAGAGTTCATTTCTGTTAAACCAATTGAATTTTGGGCTCAAAAGATTTTTCGCAGATCATCAACCCAAACCGATTCTTATTATTAACTAAAGAGCATTTATGTAAGAGGAGCTGTGGTTTGTATCAGTATCATAGGCAGAGTTGAATTACTTATGGTCCTTATGAGTAGGAAACACAATTCATACTTTCAGGGCATGCTCATGGATCTTGCTGTATTGGAGACGCTGGAAAGTAGAGCTTGCTTCTTGCATTAAAACAGGGTGTGTTTCATGGATGAGAATCTGGTCTGAATTTCCCTTTGGAAACGGAGTTACACCACAGGATCTATGTCTTGTTACAAGCAAGAGTTCATTTCTGGTAAACCAATGAATTTTGGGCTCAAATGATTTTACACAGTTCAAAAACCCAGTGCGATTCTCACTATCAACTAAAGAGCATTTATACAACAGGAGCTGTGGTTTGTATCAGTTTCTTAATCAGAGTTGAACTACATATGGTCCGTATGAGTAGGAAACACAGTTCTTTTTTTCAGGGCATGCTCATGGTTCTTGCTGTATTTTAGAATCTAGAAAGAAGAGCTTGCTTCTTGCATTAAAACAGGGTGTGTTTCAGGCATGAGAACTCTGGTCTGAATTTCCCTTCAGAAACGGAGTTAAACCCCATGGTGTGTGTCTTCCTACAAGCAAGAGTTCATTTCTGGAAAACACAGTGAATTTTGGGCTCATATGATTTTACACAGTCCATGAACCCACGCGATTCTCTCTATCAACTAAAAAGCATTTATGTAAGAGGAAGTGTGGTTTGATTCAGTTTCCTAAGCAGAGTTGAATTACATATGGTCCGTATGTATAGCAAACACAGTTCTTTTTTTCAGGGCATGCTCATGGTTCTGGCTGTATTGGAGACGGTGGAAAGAAGAGCTTGCTTCTTGCATTAAAACAGGGTGTGTTTCAGGCATGAGAACTCTGGTCTGAATTTCCCTTCAGAAACGGAGTTAAACCCCATGGTCTGTGTCTTCCTACAAGCAAGAGTTCATTTCTGGTAAACCAAGTGAATTTTCTGCTCAAATGATTTTACACAGTTCTAGAAACCAACACTATTATCACTATTAACTAAAGAGCATTTATGTAGGAGGAGCTGTGGACTATATCAATTTCATTAGGAGAGTTGAACTACATATCGTCCGTATGAGTAGGAAACACAGTTCTTTTATTCTGTGAATGCTCATGATTCTTGCTGTATTGGAGACGCTGGAAAGAAGAGCTTGCTTCTTGCATTTAAACAGAATGTGTTTAATGGATGAGAACTCTGGTCTGAATTTCCCTTCAGAAACCGAGTTACACTCCAGGATCTGTGTCTTCCTACAAGCAAGAGTTCATTTCTGGAAAACCCAGTGAATGTTGGGCTCATATGATTTTATCCAGTCCATGAACCCAACGCGATTCTCTCTATTGACTAAAAAGGATTTATCTAATAGGAGGTGTGGTCTGTATCAGTTTCATAAGCAGAGTTGAACTACATATGGTCCTTATGAGTAGGAAACACAGTTCTTTTTTTCAGGGCATGCTCATGGTTCTTGCTGTATTGGAGACGCTGGAAAGAAGAGCTTGCTTCTTGCATTAAAACAGGGTGTGTTTCATGGATGAGAAGCTGGTCTGAATTTCCCTTCAGAAACGGAGTTACACCCCAGGATCTGTGTCTTCCTACATGCAAGAGTTCATTTCTGGTTAACCAATGAATTTTGGGCTCAAATGATTTTACACAGTTCAAAAACCAAATGCGATTCTCACTATCAACTAAAGAGCATTTATATAAGAGGACCTGTGGTTTGTATCAGTTTCTTAAGCAGAGTTGAACTACATATGGTCCGTATGACTAGGAAACACAGTTCTTTTTTTCAGGGCATGCTCATGGTTCTTGCTGTATTGGAGACGCTGCAAAGAAGGGCTTGCTTCTTGCATTTAAACAGAATGTGTTTCATGGATGAGAACTCTGGTCTGAATTTCCCTTTAGAAACGGAGTTACACCCCAGGATCTGTGTCTTCCTACAAGCAAGAGTTCATTTCTGGTAAACCCAGTGAATTTTGGACTCAAATGATTTTACACAGTTCATGAACCCAATGAGATTCTCACTAATAACTAAAGAGCATTTATTTAAGAGGAGCTGTGGTTTTATCAGTTTCTTAACCAGAGTTGAACTACATATGGTCTGTATGAGTAGGAAACACAGTTCTTTTTTTCAGAGCATGCTCATGATTCTTGCTGTATTTCAGACACCGGAAAGAAGAGCTTGCTTCTTGCGTTAAAACAGATTGTGTTTCAGGGATGAGAACTCTGGTCTGAATTTCCCTTCAGAAATGGAGTTAAACCCCAGGATCTGGGTCTTCCTACAAGCAAGAGTTCATTTCTGTTAAACCAATTGAATTTTGGGCTCAAAAGATTTTTCGCAGATCATCAACCCAAACCGATTCTTATTATTAACTAAAGAGCATTTATGTAAGAGGAGCTGTGGTTTGTATCAGTATCATAGGCAGAGTTGAATTACTTATGGTCCTTATGAGTAGGAAACACAATTCATACTTTCAGGGCATGCTCATGGATCTTGCTGTATTGGAGACGCTGGAAAGTAGAGCTTGCTTCTTGCATTAAAACAGGGTGTGTTTCATGGATGAGAATCTGGTCTGAATTTCCCTTTGGAAACGGAGTTACACCACAGGATCTATGTCTTGTTACAAGCAAGAGTTCATTTCTGGTAAACCAATGAATTTTGGGCTCAAATGATTTTACACAGTTCAAAAACCCAGTGCGATTCTCACTATCAACTAAAGAGCATTTATACAACAGGAGCTGTGGTTTGTATCAGTTTCTTAATCAGAGTTGAACTACATATGGTCCGTATGAGTAGGAAACACAGTTCTTTTTTTCAGGGCATGCTCATGGTTCTTGCTGTATTTTAGAATCTAGAAAGAAGAGCTTGCTTCTTGCATTAAAACAGGGTGTGTTTCAGGCATGAGAACTCTGGTCTGAATTTCCCTTCAGAAACGGAGTTAAACCCCATGGTGTGTGTCTTCCTACAAGCAAGAGTTCATTTCTGGAAAACACAGTGAATTTTGGGCTCATATGATTTTACACAGTCCATGAACCCACGCGATTCTCTCTATCAACTAAAAAGCATTTATGTAAGAGGAAGTGTGGTTTGATTCAGTTTCCTAAGCAGAGTTGAATTACATATGGTCCGTATGTATAGCAAACACAGTTCTTTTTTTCAGGGCATGCTCATGGTTCTGGCTGTATTGGAGACGGTGGAAAGAAGAGCTTGCTTCTTGCATTAAAACAGGGTGTGTTTCAGGCATGATAACTCTGGTCTGAATTTCCCTTCAGAAACGGAGTTAAACCCCATGGTCTGTGTCTTCCTATAAGCAAGAGTTCATTTCTGGTAAACCAAGTGAATTTTCTGCTCAAATGATTTTACACAGTTCTAGAAACCAACACTATTATCACTATTAACTAAAGAGCATTTATGTAGGAGGAGCTGTGGACTATATCAATTTCATTAGGAGAGTTGAACTACATATCGTCCGTATGAGTAGGAAACACAGTTCTTTTATTCTGTGAATGCTCATGATTCTTGCTGTATTGGAGACGCTGGAAAGAAGAGCTTGCTTCTTGCATTTAAACAGAATGTGTTTAATGGATGAGAACTCTGGTCTGAATTTCCCTTCAGAAACCGAGTTACACTCCAGGATCTGTGTCTTCCTACAAGCAAGAGTTCATTTCTGGAAAACCCAGTGAATGTTGGGCTCATATGATTTTATCCAGTCCATGAACCCAACGCGATTCTCTCTATTGACTAAAAAGGATTTATCTAATAGGAGGTGTGGTCTGTATCAGTTTCATAAGCAGAGTTGAACTACATATGGTCCTTATGAGTAGGAAACACAGTTCTTTTTTTCAGGGCATGCTCATGGTTCTTGCTGTATTGGAGACGCTGGAAAGAAGAGCTTGCTTCTTGCATTAAAACAGGGTGTGTTTCATGGATGAGAAGCTGGTCTGAATTTCCCTTCAGAAACGGAGTTACACCCCAGGATCTGTGTCTTCCTACATGCAAGAGTTCATTTCTGGTTAACCAATGAATTTTGGGCTCAAATGATTTTACACAGTTCAAAAACCAAATGCGATTCTCACTATCAACTAAAGAGCATTTATATAAGAGGACCTGTGGTTTGTATCAGTTTCTTAAGCAGAGTTGAACTACATATGGTCCGTATGACTAGGAAACACAGTTCTTTTTTTCAGGGCATGCTCATGGTTCTTGCTGTATTGGAGACGCTGCAAAGAAGGGCTTGCTTCTTGCATTTAAACAGAATGTGTTTCATGGATGAGAACTCTGGTCTGAATTTCCCTTTAGAAACGGAGTTACACCCCAGGATCTGTGTCTTCCTACAAGCAAGAGTTCATTTCTGGTAAACCCAGTGAATTTTGGACTCAAATGATTTTACACAGTTCATGAACCCAATGAGATTCTCACTAATAACTAAAGAGCATTTATTTAAGAGGAGCTGTGGTTTTATCAGTTTCTTAACCAGAGTTGAACTACATATGGTCTGTATGAGTAGGAAACACAGTTCTTTTTTTCAGAGCATGCTCATGATTCTTGCTGTATTTCAGACACCGGAAAGAAGAGCTTGCTTCTTGCGTTAAAACAGATTGTGTTTCAGGGATGAGAACTCTGGTCTGAATTTCCCTTCAGAAATGGAGTTAAACCCCAGGATCTGGGTCTTCCTACAAGCAAGAGTTCATTTCTGTTAAACCAATTGAATTTTGGGCTCAAAAGATTTTTCGCAGATCATCAACCCAAACCGATTCTTATTATTAACTAAAGAGCATTTATGTAAGAGGAGCTGTGGTTTGTATCAGTATCATAGGCAGAGTTGAATTACTTATGGTCCTTATGAGTAGGAAACACAATTCATACTTTCAGGGCATGCTCATGGATCTTGCTGTATTGGAGACGCTGGAAAGTAGAGCTTGCTTCTTGCATTAAAACAGGGTGTGTTTCATGGTTGAGAATCTGGTCTGAATTTCCCTTTGGAAACGGAGTTACACCACAGGATCTATGTCTTGTTACAAGCAAGAGTTCATTTCTGGTAAACCAATGAATTTTGGGCTCAAATGATTTTACACAGTTCAAAAACCCAGTGCGATTCTCACTATCAACTAAAGAGCATTTATACAACAGGAGCTGTGGTTTGTATCAGTTTCTTAATCAGAGTTGAACTACATATGGTCCGTATGAGTAGGAAACACAGTTCTTTTTTTCAGGGCATGCTCATGGTTCTTGCTGTATTTTAGAATCTAGAAAGAAGAGCTTGCTTCTTGCATTAAAACAGGGTGTGTTTCAGGCATGAGAACTCTGGTCTGAATTTCCCTTCAGAAACGGAGTTAAACCCCATGGTGTGTGTCTTCCTACAAGCAAGAGTTCATTTCTGGAAAACACAGTGAATTTTGGGCTCATATGATTTTACACAGTCCATGAACCCACGCGATTCTCTCTATCAACTAAAAAGCATTTATGTAAGAGGAAGTGTGGTTTGATTCAGTTTCCTAAGCAGAGTTGAATTACATATGGTCCGTATGTATAGCAAACACAGTTCTTTTTTTCAGGGCATGCTCATGGTTCTGGCTGTATTGGAGACGGTGGAAAGAAGAGCTTGCTTCTTGCATTAAAACAGGGTGTGTTTCAGGCATGATAACTCTGGTCTGAATTTCCCTTCAGAAACGGAGTTAAACCCCATGGTCTGTGTCTTCCTATAAGCAAGAGTTCATTTCTGGTAAACCAAGTGAATTTTCAGCTCAAATGATTTTACACAGTTCTAGAACCCAACACTATTATCACTATTAACTAAAGAGCATTTATGTAAGAGGAGCTGTGGTCTATATCAATTTCATTAGCAGAGTTGAACTACATATCGTCCGTATGAGTAGGAAACACAGTTCTTACTTTCAGGGCATGCTAATGGTTCTTGCTGTATTGGAGACGCTGGAAAGAAGAGCTTGCTTCTTGCATTAAAACAGGGTGTGTTTCATGGATGAGAACTCTGGTCTGAATTTCCCTTCAGAAACGGAGTTGCACTCCAGGATCTGTGTCTTCCTACAAGCAAGAGTTCATTTCTGGAAAACCCAGTGAATGTTGGGCTCATATGATTTTACCCAGTCCATGAACCCAACGCGATTCTCTCTATTGACTAAAATGGATTTATCTAATAGGAGGTGTGGTCTGTATCAGTTTCATAGGCAGAGTTGAACTACATATGGTCCTTATGAGTAGGAAACACAGTTCTTTTTTTCAGGGCATGCTCATGGTTCTTGCTGTATTGGAGACGCTGGAAAGAAGAGCTTGCTTCTTGCATTAAAACAGGGTGTGTTTCATGGATGAGAATCTGGTCTGAATTTCCCTTCAGAAACGGAGTTAAACCCCAGGATCTGTGTCTTCCTACATGCAAGAGTTCATTTCTGGTTAACCAATGAATTTTGGGCTCAAATGATTTTACACAGTTCAAAAACCAAATGCGATTCTCACTATCAACTAAAGAGCATTTATATAAGAGGACCTGTGGTTTGTATCAGTTTCTTAAGCAGAGTTGAACTACATATGGTCCGTATGACTAGAAAACACAGTTCTTTTTTTCAGGGCATGCTCATGGTTCTTGCTGTATTGGAGACGCTGCAAAGAAGGGCTTGCTTCTTGCATTTAAACAGAATGTGTTTCATGGATGAGAACTCTGGTCTGAATTTCCCTTTAGAAACGGAGTTACACCCCAGGATCTGTGTCTTCCTACAAGCAAGAGTTCATTTCTGGTAAACCCAGTGAATTTTGGACTCAAATGATTTTACACAGTTCATGAACCCAATGAGATTCTCAATAAGAACTAAAGAGCATTTATTTAAGAGGAGCTGTGGTTTTATCAGTTTCTTAACCAGAGTTGAACTACATATGGTCTGTATGAGTAGGAAATACAGTTCTTTTTTTCAGAGCATGCTCATGATTCTTGCTGTATTTCAGACACCAGAAAGAAGAGCTTGCTTCTTGCGTTAAAACAGATTGTGTTTCAGGGATGAGTACTCTGGTCTGAATTTCCCTTCAGAAATGGAGTTAAACCCCAGGATCTGGGTCTTTCTACTAGCAAGAGTTCATTTCTGTTAAACCAATTGAATTTTGGGCTCAAATGATTTTTCGCAGATCATCAACCCAAACCGATTCTTATTATTAACTAAAGAGCATTTATGTAAGAGGAGCTGTGGTTTGTATCAGTATCATAGGCAGAGTTGAATTACATATGGTCCTTATGAGTAGGAAACACAATTCATACTTTCAGGGCATGCTCATGGATCTTGCTCTATTGGAGATGCTGGAAAGTAGAGCTTGCTTATTGCATTAAAACAGGGTGTGTTTCATGGATGAGAATCTGGTCTGAATTTCCCTTTGGAAACGGAGTTACACCACAGGATCTGTGTCTTGTTACAAGCAAGAGTTCATTTCTGGTAAACCAATGAATTTTGGGCTCAAATGATTTTACACAGTTGAAAAACCCAGTGCGATTCTCACTATCAACTAAAGAGCATTTATATAACAGGAGCTGTGGTTTGTATCAGTTTCTTAATCAGAGTTGAACTACATATGGTCCGTATGAGTAGGAAACACAGTTCTTTTTTTCAGGGCATGCTCATGGTTCTTGCTGTATTTTAGAATCTAGAAAGAAGAGCTTGCTTCTTGCATTAAAACAGGGTGTGTTTCAGGCATGAGAACTCTGGTCTGAATTTCCCTTCAGAAACGGAGTTAAACCCCATGGTGTGTGTCTTCCTACAAGCAAGAGTTCATTTCTGGTAAACCAATTGAATTTTCTGCTCAAATGATTTTACACAGTTCTAGAACCCAACACTATTTTCACTATTAACTAAAGAGCATTTATGGAAGAGAAGCTGTGGTCTGTATCAATTTCATAAGCAGAGTTGAATTACATATGGTCCTTAAGAGTAGAAAAAACAGTTCTTTTTTTCTTTGCAGGCTCATGATTCTTGCTGTATTGGAGACGCTGGAAAGAAGAGCTTGCTTCTTGCGTTAAATCAAAGTGTGTTTCATGGATGAAAACACTGGTCTGAATTTCCCTTCAGAAACGGAGTTAAACCCCAGGATCTGTATTTTCCTACGAGCAAGAGTTCATTTCTGTTAACCCAAGTTAATTTTGGGCTCAAATGATTTTACACAGTTCATGAACCCAACGCGATTCTCACTATTAACTAAAGAGCATTTATGTAAGAGGAGCTGTGGTTTGATTCAGTTTCATAAGCAGAGTTGAATTAGATATGGTCTTTTGAGTAGGAAACATAGTTCTTTTTTACTGGGCATGCTCATGAGTCTTTCTCTTCAAAAGAGCTGGAAAGAAGAGCTTGCTTCTTGCGATAAATCAGAGTGTATTTCATGGATGAGAACTCTGGTCTGAATTTCCCTTGAGAAACGGAGTTAAACCCCATGATCTCTGTCTTCCTACAAGCCAGAGTTCATTTCTGGTAAACCCAGTGAATTTTGGGCTCAAATGATTTTTCCCAGTTCACCAACCCAAACCGATTCCTACTATTAACTAAAGAGCATTTATGTAAGAGGAGCTGTGGTTTGTATGAGTTTCATAGGCAGAGTTGAACTACATATGGTCTGTATGAGTAGGAAACACAGTTCTTTTTTTCAGGGCATACTCATGGTTCTTGCTGTATTTCAGATACCGGAAAGAAGAGCTTGCTTCTTGCGTTAAAACAGATTGTGTTTCAGGGATGAGAACTCTGGTCTGAATTTCCCTTCAGAAACGGAGTTAAACCCCAGGATCTGTGTCTTCCTACAAGCAAGAGTTCATTTCTGTTAATCCAATTGAATTTTGGGCTCAAATGATATTTCGCAGTTCACCAACCCAAACCGATTCCTACTATTAACTAAAGAGCATTTATGTAAGAGGAGCTGTGGTTTGTATCAGTGTCATAGGCAGAGTTGAACTACATATGGTCCGTATGAATAGGAAACACAGTTCTTTTTTTCAGGGCATGCTCATGGTTCTTGCTGTATTGGAGATGGTGGAAAGAAGAGATTGCTTCTTGCATTAAAACAGGGTGTGTTTCAGGCATGGGAACTCTGGTCTGAATTTCCCTTCAGAAACGGAGTTAAACCCCATGGTCTGTGTCTTCCTAAAAGCAAGAGGTCATTTCTGGTAAACCAAGTGAATTTTCAGCTCAAATGATTTTACACAGTTCTAGAACCCAACACTATTATCACTATTAACTAAAGAGCATTTATGTAAGAGGAACTGTGGTTTGTTTCAGTTTCATAAGCAGAGTTTAATTAGATATGGTCTTTTGAGTGGGAAACCTAGTTCTTTTTTACTGGGCATGCTCATGATTCTTTCTCTTCAAAAGAGCTGGAAAGAAGAGCTTCCTTCTTACGTTAAATCAGAGTGTGTTTCATGGATGAGAACTCTGGTCTGAATTTCCCTTCAGAAATGGAGTTAAACCCCATGATCTGTGTCTTCCTACAAGCAAGAGTTCATTTCTGGTAACCCAAGTGAATTTTCAGCTCAAATGATTTTACACAGTTCTAGAACACAACACTATTATCACTATTAACTAAAGCGCATTTATGTAGGAGGAGCTGTGGTTTGTTTCAGTTTCATAAGCAGAGTTGAATTAGATATGGTCTTTTGAGTAGGAAACATAGTTCTTTTTTACTGGGCATGCTCATGATTCTTTCTCTTCAAAAGAGTTGGAAAGAAGAGCATCCTTCTTGCGTTAAATCAGAGTGTGTTTCTTGGATGAGAACTCTGGTCTGAATTTCCCTTAAGAAATGGAGTTAAACCCCATGATCTGTGTCTTCCTACAAGCAAGAGTTCATTTCTTGTAAACCAAGTGAATTTTCAGCTCAAATGACTTTACACAGTTCTAGAACCCAACACTATTATCACTATAAACTAAAGTGCATTTATGTAAGAGGAGCAGTGGTCTGTATCAATTTCATTAGCAGAGTTGAACTACATATGGTCCGTATGAGTAAAAAACACAGTTCTTTTATTCTGGGAATGCTCATGATTCTTGCTGTATTGGAGACGCTGGAAAGAAGAGCTTGCTTCTTGCATTTAAACAGAATGTGTTTTATGGATGAGAACTCTGGTCTGAATTTCCCTTCATAAACGGAGTTACACCCCAGGATCTGTGTCTTCCTACAAGCAAGAGTTCATTTCTGGAAAACCCAGTGAATTTTGGGCTCAAATGATTTTACACAGTTCATGAACCCAACGCGATTCTCACTATTAACTAAACAGCATTTATGTAAGAGGAGTTGTGGTTTGTTTCAGTTTCATAAGCAGAGTTGAATTACATATGGTCCTTATGAGTAGGAAACACAGTTCTTTTTTTCAGGCCATGCTCATCGTTCTTGCTGTATTTTAGACAATGGAAAGAAGAGTTTGCTTCTTGCGTAAAAACAGATTGTGTTTCAGGGATGAGAACTCTGCTCTGAATTTCCCTTCAGAAATGGAGTTAAACCCCATGATCTGTGTCTTCCTACAAGCCAGAGTTCATTTCTGGTAAACCAAGTGAATTTTCAGCTCAAATGATTCTACACATTTCTAGAACCCAACACTATTATCACTATTAACTAAAGAGCATTTATGTAAGAGGAGCTGTGGTTTGTTTCAGTTTCATAAGCAGAGTTGAACTACATATCAACCATATGAGTAGGAAACACAGTTCTTTTATTCTGGGAAGGCTCATGATTCTTGATGTATTGGAGACGCCTGAAAGAAGAGCTTGCTTCTTGCATTTAAACAGAATGTGTTTCATGGATGAGAACTCTGGTCTGAATTTCCCTTCAGAAACGGAGTTACACTCCAGGATCCGTGTCTTCCTACAAGCAAGAGTACATTTCTGGTAAACCCAGTGAATTTTGGGCTCAAATGATTTTACACAGTGCATGAACCCAATGCGATTCTCACTATGAACTAAAGAGCATATATAAGAGGAGCTGTGGTTAGTATCAGTTTCTTATGCAGAGTTGAACTACATATGGTCTGTATGAGTAGGAAACACAGTTTTTTTTTTTTTTTTTTTATGGGCATGCTCATGGTTCTTGCTGTATTTCGGACACCAGAAAGAAGAGCTTGCTTCTTGCGTTAAAACAGATTGTGTTTCAGGGATGAGAACTCTGGTCTGAATTTCCCTTCAGAAACGGAGTTCAACCCCAGGATCTGTGTCTTCCTACAAGCAGGAGTTCATTTCTGTTAAACAAATTGAATTTTGGGCTCAAAAGATTTTTCGCAGTTCACCAACTCAAACCGATTCCTACTATTAACTAAAGAGCATTTACGTAAGAAGAGCTGTGGTTTGTATCAGTTTCATAGGCAGAGTTGAATTACATATGGTCCTTATGAGTAGGAAACACAGTTCTTACTTTCAGGGCATGCTCATGGTTCTTGCTGTATTGGAGACGCTGGAAAGAAGAGCTTGCTTCTTGCATTAAAACAGGGTGTGTTTCATGGATGAGAACTCTGGTCTGAATTTCCCTTAAGTAACTGAGTTAAACCCCATGATCTGTGTCTTCCTACAAGCCAGAGTTCATTTCTGGTAAACCAAGTGAATTATCAGCTCAAATATTTCTACACAGTTCTAGAACCCAACACTATTATCACTATTAACTAAAGTGCATTTATGTAAGAGGAGCTGTGGTTTGTTTCAGTTTCATAAGCAGAGTTGAACTACATATCAACCATATGAGTAGGAAATACAGTTCTTTTATTCTGGGAATGCTCATGATTCTTGATGTATTGGAGACGCCTGAAAGAAGAGCTTGCTTCTTGCATTTAAACAGAATGTGTTTCATGGATGAGAACTCTGGTCTGAATTTCCCTTCAGAAACGGAGTTACACCCGAGGATCCGTGTCTTCCTACAAGCAAGAGTACATTTCTGGTAACCCAGTGAATTTTGGGCTCAAATGATTTTACACAGTTCAGGAACCCAATGCGATTCTCACTATGAACTAAAGAGCATTTATATTAGAGGAGCTGTGGTTTGTATCAGTTTCTTATGCAGAGTTGAACTATATATGGTCTGTATGAGTAGGAAACACATTTTTTTTTTTTTTTTACGGGCATGCTCATGGTTCTTGCTGTATTTCAGACACCAGAAAGAAGAGCTTGCTTCTTGCATTAAAACAGATTGTGTTTCAGGGATGAGAACTCTGGTCTGAATTTCCCTTCAGAAACGGAGTTAATCCCCAGGATCTGTGTCTTCCTACAAGCAAGAGTTCATTTCTGTTAAACCAATTGAATTTTGGGCTCAAATGATTTTTCGCATTTCACCAACCCAAACCGATTCCTACTATTAACTAAATCTCATTTATGTAAGAAGAGCTGTGGTTTGTATCAGTTTCATAGGCATAGTTGAATTACATATGGTCCTTATGAGTAGGAAACACAGTTCTTTTTTTCAGGGCATGCTCATGGTTCTTGCTGTATTTTAGAATCTAGAAAGAAGAGCTTGCTTCTTGCATTAAAACAGGGTGTGTTTCAGGCATGAGAACTCTGGTCTGAATTTCCCTTCAGAAACGGAGTTAAACCCCATGGTGTGTGTCTTCCTACAAGCAAGAGTTCATTTCTGGAAAACACAGTGAATTTTGGGCTCATATGATTTTACACAGTCCATGAACCCACGCGATTCTCTCTATCAACTAAAAAGCATTTATGTAAGAGGAAGTGTGGTTTGATTCAGTTTCCTAAGCAGAGTTGAATTACATATGGTCCGTATGTATAGCAAACACAGTTCTTTTTTTCAGGGCATGCTCATGGTTCTGGCTGTATTGGAGACGGTGGAAAGAAGAGCTTGCTTCTTGCATTAAAACAGGGTGTGTTTCAGGCATGATAACTCTGGTCTGAATTTCCCTTCAGAAACGGAGTTAAACCCCATGGTCTGTGTCTTCCTATAAGCAAGAGTTCATTTCTGGTAAACCAAGTGAATTTTCAGCTCAAATGATTTTACACAGTTCTAGAACCCAACACTATTATCACTATTAACTAAATAGCATTTATGTAAGAGGAGCTGTGGTCTATATCAATTTCATTAGCAGAGTTGAACTACATATCGTCCGTATGAGTAGGAAACACAGTTCTTACTTTCAGGGCATGCTAATGGTTCTTGCTGTATTGGAGACGCTGGAAAGAAGAGATTGCTTCTTGCATTAAAACAGGGTGTGTTTCATGGATGAGAACTCTGGTCTGAATTTCCCTTCAGAAACGGAGTTGCACTCCAGGATCTGTGTCTTCCTACAAGCAAGAGTTCATTTCTGGAAAACCCAGTGAATGTTGGGCTCATATGATTTTACCCAGTCCATGAACCCAACGCGATTCTCTCTATTGACTAAAAAGGATTTATCTAATAGGAGGTGTGGTCTGTATCAGTTTCATAAGCAGAGTTGAACTACATATGGTCCTTATAGTAGGAAACACAGTTCTTTTTTTCAGGGCATGCTCATGGTTCTTGCTGTATTGGAGACGCTGGAAAGAAGAGCTTGCTTCTTGCATTAAAACAGGGTGTGTTTCATGGATGAGAATCTGGTCTGAATTTCCCTTCAGAAACGGAGTTAAACCCCAGGATCTGTGTCTTCCTACATGCAAGAGTTCATTTCTGGTTAACCAATGAATTTTGGGCTCAAATGATTTTACACAGTTCAAAAACCAAATGCGATTCTCACTATCAACTAAAGAGCATTTATATAAGAGGACCTGTGGTTTGTATCAGTTTCTTAAGCAGAGTTGAACTACATATGGTCCGTATGACTAGGAAACACAGTTCTTTTTTTCAGGGCATGCTCATGGTTCTTGCTGTATTGGAGACGCTGCAAAGAAGGGCTTGCTTCTTGCATTTAAACAGAATGTGTTTCATGGATGAGAACTCTGGTCTGAATTTCCCTTTAGAAACGGAGTTACACCCCAGGATCTGTGTCTTCCTACAAGCAAGAGTTCATTTCTGGTAAACCCAGTGAATTTTGGACTCAAATGATTTTACACAGTTCATGAACCCAATGAGATTCTCACTAAGAACTAAAGAGCATTTATTTAAGAGGAGCTGTGGTTTTATCAGTTTCTTAACCAGAGTTGAACTACATATGGTCTGTATGAGTAGGAAACACAGTTCTTTTTTTCAGAGCATGCTCATGATTCTTGCTGTATTTCAGACACCAGAAAGAAGAGCTTGCTTCTTGCGTTAAAACAGATTGTGTTTCAGGGATGAGTACTCTGGTCTGAATTTCCCTTCAGAAATGGAGTTAAACCCCAGGATCTGGGTCTTCCTACAAGCAAGAGTTCATTTCTGTTAAACCAATTGAATTTTGGGCTCAAATGATTTTTCGCAGATCATCAACCCAAACCAATTCTTATTATTAACTAAAGAGCATTTATGTAAGAGGAGCTGTGGTTTGTATCAGTATCATAGGCAGAGTTGAATTACATATGGTCCTTATGAGTAGGAAACACAATTCATACTTTCTGGGCATGCTCATGGATCTTGCTGTATTGGAGACGCAGGAAAGTAGAGCTTGCTTCTTGCATTAAAACAGGGTGTGTTTCAGGCATGAGAACTCTGGTCTGAATTTCCCTTCAGAAACGGAGTTAAACCCCATGGTGTGTGTCTTCCTACAAGCAAGAGTTCATTTCTGGTAAACCAATTGAATTTTCTGCTCAAATGATTTTACACAGTTCTAGAACCCAACACTATTTTCACTATTAACTAAAGAGCATTTATGGAAGAGAAGCTGTGGTCTGTATCAATTTCATAAGCAGAGTTGAACTACATATCAACCATATGAGTAGGAAACACAGTTCTTTTATTCTGGGAAGGCTCATGATTCTTGATGTATTGGAGACGCCTGAAAGAAGAGCTTGCTTCTTGCATTTAAACAGAATGTGTTTCATGGATGAGAACTCTGGTCTGAATTTCCCTTCAGAAACGGAGTTACACTCCAGGATCCGTGTCTTCCTACAAGCAAGAGTACATTTCTGGTAAACCCAGTGAATTTTGGGCTCAAATGATTTTACACAGTGCATGAACCCAATGCGATTCTCACTATGAACTAAAGAGCATATATAAGAGGAGCTGTGGTTTGTATCAGTTTCTTATGCAGAGTTGAACTACATATGGTCTGTATGAGTAGGAAACACAGTTTTTTTTTTTTTTTTTTATGGGCATGCTCATGGTTCTTGCTGTATTTCGGACACCAGAAAGAAGAGCTTGCTTCTTGCGTTAAAACAGATTGTGTTTCAGGGATGAGAACTCTGGTCTGAATTTCCCTTCAGAAAAGGAGTTAAACCCCAGGATATGTGTCTTCCTACAAGCAAGAGTTCATTTCTGTTAAACCAATTGAATTTTGGGCTCAAAAGATTTTTCGCAGTTCACCAACTCAAACCGATTCCTACTATTAACTAAAGAGCATTTACGTAAGAAGAGCTGTGGTTTGTATCAGTTTCATAGGCAGAGTTGAATTACATATGGTCCTTATGAGTAGGAAACACAGTTCTTACTTTCAGGGCATGCTCATGGTTCTTGCTGTATTGGAGACGCTGGAAAGAAGAGCTTGCTTCTTGCATTAAAACAGGGTGTGTTTCATGGATGAGAACTCTGGTCTGAATTTCCCTTCAGAAACGGAGTTACACTCCAGGATCCGTGTCTTCCTACATGCAAGAGTACATTTCTGGTAAACCCAGTGAATTTTGGTCTCAAATGATTTTACACAGTTCATGAAACCAATGCGATTCTCACTATGAACTAAAGATCATTTATATAAGAGGAGCTGTGGTTTGTATCAGTTTCTTAAGCAGAGTTGAACTACATATGGTCTGTATGAGTAGGAAACACAGTTCTTTTTTTCGGGGCAGGCTCATGGTTCTTGCTGTATTGGAGACACTGGAAAGAAGAGCTTGCTTCTTGCGTTAAAACAGATTGTATTTCAGGGATGAGAACTCTAGTCTGAATTTCCCTTCAGAAACGGAGTTAAACCCCAGGATCTGTGTCTTCCTACAAGCAAGAGTTCATTTATGTTAAAGCAATTGAATTTTGGGCTCAAATGATTTTTCGCAGCTCACCAACCCAAACCGATACCCACTATTAACTAAAGAGCTTTTATCTAAGAGGAGCTGTCGTTTGTATCAGATGCATAAGGAGAGTTGAATTCCATATGTTCCTTATGAGTAGAAAACACAGTTCTTTTTTTCGGGGCAGGCTCATGGTTCTTGCTGTATTGGAGACGCTGGAAAGAAGAGCTTGCTTCTTGCATTAAAACAGGGTGTGTTTCATGGATGAGAACTCTGGTCTGAATTTCCATTCAGAAACGGAGTTAAACCCCATGATCTTTGTCTTCCTACAAGCCAGAATTCATTTCTGGTAATCCAAGTGAATTATCAGATCAAATGATTCTACACAGTTCTAGAACCCAACACTATTATCACTATTAACTAAAGAGCATTTATATAAGAGGAGCTGTGGTTTGTTTCAGTTTCATAAGCAGAGTTGAACTACATATCAACCAAATGTGTAGGAAACACAGTTCTTTTATTCTGGGAATGCTCATGATTCTTGATGTATTGGAGACGCCTGAAAGAAGAGCTTGCTTCTTGCATTTAAACAGAATGTGTTTCATGGATGAGAACTCTGGTCTGAATTTCCCTTCAGAAACGGAGTTACACCCGAGGATCCGTGTCTTCCTACAAGCAAGAGTACATGTCTGGTGAACCCAGTGAATTTTGGGCTCAAATGATTTTACACAGTTCATGAACCCAATGCGATTCTCACTATGAACTATAGAGCATTTATAGAAGAGGAGCTGTGGTTTGTATCAGTTTCTTAAGCAGAGTTGAACTACATATGGTCTGTATGAGTAGGAAACACAGTTTTTTGTTTTTTTTTTACGGGCATGCTCATGGTTCTTGCTGTATTTCAGAAACCGGAAAGAAGAGCTTGCTTCTTGCGTTAAAACAGATTGTGTTTCAGGGATGAGAACTCTGGTCTGAATTTCCCTTCAGAAACGGAGTTCAACCCCAGGATCTGTGTCTTCCTACAAGCAGGAGTTCATTTCTGTTAAACAAATTGAATTTTGGGCTCAAATGATTTTTCGCAGTTCACCAACCCAAACCGATTCCTACTATTAACTAAAGAGCATTTATGTAAGAGGAACTGTGGTTTGTATCAGTTTCATAGGCAGAGTTGAACTACATATGGTCCGTATGAATAGGAAACACAGTTCTTTTTTTCAGGGCATGCTCATGGTTCTTGCTGTATTGGAGACGCTGGAGAGAAGAGATTGCTTCTTGCATTAAAACAGGGTGTGTTTCATGGATGAGAACTCTGGTCTGAATTTCCCTTCAGAAACGGAGTTAAACCCCATGGTCTGTGTCTTCCTACAAGCAAGAGTTCATTTCTGGTAAACAAAGTGAATTTTCAGCTCAAATGATTTTACACAGTTCTAGAACCCAACACTATTATCACTATTAACTAAAGAACATTTATGTAAGAGGAGCTGTGGTTTGTTTCAGTTTCTTAAGCAGAGTTGAACTACATATGGTCTGTATGAATAGGAAACACAGGTTTTTTTTTTTTTTTACGAGCATGCTCATGGTTCTTGCTGTATTTCAGACACCAGAAAGAAGAGCTTGCTTCTTGCGTTAAAACAGATTGTGTTTCAGGGTGTGAGAACTCTGGTCTGAATTTCCCTTCAGAAACGGAGTTAAACCCCAGGATCTGGGTCTTCCTACAAGCAAGAGTTCATTTCTGTTAAACCAATTGAATTTTGGGCTCAAATGATTTTTCGCAGTTCATCAACCCAAACCAATTCTTATTATTAACTAAAGAGCATTTATGTAAGAGGAGCTGTGGTTTGTATCAGTATCATAGGCAGAGTTGAATTACATATGGTCCTTATGAGTAGGAAACACAATTCATACTTTCTGGGCATGCTCATGGATCTTGCTGTATTGGAGACGCAGGAAAGTAGAGCTTGCTTCTTGCATTAAAACAGGGTGTGTTTCAGGCATGAGAACTCTGGTCTGAATTTCCCTTCAGAAACGGAGTTAAACCCCATGGTGTGTATCTTCCTACAAGCAAGAGTTCATTTCTGGTAAACCAATTGAATTTTCTGCTCAAATGATTTTACACAGTTCTAGAACCCAACACTATTTTCACTATTAACTAAAGAGCATTTATGGAAGAGAAGCTGTGGTCTGTATAAATTTCATAAGCA
This sequence comes from Onychomys arenicola, assembly GCA_949786405.1. NCBI lineage: Eukaryota > Metazoa > Chordata > Mammalia > Rodentia > Cricetidae > Onychomys > Onychomys arenicola. Next base: position 3,400,797 of record CATKUM010000028.1, read on the forward strand.
GAGTTGAATTACATATGGTCCTTAAGAGTAGAAAAAACAGTTCTTTTTTTCTTTGCAGGCTCATGATTCTTGCTGTATTGGAGACGCTGGAAAGAAGAGCTTGCTTCTTGCGTTAAATCAAAGTGTGTTTCATGGATGAAAACACTGGTCTGAATTTCCCTTCAGAAACGGAGTTAAACCCCAGGATCTGTATTTTCCTATGAGCAAGAGTTCATTTCTGTTAACCCAAGTTAATTTTGGGCTCAAATGATTTTACACAGTTCATGAACCCAACGCGATTCTCACTATTAACTAAAGAGCATTTATGTAAGAGGAGCTGTGGTTTGATTCAGTTTCATAAGCAGAGTTGAATTAGATATGGTCTTTTGAGTAGGAAACATAGTTCTTTTTTACTGGGCATGCTCATGAGTCTTTCTCTTCAAAAGAGCTGGAAAGAAGAGCTTGCTTCTTGCGATAAATCAGAGTGTATTTCATGGATGAGAACTCTGGTCTGAATTTCCATTGAGAAACGGAGTTAAACCCCATGATCTCTGTCTTCCTACAAGCCAGAGTTCATTTCTGGTAAACCCAGTGAATTTTGGGCTCAAATGATTTTTCCCAGTTCACCAACCCAAACCGATTCCTACTATTAACTAAAGAGCATTTATGTAAGAGGAGCTGTGGTTTGTATGAGTTTCATAGGCAGAGTTGAACTACATATGGTCTGTATGAGTAGGAAACACAGTTCTTTTTTTCAGGGCATACTCATGGTTCTTGCTGTATTTCAGATACCGGAAAGAAGAGCTTGCTTCTTGCGTTAAAACAGATTGTGTTTCAGGGATGAGAACTCTGGTCTGAATTTCCCTTCAGAAACGGAGTTAAACCCCAGGATCTGTGTCTTCCTACAAGCAAGAGTTCATTTCTGTTAAACCAATTGAATTTTGGGCTCAAATGATATTTTGCAGTTCACCAACCCAAACCGATTCCTACTATTAACTAAAGAGCATTTATGTAAGAGGAGCTGTGGTTTGTATCAGTGTCATAGGCAGAGTTGAACTACATATGGTCCGTATGAATAGGAAACACAGTTCTTTTTTTCAGGGCATGCTCATGGTTCTTGCTGTATTGGAGATGGTGGAAAGAAGAGATTGCTTCTTGCATTAAAACAGGGTGTGTTTCAGGCATGAGACTCTGGTCTGAATTTCCCTTCAGAAACGGAGTTAAACCCCATGGTCTGTGTCTTCCTAAAAGCAAGAGGTCATTTCTGGTAAACCAAGTGAATTTTCAGCTCAAATGATTTTACACAGTTCTAGAACCCAACACTATTATCACTATTAACTAAAGAGCATTTATGTAAGAGGAACTGTGGTTTGTTTCAGTTTCATAAGCAGAGTTGAATTAGATATGGTCTTTTGAGTGGGAAACATAGTTCTTTTTTACTGGGCATGCTCATGATTCTTTCTCTTCAAAAGAGCTGGAAAGAAGAGCTTCCTTCTTGCGTTAAATCAGAGTGTGTTTCATGGATGAGAACTCTGGTCTGAATTTCCCTTCAGAAACGGAGTTAAACCCCATGATCTGTGTCTTCCTACAAGCAAGAGTTCATTTCTGGTAACCCAAGTGAATTTTCAGCTCAAATGATTTTACACAGTTCTAGAACACAACACTATTATCACTATTAACTAAAGAGCATTTATGTAGGAGGAGCTGTGGTTTGTTTCAGTTTCATAAGCAGAGTTGAACTACATATCAACCATATGAGTAGGAAACACAGTTCTTTTATTCTGGGAAGGCTCATGATTCTTGATGTATTGGAGACGCCTGAAAGAAGAGCTTGCTTCTTGCATTTAAACAGAATGTGTTTCATGGATGAGAACTCTGGTCTGAATTTCCCTTCAGAAACGGAGTTACACTCCAGGATCCGTGTCTTCCTACAAGCAAGAGTACATTTCTGGTAAACCCAGTGAATTTTGGTCTCAAATGATTTTACACAGTGCATGAACCCAATGCGATTCTCACTATGAACTAAAGAGCATATATAAGAGGAGCTGTGGTTTGTATCAGTTTCTTATGCAGAGTTGAACTACATATGGTCTGTATGAGTAGGAAACACAGTTTTTTTTTTTTTTTTTTATGGGCATGCTCATGGTTCTTGCTGTATTTCGGACACCAGAAAGAAGAGCTTGCTTCTTGCGTTAAAACAGATTGTGTTTCAGGGATGAGAACTCTGGTCTGAATTTCCCTTCAGAAAAGGAGTTAAACCCCAGGATCTGTGTCTTCCTACAAGCAAGAGTTCATTTCTGTTAAACCAATTGAATTTTGGGCTCAAAAGATTTTTCGCAGTTCACCAACTCAAACCGATTCCTACTATTAACTAAAGAGCATTTACGTAAGAAGAGCTGTGGTTTGTATCAGTTTCATAGGCAGAGTTGAATTACATATGGTCCTTATGAGTAGGAAACACAGTTCTTACTTTCAGGGCATGCTCATGGTTCTTGCTGTATTGGAGACGCTGGAAAGAAGAGCTTGCTTCTTGCATTAAAACAGGGTGTGTTTCATGGATGAGAACTCTGGTCTGAATTTCCCTTCAGAAACGGAGTTACACTCCAGGATCCGTGTCTTCCTACATGCAAGAGTACATTTCTGGTAAACCCAGTGAATTTTGGTCTCAAATGATTTTACACAGTTCATGAAACCAATGCGATTCTCACTATGAACTAAAGATCATTTATATAAGAGGAGCTGTGGTTTGTATCAGTTTCTTAAGCAGAGTTGAACTACATATGGTCTGTATGAGTAGGAAACACAGTTCTTTTTTTCGGGGCAGGCTCATGGTTCTTGCTGTATTGGAGACACTGGAAAGAAGAGCTTGCTTCTTGCGTTAAAACAGATTGTATTTCAGGGATGAGAACTCTAGTCTGAATTTCCCTTCAGAAACGTAGTTAAACCTCAGGATCTGTGTCTTCCTACAAGCAAGAGTTCATTTATGTTAAAGCAATTGAATTTTGGGCTCAAATGATTTTTCGCAGCTCACCAACCCAAACCGATACCCACTATTAACTAAAGAGCATTTATGTAAGAGGAGCTGTCGTTTGTATCAGATGCATAAGGAGAGTTGAATTCCATATGTTCCTTATGAGTAGAAAACACAGTTCTTTTTTTCGGGGCAGGCTCATGGTTCTTGCTGTATTGGAGACGCTGGAAAGAAGAGCTTGCTTCTTGCATTAAAACAGGGTGTGTTTCATGGATGAGAACTCTGGTCTGAATTTCCATTCAGAAACGGAGTTAAACCCCATGATCTTTGTCTTCCTACAAGCCAGAATTCATTTCTGGTAATCCAAGTGAATTATCAGATCAAATGATTCTACACAGTTCTAGAACCCAACACTATTATCACTATTAACTAAAGAGCATTTATATAAGAGGAGCTGTGGTTTGTTTCAGTTTCATAAGCAGAGTTGAACTACATATCAACCAAATGTGTAGGAAACACAGTTCTTTTATTCTGGGAATGCTCATGATTCTTGATGTATTGGAGACGCCTGAAAGAAGAGCTTGCTTCTTGCATTTAAACAGAATGTGTTTCATGGATGAGAACTCTGGTCTGAATTTCCCTTCAGAAACGGAGTTACACCCGAGGATCCGTGTCTTCCTACAAGCAAGAGTACATGTCTGGTGAACCCAGTGAATTTTGGGCTCAAATGATTTTACACAGTTCATGAACCCAATGCGATTCTCACTATGAACTATAGAGCATTTATAGAAGAGGAGCTGTGGTTTGTATCAGTTTCTTAAGCAGAGTTGAACTACATATGGTCTGTATGAGTAGGAAACACAGTTTTTTGTTTTTTTTTTACGGGCATGCTCATGGTTCTTGCTGTATTTCAGAAACCGGAAAGAAGAGCTTGCTTCTTGCGTTAAAACAGATTGTGTTTCAGGGATGAGAACTCTGGTCTGAATTTCCCTTCAGAAACGGAGTTCAACCCCAGGATCTGTGTCTTCCTACAAGCAGGAGTTCATTTCTGTTAAACAAATTGAATTTTGGGCTCAAATGATTTTTCGCAGTTCACCAACCCAAACCGATTCCTACTATTAACTAAAGAGCATTTATGTAAGAGGAACTGTGGTTTGTATCAGTTTCATAGGCAGAGTTGAACTACATATGGTCCGTATGGATAGGAAACACAGTTCTTTTTTTCAGGGCATGCTCATGGTTCTTGCTGTATTGGAGACGCTGGAGAGAAGAGATTGCTTCTTGCATTAAAACAGGGTGTGTTTCATGGATGAGAACTCTGGTCTGAATTTCCCTTCAGAAACGGAGTTAAACCCCATGGTCTGTGTCTTCCTACAAGCAAGAGTTCATTTCTGGTAAACAAAGTGAATTTTCAGCTCAAATGATTTTACACAGTTCTAGAACCCAACACTATTATCACTATTAACTAAAGAACATTTATGTAAGAGGAGCTGTGGTTTGTTTCAGTTTCTTAAGCAGAGTTGAACTACATATGGTCTGTATGAATAGGAAACACAGGTTTTTTTTTTTTTTTACGGGCATGCTCATGGTTCTTGCTGTATTTCAGACACCAGAAAGAAGAGCTTGCTTCTTGCGTTAAAACAGATTGTGTTTCAGGGTGTGAGAACTCTGGTCTGAATTTCCCTTCAGAAACGGAGTTAAACCCCAGGATCTGTGTCTTCCTACAAGCAAGAGTTCATTTCTGTTAAACCAATTGAATTTTGGGCTCAAATGATTTTTCGCAGTTCACCAACCCAAACCGATTCCTACTATTAACTAAAGAGCATTTATGTAAGAGGAGCTGTGGTTTGTATCAGTTTCATAGGCAGAGTTGAATTACATATGGTCCTTATGAGTAGGAAACACAGCTCTTACTTTCAGGGCATGCTCATGGTTCTTGCTGTATTGGAGACGCTGGAAAGATAAGCTTGCTTCTTGCATTAAAACAGGGTGTGTTTCATGGATGAGAATCTGGTCTGAATTTCCCTTCAGAAACGGAGTTACACCACAGGATCTGTGTCTTCCTAGAAGCAAGAGTTCATTTCTGGTAAAACAATGAATTTTGGGCTCAAATGATTTTACACAGTTCAAAAACCCAATGCGATTCTCACTATCAACTAAATAGCATTTATATAAGAAGAGCTGTGGTTTGTATCAGTTTCTTAAGCAGAGTTGAACTACATATGGTCCGTATGAGTAGGAAACACAGTTCTTTTTTTCAGGGCATGCTCAAGGTTCTTGCTGTATTTTAGAATCTGGAAGAAGAGCTTGCTTTTTGCGTTAAAACAGATTGTGTTTCAGGGATGAGAATTCTGGTCTGAATTTCCCTTCAGAAACTGTGTTACACGCCAGGATCTCTGTCTTCCTACAAGCAAGAGTTCATTTCTGGAAAACCCAGTGAATTTAGGGCTCAAATGATTTTACACAGTTCATGAACCCAACGCGATTCTCACTACTAACTAAAGAGCAATTATGTACGAGGAGGTGTGGTTTGTTTCAGTTTCATAAGCAGATTGAATTACATATGGTCCTTATGAGTTAAAACACAGTTCTTTTTTTCAGGGCATGCTCATGGTTCTTGCTGTATTGGAGACGCTGCAAAGAAGGGCTTGCTTCTTGCATTTAAACAGAATGTGTTTCATGGATGAGAACTCTGGTCTGAATTTCCCTTTAGAAACGGAGTTACACCCCAGGATCTGTGTCTTCCTACAAGCAAGAGTTCATTTCTGGTAAACCCAGTGAATTTTGGACTCAAATGATTTTACACAGTTCATGAACCCAATGAGATTCTCAATAAGAACTAAAGAGCATTTATTTAAGAGGAGCTGTGGTTTTATCAGTTTCTTAACCAGAGTTGAACTACATATGGTCTGTATGAGTAGGAAATACAGTTCTTTTTTTCAGAGCATGCTCATGATTCTTGCTGTATTTCAGACACCAGAAAGAAGAGCTTGCTTCTTGCGTTAAAACAGATTGTGTTTCAGGGATGAGTACTCTGGTCTGAATTTCCCTTCAGAAATGGAGTTAAACCCCAGGATCTGGGTCTTCCTACAAGCAAGAGTTCATTTCTGTTAAACCAATTGAATTTTGGGCTCAAATGATTTTTCGCAGATCATCAACCCAAACCGATTCTTATTATTAACTAAAGAGCATTTATGTAAGAGGAGCTGTGGTTTGTATCAGTATCATAGGCAGAGTTGAATTACATATGGTCCTTATGAGTAGGAAACACAATTCATACTTTCAGGGCATGCTCATGGATCTTGCTCTATTGGAGATGCTGGAAAGTAGAGCTTGCTTATTGCATTAAAACAGGGTGTGTTTCATGGATGAGAATCTGGTCTGAATTTCCCTTTGGAAACGGAGTTACACCACAGGATCTGTGTCTTGTTACAAGCAAGAGTTCATTTCTGGTAAACCAATGAATTTTGGGCTCAAATGATTTTACACAGTTCAAAAACCCAGTGCGATTCTCACTATCAACTAAAGAGCATTTATATAACAGGAGCTGTGGTTTGTATCAGTTTCTTAATCAGAGTTGAACTACATATGGTCCGTATGAGTAGGAAACACAGTTCTTTTTTTCAGGGCATGCTCATGGTTCTTGCTGTATTTTAGAATCTAGAAAGAAGAGCTTGCTTCTTGCATTAAAACAGGGTGTGTTTCAGGCATGAGAACTCTGGTCTGAATTTCCCTTCAGAAACGGAGTTAAACCCCATGGTGTGTGTCTTCCTACAAGCAAGAGTTCATTTCTGGTAAACCAATTGAATTTTCTGCTCAAATGATTTTACACAGTTCTAGAACCCAACACTATTTTCACTATTAACTAAAGAGCATTTATGGAAGAGAAGCTGTGGTCTGTATCAATTTCATAAGCAGAGTTGAATTACATATGGTCCTTAAGAGTAGAAAAAACAGTTCTTTTTTTCTTTGCAGGCTCATGATTCTTGCTGTATTGGAGACGCTGGAAAGAAGAGCTTGCTTCTTGCGTTAAATCAAAGTGTGTTTCATGGATGAAAACACTGGTCTGAATTTCCCTTCAGAAACGGAGTTAAACCCCAGGATCTGTATTTTCCTACGAGCAAGAGTTCATTTCTGTTAACCCAAGTTAATTTTGGGCTCAAATGATTTTACACAGTTCATGAACCCAACGCGATTCTCACTATTAACTAAAGAGCATTTATGTAAGAGGAGCTGTGGTTTGATTCAGTTTCATAAGCAGAGTTGAATTAGATATGGTCTTTTGAGTAGGAAACATAGTTCTTTTTTACTGGGCATGCTCATGAGTCTTTCTCTTCAAAAGAGCTGGAAAGAAGAGCTTGCTTCTTGCGATAAATCAGAGTGTATTTCATGGATGAGAACTCTGGTCTGAATTTCCCTTGAGAAACGGAGTTAAACCCCATGATCTCTGTCTTCCTACAAGCCAGAGTTCATTTCTGGTAAACCCAGTGAATTTTGGGCTCAAATGATTTTTCCCAGTTCACCAACCCAAACCGATTCCTACTATTAACTAAAGAGCATTTATGTAAGAGGAGCTGTGGTTTGTATGAGTTTCATAGGCAGAGTTGAACTACATATGGTCTGTATGAGTAGGAAACACAGTTCTTTTTTTCAGGGCATACTCATGGTTCTTGCTGTATTTCAGATACCGGAAAGAAGAGCTTGCTTCTTGCGTTAAAACAGATTGTGTTTCAGGGATGAGAACTCTGGTCTGAATTTCCCTTCAGAAACGGAGTTAAACCCCAGGATCTGTGTCTTCCTACAAGCAAGAGTTCATTTCTGTTAATCCAATTGAATTTTGGGCTCAAATGATATTTCGCAGTTCACCAACCCAAACCGATTCCTACTATTAACTAAAGAGCATTTATGTAAGAGGAGCTGTGGTTTGTATCAGTGTCATAGGCAGAGTTGAACTACATATGGTCCGTATGAATAGGAAACACAGTTCTTTTTTTCAGGGCATGCTCATGGTTCTTGCTGTATTGGAGATGGTGGAAAGAAGAGATTGCTTCTTGCATTAAAACAGGGTGTGTTTCAGGCATGGGAACTCTGGTCTGAATTTCCCTTCAGAAACGGAGTTAAACCCCATGGTCTGTGTCTTCCTAAAAGCAAGAGGTCATTTCTGGTAAACCAAGTGAATTTTCAGCTCAAATGATTTTACACAGTTCTAGAACCCAACACTATTATCACTATTAACTAAAGAGCATTTATGTAAGAGGAACTGTGGTTTGTTTCAGTTTCATAAGCAGAGTTGAATTAGATATGGTCTTTTGAGTGGGAAACCTAGTTCTTTTTTACTGGGCATGCTCATGATTCTTTCTCTTCAAAAGAGCTGGAAAGAAGAGCTTCCTTCTTACGTTAAATCAGAGTGTGTTTCATGGATGAGAACTCTGGTCTGAATTTCCCTTCAGAAATGGAGTTAAACCCCATGATCTGTGTCTTCCTACAAGCAAGAGTTCATTTCTGGTAACCCAAGTGAATTTTCAGCTCAAATGATTTTACACAGTTCTAGAACACAACACTATTATCACTATTAACTAAAGCGCATTTATGTAGGAGGAGCTGTGGTTTGTTTCAGTTTCATAAGCAGAGTTGAATTAGATATGGTCTTTTGAGTAGGAAACATAGTTCTTTTTTACTGGGCATGCTCATGATTCTTTCTCTTCAAAAGAGTTGGAAAGAAGAGCATCCTTCTTGCGTTAAATCAGAGTGTGTTTCTTGGATGAGAACTCTGGTCTGAATTTCCCTTAAGAAATGGAGTTAAACCCCATGATCTGTGTCTTCCTACAAGCAAGAGTTCATTTCTTGTAAACCAAGTGAATTTTCAGCTCAAATGACTTTACACAGTTCTAGAACCCAACACTATAATCACTATAAACTAAAGTGCATTTATGTAAGAGGAGCAGTGGTCTGTATCAATTTCATTAGCAGAGTTGAACTACATATGGTCCGTATGAGTAAAAAACACAGTTCTTTTATTCTGGGAATGCTCATGATTCTTGCTGTATTGGAGACGCTGGAAAGAAGAGCTTGCTTCTTGCATTTAAACAGAATGTGTTTAATGGATGAGAACTCTGGTCTGAATTTCCCTTCATAAACGGAGTTACACCCCAGGATCTGTGTCTTCCTACAAGCAAGAGTTCATTTCTGGAAAACCCAGTGAATTTTGGGCTCAAATGATTTTACACAGTTCATGAACCCAACGCGATTCTCACTATTAACTAAACAGCATTTATGTAAGAGGAGTTGTGGTTTGTTTCAGTTTCATAAGCAGAGTTGAATTACATATGGTCCTTATGAGTAGGAAACACAGTTCTTTTTTTCAGGCCATGCTCATCGTTCTTGCTGTATTTTAGACAATGGAAAGAAGAGTTTGCTTCTTGCGTAAAAACAGATTGTGTTTCAGGGATGAGAACTCTGCTCTGAATTTCCCTTCAGAAATGGAGTTAAACCCCATGATCTGTGTCTTCCTACAAGCCAGAGTTCATTTCTGGTAAACCAAGTGAATTTTCAGCTCAAATGATTCTACACATTTCTAGAACCCAACACTATTATCACTATTAACTAAAGAGCATTTATGTAAGAGGAGCTGTGGTTTGTTTCAGTTTCATAAGCAGAGTTGAACTACATATCAACCATATGAGTAGGAAACACAGTTCTTTTATTCTGGGAAGGCTCATGATTCTTGATGTATTGGAGACGCCTGAAAGAAGAGCTTGCTTCTTGCATTTAAACAGAATGTGTTTCATGGATGAGAACTCTGGTCTGAATTTCCCTTCAGAAACGGAGTTACACTCCAGGATCCGTGTCTTCCTACAAGCAAGAGTACATTTCTGGTAAACCCAGTGAATTTTGGGCTCAAATGATTTTACACAGTGCATGAACCCAATGCGATTCTCACTATGAACTAAAGAGCATATATAAGAGGAGCTGTGGTTTGTATCAGTTTCTTATGCAGAGTTGAACTACATATGGTCTGTATGAGTAGGAAACACAGTTTTTTTTTTTTTTTTTATGGGCATGCTCATGGTTCTTGCTGTATTTCGGACACCAGAAAGAAGAGCTTGCTTCTTGCGTTAAAACAGATTGTGTTTCAGGGATGAGAACTCTGGTCTGAATTTCCCTTCAGAAACGGAGTTCAACCCCAGGATCTGTGTCTTCCTACAAGCAGGAGTTCATTTCTGTTAAACAAATTGAATTTTGGGCTCAAAAGATTTTTCGCAGTTCACCAACTCAAACCGATTCCTACTATTAACTAAAGAGCATTTACGTAAGAAGAGCTGTGGTTTGTATCAGTTTCATAGGCAGAGTTGAATTACATATGGTCCTTATGAGTAGGAAACACAGTTCTTACTTTCAGGGCATGCTCATGGTTCTTGCTGTATTGGAGACGCTGGAAAGAAGAGCTTGCTTCTTGCATTAAAACAGGGTGTGTTTCATGGATGAGAACTCTGGTCTGAATTTCCCTTAAGAAACTGAGTTAAACCCCATGATCTGTGTCTTCCTACAAGCCAGAGTTCATTTCTGGTAAACCAAGTGAATTATCAGCTCAAATGATTCTACACAGTTCTAGAACCCAACACTATTATCACTATTAACTAAAGTGCATTTATGTAAGAGGAGCTGTGGTTTGTTTCAGTTTCATAAGCAGAGTTGAACTACATATCAACCATATGAGTAGGAAATACAGTTCTTTTATTCTGGGAATGCTCATGATTCTTGATGTATTGGAGACGCCTGAAAGAAGAGCTTGCTTCTTGCATTTAAACAGAATGTGTTTCATGGATGAGAACTCTGGTCTGAATTTCCCTTCAGAAACGGAGTTACACCCGAGGATCCGTGTCTTCCTACAAGCAAGAGTACATTTCTGGTAACCCAGTGAATTTTGGGCTCAAATGATTTTACACAGTTCATGAACCCAATGCGATTCTCACTATGAACTAAAGAGCATTTATATAAGAGGAGCTGTGGTTTGTATCAGTTTCTTATGCAGAGTTGAACTATATATGGTCTGTATGAGTAGGAAACACATTTTTTTTTTTTTTTACGGGCATGCTCATGGTTCTTGCTGTATTTCAGACACCAGAAAGAAGAGCTTGCTTCTTGCATTAAAACAGATTGTGTTTCAGGGATGAGAACTCTGGTCTGAATTTCCCTTCAGAAACGGAGTTAATCCCCAGGATCTGTGTCTTCCTACAAGCAAGAGTTCATTTCTGTTAAACCAATTGAATTTTGGGCTCAAATGATTTTTCGCATTTCACCAACCCAAACCGATTCCTACTATTAACTAAATCTCATTTATGTAAGAAGAGCTGTGGTTTGTATCAGTTTCATAGGCATAGTTGAATTACATATGGTCCTTATGAGTAGGAAACACAGTTCTTTTTTTCAGGGCATGCTCATGGTTCTTGCTGTATTTTAGAATCTAGAAAGAAGAGCTTGCTTCTTGCATTAAAACAGGGTGTGTTTCAGGCATGAGAACTCTGGTCTGAATTTCCCTTCAGAAACGGAGTTAAACCCCATGGTGTGTGTCTTCCTACAAGCAAGAGTTCATTTCTGGAAAACACAGTGAATTTTGGGCTCATATGATTTTACACAGTCCATGAACCCACGCGATTCTCTCTATCAACTAAAAAGCATTTATGTAAGAGGAAGTGTGGTTTGATTCAGTTTCCTAAGCAGAGTTGAATTACATATGGTCCGTATGTATAGCAAACACAGTTCTTTTTTTCAGGGCATGCTCATGGTTCTGGCTGTATTGGAGACGGTGGAAAGAAGAGCTTGCTTCTTGCATTAAAACAGGGTGTGTTTCAGGCATGATAACTCTGGTCTGAATTTCCCTTCAGAAACGGAGTTAAACCCCATGGTCTGTGTCTTCCTATAAGCAAGAGTTCATTTCTGGTAAACCAAGTGAATTTTCAGCTCAAATGATTTTACACAGTTCTAGAACCCAACACTATTATCACTATTAACTAAATAGCATTTATGTAAGAGGAGCTGTGGTCTATATCAATTTCATTAGCAGAGTTGAACTACATATCGTCCGTATGAGTAGGAAACACAGTTCTTACTTTCAGGGCATGCTAATGGTTCTTGCTGTATTGGAGACGCTGGAAAGAAGAGATTGCTTCTTGCATTAAAACAGGGTGTGTTTCATGGATGAGAACTCTGGTCTGAATTTCCCTTCAGAAACGGAGTTGCACTCCAGGATCTGTGTCTTCCTACAAGCAAGAGTTCATTTCTGGAAAACCCAGTGAATGTTGGGCTCATATGATTTTACCCAGTCCATGAACCCAACGCGATTCTCTCTATTGACTAAAAAGGATTTATCTAATAGGAGGTGTGGTCTGTATCAGTTTCATAAGCAGAGTTGAACTACATATGGTCCTTATAGTAGGAAACACAGTTCTTTTTTTCAGGGCATGCTCATGGTTCTTGCTGTATTGGAGACGCTGGAAAGAAGAGCTTGCTTCTTGCATTAAAACAGGGTGTGTTTCATGGATGAGAATCTGGTCTGAATTTCCCTTCAGAAACGGAGTTAAACCCCAGGATCTGTGTCTTCCTACATGCAAGAGTTCATTTCTGGTTAACCAATGAATTTTGGGCTCAAATGATTTTACACAGTTCAAAAACCAAATGCGATTCTCACTATCAACTAAAGAGCATTTATATAAGAGGACCTGTGGTTTGTATCAGTTTCTTAAGCAGAGTTGAACTACATATGGTCCGTATGACTAGGAAACACAGTTCTTTTTTTCAGGGCATGCTCATGGTTCTTGCTGTATTGGAGACGCTGCAAAGAAGGGCTTGCTTCTTGCATTTAAACAGAATGTGTTTCATGGATGAGAACTCTGGTCTGAATTTCCCTTTAGAAACGGAGTTACACCCCAGGATCTGTGTCTTCCTACAAGCAAGAGTTCATTTCTGGTAAACCCAGTGAATTTTGGACTCAAATGATTTTACACAGTTCATGAACCCAATGAGATTCTCACTAAGAACTAAAGAGCATTTATTTAAGAGGAGCTGTGGTTTTATCAGTTTCTTAACCAGAGTTGAACTACATATGGTCTGTATGAGTAGGAAACACAGTTCTTTTTTTCAGAGCATGCTCATGATTCTTGCTGTATTTCAGACACCAGAAAGAAGAGCTTGCTTCTTGCGTTAAAACAGATTGTGTTTCAGGGATGAGTACTCTGGTCTGAATTTCCCTTCAGAAATGGAGTTAAACCCCAGGATCTGGGTCTTCCTACAAGCAAGAGTTCATTTCTGTTAAACCAATTGAATTTTGGGCTCAAATGATTTTTCGCAGATCATCAACCCAAACCAATTCTTATTATTAACTAAAGAGCATTTATGTAAGAGGAGCTGTGGTTTGTATCAGTATCATAGGCAGAGTTGAATTACATATGGTCCTTATGAGTAGGAAACACAATTCATACTTTCTGGGCATGCTCATGGATCTTGCTGTATTGGAGACGCAGGAAAGTAGAGCTTGCTTCTTGCATTAAAACAGGGTGTGTTTCAGGCATGAGAACTCTGGTCTGAATTTCCCTTCAGAAACGGAGTTAAACCCCATGGTGTGTGTCTTCCTACAAGCAAGAGTTCATTTCTGGTAAACCAATTGAATTTTCTGCTCAAATGATTTTACACAGTTCTAGAACCCAACACTATTTTCACTATTAACTAAAGAGCATTTATGGAAGAGAAGCTGTGGTCTGTATAAATTTCATAAGCAGAGTTGAATTACATATGGTCCTTAAGAGTAGAAAAAACAGTTCTTTTTTTCTTTGCAGGCTCATGATTCTTGCTGTATTGGAGACGCTGGAAAGAAGAGCTTGCTTCTTGCGTTAAATCAAAGTGTGTTTCATGGATGAAAACACTGGTCTGAATTTCCCTTCAGAAACGGAGTTAAACCCCAGGATCTGTATTTTCCTGTGAGCAAGAGTTCATTTCTGTTAACCCAAGTTAATTTTGGGCTCAAATGATTTTACACAGTTCATGAACCCAACGCGATTCTCACTATTAACTAAAGAGCATTTATGTAAGAGGAGCTGTGGTTTGATTCAGTTTCATAAGCAGAGTTGAATTAGATATGGTCTTTTGAGTAGGAAACATAGTTCTTTTTTACTGGGCATGCTCATGAGTCTTTCTCTTCAAAAGAGCTGGAAAGAAGAGCTTGCTTCTTGCGATAAATCAGAGTGTATTTCATGGATGAGAACTCTGGTCTGAATTTCCATTGAGAAACGGAGTTAAACCCCATGATCTCTGTCTTCCTACAAGCCAGAGTTCATTTCTGGTAAACCCAGTGAATTTTGGGCTCAAATGATTTTTCCCAGTTCACCAACCCAAACCGATTCCTACTATTAACTAAAGAGCATTTATGTAAGAGGAGCTGTGGTTTGTATGAGTTTCATAGGCAGAGTTGAACTACATATGGTCTGTATGAGTAGGAAACACAGTTCTTTTTTTCAGGGCATACTCATGGTTCTTGCTGTATTTCAGATACCGGAAAGAAGAGCTTGCTTCTTGCGTTAAAACAGATTGTGTTTCAGGGATGAGAACTCTGGTCTGAATTTCCCTTCAGAAACGGAGTTAAACCCCAGGATCTGTGTCTTCCTACAAGCAAGAGTTCATTTCTGTTAAACCAATTGAATTTTGGGCTCAAATGATATTTTGCAGTTCACCAACCCAAACCGATTCCTACTATTAACTAAAGAGCATTTATGTAAGAGGAGCTGTGGTTTGTATCAGTGTCATAGGCAGAGTTGAACTACATATGGTCCGTATGAATAGGAAACACAGTTCTTTTTTTCAGGGCATGCTCATGGTTCTTGCTGTATTGGAGATGGTGGAAAGAAGAGATTGCTTCTTGCATTAAAACAGGGTGTGTTTCAGGCATGAGACTCTGGTCTGAATTTCCCTTCAGAAACGGAGTTAAACCCCATGGTCTGTGTCTTCCTAAAAGCAAGAGGTCATTTCTGGTAAACCAAGTGAATTTTGGGCTCAAATGATTTTACACAGTTCTAGAACCCAACACTATTATCACTATTAACTAAAGAGCATTTATGTAAGAGGAACTGTGGTTTGTTTCAGTTTCATAAGCAGAGTTGAATTAGATATGGTCTTTTGAGTGGGAAACATAGTTCTTTTTTACTGGGCATGCTCATGATTCTTTCTCTTCAAAAGAGCTGGAAAGAAGAGCTTCCTTCTTGCGTTAAATCAGAGTGTGTTTCATGGATGAGAACTCTGGTCTGAATTTCCCTTCAGAAACGGAGTTAAACCCCATGATCTGTGTCTTCCTACAAGCAAGAGTTCATTTCTGGTAACCCAAGTGAATTTTCAGCTCAAATGATTTTACACAGTTCTAGAACACAACACTATTATCACTATTAACTAAAGAGCATTTATGTAGGAGGAGCTGTGGTTTGTTTCAGTTTCATAAGCAGAGTTGAACTACATATCAACCATATGAGTAGGAAACACAGTTCTTTTATTCTGGGAAGGCTCATGATTCTTGATGTATTGGAGACGCCTGAAAGAAGAGCTTGCTTCTTGCATTTAAACAGAATGTGTTTCATGGATGAGAACTCTGGTCTGAATTTCCCTTCAGAAACGGAGTTACACTCCAGGATCCGTGTCTTCCTACAAGCAAGAGTACATTTCTGGTAAACCCAGTGAATTTTGGGCTCAAATGATTTTACACAGTGCATGAACCCAATGCGATTCTCACTATGAACTAAAGAGCATATATAAGAGGAGCTGTGGTTTGTATCAGTTTCTTATGCAGAGTTGAACTACATATGGTCTGTATGAGTAGGAAACACAGTTTTTTTTTTTTTTTTATGGGCATGCTCATGGTTCTTGCTGTATTTCGGACACCAGAAAGAAGAGCTTGCTTCTTGCGTTAAAACAGATTGTGTTTCAGGGATGAGAACTCTGGTCTGAATTTCCCTTCAGAAAAGGAGTTAAACCCCAGGATCTGTGTCTTCCTACAAGCAAGAGTTCATTTCTGTTAAACCAATTGAATTTTGGGCTCAAAAGATTTTTCGCAGTTCACCAACTCAAACCGATTCCTACTATTAACTAAAGAGCATTTACGTAAGAAGAGCTGTGGTTTGTATCAGTTTCATAGGCAGAGTTGAATTACATATGGTCCTTATGAGTAGGAAACACAGTTCTTACTTTCAGGGCATGCTCATGGTTCTTGCTGTATTGGAGACGCTGGAAAGAAGAGCTTGCTTCTTGCATTAAAACAGGGTGTGTTTCATGGATGAGAACTCTGGTCTGAATTTCCCTTCAGAAACGGAGTTACACTCCAGGATCCGTGTCTTCCTACATGCAAGAGTACATTTCTGGTAAACACAGTGAATTTTGGTCTCAAATGATTTTACACAGTTCATGAAACCAATGCGATTCTCACTATGAACTAAAGATCATTTATATAAGAGGAGCTGTGGTTTGTATCAGTTTCTTAAGCAGAGTTGAACTACATATGGTCTGTATGAGTAGGAAACACAGTTCTTTTTTTCGGGGCAGGCTCATGGTTCTTGCTGTATTGGAGACACTGGAAAGAAGAGCTTGCTTCTTGCGTTAAAACAGATTGTATTTCAGGGATGAGAACTCTAGTCTGAATTTCCCTTCAGAAACGGAGTTAAACCCCAGGAACTGTGTCTTCCTACAAGCAAGAGTTCATTTATGTTAAAGCAATTGAATTTTGGGCTCAAATGATTTTTCGCAGCTCACCAACCCAAACCGATACCCACTATTAACTAAAGAGCATTTATGTAAGAGGAGCTGTCGTTTGTATCAGATGCATAAGGAGAGTTGAATTCCATATGTTCCTTATGAGTAGAAAACACAGTTCTTTTTTTCGGGGCAGGCTCATGGTTCTTGCTGTATTGGAGACGCTGGAAAGAAGAGCTTGCTTCTTGCATTAAAACAGGGTGTGTTTCATGGATGAGAACTCTGGTCTGAATTTCCATTCAGAAACGGAGTTAAACCCCATGATCTTTGTCTTCCTACAAGCCAGAATTCATTTCTGGTAATCCAAGTGAATTATCAGATCAAATGATTCTACACAGTTCTAGAACCCAACACTATTATCACTATTAACTAAAGAGCATTTATATAAGAGGAGCTGTGGTTTGTTTCAGTTTCATAAGCAGAGTTGAACTACATATCAACCAAATGTGTAGGAAACACAGTTCTTTTATTCTGGGAATGCTCATGATTCTTGATGTATTGGAGACGCCTGAAAGAAGAGCTTGCTTCTTGCATTTAAACAGAATGTGTTTCATGGATGAGAACTCTGGTCTGAATTTCCCTTCAGAAACGGAGTTACACCCGAGTATCCGTGTCTTCCTACAAGCAAGAGTACATGTCTGGTGAACCCAGTGAATTTTGGGCTCAAATGATTTTACACAGTTCATGAACCCAATGCGATTCTCACTATGAACTATAGAGCATTTATAGAAGAGGAGCTGTGGTTTGTATCAGTTTCTTAAGCAGAGTTGAACTACATATGGTCTGTATGAGTAGGAAACACAGTTTTTTGTTTTTTTTTTACGGGCATGCTCATGGTTCTTGCTGTATTTCAGAAACCGGAAAGAAGAGCTTGCTTCTTGCGTTAAAACAGATTGTGTTTCAGGGATGAGAACTCTGGTCTGAATTTCCCTTCAGAAACGGAGTTCAACCCCAGGATCTGTGTCTTCCTACAAGCAGGAGTTCATTTCTGTTAAACAAATTGAATTTTGGGCTCAAATGATTTTTCGCAGTTCACCAACCCAAACCGATTCCTACTATTAACTAAAGAGCATTTATGTAAGAGGAACTGTGGTTTGTATCAGTTTCATAGGCAGAGTTGAACTACATATGGTCCGTATGAATAGGAAACACAGTTCTTTTTTTCAGGGCATGCTCATGGTTCTTGCTGTATTGGAGACGCTGGAGAGAAGAGATTGCTTCTTGCATTAAAACAGGGTGTGTTTCATGGATGAGAACTCTGGTCTGAATTTCCCTTCAGAAACGGAGTTAAACCCCATGGTCTGTGTCTTCCTACAAGCAAGAGTTCATTTCTGGTAAACAAAGTGAATTTTCAGCTCAAATGATTTTACACAGTTCTAGAACCCAACACTATTATCACTATTAACTAAAGAACATTTATGTAAGAGGAGCTGTGGTTTGTTTCAGTTTCTTAAGCAGAGTTGAACTACATATGGTCTGTATGAATAGGAAACACAGGTTTTTTTTTTTTTTTTACGGGCATGCTCATGGTTCTTGCTGTATTTCAGACACCAGAAAGAAGAGCTTGCTTCTTGCGTTAAAACAGATTGTGTTTCAGGGTGTGAGAACTCTGGTCTGAATTTCCCTTCAGAAACGGAGTTAAACCCCAGGATCTGTGTCTTCCTACAAGCAAGAGTTCATTTCTGTTAAACCAATTGAATTTTGGGCTCAAATGATTTTTCGCAGTTCACCAACCCAAACCGATTCCTACTATTAACTAAAGAGCATTTATGTAAGAGGAGCTGTGGTTTGTATCAGTTTCATAGGCAGAGTTGAATTACATATGGTCCTTATGAGTAGGAAACACAGCTCTTACTTTCAGGGCATGCTCATGGTTCTTGCTGTATTGGAGACGCTGGAAAGATAAGCTTGCTTCTTGCATTAAAACAGGGTGTGTTTCATGGATGAGAATCTGGTCTGAATTTCCCTTCAGAAACGGAGTTACACCACAGGATCTGTGTCTTCCTAGAAGCAAGAGTTCATTTCTGGTAAAACAATGAATTTTGGGCTCAAATGATTTTACACAGTTCAAAAACCCAATGCGATTCTCACTATCAACTAAATAGCATTTATATAAGAAGAGCTGTGGTTTGTATCAGTTTCTTAAGCAGAGTTGAACTACATATGGTCCGTATGAGTAGGAAACACAGTTCTTTTTTTCAGGGCATGCTCAAGGTTCTTGCTGTATTTTAGAATCTGGAAGAAGAGCTTGCTTTTTGCGTTAAAACAGATTGTGTTTCAGGGATGAGAATTCTGGTCTGAATTTCCCTTCAGAAACTGTGTTACACGCCAGGATCTCTGTCTTCCTACAAGCAAGAGTTCATTTCTGGAAAACCCAGTGAATTTAGGGCTCAAATGATTTTACACAGTTCATGAACCCAACGCGATTCTCACTACTAACTAAAGAGCAATTATGTACGAGGAGGTGTGGTTTGTTTCAGTTTCATAAGCAGATTGAATTACATATGGTCCTTATGAGTTAAAACACAGTTTTTTTTTTCTGGGCAGGCTCATGATTCTTGCTGTATTGGAGACGCTGGAAAGAAGAGCTTGCTTCTTGCGTTAAATCAGAGTGTGTTTCATGGATGAAAACACTGGTCTGAATTTCCCTTCAGAAACGGAGTTAAACCCCAGGATCTGTATTTTCCTACGAGCAAGAGTTCATTTCTGTTAACCCAAGTTAATTTTGGGCTCAAATTATTTTACACAGTTCAAAAACCCAATGTGATTCTCACTATCAACTAAAGAGAATTTATATAAGAGGAGCTATGGTTTGTATCAGCTTCTTAAGCAGAGTTAAACTACGTATGATCTGTATGAGTAGGAAACACAGTTCTTTTTTTCAGGGCATGTTCATGGTTCTTGCTGTATTGGTGACGCTGGAAAGAAGAGCTTCCTTCTTGCATTAAAACAGGTTTGTTACATGGATGAGAACTCTGGTCTGAATTTCCATTCAGAAACGGAGTTAAACCCCATGATCTGTGTCTTCCTACAAGCAAGAGTTCATTTCTGGAAAACCCAGTGAATTTTGGGCTCAAATGATTTTACACAGTTCATGAACCCAACGCGATTCTCACTATTAACTAAAGAGCATTTATGTAAGAGGAGCTGTGGTTTGTTTAAGTTTCATAAGCAGAGTTGAATTAGATATGGTGTTTTGAGTAGGAAACATAGTTCTTTTTTACTGGGCATGCTCATGATTCTTTCTCTTCAAAAGAGCTGGAAAGAAGAGCTTGCTTCTTGCGGTAAATCAGAGTGTGTTTCATGGATGAGAACTCTGGTCTGAATTTCCCTTGAGAAACGGAGTTAAACCCCATGATCTGTGCCTTCCTACAAGCAAAAGTTCATTTCTGGTAAACCAAGTGAATTTTCAGCTCAAATGATTTTACACAGTTCTAGAACCCAACACTATTTTCACTATTAACTAAAGAGCATTTATGGAAGAGGAGCTGTTGTCTATATCAATTTCATTAGCAGAGTTGAACTACATATCGTCCATATGAGTAGGAAACACAGCTCTTTTATTCTGGGAATGCTCATGATTCTTGCTGTATTGGGGACGCTGGAAAGAAGAGCTTGCTTCTTGCATTTAAACAGAATGTGTTTCATGGATGAGAACTCTGGTCTGAATTTCCCTTCATAAACGGAGTTACACCCTAGGATCTGTGTCTTCCTACAAGCAAGAGTTCATTTCTGGTAAACCAATGAATTTTGGGCTCAAATGATTTTACAAGTCCATGAACCAAACGCGATTCTCTCTATTAACTGAAAAGCATTTATCTAATAGGAGGTGTGGTCTGTATCAGTTTCATAAGCAGAGTTGAACTACATATGGTCCGTATGAGTAGGAAACACAGTTCTTTTTTTCAGGGTATGCTCATGGTGCTTGCTGTATTGGAGACGCTGGAAAGAAGAACTTGCTTCTTGCGTTAAAACAGATTGTGTTTCAGGGATGAGAACTCTGTTCTGAATTTCCCTTCAGAAACGGAGGTAAACCCCAGGATCTGTGACTTCCTACAAGCAAGAGTTCCTTTCTGTTAAACCAATTGAATTTGGGGCTCAAATGATTTTTCGCAGTACACCAACCCAAACCGATTCCCACTATTAACTAAAGAGCATTTATGTAAGAGGAGCTGTGGTTTGTTTCAGTTTCATAAGCAGAGTTGAACCACATATGGTCATTATGAGTAGGAAACAAAGTTCTTTTTTCTGGGCATGCTCAAGGTTCTTGCTGTTTTGGAGACGATGGAAAGAAGTGCTTGTTTCTTGCATTAAAACAGAGTGTGTTCCATGGGTGAGCACTCTGTTCTGAATTTCCCATCAGAAACGGAGTTACACCCCAGGATCTGTTTCTTCCTACAAGCAACAGTTCATTTGTGGAAAACCTAGTGAACTTTGGGTTCAAATGATTTTACACAGTTCATCAACCCAACGCGATTATCACTATTAACTACAGAGCAATTATGTAAGAGGAGGTGTGGTTTGTTTCAGTTTCATTAGCAGAGTTGAATTACATATGGTCCTTATGATTAGGAAACACAGTTCTTTTTTTCAGGCCATGCTCATGGTTCTTGCTGTATTTTAGATTCTGGAAAGAAGACCTTGCTTCTTACGTTAAAACAAATTGTGTTTCAGAAGTGAGAATTCTGGTCTGAATTTCCCTTCAGAAACGGACTTAAACCCCAGGATCTGTGCCTTCCTACGAGCAAGAGTTCATTTCTGGAAAAACCCAGTGAATTTTGGGCTGAAATAATTTTACACAGTTCATGAACCCAACGTGATGCTCACTATTAACTTAAGAGCATTTATGTAAGAGGAGCTGTGGTTTGTTTCAGTTTTATAAGCAGAGTTGAATAACATATTGTCCTTATGAGTAGGAAACACAGTTCTTTTTTTCAGGGCATGCTCATGGTTCTTGCTGTATTTTAGAGTCTGGAAATAAGAGCTTGCTTCTTGCATTAAATCAGAGTGTGTTTTAGTGATGAGAACTCTGGTCTGAATTTCCCTTCACAAATGGAGTTACTCGCAAAGATCTGTGTCTTAATACAAGCAAGAGTTCATTTCTGGAAAACCCAGTGAATTTTGGCTCAAATGATTTTACACAGTTCATGAACCCAACACGATTCTCACTATTAAAATAAGAGCATTTATGTAAGAGGTGCTGTGGTTTGTTTCAGTTTCATAAGCAGAGTTGAATTACATATGGTCCTTATGAGTAGGAAACACAGTTCTTTTTTTCAGGGCATGCTCATTGTTCTTGCTGTATTTTAGAGTCTGGAAAGAAGAGCTTGCTTCTTGCGTTAAATCAGAGTGTGTTTCATGGATGAGAACTCTGGTCTGAATTTCCCTTCAGAAACGGAGTTAAACCCCATGATCTGTTTCTTTCTACAAGCAAGAGTTCCGTTTCTGGTAAACCAAGTGAATTTTGGGTTCAAATGATTTTACACAGTTCATGAACCCAACGCGATTATCACTATTAACTAAAGAGCATTTATGTAAAGGAGCTGTGGTTTGTTTCAGTTTCATAAGCAGAGTTGAATTACATATGTTCCTTATGAGTAGGAAACACAGTTCTTCTTTTCAGGCCATGCTCATGGTTCTTGCTGTATTTTAGATTCTGGAAAGAAGACCTTACTTCTTACGTTAAAACAAATTGTGTTTCAGGAATGAGAATTCTGGTCTTAATTTCCCTTCAGAAACGGAGATACACTCCAGCATCTCTGTCTGCCTACAAGCAAGAGTTCATTTCTGGAAAACTCAGTAAATTTTGGGTCAAATGATTTTAGACAGTTCATGAACGCTACGCGATTCTCACTATTAACTGAAGAGCAATTATGAAAGAGGAGCTGTGGTTTGTTTCAGTTTCATAAGCAGAGTTGAATTACATATGGTCCTTACAAGTAGGAAACACAGTTCTTTTTTTCTGGGCCTGCTCATGATTCTTGCTGTATTGGAAGTGCTGGAAAGAAGAGCTTGCTTCTTGCGTAAAATCAGAGTGTGTTTCATGGATGAGAACTCCGGTCTGAATTTCCCTTAAGAATCGGAGGTAAACCCCATGATCTGTGTCTTCCTACAAGCAAGAGTTCCGTTTCTGGAAAACCCAGTGAATTTTGGGCTCAAATGATTTTACACAGTACATGTACCCAACGCGATTCTCACTATTAACTAAAGAGCATTTACATAAGAGGACCTGTGGTTTGTATCAGTTTCATAAGCAGAGTTGAACTATATATGGTCAGAATGAGTAGGAAACACAGTTCTTTTTTTCTGGGCTTGCTCAGGATTCTTGCTGTTTTGAAGACGCTGGAAAGAAGAGCTTGCTTCTTCCATTAAAAGAGAGTGTGTTTCATGGATGAGAACTGTGGTCTGAATTTCCCTTCAGAAACGGAGTTACACCCCAGGATCTGTTTCTTACTACTAGCAACAGTTCATTTCTGGAAAACCCAGTGAATTTTGGGTCAAATGATTTTACACAGTTCACGAACCCAACGCGATTATCTCTATTAACTACAGTTCATTTATGTAAGAGGAGCTGTGGTTTGTTTCAGTTTCATAAGCAGAGTTGAATTATATATGGTCCTTATGAGTAGGAAACACAGTTCTTTTTTTCAGGCCATTCAAATTGTTCTTGCAGTATTTTAGATTCTGGAAAAAAGACCTTGCTTCTTACATTAAAACAAATTTTGTTTCAGGAATGAGAATTCTGGTCTGAATTTCCCTTTAGAAACCGAGTTACACGCCAGCATCTCTGTCTTCCTACAAGCAGAGTTTATTTCTGGAAAACTCAGTGAATTTTGGGCTCAAATGATTTTACACAGTTCATGAACACAACGCGATTCTCTCTATTAACTAAAGAGCATCTATGTAAGAGGAGCTTTTGGTTTGTTTCATTTTCATAAGCAGAGTTGAATTACTTATGGTCCTTATGAGTAGGAAACAGTTCTTTTTTCAGGGCATGCTCATGATTCTTGCTGTATTGGAGACACTGGAAAGAAGAGCTTGCTTCTTGCATTAAAACAGGGTGTGTTTCATGGATGAGAACTCTAGTGTGAATTTCCCTTCCGAAACGGAGTTACACCCCAGGATCTGTGTCTTTCTACAAGCAAGAGTTCATTTCTGGAAAACCCAGTGAATTTTGGGCTCAAATGATTTTACACAGTACATGTACCCAACGCGATTCTCACTATTAACTAAAGAGCATTTATGTAAGAGGAGCTGTGGTTTGTTTCAGTTTCATAAGCAGAGTTGAACTACATATGGTCAGTATGAGTAGGATACAAAGTTCTTTTTTCTGGGCATGCTCAGGGTTCTTGCTGTTTTGGAGACGATGGAAACAAGTGCTTGTTTCTTGCATTAAAACAGAGTGTGTTCCATGGGTGAGTACTCTGGTCTGAATTTCCCATCAGAAACAGAGTTACACCCCAGGATCTGTTTCTTCTTACAAGCAACAGTTCATTTCTGGAAAACCCAACTGAATTTTTGGTTCAAATGATTTTACAATGTTCATGAACCCAACGCGATTATCACTATTAACTACAGAGCATTTATGTAAGAGGAGGTGTGGTTTGTTTCAGTTTCATTAGCAGAGTTGAATTACATATGGTCCTTATGATTAGGAAACACAGTTCTTTTTTTCAGGCCATGCTCATGGTTCTTGCTGTATTTTAGATTCTGGAAAGAAGACCTTGCTTGTTACGTTAAAACAAATCGTGTTTCAGAAATGAGAATTCTGGTCTGAATTTCCCTTCAGAAACGGACTTAAACCCCAGGATCTGTGCCTTCCTACGAGCAAGAGTTCATTTCTGGAAAAACCCAATGAATTTTGGGCTCAAATGATTTTCCACAGTTCATGAACCCAACGTGATGCTCACTATTAACTTAAGAGCATTTATGTAAGAGGAGCTGTGGTTTGTTTCAGTTTTATAAGCAGAGTTGAATAACATATGGTCCTTATGAGTAGGAAACACAGTTCTTTTTTTCAGGGCATGCTCATGGTTCTTGCTGTATTTTAGAGTCTGGAAAGAAGAGCTTGCTTCTTGCGTTAAATCAGAGTGTGTTTCAGTGATGAGAACTCTGGTCTGAATTTCCCTTCACAAATGGAGTTACTCACCAAGATCTGTGTCTTCCTACAAGCAAGTGTTCATTTCTGGAAAACCCAGTGAATTTTGGGCTCAAATGATTTTACACAGTTCATGAACACAACACGATTCTCACTATTAACATAAGAGCATTTATGTAAGAGGTGCTGTGGTTTGTTTCAGTTTCATAAGCAGAGTTCAATTACATATCGTTCTTATGAGTAGGAAACACAGTTCTTTTTTTCTGGGCATGCTCATGATTCTTGCTGTATTGGAGACTCTGGAAAGAAGAGCTTGCTTCTTGCGTTAAATCAGAGTGTGTTTCATGGATGAGAACTCTGGTCTGAATTTCCCTTAAGAATCGGAGTTAAACCCCATGATCTGTGTCTTCCTACAAGCATGAGTTCATTTCTGGAAAACCCAGTGAATGTTGGGCTCAAATGATTTTACACAGTACATGTACCCAACGCGATTCTCACTATTAACTAAAGAGCATTTATGTAAGAGGATCTGTGGTTTGTATCAGTTTCATAAGCAGAGTTGAACTACATATGGTCAGTATGAATAGGAAACACAGTTCTTTTTTCTGGGCATGCTCAGGGTTCTTGCTGTTTTGGAGACGCTGGAAAGAAGAGCTTGCTTCTTCCATTAAAAGAGAGTGTGTTTCATGGATGAGAACTCTGGTCTGAATTTCCCTTCAGAAACGGAGTTACAACCCAGGATCTGTTTCTTCCTACAAGCAACAGTTCATTTCTGGAAAACCCAGTGAATTTTGGGTTCAAATGATTTTACAAAGTTCATGAACCCAACGTGATTATCACTATTAACTACAGAGCATTTATGTAAGAGGAGGTGTGGTTTGTTTCAGTTTCATAAGCAGAGTTGAATTACATATGGTCCTTATGAGTAGGAAACACAGTTCTTTTTTTCAGGCCATGCTCATGGTTCTTGCTGTATTTTAGATTCTGTAAAGAAGACCTTGCTTCTTACGTTAAAACAAATTGTGTTTCAGGAATGAGAATTCTGGTTTGAATTTCCCTTCAGAAACGGAGTTACACGCCAGCATCTCTGTCTTCCTACAAGCAAGACTTCTTTTCTGGAAAACTCAGTGAATTTTGGGGTCAAATGATTTTACACAGTTCATGAACACAACGCGATTCTCTCTATTAACTAAAGAGCATCTATGTAAGAGGAGCTTTTGGTTTGTTTCAGTTTCATAAGGAGAGTTGAATTACATATGGTCCTTATGAGTAGGAAACACAGTTCTTTTTTTCAGGGCATGCTCATGGTTCTTGCTGTATTGGAGACGCTGGAAAGAAGAGCTTGCTTCTTGCATTAAAACAGGGTGTGTTTCATGGACGAGAACTCTAGTCTGAATTTCCCTTCTGAAACGGAGTACCACCCCAGGATCTTTGTCTTCCTAAAAGCAAGAGTTCATTTCTGGAAAACCCAGTAAATTTTGGCCTCAAATGATTTTACACAGTACATGTACCCAACGCGATTCTCACTATTAACTAAAGAGCATTTATGTAAGAGGAGCTGTGGTTTGTTTCAGTTTCATAAGCAGAGTTGAACTACATATGGTCAGTATGAGAAGGAATCAAAGTTCTTTTTTCTGGGCATGCTCAAGGTTCTTGCTGTTTTGGAGACGATGGAAAGAAGTGCTTGTTTCTTGCATTAAAACAGAGTGTATTCCATGGATGAGTCTCTGGTCTGAATTTCCCATCAGAAACGTAGTTACACCCCAGGATCTGTTTCTTCTTACAAGCAACAGTTCATTTCTGGAAAACCCAGTGAATTTTGGGCTCAAATGATTTTACAATGTTCATGAACCCAACGCGATTATCACTATTAACCACAGAGCATTTATGTAAGAGGAGGTGTGGTTTGTTTCAGTTTCATAAGCAGAGTTGAATTACATATGGTCCTTATGAGTAGGAAACACAGTTCTTTTTTTAGGGCCATGCTCATGGTTCTTGCTGTATTTTAGATTCTGGAAAGAAGACCTTGCTTCTTACGTTAAAACAAATTGTGTTTCAGCAATCAGAATTCTGGTCTGAATTTTCCTACAGAAACGGAGTTAAACCCCAGGAACTGTGCCTTCCTACGAGCAAGAGTTCATTTCTGGAAAACCCAGTGAATTTTGGGCTCAAATGATTTTACACAGTTCATGAACCCAACGCGATGCTCACTATTAACTTAAGAGCATTTATGTAAGAGGAGCTGTGGTTTGTTTCAGTTTCATAAGCAGAGTTGAATTACATATGGTCCTTATTAGTAGGAAACACAGTTTTTTTTTTCTGGGCGTGCTCATGATTCTTGCTGTGTTGGAAGTGCTGGAAAGAAGAGCTTGCTTCTTGCGTTAAATCAGAGTGTGTTTCATGGATGAGAACTCTGGTCTGAATTTCCTTCAGAAACGGAGTTAAACCCCATGATCTGTTTCTTCCTACAAGCAAGAGTTCCGTTTCTAGTAAACCAAGTGAATTTTAGGCTCAAATGATTTTACACAGTTCATGAACCCAACGCGATTCTCACTATTAACTAAAGAGCATTTATGTAAAGGAGCTGTGGTTTGGTTCAGTTTCATAAGCAGAGTTGAATTACATATGTTGCTTATGAGTAGGAAACACAGTTCTTTTTTTCAGGCCATGCTCATGGTTCTTGCTGTATTTTAGATTCTGGAAAGAAGACCTTGCTTCTTACGTTAAAACAAATTGTGTTTCAGGAATGAGAATTCTGGTCTGAATTTCCCTTCAGAAACGGAGATACACGCCAGCATCTCTGACTTCCTACAAGCAAGAGTTCATTTCTGGAAAACTCAGTGAATTTTGGGCTCAAATGATTTTACACAGTTCATGAACGCAACGCGATTCTCACTATTACCTGAAGAGCAATTATGTAAGAGGAGCTGTGGTTTGTTTCAGTTTCATAAGCAGAATTGAATTACATATGGTCCTTATGAGTAGGAAACACAGTTCTTTTATTCAGGCCATGCTCATGGTTCTTGCTGTATTTTAATATCTGGAAATAATACCTTGCTTCTTACGTTAAAACAAATTGTGTTTCAGGAATGAGAATTCTGGTATTAATTTTCCTTCAGAAACGGAGTTACACGCCAGCATCTCTGTCTTCCTACAAGAAAGAGTTCATTTCTATAAAAACCAGTTAATTTTGGGCTCAAATGATTTTACACAGTTCATGGACCCAACACTATTATCACTATTAACTAAAGAGCATTTATGTAAGGCAGAGCTGTGCTCTGTATCAATTTCATTACCAGAGTTGAACTACATATAGTCCGTATGAGTAGGAAACACAGTTCTTTTATTCTGGGAATTCTCATGATTCTTGCTGTATAAAAAACGCTGGAAAGAAGAGCTTGCTTCTTGCATTAAAACAGAGTGTGTTTCATGGATGAGTATTCTGGTCTGAATTTCCCATCAGAAACAGAGTTACACCCCAGGGTCTGTTTCTTCGTACAAGCAACATTTCATTTCTTGAAAACTCAGTGAATTTTGGATTCAAATGATTTTACACAGTTAATGAACCCAACGCGATTATCACAATTAACTACAGAGCATTTATGTAAGAGGAGCTGTGGTTTGTTTCAGTTTCATAAGCAGAGTTGAATTACATATGGTCCTTATGAGTAGGAAACACAGTTCATTTTTTCAGGCCATTCAAATTGTTCTTGCTGTATTTTAAATTCTGGAAAGAAGACCTTGCTTCTTACGTTAAAACAAATTGTGTTTCAGGAATGAGAATTCTGGTCTGAATTTCCTTTCAGAAACGGAGTTAAACCCCAGGATCTGTGTCTTCCTACGAGCAAGAGTTCATTTCTGGAAATCCCAGTGAATTTTGGGCTCAAATGATTTTACACTGTTCATGAACCCATAGCGATTCTCACTATTGACTTAAGAGCATTTATGTAAGAGGAGCTGTGGTTTCTTTCAGTTTCATAAGCAGAGTTGAATTACATATGGTCCTTATGAGTAGGAAACACAGTTCTTTTTTTCTGGGCATGCTCATGATTCTTGCTGTATTGGAAGCGCTGGAAAGAAGAGCTTGCTTCTTGCATTTAAACAGAATGTGTTTCATGGATGAGAACTCTGGTCTGAATTTCCCTTCAGAAACAGAGTTACACACCAGGATCTGTGTCTTCCTACAAGCAAGAGTTCATTTCTGGAAAACCCAGAGAATTTTGGGCTAAAATGATTTTACACAGTTCATGAACACAACGTGTTTCTCTCTATTAACTAAAGAGCATTTATGGGAGTAGCTGTGGTTTGTTTCAGTTTCATAAGCAGAGTTGAATTACATATGGTCCGTATGAGTAGGAAACACAGTTCTTTTTTTCAGGGCATGCTCATGGTTCTTGCTGTATTGGAGACGCTGGAAAGAAGAGCTTGCGTCTTGCATTAAAACAGGCTGTGTTTCATGGATGAGAACTCTGTTCTGAATTTCCCATCAGAAACGGAGTAAACCCCATGATATGTGTCTTCCTAAAAGCAAGATTTCATTTCTGGTAAACCAAGTGAATTTTCAGCTCAAATGATTTTACACAGTTCTAGAACACAACACTATTATCACTATTAACTAAAGAGCATTTATGTAAGAGGAGCTGTGGTCTGTATCAATTTCATTAGCAGAGTTGAACTACATATGGTCCGTATGTGTAGTTAACCCAGTTCTTTTATTCTGGGAATGCTCATGATTCTTGAGGTATTGGAGACGCTGGAAAGAAGAGCTTGCTTCTTGCCTTTAAACAGAATGTGTTTCATGGATCAGAACTCTGGTCTGAATTTCTCTTCAGAATCGGAGTTACACACCAGGGTCTGTGTCTTCCTACAGGCAAGAGTTCATTTCTGGAAAACCCAGTGAATTTTGGACTCAAATTATTTTACACAGTTCATGAACCCAACGTGATTCTCACTATTAACTAAAGAACATTTA
The DNA here is from genome assembly GCA_949786405.1 of Onychomys arenicola. Classification (NCBI taxonomy): domain Eukaryota; kingdom Metazoa; phylum Chordata; class Mammalia; order Rodentia; family Cricetidae; genus Onychomys; species Onychomys arenicola. The sequence goes on from CATKUM010000028.1 coordinate 3,430,599, forward strand.
TGTAAGAGGAGCTGTGGTTTGTTTCAGTTTCATAAGCAGAGTTGAATTACATATGGTCCTTATGAGTAGGAAACACGGTTCTTTTTTTCTGGGCATGCTCATGATTCTTGCTGTATTGGAGATGCTGGAAAGAAGAGCTTGCTTCTTGCATTTAAACAGAATGTGTTTCATGGATGAGAACTCTGGTCTGAATTTCCCTTCAGAAACAGAGTTACACACCAGGATCTGTGTCTTTCTACAAGCAAGAGTTCATTTCTGGAAAACCCAGAGAATTTTGGGCTAAAATGATTTTACACAGTTCATGAACACAACGTGTTTCTCTCTATTCACTAAAGAGCACTTATGGGAGGAGCTGTGGTTTGTTTCAGTTTCATAAGCAGAGTTGAATTACATATGGTCCGTATGAGTAGGAAACACAGTTCTTTTTTTCAGGGCATGCTCATGGTTCTTGCTGTATTGGAGACGCTGGAAAGAAGAGCTTGTGTCTTGCATTAAAACAGGCTGTGTTTAATGGATGAGAACTCTGTTCTGAATTTCCCATCAGAAACGGAGTAAACCCCATGATATGTGTCTTCCTAAAAGCAAGATTTCATTTCTGGTAAACCAAGTGAATTTTCAGCTCAAATGATTTTACACAGTTCTAGGACACAACACTATTATCACTATTAACTAAAGAGCATTTATGTAAGAGGAGCTGTGGTCTGTATCAATTTCATTAGCAGAGTTGAACTACATATGGTCCGTATGTGTAGTTAACACAGTTCTTTTATTCTGTGAATGCTCATGATTCTTGAGGTATTGGAGACGCTGGAAAGAAGACCTTGCTTCTTGCCTTTAAACAGAATGTGTTTCATGGATCAGAACTCTGGTCTGAATTTCTCTTCAGAATCGGAGTTACACACCAGGGTCTGTGTCTTCCTACAGGCAAGAGTTCATTTCTAGAAAACCCAGTGAATTTTGGACTCAAATTATTTTACACAGTTCATGAACCCAACGTGATTCTCACTATTAACTAAAGAACATTTATGTAAGAGGAGCTGTGGTTTGTTTCAGTTTCATAAGCAGAGTTGAATTACATATGGTCCTTATGAGTAGGAAACACGGTTCTTTTTTTCTGGGCATGCTCATGATTCTTGCTGTATTGGAGATGCTGGAAAGAAGAGCCTGCTTCTTGCGTCAAATCAGAGTGTGTTTCATGGATGAGAACACTGGTCTGAATTGCTCTTCAGAAATGGAGTTAAACCCCAGGATCTGTGTTTTCCACAAGCAAGAGTTCATTTCCGGTAAACCAAGTGAATTTTGGGCCCAAATGATTTTACACAGTTCAAAACCCAATGCGATTCTCACTATCAACTAAAGAGCATTTATATAAGAGGTGCTGTGGTTTGTATCAGTTTCTTAAGCAGAGTTGAACTACATATGGTCCGTATGAATAGGAATCACAGTACTTTTTTTCAGGGCATGCTCATGGTTCTTGCTGTATTGGAGATGCTGGAAAGAAGAGCTTTCTTCTTTCATTTAAGCAGAATGTGTTTCATGGATGAGAACTCTGGTCTGAATTTCCCTTCAGAAACGGAGTTACACCCCAGGATCTGTGTCTTCCTACAAGCAAGAGTCCATTTCTGGAAAAATATGTCAATTTTGGGCTCAAATGCTTTTACACAGTTCATGAACACAACGCGATTCTCTATATTAACTAAAGATCATCTATGTAAGAGGAGCTTTTGGTTTGGTTCAGTTTCATAAGCAGAGTTGAATTACATATGGTCCTTATGAGTAGGAAACACAGTTCTTTTTTTCAGGGCATGCTCATGATTCTTGCTGTATTGGAGACGCTGGAAAGAAGAGCTTGCTTCTTGCATTAAAACAGAGTGTGTTTCATGGATGAGTACTCTGGTCTGAATTTCCCATCAGAAACAGAGTTACACCCCAGGATCTGTTTCTTCGTACAAGCAACAGTTCATTTCTTGAAAACTCAGTGAATTTTGGGTTCAAATGATTTTACACAGTTCATGAACCCAACGCTATTATCACAATTAACTACAGAGCATTTATGTAAGAGGAGCTGTTGTTTGTTTCAGTTTCATAAGCAGAGTTGAATTACATATGGTCCTTATGAGTAGTAAACACAGTTCTTTTTTTCAGGCCATTCAAATTGTTCTTGCTGTATTTTAAATTCTGGAAAGAAGACCTTGCTTCTTACGTTAAAACAAATTGTGTTGCAGGAATGAGAATTCTGGTCTGAATTTCCTTTGAGAAAGGGAGTTAAACCCCAGGATCTGTGTCTTCCTACGAGCAAGAGTTCATTTCAGGAAAACCCAGTGAATGTTGGGCTCAAATGATTTAACACAGTTCATGAACCCAACGAGATTATCACTATTAACTAAAAAGCATTTATGTAAGAGGAGCTGTGGTCTGTATCAATTTCATTACCAGAGTTGAACTACATATGGTCTGTATGTGTAGTTAACCCAGTTCTTTTATTCTGGGAATGCTCATGATTCTTGAGGTATTGGAGACGCTGGAAAGAAGAGCTTGCTTCTTGCCTTTAAACAGAATGTGTTTCATGGATCAGAACTCTGGTCTGAATTTCTCTTCAGAATCGGAGTTACACACCAGGGTCTGTGTCTTCCTACAGGCAAGAGTTCATTTCTGGAAAACCCAGTGAATTTTGGACTCAAATTATTTTACACAGTTCATGAACCCAACGTGATTCTCACTATTAACTAAAGAACATTTATGTAAGAGGAGCTGTGGTTTGTTTCAGTTTCATAAGCAGAGTTGAATTACATATGGTCCTTATGAGTAGGAAACACGGTTCTTTTTTTCTGGGCATGCTCATGATTCTTGCTGTATTGGAGATGCTGGAAAGAAGAGCTTGCTTCTTGCATTTAAACAGAATGTGTTTCATGGATGAGAACTCTGGTCTGAATTTCCCTTCAGAAACAGAGTTACACACCAGGATCTGTGTCTTCCTACAAGCAAGAGTTCATTTCTGGAAAACCCAGAGAATTTTGGGCTAAAATGATTTTACACAGTTCATGAACACAACGTGTTTCTCTCTATTCACTAAAGAACACTTCTGGGAGGAGCTGTGGTTTGTTTCAGTTTCATAAGCAGAGTTGAATTACATATGGTCCGTATGAGTAGGAAACACAGTTCTTTTTTTCAGGGCATGCTCATGGTTCTTGCTGTATTGGAGACGCTGGAAAGAAGAGCTTGTGTCTTGCATTAAAACAGGCTGTGTTTAATGGATGAGAACTCTGTTCTGAATTTCCCATCAGAAACGGAGTAAACCCCATGATATGTGTCTTCCTAAAAGCAAGATTTCATTTCTGGTAAACCAAGTGAATTTTCAGCTCAAATGATTTTACACAGTTCTAGAACACAACACTATTATCACTATTAACTAAAGAGCATTTATGTAAGAGGAGCTGTGGTCTGTATCAATTTCATTAGCAGAGTTGAACTACATATGGTCCGTATGTGTAGTTAACACAGTTCTTTTATTCTGGGAATGCTCATGATTCTTGAGGTATTGGAGACGCTGGAAAGAAGACCTTGCTTCTTGCCTTTAAACAGAATGTGTTTCATGGATCAGAACTCTGGTCTGAATTTCTCTTCAGAATCGGAGTTACACACCAGGGTCTGTGTCTTCCTACAGGCAAGAGTTCATTTCTAGAAAACCCAGTGAATTTTGGACTCAAATTATTTTACACAGTTCATGAACCCAACGTGATTCTCACTATTAACTAAAGAACATTTATGTAAGAGGAGCTGTGGTTTGTTTCAGTTTCATAAGCAGAGTTGAATTACATATGGACCTTATGAGTAGGAAACACGGTTCTTTTTTTCTGGGCATGCTCATGATTCTTGCTGTATTGGAGATGCTGGAAAGAAGAGCCTGCTTCTTGCGTCAAATCAGAGTGTGTTTCATGGATGAGAACACTGGTCTGAATTGCTCTTCAGAAATGGAGTTAAACCCCAGGATCTGTGTTTTCCACAAGCAAGAGTTCATTTCCGGTAAACCAAGTGAATTTTGGGCCCAAATGATTTTACACAGTTCAAAACCCAATGCGATTCTCACTATCAACTAAAGAGCATTTATATAAGAGGTGCTGTGGTTTGTATCAGTTTCTTAAGCAGAGTTGAACTACATATGGTCCGTATGAATAGGAATCACAGTACTTTTTTTCAGGGCATGCTCATGGTTCTTGCTGTATTGGAGATGCTGGAAAGAAGAGCTTTCTTCTTTCATTTAAGCAGAATGTGTTTCATGGATGAGAACTCTGGTCTGAATTTCCCTTCAGAAACGGAGTTACACCCCAGGATCTGTGTCTCCCTACAAGCAAGAGTCCATTTCTGGAAAAATATGTCAATTTTGGGCTCAAATGCTTTTACACAGTTCATGAACACAACGCGATTCTCTATATTAACTAAAGATCATCTATGTAAGAGGAGCTTTTGGTTTGGTTCAGTTTCATAAGCAGAGTTGAATTACATATGGTCCTTATGAGTAGGAAACACAGTTCTTTTTTTCAGGGCATGCTCATGATTCTTGCTGTATTGGAGACGCTGGAAAGAAGAGCTTGCTTCTTGCATTAAAACAGAGTGTGTTTCATGGATGAGTACTCTGGTCTGAATTTCCCATCAGAAACAGAGTTACACCCCAGGATCTGTTTCTTCATACAAGCAACATTTCATTTCTTGAATACTCAGTGAATTTTGGGTTCAAATGATTTTACACAGTTCATGAACCCAACGCTATTATCACAATTAACTACAGAGCATTTATGTAAGAGGAGCTGTTGTTTGTTTCAGTTTCATAAGCAGAGTTGAATTACATATGGTCCTTATGAGTAGTAAACACAGTTCTTTTTTTCAGGCCATTCAAATTGTTCTTGCTGTATTTTAAATTCTGGAAAGAAGACCTTGCTTCTTACGTTAAAACAAATTGTGTTGCAGGAATGAGAATTCTGGTCTGAATTTCCTTTGAGAAAGGGAGTTAAACCCCAGGATCTGTGTCTTCCTACGAGCAAGAGTTCATTTCAGGAAAACCCAGTGAATTTTGGGCTCAAATGATTTAACACAGTTCATGAACCCAACGAGATTATCACTATTAACTAAAAAGCATTTATGTAAGAGGAGCTGTGGTCTGTATCAATTTCATTACCAGAGTTGAACTACATATGATCCGTATGAGTAGTTAACACAGTTCATTTATTCTGGGAATGCTCATGATTCTTGCTGTATTGGAGACGCTGGAAAGAAGAGCTTGCTTCTTGCATTTAAACAGAATGTGTTTCATGGATGAGAACTCTGGTCTGAATTTCCCTTCACAAACGGAGTTACACACCAGGATCTGTGTCTTCCTACAAGCAAGTGTTCATTTCTGGAAATCCCAGTGAATTTTGGGCTCAAATGATTTTACACAGTTCATGAACACAACGTTTTTCTCTCTATTAACTAAAGAGCATTTATGTAAGAGGAGCTATGGTGTTTATCAGTTTCAAAAGCAGAGTTGAAGTACATATGGTCCGTATGAGTAGGAAACACTGTTCTTTTTATCAGGGCATGCTCATGGTTCTTGCTGTATTGGAGACGCTGCAAAGAAGAGCTTCCGTCTTGCATTAAAACAGGGTGTGTTTCATGGATGAGAACTCTGGTCTGAATTTCCTTTCAGAAACGGAGTTACAACCCAGTATCTGTGTCTTCCTACAAGCAAGAGTTCATTTCTGGAAAACCCAGTGAATTTTGGGCTCAAATGATTTTACCGAGTACATGTACCCAACACGATTCTCACTATTAACTAAAGAGCAATTATGTAAGAGGAGCTGTGGTTTGTTTCAGTTTCATAAGCAGAGTTGAATTACATAGGGTCCTTATGAGTAGGAAACACGGTTCTTTTTTTCTGGGCATGCTCATGATTCTTGCTGTATTGGAGATGCTGGAAAGAAGAGCCTGCTTCTTGCGTCAAATCAGAGTGTGTTTCATGGATGAGAACACTGGTCTGAATTGCTCTTCAGAAACGAGTTAAACCCCAGGATCTGTGTTTTCCACAAGCAAGAGTTCATTTCCGGTAAACCAAGTGAATTTTGGGCTCAAATGATTTTACACAGTTCAAAACCCAATGCGATTCTCACTATCAACTAAAGAGCATTTATATAAGAGGTGCTGTAGTTTGTATCAGTTTCTTAAGCAGAGTTGAACTACATATGGTCGGTATGAGTAGGAATCACAGTACTTTTTTTCAGGGCATGCTCATGGTTCTTGCTGTATTGGAGATGCTGGAAAGAAGAGCTTTCTTCTTTCATTTAAGCAGAATGTGTTTCATGGATGAGAACTCTGGTCTGAATTTCCCTTCAGAAACGGAGTTACACCCCAGGATCTGTGTCTGCCTACAAGCAAGAGTCCATTTCTGGAAAAATATGTCAATTTTGGGCTCAAATGCTTTTACACATTTCATGAACACAACGCGATTCTCACTATTAACTAAAGATCATCTATGTAAGAGGAGCTGTGGTTTGTTTCAGTTTCATAAGCAGAGTTGAATTACATATGGTCCTTATGAGTAGGAAACAAGGTTCTTTTTTTCAGGGCATGCTCATGGTTCTTGCTGTATTTTAGATTCTGGAAAGAAGACCTACTTCTTACGTTAACATAAATTGTGTTCCAGGAATGAGAATTCTGGTCTGAATTTCCCTTCAGAAACGGAGTTAAACCCCAGGATCTGTGCCTTCCTACAAGCAAGAGTTCATTTCTGGAAAACCCAGTGAATTTTGGGCTCAAATGATTTTACACAGTTCATGAACCCAAAGCGATTCTCACTATTAAGATAAGAGCATTTATGTAAGAGGAGCTGTGGTTTGTTTCTGTTTCATAAGCAGAGTTGAATTACATATGGTTCTTATGAGTAGGAAACACAGTTCTTTTTTTCTGGGCATGCTCAAGATTCTTGCTGTATTGGAGATGCTGGAAAGAAGAGCCTGCTTCTTGCGTCAAATCAGAGTGTGTTTCATGGATGAGAACACTGGTCTGAATTGCTCTTCAGAAACGAGTTAAACCCCAGGATCTGTGTTTTCCACAAGCAAGAGTTCATTTCCGGTAAACCAAGTGAATTTTGGGCTCAAATGATTTTACACAGTTCAAAACCCAATGCGATTCTCACTATCAACTAAAGAGCATTTATATAAGAGGTGCTGTAGTTTGTATCAGTTTCTTAAGCAGAGTTGAACTACATATGGTCGGTATGAGTAGGAATCACAGTACTTTTTTTCAGGGCATGCTCATGGTTCTTGCTGTATTGGAGATGCTGGAAAGAAGAGCTTTCTTCTTTCATTTAAGCAGAATGTGTTTCATGGATGAGAACTCTGGTCTGAATTTCCCTTCAGAAACGGAGTTACACCCCAGGATCTGTGTCTGCCTACAAGCAAGAGTCCATTTCTGGAAAAATATGTCAATTTTGGGCTCAAATGCTTTTACACATTTCATGAACACAACGCGATTCTCTCTATTAACTAAAGATCATCTATGTAAGAGGAGCTGTGGTTTGTTTCAGTTTCATAAGCAGAGTTGAATTACATATGGTCCTTATGAGTAGGAAACAAGGTTCTTTTTTTCAGGGCATGCTCATGGTTCTTGCTGTATTTTAGATTCTGGAAAGAAGACCTACTTCTTACGTTAACATAAATTGTGTTCCAGGAATGAGAATTCTGGTCTGAATTTCCCTTCAGAAACGGAGTTAAACCCCAGGATCTGTGCCTTCCTACAAGCAAGAGTTCATTTCTGGAAAACCCAGTGAATTTTGGGCTCAAATGATTTTACACAGTTCATGAACCCAAAGCGATTCTCACTATTAAGATAAGAGCATTTATGTAAGAGGAGCTGTGGTTTGTTTCTGTTTCATAAGCAGAGTTGAATTACATATGGTTCTTATGAGTAGGAAACACAGTTCTTTTTTTCTGGGCATGCTCATGATTCTTGCTGTATTGGAGACGCTTTAAAGAACAGCTTGCTTCTTGCGTTAAATCAGAGTATGTTTCATGGATGAGAACTCTGGTCTGAATTTCCCTTAAGAAACGGAGTTAAACGCCATGATCTGTGTCTTCCTACTAGCAAGAGTTCATTTCCGGTAAACCAAGTGAATTTTGGGCTCAAATGATTTTACACAGTTCTTGAACCCAACGTGATTCTCACTATTAACTAAAGAACATTTATGTAAGAGGAGCTGTGGTTTGTTTCAGTTTCATAAGCAGAGTTGAATTACATATGGTCCTTATGAGAAGGAAACACAGTTCTTTTTTTCTGGGCATGCTCATGATTCTTGCTGTATTGGAGATGCTGGAAAGAAGAGCCTGCTTTATGCGTCAAATCAGAGTGTGTTTCATGGATGAGAACACTGGTCTGAATTGCTCTTCAGAAACGGAGTTAAACCCCAGGATCTGTGTTTTCCACCAGCAAGAGTTCATTTCCGGTAAACCAAGTGAATTTTGGGCTCAAATGATTTTACACAGTTCAAAACCCAATGCGATTCTCACTATCAACTAACGAGCATTTATATAAGAGGTGCTGTGGTTTGTATCAGTTTCTTAAGCAGACTTGAACTACATATGGTCCGTATGAATAGGAATCACAGTTCTTTTTTTCAGGGCATGCTCATGGTTCTTGCTGTATTGGAGATGCTGGAAAGAAGTGCTTTCTTCTCTCATTTAAACAGATTGTGTTTCATGAATGAGAACTCTGTTCTGAATTTCCCATCAGAAACGGAGGTAAACTCCATGATATGTGTCTTATAAAAGCAAGAGTTCATTTCTGGTAAACCAAGTGAATTTTCAGCTCAAATGATTTTACACAGTTCTAGAACCCAACACTATTATCACTATTAACTAAAGAGCATTTATGTAAGAGGAGCTGTGTTCTGTATCAATTTCATTATCAGAGTTGAAATAAATATGGTCCGTATGTGTAGTTAACACAGTTCTTTTATTCTGGGAATGCTCATGATTCTTGCTGTATTGGAGACGCTGGAAAGAAGAGCTTGCTTCTTGCATTTAAACAGAATGTGTTTCATGGATCAGAACTCTGGTCTGAATTTCCCTTCAGAATCGGAGTTACACACCAGGATCTGTGTCTTACTATAAGCAAGAGTTCATTTCTGGAAAACTCAGTGAACTTTGGGCTCAAATGATTTTACACAGTTCATGAACCCAACGCGATTATCACTATTAACTACAGAGCATTTATGTAAGAGGAGCTGTGGTTTGTTTCAGTTTCATAAGCAGAGTTGAATTACATATGGTCCTTATGAGTAGGAAACACGGTTCTTTTTTTCAGGGCATGCTCATGGTTCTTGCTGTATTGGAGACGCTGGAAAGAAGAGCTTGTGTCTTGCATTAAAACAGGCTGTGTTTCATGGATGAGAACTCTGTTCTGAATTTCCCATCAGAAACGGAGTAAACCCCATGATATGTGTCTTCCTAAAAGCAAGATTTCATTTCTGGTAAACCAAGTGAATTTTCAGCTCAAATGATTTTACACAGTTCTAGAACACAACACTATTATCACTATTAACTAAAGAGCATTTATGTAAGAGGAGCTGTGGTCTGTATCAATTTCATTAGCAGAGTTGAACTACATATGGTCCGTATGTGTAGTTAACACAGTTCTTTTATTCTGGGAATGCTCATGATTCTTGAGGTATTGGAGACGCTGGAAAGAAGACCTTGCTTCTTGCCTTTAAACAGAATGTGTTTCATGGATCAGAACTCTGGTCTGAATTTCTCTTCAGAATCGGAGTTACACACCAGGGTCTGTGTCTTCCTACAGGCAAGAGTTCATTTCTAGAAAACCCAGTGAATTTTGGACTCAAATTATTTTACACAGTTCATGAACCCAACGTGATTCTCACTATTAACTAAAGAACATTTATGTAAGAGGAGCTGTGGTTTGTTTCAGTTTCATAAGCAGAGTTGAATTACATATGGTCCTTATGAGTAGGAAACACGGTTCTTTTTTTCTGGGCATGCTCATGATTCTTGCTGTATTGGCGACGCTGGAAAGAAGAGCTTGCTTCTTGCATTTAAACAGAGTGTGTTTCATGGATGAGAACTCTGGTCTGAATTTCCCTTCAGAAACGGAGTTACACACCAGGATCTGTGTCTTCCTACAAGCAAGAGTTCATTTTTGGAAAACCCAGTGTATTTTGGGCTCAAATGATTTTACACAGTTCATGAACACAACGTTTTTCTCTCTATTAACTAAAGAGCATTTATGTAAGAGGAGATGTGGTTTTTATCAGTTTCAAAAGCAGAGTTGAAGTACATATGGTCCGTATGAGTAGGAAACTCTGTTCTTTTTTTCAGGGCATGCTCATGGTTCTTGCTGTATTGGAGACGCTGCAAAGAAGAGCTTCCGTCTTGCATTAAAACAGGGTGTGTTTCATGGATGAGAACTCTGGTCTGAATTTCCCTTCAGAAACGGAGTTACAACCCAGTATGTGTGTCTTCCTACAAGCAAGAGTTCATTTCTGGAAAACCCAGTGAATTTTGGGCTCAAATGATTTTACCGAGTACATGTACCCAACGCGATTCTCACTATTAACTAAAGAGCAATTATGTAAGAGCAGCTGTGGTTTGTTTCAGTTTCATAAGCAGAGTTGAATTACATATGGTCCTTATGAGTAGGAAACACAGTTCTTTTTTTCTGGGCATGCTCATGATTCTTGCTGTATTGGAGATGCTGGAAAGAAGAGCCTGCTTCTTGCGTCAAATCAGAGTGTGTTTCATGGATGAGAACACTGGTCTGAATTGCTCTTCAGAAACGAGTTAAACCCCAGGATCTGTGTTTTCCACAAGCAAGAGTTCATTTCCGGTAAACCAAGTGAATTTTGGGCTCAAATGATTTTACACAGTTCAAAACCCAATGCGATTCTCACTATCAACTAAAGAGCATTTATATAAGAGGTGCTGTGGTTTGTATCAGTTTCTTAAGCAGAGTTGAACTACATATGGTCGGTATGAGTAGGAATCACAGTACTTTTTTTCTGGGCATCCTCATGGTTCTTGCTGTATTTTAGACTCTGGAAAGAAGACCTTGCTTCTTGCGTTAAATCAGAGTGTGTTTCATGGATGAGAACTCTGGTCTGAATTTCCCTTAAGAAAGGGAGTTAAACCCCATGATCTGTGTCTTCCTACAAGCAAGAGTTCATTTCTGGTAAACCAAGTAATTTTCAGCTCAAATGATTTTACACAGTTCTAGATCCCAACACTATTATCACTATTAACTAAAGAGCATTTATGTTAGGCAGAGCTGTGCTCTGTATCAATTTCATTAGCAGAGTTGAACTACATATAGTCCATATGAGTAGGCAACACAGTTCTTTTATTCTGGGAATGCTCATGATTCTTGCTGTATTGGAGACGCTGGAAAGAAGAGCTTGCTTCTTGCATTAAAACAGTGTGTGTTTCATGAATGAGTACTGTGGTCTGAATTTCCCATCAGAAACGGAGTTACACCCCAGGAACTGTTTCTTCCTACAAGCAACAGTTCATTTCTTGAAAACTCAGTGAATATTAGGTTCAAATGATTTTACACAGTTCATGAACCCAACGTGATTATCACTATTAACTACAGAGCATTTACGTAAGAGGAGCTGTGGTTTGTTTCAGTTTCATAAGCAGAGTTGAATTACATATGGTCCTTATGAGTAGGAAACACAGTTCTTTTTTTCAGGCCATTCAAATTGTTCTTGCTGTATTTTAAATTCTGGAAAGAAGACCTTGCTTCTTACGTTAAAACAAATTGTGTTTCAGGAATGAGAATTCTGCTCTGAATTTCCTTTCAGAAACGGAGTTAAACCCCAGGATCTGTGTCTTCCTACGAGCAAGAGTTCATTTGTGGAAAACCCAGTGAATTTTGGGCTCAAATGATTTTACACTGTTCATGAACCCATAGCGATTCTCACTATTAACTTAAGAGCATTTATGTAAGAGGAGCTGTGGTTTGTTTCAGTTTCATAAGAAGAGTTGAATTACATATGGTCCGTATGAGTAGGAAACACAGTTCTTTTTTTCAGGGCATGCTCATGGTTCTTGCTGTATTGGAGACGCTGGAAAGAAGAGCTTGCGTCTTGCATTAAAACAGGCTGTGTTTCATGGATGAGAACTCTGTTCTGAATTTCCCATCAGAAACGGAGTAAACCCCATGATATGTGTCTTCCTAAAAGCAAGATTTCATTTCTGGTAAACCAAGTGAATTTTCAGCTCAAATGATTTCACACAGTTCTAGAACACAACACTATTATCACTATTAACTAAAGAGCATTTATGTAAGAGGAGCTGTGGTCTGTATCAATTTCATTAGCAGAGTTGAACTACATATGGTCCGTATGTGTAGTTAACCCAGTTCTTTTATTCTGGGAATGCTCATGATTCTTGAGGTATTGGAGACGCTGGAAAGAAGAGCTTGCTTCTTGCCTTTAAACAGAATGTGTTTCATGGATCAGAACTCTCGTCTGAATTTCTCTTCAGAATCGGAGTTACACACCAGGGTCTGTGTCTTCCTACAGGCAAGAGTTCATTTCTGGAAAACCCAGTGAATTTTGGACTCAAATTATTTTACACAGTTCATGAACCCAACGTGATTCTCACTATTAACTAAAGAACATTTATGTAAGAGGAGCTGTGGTTGGTTTCAGTTTCATAAGCAGAGTTGATTTACATATGGTCCTTATGAGTAGGAAACAGGGTTCTTTTTTTCTGGGCATGCTCATGATTCTTGCTGTATTGGAGATGCTGGAAAGAAGAGCTTGCTTCTTGCATTTAAACAGAATGTGTTTCATGGATGAGAACTCTGGTCTGAATTTCCCTTCAGAAACAGAGTTACACACCAGGATCTGTGTCTTCCTACAAGCAAGAGTTCATTTCTGGAAAACCCAGAGAATTTTGGGCTAAAATGATTTTACACAGTTCATGAACACAACGTGTTTCTCTCTATTCACTAAAGAGCACTTATGGGAGGAGCTGTGGTTTGTTTCAGTTTCATAAGCAGAGTTGAATTACATATGGTCCGTATGAGTAGGAAACACAGTTCTTTTTTTCAGGGCATGCTCATGGTTCTTGCTGTATTGGAGACGCTGGAAAGAAGAGCTTGTGTCTTGCATTAAAACAGGCTGTGTTTAATGGATGAGAACTCTGTTCTGAATTTCCCATCAGAAACGGAGTAAACCCCATGATATGTGTCTTCCTAAAAGCAAGATTTCATTTCTGGTAAACCAAGTGAATTTTCAGCTCAAATGATTTTACACAGTTCTAGAACACAACACTATTATCACTATTAACTAAAGAGCATTTATGTAAGAGGAGCTGTGGTCTGTATCAATTTCATTAGCAGAGTTGAACTACATATGGTCCGTATGTGTAGTTAACACAGTTCTTTTATTCTGGGAATGCTCATGATTCTTGAGGTATTGGAGACGCTGGAAAGAAGACCTTGCTTCTTGCCTTTAAACAGAATGTGTTTCATGGATCAGAACTCTGGTCTGAATTTCTCTTCAGAATCAGAGTTACACACCAGGGTCTGTGTCTTCCTACAGGCAAGAGTTCATTTCTAGAAAACCCAGTGAATTTTGGACTCAAATTATTTTACACAGTTCATGAACCCAACGTGATTCTCACTATTAACTAAAGAACATTTATGTAAGAGGAGCTGTGGTTTGTTTCAGTTTCATAAGCAGAGTTGAATTACATATGGTCCTTATGAGTAGGAAACACGGTTCTTTTTTTCTGGGCATGCTCATGATTCTTGCTGTATTGGCGACGCTGGAAAGAAGAGCTTGCTTCTTGCATTTAAACAGAGTGTGTTTCATGGATGAGAACTCTGGTCTGAATTTCCCTTCAGAAACGGAGTTACACACCAGGATCTGTGTCTTCCTACAAGCAAGAGTTCATTTCTGGAAAACCCAGTGAATTTTGGGCTCAAATGATTTTACACAGTTCATGAACACAACGTTTTTCTCTCTATTAACTAAAGAGCATTTATGTAAGAGGAGATGTGGTTTTTATCAGTTTCAAAAGCAGAGTTGAAGTACATATGGTCCGTATGAGTAGGAAACTCTGTTCTTTTTTTCAGGGCATGCTCATGGTTCTTGCTGTATTGGAGACGCTGCAAAGAAGAGCTTCCGTCTTGCATTAAAACAGGGTGTGTTTCATGGATGAGAACTCTGGTCTGAATTTCCCTTCAGAAACGGAGTTACAACCCAGTATGTGTGTCTTCCTACAAGCAAGAGTTCATTTCTGGAAAACCCAGTGAATTTTGGGCTCAAATGATTTTACCGAGTACATGTACCCAACGCGATTCTCACTATTAACTAAAGAGCAATTATGTAAGAGCAGCTGTGGTTTGTTTCAGTTTCATAAGCAGAGTTGAATTACATATGGTCCTTATGAGTAGGAAACACAGTTCTTTTTTTCTGGGCATGCTCATGATTCTTGCTGTATTGGAGATGCTGGAAAGAAGAGCCTGCTTCTTGCGTCAAATCAGAGTGTGTTTCATGGATGAGAACACTGGTCTGAATTGCTCTTCAGAAACGAGTTAAACCCCAGGATCTGTGTTTTCCACAAGCAAGAGTTCATTTCCGGTAAACCAAGTGAATTTTGGGCTCAAATGATTTTACACAGTTCAAAACCCAATGCGATTCTCACTATCAACTAAAGAGCATTTATATAAGAGGTGCTGTGGTTTGTATCAGTTTCTTAAGCAGAGTTGAACTACATATGGTCGGTATGAGTAGGAATCACAGTACTTTTTTTCAGGGCATGCTCATGGTTCTTGCTGTATTGGAGATGCTGGAAAGAAGAGCTTTCTTCTTTCATTTAAGCAGAATGTGTTTCATGGATGAGAACTGTGGTCTGAATTTCCCTTCAGAAACGGAGTTACACCCCAGGATCTGTGTCTTCCTACAAGCAAGAGTCCATTTCTGGAAAAATATGTCAATTTTGGTCTCAAATGATTTTACACATTTCATGAACCCAACGCGATTATCACTATTAACTAAAGAGCATTTATGTAATGGAGCTGTGGTTTGTTTCAGTTTCATAAGCAGAGTTGAATTACATATGGTCCTTATGAGTAGGAAACACAGTTCTTTTTTTCATGCCATGCTCATGGTTCTTGGTGTATTTTAGATTCTGGAAAGAAGACCTTGCTTCTTACATTAAAACAAATTGTGTTTCAGGAATGAGAATTCTGGTCTTAATTTCCCTTCAGAAACGGAGTGACATGCTAGCATCTCTGTCTTCCTACAAGCACGAGTTCATTTCTGGAAAACCCAGTTAATTTTGGGCTCAAATGCTTTTACACAGTTCATGAACACAACGCGATTCTCACTATTAACTAAAGAGCAATTATGTAAGAGGAGCTGTGGTTTGTTTCAGTTTCATAAGCAAAGTTGAATTACATATGGTCAGTATGAGTAGGAAACACAGTTCTTTTTTCTGGGCATGCCCAGGGTTCTTGCTGTATTGGAGACTCTGGAAAGAAGAGCTTGTGTCTTGTGTTAAATCAGAATGTGTTTCATGGATGAGAACTCTGGTCTGAATTTCCCTTCACAAACGGAGTTTCACGCCAAGATCTGTGTCTTCCTACAAGCAAGAGTTCATTTCTGGTAAACCAAGTGAATTATCAGCTCAAATGATTTTACACAGTTCTAGAACCCAACACTATTATCACTATTAACTAAAGAGCATTTATGTAAGAGGAGCTGTGGGCAGTATCAATTTCATTAGCAGAGTTGAACTACATATTGTCCGTTTGAGTAGGAAACACAGTTCTTTATTCTGGGAATGCTCATGATTCTTGCTTTTATTGGATACGCTGGATAGAAGAGCTTGCTTCTTGCATGTAAACAGATTGTGTTTCATGGATGAGAACTCTGGTCTGAATTTCCCTTCAGAAACGGAGTTACACCCCAGGATCTGTGTCTTCCTACAAGCAAGAGTTCATTTCTGGAAAACCTAGTGAATTTTGGGCTCAAATGATTTTACACAGTACATGTACCCAACGTGATTCTCACTATTAACTAAAGAGAATTTATATAAGAGGAGATGTGGTTTGTATCAGTTTCTTAAGCAGATTTGAACTACATATGGTCCGTATGAATAGGAATCACAGTTCTTTTTTTCAGGGCATGCTCATTGTACTTCCTGTTTTGGAGATGCTGGAAAGAAGAGCTTTCTTCTTGCATTTAAACAGAAAGTGATTCATGGATGAGAACTCTGGTCTGAATTTCCCTTCAGAAACGGAGTTACACCCCAGGATCTGTGTCTTCCTACAAGCAACAGTTCTTTTCTGGTAAACCAAGAGAATTTTAAGCTCAAATTATTTTACACAGTTCTAGAATCCAACATTATTATCATTATTAACTAAAGAGCATTTATGTAAGAGGAGCTGTGCTCTGTATGAATTTCATAAGCAGAGTTGAATTACATAGGGTCATTATGAGTAGGAAACACAGTTCTTTTTTTCAGGCCATTCAAATTGTTCTTGCTGTATTTTAGATTCTGGAAAGAAAACCTAGCTTCTTACGTTAAAACAAATTGTGTTTCAGGAATGAGAATTCTGGTCTGAATTTCCCTTCAGAAACGGAGTTAAACCCCAGGATCTGTGTCTTCCTACAAGCGAGAGTTCATTTCTAGAAAACCCAGTGAATTTTGGGCGCAAATGATTTTACACAGTACATGTCCCCAACGCGATTCTCACTATTAACTAAAGAGCATATATGTAAGAGGACCTGTGGTTTGTATCAGTTTCATAAGCAGAGTTGAACAACATATGGTCAGTATGAGTAGGAAACACAGTTCTTTTTTCTGGGCATGCTCAGGGTTCTTGCTGTTTCGGAGACGATGGAAAGAAGAGCTTGCTTCTTGCATTAAAACATGGTGTGTTTCATGGATGAAAACTCTGTTCTGAATTTCCCATCAGAAACGGAGGTAAACCCAATGATATGTGTCTTCCTAAAAGTAAGAGTTCATTTCTGGTAAACCAAGTGAATTTTCAGCTCAAATGATTTTACACAGTTCTAGAACCCAACACTATTATCACTATTAACTAAAGAGCATTTATGTAAGAGGAGCTGTGGTCTGTATCAATTTCATTAGCAGAGTTGAACTACATATGGTCCGTATGAGTAGTTAACACAGTTCTTTTATTCTGGGAATGCTCATGATTCTTGCTGTATTGGAGACGCTGGAAAGAAGAGCTTGCTTCTTGCATTTAAACAGAATGTGTTTCATGGATCAGAACTCTGGTCTGAATTTCCCTTCAGAATCGGAGTTACACACCAGGATCTGTGCCTTCCTACAAGCAAGAGTTCATTTCTGGAAAACCCAGTGAATTTTGGGCTCAAATGATTTCACACAGTACATGTACCCAACGTGATTCTCACTATTAACTAAAGAGCATTTATGTAAGAGGAGCTGTGGTTTTTATCAGTTTCATAAGCAGAGTTGAAGTACATATGGTCCGTATGAGTAGGAAACACTGTTCTTTTTTTCAGGGCATGCTCATGATTCTTGCTGTATTGGAGACGCTGGAAAGAAGAGCTTCCGTCTTGCATTAAAACAGGGTGTGTTTCATGGATGAGAACTCTGGTCTGAATTTCCCTTCAGAAACGGAGTTACAACCCAGTATCTGTGTCTTCCAACAAGCAAGAGTTCGTTTCTGGAAAACCCAGTGAATTTTGGGGTCAAATGATTTTACCGAGTACATGTACCCAACGCGATTCTCACTATTAACTAAAGAGCAATTATGTAAGAGGAGCTGTGGTTTGTTTCAGTTTCATAAGCAGAGTTGAATTACATATGGTCCTTATGAGTAGGAAACACAGTTCTTTTTTTCAGGCCATTCAAATTGTTCTTGCTGTATTTTAAATTCTGGAAAGAAGACCTTGCTTCTTACGTTAAAACAAATTGTGTTTCAGGAATGAGAATTCTGGTCTGAATTTCCTTTCAGAAACGGAGTTAAACCCCAGGATTGGTGTCTTCCAACGAGTAAGAGTTCATTTCTGGAAAACCCAGTGAATTTTGGGCTCAAATGATTTTACACAGTTCATGAACCAATAGCGATTCTCACTATTAACTTAAGAGCATTTATGTAAGAGGAGCTGTGGTTTTCATCAGTTTCATAAGCAGAGTTGAACTACATATGGTCCGTTTGAGTCGAAAACACTGTTCTTTTTTTCAGGGCATGCTCATGGTTCTTGCTGTATTGGAGACGCTGGAAAGAAGAGCTTCCGTCTTGCATTAAAACAGGGTGTGTTTCATGGATGAGAACTCTGGTCTGAATTTCCCTTCAGAAACGGAGTTACAACCCAGGATCTGTGTCTTCCTACAAGCAAGAGTTCATTTGTGGAAAACCCAGTGAATTTTGGGCTCAAATGATTTTACCGAGTACATGTACCCAACGCGATTCTCACTATTAACTAAAGAGCAATTATGTAAGAGGAGCTGTGGTTTGTTTCAATTTCATAAGCAGAGTTGAATTACATATGGTCCTTACGAGTAGGCTACACAATTCTTTTTTTCTGGGCATCCTCATGGTTCTTGCTGTATTTTAGACTCTGGAAAGAAGACCTTGCTTCTTGCGTTAAATCAGAGTGTGTTTCATTGATGAGAATTCTGGTCTGAATTTCCCTTAAGAAACGGAGTTAAACCCCATGATCTGTGTCTTCCTACAAGCAAGAGTTCATTTCTGGTAAACCAAGTGAATTTTCAGCTCAAATGATTTTACACAGTTCTAGAACCCAACACTATTATCACTATTAACTAAAGAGCATTTATGTAAGGCAGAGCTGTGCTCTGTATCAATTTCATTAGCAGAGTTGAACTACATATAGTCCATATGAGTAGGAAACACAGTTCTTTTATTCTGGGAATGCTCATGATTCTTGCTGTATTGGAGATGCTGGAAAGAAGAGCTTGCTTCTTGCATTAAAACAGAGTGTGTTTCATGAATGAGTACTCTGGTCTGAATTTCTCATCAGAAACGGAGTTACACCCCAGGATCTGTTTCTTCCTACAAGCAACAGTTCATTTCTTGAAAACTCAGTGAATTTTGGGTTCAAATGATTTTACACAGTTCATGAACCCAACGTGATTATCACTATTAACTACAGAGCATTTATGTAAGAGGAGCTGTGGTTTGTTTCAGTTTCATAAGCAGAGTTGAATTACATGTGGTCCTTATGAGTAGGAAACACAGTTCTTTTTTTCTGGGCATGCTCATGATTCTTGCTGTATTGGAAGCGCTGGAAAGAAGAGCTTGCTTCTTGCGTTAAAACAGGGTGTGTTTCATGGATGAGAACTCTATTCTGAATTTCCCACCAGAATAGGAGTTAAACCCCATGATATGTGTCTTCCTACAAGCAAGGGTTCATTTCTGGTAAACCAAGTAAATTTTCGGCTCAAATGATTTTACACAGTTATAGAACCCAACTCTATTATCACTATTAACTAAAGAGCAATTATGTAAGAGGAGCTGTGGTCTGTATCAATTTCATTAGCAGAGTTGAACTACATATGGTCCGTATGAGTAGTTAACACAGTTCTTTTATTCTGGGAATGCTCATGATTCTTGCTGTATTGGAGACGCTGGAAAGAAGAGCTTGCTTCTTGCATTAAAACAGGGTGTGTTTCATGGATGAGAACTCTTGTCTGAATTTCCCTTCATAAACGGAGTTACACCCCAGGATCTGCGTCTTCCTACAAGCAAGAGTTCATTTCTGGAAAACCCAGTGCTTTTTGGGCTCAAATGATTTTACACAGTACATGTACCCAACGCGATTCTCACTATTAACTAAAGAGCATTTATGTAAGAGGAGCTGTGGTTTGTATCAGTTCCATAAGCAGAGTTGAACTACATATTGTCAGTATGAGTAGGAAACACAGTTCTTTTTTCTGGGCATGCTCAGTGTTCTTGCTGTTTTGGAGACGATGGAAAGAAATGCTTGTTTCTTGCATTAAAACAGAGTGTGTTCCATGGGTGAGTACTCTGGTCTGAATTTCCCAACAGAAACGGAGTTACACCCCAGGATCTTTTTCTTCTTACAAGCAACAGTTCATTTCTGGAAAACCCAGTGAATTTTGGGTTCAAATGATTTTACACAGTTCATGAACCCAACGCGATTATCACTATTAACTACAGAGCATTTATGTAAGAGGAGCTGTGGTGTGTTTCAGTTTCATAAGCAGAGTTGAATTACATATGGTCCTTATGAGTAGGAAACACAGTTCTTTTTTTCAGGGCATGCTCATGGTTCTTGCTGTATTTTAGATTCTGGAATGAAGACCTTACTTCTTACGTTAACATAAATTGTGTTCCAGGAATGAGAATTCTGGTCTGAATTTCCCTTCAGAAACAGAGTTAAACCCCAGGATCTGTGCCTTCCTACAAGCAAGAGTTCATTTCTGGAAAACCCAGTGAATTTGGGGCTCAAATGATTTTACACAGTTCATGAACCCAACGCGATTCTCACTATTAACATAAGAGCATTTATGTAAGAGGAGCTGTGGTTTGTTTCTGTTTCATAAGCAGAGTTGAATTACATATGGTTCTTATGAGTAGGAAACACAGTTCTTTTTTTCTGGGCATGCTCATGATTCTTGCTGTATTGGAGACGCTTTAAAGAACAGCTTGCTTCTTGCGTTAAATCAGAGTGTGTTTCATGGATGAGAACTCTGGTCCGAATTTCCCTTAAGAAACGGAGTTAAACGCCATGATCTGTGTCTTTCTACAAGCAAGAGTTCATTTCCGGTAAACCAAGTGAATTTTGGGCTCAAATGATTTTACACAGTTCATGAACCCAACGTGAATCTCACTATTAACTAAAGAACATTTATGTAAGAGGAGCTGTGGTTTGTTTCAGTTTCATAAGCAGAGTTGAATTACATATGGTCCTTATGAGTAGGAAACACAGTTCTTTTTTTCTGGGCATGCTCATGATTCTTGCTGTATTGGAGATGCTGGAAAGAAGAGCCTGCTTCTTGCGTCAAATCAGAGTGTGTTTCATGGATGAGAACACTGGTCTGAATTGCTCTTCAGAAACGGAGTTAAACCTCAGGATCTGTGTTTTCCACAAGCAAGAGTTCATTTCCGGTAAACCAAGTGAATTTTGGGCTCAAATGATTTTACACAGTTCAAAACCCAATGCGATTCTCACTATCAACTAAAGAGCATTTATATAAGAGGTGCTGTGGTTTGTATCAGTTTCTTAAGCAGAGTTGAACTACATATGGTCCGTATGAATAGGAATCACAGTACTTTTTTTCAGGGCATGCTCATGGTTCTTGCTGTATTGGAGATGCTGGAAAGAAGAGCTTTCATCTTTCATTTAAGCAGAATGTGTTTCATGGATGAGAACTCTGGTCTGAATTTCCCTTCAGAAACGGAGTTACACCCGGGATCTGTGTCTGCCTACAAGCAAGAGGCCATTTCTGGAAAAATATGTCAATTTTGGGCTCAAATGCTTTTACACATTTCATGAACACAACGCGATTCTCTCTATTAACTAAAGATCATCTATGTAAGAGGAGCTTTTGGTTTGTTTCAGTTTCATAAGCAGAGTTGAATTACATATGATCCTTATGAGTAGGAAACACAGTTCTTTTTTTCAGGGCATGCTCATGGTTATTGCTGTATTTTAGATTCTGGAATGAAGACCTTACTTCTTACGTTAACATAAATTGTGTTCCAGGAATGAGAATTCTGGTCTGAATTTCCCTTCAGAAACGGAGTTAAACCCCAGGATCTGTGCCTTCCTACAAGCAAGAGTTCATTTCTGGAAAACCCAGTGAATTTTGGGCTCAAATGATTTTACACAGTTCATGAACCCAACGCGATTCTAACTATTAACATAAGAGCATTTATGTAAGAGGAGCTGTGGTTTGTTTCTGTTTCATAAGCAGAGTTGAATTACATATGGTTCTTATGAGTAGGAAACACAGTTCTTTTTTTCTGGGCATGCTCATGATTCTTGCTGTATTGGAGACGCTTTAAAGAACAGCTTGCTTCTTGCGTTAAATCAGAGTGTGTTTCATGGATGAGAACTCTGGTCTGAATTTCCCTTAAGAAACGGAGTTAAAGGCCATGATCTGTGTCTTTCTACAAGCAAGAGTTCATTTCCGGTAAACCAAGTGAATTTTGGGCTCAAATTATTTTACACAGTTCATGAACCCAACGTGATTCTCACTATTAACTAAAGAACATTTATGTAAGAGGAGTTGTGGTTTGTTTCAGTTTCATAAGCAGAGTTGAATTACATATGGTCCTTATGAGTAGGAAACACAGTTCTTTTATTCTGGGCATGCTCATGATTCTTGCTGTATTGGAGATGCTGGAAAGAAGAGCCTGCTTCTTGCGTCAAATCAGAGTGTGTTTCATGGATGAGAACACTGGTCTGAATTGCTCTTCAGAAACGGAGTTAAACCCCAGGATCTGTGTTTTCCACAAGCAAGAGTTCATTTACGGTAAACCAAGTGAATTTTGGGCTCAAATGATTTTACACAGTTCAAAACCCAATGCGATTCTCACTATCAACAAAAGAGCATTTATATAAGAGGTGCTGTGGTTTGTATCAGTTTCTTAAGCAGAGTTGAACTACATATGGTCCGTATGAATAGGAATCACAGTACTTTTTTTCAGGGCATGCTCATGGTTCTTGCTGTATTGGAGATGCTGGAAAGAAGAGCTTTCATCTTTCATTAAAGCAGAATGTGTTTCATGGATGAGAACTCTGGTCTGAATTTCCCTTCAGAAACGGAGTTACACCCCAGGATCTGTGTCTGCCTACAAGCAAGAGTCCATTTCTGGAAAAATATGTCAATTTTGGGCTCAAATGCTTTTACACATTTCATGAACACAACGCAAATCTCTCTATTAACTAAAGATCATCTATGTAAGAGGAGCTTTTTGTTTGTTTCAGTTTCATAAGCAGAGTTGAATTACACATGGTCCTTATGAGTAGGAAACACAGTTCTTTTTTTCAGGGCATGCTCATGGTTCTTGCTGTATTTTAGATTCTGGAAAGAAGACCTTACTTCTTACATTAACATAAATTGTGTTCCAGGAATGAGAATTCTGGTCTGAATTTCCCTTTAGAAACGGAGTTAAACCCCAGGATCTGTGCCTTCCTACAAGCAAGAGTTCATTTCTGGAAAACCCAGTGAATTTTGGGCTCAAATGATTTTACACAGTTCATGAACCCAACGCGATTCTCACTATTAACATAAGAGCATTTATGTAAGAGGAGCTGTGGTTTGTTTCTGTTTCATAAGCAGAGTTGAATTACATATGGTTCTTATGAGTAGGAAACACAGTTCTTTTTTTCTGGGCATGCTCATGATTCTTGCTGTATTGGAGAAGCTTTAAAGAACAGCTTGCTTCTTGCGTTAAATGAGAGTGTGTTTCATGGATGAGAACTCTGGTCTGAATTTCCCTTAGGAAACGGAGTTAAACGCCATGATCTGTGTCTTCCTACAAGCAAGAGTTCATTTCCGGTAAACCAAGTGAATTTTGGGCTCAAATGATTTTACACAGTTCATGAACCCAACGTGATTCTCACTATTAACTAAAGAACATTTATGTAAGAGGAGCTGTGGTTTGTTTCAGTTTCATAAGCAGAGTTGAATTACATATGGTCCTTATGAGTAGGAAACACAGTTCTTTTATTCTGGGCATGCTCATGATTCTTGCTGTATTGGAGATGCTGGAAAGAAGAGCCTGCTTCTTGCGTCAAATCAGAGTGTGTTTCATGGATGAGAACACTGGTCTGAATTGCTCTTCAGAAACGGAGTTAAACCCCAGGATCTGTGATTACCAAAAGCAAGAGTTCATTTCCGGTAAACCAAGTGAATTTTGGGCTCAAATGATTTTACACAGTTCAAAACCCAATGCGATTCTCACTATCAACTAAAGAGCGTTTATATAAGAGGTGCTGTGGTTTGTATCAGTTTCTTAAGCAGAGTTGAACTACATATGGTCCGTATGAATAGGAATCACAGTACTTTTTTTCAGGGCATGCTCATGGTTCTTGCTGTATTGGAGATGCTGGAAAGAAGAGCTTTCTTCTTTCATTTAAGCAGAATGAGTTTCATGGATGAGAACTCTGGTCTGAATTTCCCTTCAGAAACGGAGTTAAACCCCAGGATCTGTGCCTTCCTACAAGCAAGAGTTCATTTCTGGAAAACCCAGTGAATTTTGGGCTCAAATGATTTTACACAGTTCATGAACCCAACGCGATTCTCACTATTAACATAAGAGCATTTATGTAAGAGGAGCTGTGGTTTGTTTCTGTTTCATAAGCAGAGTTGAATTACATATGGTCCTTATGAGTAGGAAACACAGTTCTTTTTTTCTGGGCATGCTCATGATTCTTGCTGTATTGGAGACGCTTTAAAGAACAGCTTGCTTCTTGCGTTAAATCAGAGTGTGTTTCATGGATGAGAACTCTGGTCTGAATTTCCCTTAAGAAACGGAGTTAAATGCCATGATCTGTGTCTTCCTACAAGCAAGAGTTCATTTCCAGTAAACCAAGTGAAATTTCAGCTCAAATGATTTTACACAGTTCTAGAAACCAACACTATTATCACTATTAACTAAAGAGCATTTATGTAAGAGGAGCTGTGGTCTGTATCAATTTAATTAGCAGAGTTGAACTTCATATGGTCCGTATGAGTAGTTAACACAGTTCTTTTATTCTGGGAATGCTCATCATTCTTGCTGTATTGGAAACGCTGGAAAGAAGAGCTTGCTTCTTGCTATTAAACAGAATGTGTTTCATGGATCAGAACTCTGGTCTGAATTTCCCTTCAGAATCGGAGTTACACCCCAGGATCTGTGTCTTCCTACAAGCAAGAGTTCATTTCTGGAAAACCCAGTGAATTTTGGACTCAAATTATTTTACACAGTTCATGAAGCCAACGTGATTCTCACTATTAACTAAAGAGCATTTATGTAAGAGGAGCTGTGGTTTGTTTCAGTTTCATAAGCAGAGTTGAAATACATATGGTGCTTACGAGAAGGAAACACAGTTCTTTTTTTCTGGGCATGCTCATGATTCTTGCTGTATTGGAAGCGCTGGAAAGAAAAGCTTCCTTCTTGCATTAAAACAGGGTGCGTTTCATGGATGAGAAATTTGTTCTGAATTTCCCTTCAGTAACAGAGTTAAATCCCATGATCTGTGTCTTCCTACAAGCAAGAGATCGTTTCTGGTAAACCAAGAGAATTTTCAGCTCAAATGATTTTACACAGTTCTAGAACCCAACACTATTATCACTATTAACTAAAGATCATTTATGTAAGAGGAGCTGTGGTCTGTATCAATTTCATTAGCAGAGTTGAACTACATATGGTCCGTATGAGTAGTTAACACAGTTCTTTTATTCTGGGAATGCCCATGATTCTTGCTGTATTGGAGACGCTGGAAAGAAGAGCTTGCTTCTTGCATTTAAACAGAATGTGTTTCATGGACCAGAATCTGGTTTGAATTTCTCTTCAGAATCGGAGTTACACACCAGGGTCTGTGTCTTCCTACAAGCAAGAGTTCATTTCTGGAAAACCCAGTGAATTTTGGACTCAAATTATTTTACACAGTTCATGAACCCAACGTGATTCTCACTATTAACTAAAGAGCATTTATGTAAGAGGAGCTGTGGTTTGTTTCAGTTTCATAAGCAGAGTTGAATTACATATGGTCCTTATGAGTAGGAAACACAGTTCTTTTTTTCTGGGCATGCTCATGAATCTTGCTGTATTGGAGATGCTGGAAAGAAGAGCCTGCTTCTTGCGTCAAATCAGCGTGTGGTTCATGGATGAGAACACTGGTCTGAATTGCTCTTCAGAAACGGAGTTAAACCCCAGGATCTGTGTTTTCCTCCAAGCAAGAGTTCATTTCCGGTAAACCAAGTGAATTTTGGGCTCAAAGATTTTACACAGATCAAAACCCCAATGCGATTCTCACTATCTACTAAAGAGTATTTATATAAGAGGTGCTGTGGTTTGTATCAGTTTCTTAAGCAGAGTTGAACTACATATAGTCTGTATGAGTAGGAAACACAGTTCTTTTATTCTGGGAATTCTCATGATTCTTGCTGTATAGGAAACGCTGGAAAGAAGAGCTTCCTTCTAGCATTAAAACAGAGTGTTTTTCATGGATGAGTACTCTGGTCTGAATTTCCCATCAGAAACGGAGTTACACCCCAGGATCTGTTTCTTCGTACAAGCAACAGTTCATTTCTTGAAAACTCAGTGAATTTTGGGTTCAAATGATTTTACACAGTTCATGAACCCAACGCGATTATCACTATTAACTACAGACCATTTATGTAAGAGGAGCTGTGGATTGTTTCAGTTTCATAAGCAGAGTTGAATTACATATGGTCCTTATGAGTAGGAAACACAGTTCTTTTTTTCAGGCCATTCAAATTGTTCTTGCTGTATTTTAAATTCTGGAAAGAAGACCTTGCTCCTTACATTAAAACAAATTGTGTTGCAGGAATGAGAATTCTGCTCTGAATTTCCTTTCAGAAAGGGAGTTAAACCCCAGGATCTGTGTCTTCCTACGAGCAAGAGTTCATTTCAGGAAAACCCAGTGAATTTTGGGCTCAAATGATTTAACACAGTTCATGAACCCAACGCGATTATCACTATTAACTAAAGAGCATTTATGTAAGAGGAGCTGTGGTCTGTATCAATTTCATTACCAGAGTTGAACTACATATGGTCCCTATGAGTAGGTAACACAGTTCATTTATTCTGGGAATGCTCATGATTCTTGCTGTATTGGAGACGCTGGAAAGAAGAACTTGCTTCTTGCATTTAAACAGAATGTGTTTCGTGGATGAGAACTCTGGTCTGAATTTCCCTTCACAAACGGAGTTACACACCAGGATCTGTGTCTTCCTACAAGCACGAGTTCATTTCTGGAAAACCCAGTGAATTTTGGGCTCAAATGATTTTACACAGTTCATGAACACAACGTTTTTCTCTCTATTAACTAAAGAGCATTTATGTAAGAGGAGCTGTGGTTTGTTTCAGTTTCATAAGCAGAGTTGAATTACATATGGTCCTTATGAGTAGGAAACACAGTTCTTTTTTTCAGGGCATGCTCATGGTTCTTGCTGTATTGGAGACGCTAGAAAAAAGAGCTTGCTTCTTGCATTTAAACAGAATGTGTTTCTTGGATGGGAACTCTGGTCTGAATTTCCCATCAGAAACGGAGGTAAACCCCATGATATGTGTCTTCCTAAAAGCAAGAGTTCATTTCTGGTAAACCAAGTGAAATTTCAGCTCAAATGATTTTACACAGTTCTAGAAACCAACACTATTATCACTATTAACTAAAGAGCATTTATGTAAGAGGAGCTGTGGTCTGTACCAATTTAATTAGCAGAGTTGAACTTCATATGGTCCGTATGAGTAGTTAACACAGTTCTTTTATTCTGGGAATGCTCATGATTCTTGCTGTATTGGAGACGCTGGAAAGAAGAGCTTGCTTCTTGCTATTAAACAGAATGTGTTTCATGGATCAGAACTCTGGTCTGAATTTCCCTTCAGAATCGGAGTTACACCCCAGGATCTGTGTCTTCCTACATGCAAGAGTTCATTTCTGGAAAACCCAGTGAATTTTGGACTCAAATTATTTTACACAGTTCATGAAGCCAACGTGATTCTCACTATTAACTAAAGAGCATTTATGTAAGAGGAGCTGTGGTTTGTTTCAGTTTCATAAGCAGAGTTGAAATACATATGGTGCTTACGAGTAGGAAACACAGTTTTTTTTTCTGGGCATGCTCATGATTCTTGCTGTATTTGAAGCGCTGGAAAGAAAAGCTTGCTTCTTGCATTAAAACTGGGTGCGTTTCATGGATGAGAAATTTGGTCTGAATTTCCCTTCAGTAACGGAGTTAAATCCCATGATCTGTGTCTTCCTACAAGCAAGAGATCGTTTCTGGTAAACCAAGAGAATTTTCAGCTCAAATGATTTTACACAGTTCTAGAACCCAACACTATTATCACTATTAACTAAAGATCATTTATGTAAGAGGAGCTGTGGTCTGTATCAATTTCATTAGCAGAGTTGAACTACATATGGTCCGTATGAGTAGTTAACACAGTTCTTTTATTCTGGGAATGCTCATGATTCTTGCTGTATTGGAGACGCTGGAAAGAAGAGCTTGCTTCTTGCATTTAAACAGAATGTTTTTCATGGATGAGAATTCTGGTCTGAATTTCTCTTCAGAAACAGAGATACACACCATGATCTGTGTCTTCCTACAAGCAAGAGTTCATTTCTGGAAAACCCAGTGAATTTTGGGCTCAAATGATTTTACACAGTTCATGAACCCAACGTGATTCTCACTATTAACTAAAAAGCATTTATGTAAGAGGAGCTGTGGTTTGTTTCAGTTTCATAAGCAGAGTAGAATTACATATGGTCCTTATGAGTAGGAAACACAGTTCTTTTTTTCAGGGCATGCTCATGGTTCTTGCTGTATTGGAGACGCTGGAAAGAAGAGCTTGTGTCTTGCACTAAAACAGGCTGTGTTTCATGGATGAGAACTCTGTTCTGAATTTCACATCAGAAACTGAGGTAAACCCCATGATATGTGTCTTCCTAAAAGCAAGAGTTCATTTCTGGTAAAGCAAGTGAATTTTCAGCTCAAATGATTTTACACAACTCTAGAATCCAACACTATTATCACTATTAACTAAAGAGCATTTATGTAAGAGGAGCTGTGGTCTGTATCAATTTCATTAGCAGAGTTGAACTACATATGGTCCGTATGAGTAGTTAACACAGTTCTTTTATTCTGGGAATGCTCATGATTCTTGCTGTATTGGAGACGCTGGAAAGAAGAGCTTGCTTCTTGCATTTAAACAGAATGTGTTTCATGGACCAGAATCTGGTTTGAATTTCTCTTCAGAATCGGAGTTACACACCAGGGTCTGTGTCTTCCTACAAGCAAGAGTTCATTTCTGGAAAACCCAGTGAATTTTGGACTCAAATTATTTTACACAGTTCATGAACCCAACGTGATTCTCACTATTAACTAAAGAGCATTTATGTAAGAGGAGGTGTGGTTTGTTTCAGTTTCATAAGCAGAGTTGAATTACATATGGTCCTTATGAGTAGGAAACACAGTTCTTTTTTTCTGGGCATGCTCATAAATCTTGCTGTATTGGAGATGCTGGAAAGAAGAGCCTGCTTCTTGCGTCAAATCAGCGTGTGGTTCATGGATGAGAACACTGGTCTGAATTGCTCTTCAGAAACGGAGTTAAACCCCAGGATCTGTGTTTTCCTCCAAGCAAGAGTTCATTTCCGGTAAACCAAGTGAATTTTGGGCTCAAAGATTTTACACAGATCAAAACCCCAATGCGATTCTCACTATCTACTAAAGAGTATTTATATAAGAGGTGCTGTGGTTTGTATCAGTTTCTTAAGCAGAGTTGAACTACATATAGTCCGTATGAGTAGGAAACACAGTTCTTTTATTCTGGGAATTCTCATGATTCTTGCTGTATAGGAAACGCTGGAAAGAAGAGCTTCCTTCTAGCATTAAAACAGAGTGTTTTTCATGGATGAGTACTCTGGTCTGAATTTCCCATCAGAAACGGAGTTACACCCCAGGATCTGTTTCTTCGTACAAGCAACAGTTCATTTCTTGAAAACTCAGTGAATTTTGGGTTCAAATGATTTTACACAGTTCATGAACCCAACACGATTATCACTATTAACTACAGAGCATTTATGTAAGAGGAGCTGTGGATTGTTTCAGTTTCATAAGCAGAGTTGAATTACATATGGTCCTTATGAGTAGGAAACACAGTTCTTTTTTTCAGGCCATTCAAATTGTTCTTGCTGTATTTTAAATTCTGGAAAGAAGACCTTGCTCCTTACATTAAAACAAATTGTGTTGCAGGAATGAGAATTCTGCTCTGAATTTCCTTTCAGAAAGGGAGTTAAACCCCAGGATCTGTGTCTTCCTACGAGCAAGAGTTCATTTCAGGAAAACCCAGTGAATTTTGGGCTCAAATGATTTAACACAGTTCATGAACCCAACGCGATTATCACTATTAACTAAAGAGCATTTATGTAAGAGGAGCTGTGGTCTGTATCAATTTCATTACCAGAGTTGAACTACATATGGTCCCTATGAGTAGGTAACACAGTTCATTTATTCTGGGAATGCTCATGATTCTTGCTGTATTGGAGACGCTGGAAAGAAGAGCTTGCTTCTTGCATTTAAACAGAATGTGTTTCATGGACCAGAATCTGGTTTGAATTTCTCTTCAGAATCGGAGTTACACACCAGGGTCTGTGTCTTCCTACAAGCAAGAGTTCATTTCTGGAAAACCCAGTGAATTTTGGACTCAAATTATTTTACACAGTTCATGAAGCCAACGTGATTCTCACTATTAACTAAAGAGCATTTATGTAAGAGGAGCTGTGGTTTGTTTCAGTTTCATAAGCAGAGTTGAAATACATATGGTGCTTACAAGTAGGAAACACAGTTCTTTTTTTCTGGGCATGCTCATGATTCTTGCTGTATTCGAAGCGCTGGAAAGAAAAGCTTGCTTCTTGCATTAAAACAGGGTGCGTTTCATGGATGAGAAATTTGGTCTGAATTTCCCTTCAGTAACGGAGTTAAATCCCATGATCTGTGTCTTCCTACAAGCAAGAGATCGTTTCTGGTAAACCAAGAGAATTTTCAGCTCAAATGATTTTACACAGTTCTAGAACCCAACACTATTATCACTATTAACTAAAGAGCATTTATGTAAGAGGAGCTGTGGTCTGTATCAATTTCATTAGCAGAGTTGAACTACATATGGTCCGTATGAGTATTTAACACAGTTCTTTTATTCTGGGAATGCTCATGATTCTTGCTGTATTGGAGACGCTGGAAAGAAGAGCTTGGTTCTTGCATTTAAACAGAATGTGTTTCATGGATGAGAATTCTGGTCTGAATTTCCTTTCAGAAACAGAGATACACACCATGATCTGTGTCTTCCTACAAGCAAGAGTTCATTTCTGGAAAACCCAGTGAATTTTGGGCTCAAATGATTTTACACAGTTCATGAACACAACGTTTTTCTCTCTATTAACTAAAGAGCATTTATGTAAGAGGAGCTGTGGTTTGTTTCAGTTTCATAAGCAGAGTTGAATTACATATGGTCCTTATGAGTAGGAAACACAGTTCTTTTTTTCAGGGCATGCTCATGGTTATTGCTGTATTGGAGACGCTGGAAAGAAGAGCTTGTGTCTTGCACTAAAACCGGCTGTGTTTCATGGATGAGAACTCTGTTCTGAATTTCCCATCAGAAACGGAGGTAAACCCCATGATATGTATCTTCCTAAAAGCAAGAGTTCATTTCTGGTAAACCAAGTGAATTTTCAGCTCAAATGATTTTACACAACTCTAGAATCCAACACTATTATCACTATTAACTAAAGAGCATTTATGTAAGAGGAGCTGTGGTCTGTATCAATTTCATTAGCAGAGTTGAACTACATATGGTCCGTATGAGTAGTTAACACAGTTCTTTTATTCTGGGAATGCTCATGATTCTTGCTGTATTGGAGACGCTGGAAAGAAGAGCTTGCTTCTTGCATTTAAACAGAATGTGTTTCATGGACCAGAATCTGGTTTGAATTTCTCTTCAGAATCGGAGTTACACACCAGGGTCTGTGTCTTCCTACAAGCAAGAGTTCATTTCTGGAAAACCCAGTGTATTTTGGACTCAAATGATTTTACACAGTTCATGAACCCAACGTGATTCTCACTATTAACTAAAGAGCATTTATGTAAGAGGAGCTGTGGTTTGTTTCAGTTTCATAAGCAGAGTTGAATTACATATGGTCCTTATGAGTAGGAAACACAGTTCTTTTTTTCTGAGCATGCTCATGAATCTTGCTGTATTGGAGATGCTGGAAAGAAGTGCCTGCTTCTTGCGTCAAATCAGCGTGTGGTTCATGGATGAGAACACTGGTCTGAATTGCTCTTCAGAAACGGAGTTAAACCCCAGCATCTGTGTTTTCCTCCAAGCAAGAGTTCATTTCCGGTAAACCAAGTGAATTTTGGGCTCAAAGATTTTACACAGATCAAAACCCCAATGCGATTCTCACTATCTACTAAAGAGTATTTATATAAGAGGTGCTGTGGTTTGTATCAGTTTCTAAAGCAGAGTTGAACTACATATAGTCCGTATGAGTAGGAAACACAGTTCTTTTATTCTGGGAATTCTCATGATTCTTGCTGTATAGGAAACGCTGGAAAGAAGAGCTTCCTTCTAGCATTAAAACAGAGTGTTTTTCATTGATGAGTACTCTGGTCTGAATTTCCCATCAGAAACGGAGTTACACCCCAGGATCTGTTTCTTCGTACAAGCAACAGTTCATTTCTTGAAAACTCAGTGAATTTTGGGTTCAAATGATTTTACACAGTTCATGAACCCAACGCGATTATCACTATTAACTACAGAGCATTTATGTAAGAGGAGCTGTGGATTGTTTCAGTTTCATAAGCAGAGTTGAATTACATATGGTCCTTATGAGTAGGAAACACAGTTCTTTTTTTCAGGCCATTCAAATTGTTCTTGCTGTATTTTAAATTCTGGAAAGAAGACCTTGCTTCTTACGTTAAAACAAATTGTGTTGCAGGAATGAGAATTCTGCTCTGAATTTCCTTTCAGAAAGGGAGTTAAACCCCAGGATCTGTGTCTTCCTACGAGCAAGAGTTCATTTCAGGAAAACCCAGTGAATTTTGGGCTCAAATGATTTAACACAGTTCATGAACCCAACGCGATTATCACTATTAACTAAAGAGCATTTATGTAAGAGGAGCTGTGGTCTGTATCAATTTCATTACCAGAGATGAACTACATATGGTCCGTATGTGTAGTTAACACAGTTCATTTATTCTGGGAATGCTCATGATTCTTGCTGTATTGGAGACGCTGGAAAGAAGAACTTGCTTCTTGCATTTAAACAGAATGTGTTTCATGGATGAGAACTCTGGTCTGAATTTCCCTTCACAAACGAAGTTACACACCAGGATCTGTGTCTTCCTACAAGCAAGAGTTCATTTCTGGAAAACCCAGTGAATTTTGGGCTCAAATGATTTTACACAGTTCATGAACACAACGTTTTTCTCTCTATTAACTAAAGAGCATTTATGTAAGAGGAGCTGTGGTTTGTTTCAGTTTCATAAGCAGAGTTGAATTACATATGGTCCTTATGAGTAGGAAACACAGTTCTTTTTTTCAGGGCATGCTCATGGTTCTTGCTGTATTGGAGACGCTAGAAAGAAGAGCTTGCTTCTTGCATTTAAACAGAATGTGTTTCTTGGATGAGAACTCTGGTCTGAATTTCCCATCAGAAACGGAGGTAGACCCCATGATATGTGTCTTCCTAAAAGCAAGAGTTCATTTCTGGTAAACCAAGTGAAATTTCAGCTCAAATGATTTTACACAGTTCTAGAAACCAACACTATTATCACTATTAACTAAAGAGCATTTATGTAAGAGGAGCTGTGGTCTGTACCAATTTAATTAGCAGAGTTGAACTTCATATGGTCCGTATGAGTAGTTAACACAGTTCTTTTATTCTGGGAATGCTCATGATTCTTGCTGTATTGGAGACGCTGGAAAGAAGAGCTTGCTTCTTGCTATTAAACAGAATGTGTTTCATGGATCAGAACTCTGGTCTGAATTTCCCTTCAGAATCGGAGTTACACCCCAGGATCTGTGTCTTCCTACAAGCAAGAGTTCATTTCTGGAAATCCCAGTGAATTTTGGACTCAAATTATTTTACACAGTTCATGAAGCCAACGTGATTCTCACTATTAACTAAAGAGCATTTATGTAAGAGGAGCTGTGGTTTGTTTCAGTTTCATAAGCAGAGTTGAAATACATATGGTGCTTACAAGTAGGAAACACAGTTCTTTTTTTCTGGGCATGCTCATGATTCTTGCTGTATTCGAAGCGCTGGAAAGAAAAGCTTGCTTCTTGCATTAAAACAGGGTGCGTTTCATGGATGAGAAATTTGGTCTGAATTTCCCTTCAGTAACGGAGTTAAATCCCATGATCTGTGTCTTCCTACAAGCAAGAGATCGTTTCTGGTAAACCAAGAGAATTTTCAGCTCAAATGATTTTACACAGTTCTAGAACCCAACACTATTATCACTATTAACTAAAGACCATTTATGTAAGAGGAGCTGTGGTCTGTATCAATTTCATTAGCAGAGTTGAACTACATATGGTCCGTATGAGTAGTTAACACAGTTCTTTTATTCTGGGAATGCTCATGATTCTTGCTGTATTGGAGACGCTGGAAAGAAGAGCTTGCTTCTTGCATTTAAACAGAATGTGTTTCATGGATGAGAATTCTGGTCTGAATTTCCTTTCAGAAACAGAGATACACACCATGATCTGTGTCTTCCTACAAGCAAGAGTTCATTTCTGGAAAACCCAGTGAATTTTGGGCTCAAATGATTTTACACAGTTCATGAACACAACGTTTTTCTCTCTATTAACTAAAGAGCATTTATGTAAGAGGAGCTGTGGTTTGTTTCAGTTTCATAAGCAGAGTTGAATTACATATGGTCCTTATGAGTAGGAAACACAGTTCTTTTTTTCAGGGCATGCTCATTGTTCTTGCTGTATTGGAGACGCTGGAAAGAAAAGCTTGTGTCTTGCACTAAAACCGGCTGTGTTTCATGGATGAGAACTCTGTTCTGAATTTCCCATCAGAAACGGAGGTAAACCCCATGATATGTATCTTCCTAAAAGCAAGAGTTCATTTCTGGTAAACCAAGTGAATTTTCAGCTCAAATGATTTTACACAACTCTAGAATCCAACACTATTATCACTATTAACTAAAGAGCATTTATGTAAGAGGAGCTGTGGTCTGTATCAATTTCATTAGCAGAGTTGAACTACATATGGTCCGTATGAGTAGTTAACACAGTTCTTTTATTCTGGGAATGCTCATGATTCTTGCTGTATTGGAGACGCTGGAAAGAAGAGCTTGCTTCTTGCATTTAAACAGAATGTGTTTCATGGACCAGAATCTGGTTTGAATTTCTCTTCAGAATCGGAGTTACAAACCAGGGTCTGTGTCTTCCTACAAGCAAGAGTTCATTTCTGGAAAACCCAGTGTATTTTGGACTCAAATGATTTTACACAGTTCATGAACCCAACGTGATTCTCACTATTAACTAAAGAGCATTTATGTAAGAGGAGCTGTGGTTTGTTTCAGTTTCATAAGCAGAGTTGAATTACATATGGTCCTTATGAGTAGGAAACACAGTTCTTTTTTTCTGAGCATGCTCATGAATCTTGCTGTATTGGAGACGCTGGAAAAAAAAAGAGCTTGCTTCTTGCATTAAAACAGGGTGTGTTTCATGGATGAGAAATCTGGTCTGAATTTCCCTTCAGTAACGGAGTTAAATCCCATGATCTGTGTCTTCCTACAAGCAAGAGATCGTTTCTGGTAAACCAAGAGAATTTTCAGCTCAAATGATTTTACACAGTTCTAGAACCCAACACTATTATCACTATTAACTAAAGAGCATTTATGTAAGAGGAGCTGTGGTCTGTATCAATTTCATTAGCAGAGTTGAACTACATATGGTCCGTATGAGTATTTAACACAGTTCTTTTATCCGGGAATGCTTATGATTCTTGCTGTATTGGAGACACTGGAAAGAAGAGCTTGCTTCTTGCATTTAAACAGAATGTGTTTCATGGATGAGAATTCTGGTCTGAATTTCCCTTCAGAAACAGAGATACACACCATGATCTGTGTCTTCCTACAAGCAAGAATTCATTTCTGGAAAACCCAGTGAATTTTGGGCTCAAATGATTTTACACAGTTCATGAACACAACGTTTTTCTCTCTATTAACTAAAGAGCATTTATTTAAGAGGAGCTGTGGATTGTTTCAGTTTCATAAGCAGAGTTGAATTACATATGGTCCATATGAGTAGGAAACACAGTTCTTTTTTTCAGAGCATGCTCATGGATCTTGCTGTATTGGAGACGCTGGAAAGAAGAGCTTGTGTCTTGCACTAAAACAGGCTGTGTTTCATGGATGAGAACTCTGTTCTGAATTTCCCATCAGAAACGGAGGTAAACCCCATGATATTTGTCTTCCTAAAAGCAAGAGTTCATTTCTGGTAAACCAAGTGAATTTTCAGCTCAAATGATTTTACACAGTTCTAGAATCCAACACTATTATCACTATTAACTAAAGAGCATTTATGTAAGAGGAGCTGTGGTCTGTATCAATTTCATTAGCAGAGTTGAACTACATATGGTCCGTATGAGTAGTTAACACAGTTCTTTTATTCTGGGAATGCTCATGATTCTTGCTGTATTGGAGTCGCTGGAAAGAAGAGCTTGCTTCTTGCATTTGAACAGAATGTGTTTCATGGACCAGAACTCTGGTCTGAATTTCTCTTCAGAATCGGAGTTACACACCAGGGTCTGTGTCTTCCTACAAGCAAGAGTTCATTTCTGGAAAACCCAGTGAATTTTGGACTCAAATTATTTTACACAGTTCATGAACCCAACGTGATTCTCACTATTAAGTAAAGAACATTTATGTAAGAGGAGCTGTGGTTTGTTTCAGTTTCATAAGCAGAGTTGAATTACATACGGTCCTTATGAGTAGGAAACACAGTTCTTTTTTTCTGGGCATGCTCATGATTCTTGCTGTATTGGAGATGCTGGAAAGAAGAGCTTTCGTCTTTCATTTAAGCAGAATGTGTTTCATGGATGAGGACTCTGGTCTGAATTTCCCGTCAGAAACGGAGTTACACCCCAGGATCTGTGTTTTCCTACAAGCAAGAGTTCATTTCCGGTAAACCAAGTGAATTTTGGGCTCAAATGATTTTACACAGTTCAAAACCCAATGCAATTCTCACTATCAACTAAAGAGCATTTATATAAGAGGTGCTGTGGTTTGTTTCAGTTTCAAAAGCAGAGTTGAATTACATATGGTCCTTACGAGTAGGAAACACAGTTCTTTTTTTCAGGGCATGCTCATGGTTCTTGCTGTATTGGAGATGCTGGAAGAAGAGCTTTCTTCTTTCATTTAAGCAGAATGTGTTTCATGGATGAGAACTCTGGTCTGAATTTCCCTTCAGAAACGGAGTTACACCCCAGGATCTGTGTCTTCCTACAAGCAAGAGTCCATTTCTGGAAAAATATGTCAATTTTGGGCTCAAATGCCTCTACACAGTTCATGAACACAACGCGATTCTCTCTATTAACTAAAGATCATCTATGTAAGAGCAGCTTTTGGTTTGTTTCAGTTTCATAAGCAGAGTTGAATTACATATGGTCCTTATGGTTAGGAAACACAGTTCTTTTTTCAGGGCATGCTCATGGTTCTTGCTGTATTGGAGACGCTGGAAAGAAGAGCTTGCTTCTTGCATTAAAACAGGGTGTGTTTCATGGATGAGAACTCTTGTCTGAATTTCCCTTCTTAAACGGAGTTACACCCCAGGATCTGAGTCTTCCTACAAGCAAGAGTTCATTTCTGGAAAACCCAGTGCATTTTGGGCTCAAATGATTTTACACAGTTCATGAACCCAACGCGATTCTCACTATTAACTAAAGAGCATTTATGTAAGAGGAGCTGTGGTTTGTTTCAGTTTCATAAGCAGAGTTGAATTACATATGGTCCTTAAGAGTAGAAAACACAGTTCTTTTTTTCTGGGCATGCTCAAGATTCTTGCTGTATTGGAGATGCTGGAAGGAAGAGCTTGCTTCTTGCGTTAAATCAGCGTGTGTTTCATGGATGAGAACACTGGCTGAATTGCTCTTCAGAAACCGAGTTACACCACAGGATCTGTATTTTCCTACAAGCAAGAGTACATTTCTGGTAAACCAAATGAATTTTGTGTTCAAATGATTTTACACAGTTCAAAACCCCAATGGGATTCTCTCTATCAACTAAAGAGCATTTATATAAGAGGAGTTGTGGTTTGTATAAGTTTTTTAAGCAGAGTTGAACTACATATGGTCCGTATGAATAGGAATCACAGTTCTTTTTTTCAGGGCATGCTCATGTTTCTTGCTGTATTGGAGATGCTGGAAAGAAGAGCTTTCTTCTCTCATTTAAACAGATTATGTTTCATGGATGAGAACTCTGGTCTCAATTTCCCTTCAGAAACGGAGTTACACCCCAGGATCTGTGTCTGCCTACAAGCAAGAGTCCATTTCTGGAAAACTATGTGAATTTTGAGCTCAAATGATTTTACACAGTTCATGAACAAAACGCGATTCTCTCTACTAACTAAAGAGCATTTTTGTAAGAGGAGCTGTGGTTTGTATCAGTTTCATAAGCAGAGTTGAACTACATATTGTCAGTATGAGTAGGAAACACAGTTCTTTTTTCTGGGCATGCTCAGGGTTCTTGCTGTATTGGAGACGCTGGAAAGAAGAGCTTGCTTCTTGCATTTAAACAGAATGTGTTTCATGGATCAGAACTCTGGTCTGAATTTCCCTTCAGAAACGGAGTTACACCCCAGGATCTGTGTCTTCCTACAAGCAAGAGTTCATTTCTGGAAAACCCAGTGAATTTTGGGCTCAAATGATTTTACACAGTACATGTACCCAACGCGGTTCTCACTATTAACTAAAGAGCATTTATGTAATAGGAGCTGTGGTTTGTATCAGTTTCATAAGCAGAGTTGAACTACATATGGTCAGTATGAGTTGGAAACAAAGTTCTTTTTTCTGGGCATACTCATGGTTCTTGCTGTATTTTAGACTCTGGAAAGAAGAAGTTGCTTCTTGCGTTAAAACAGATTTTGTATCAGTGAAGAGAACTCTGGTCTGAATTTCCCTTCACAAACGGAGTTTCACGCCAAGATTTGTGTCTTCCTACAAGCAAGAGTTCATTTCTGGAAAACCCAGTGAATTTTGGGCTCAAATGATTTTACACAGTTCATGAACCCAATGAGATTTTCATTATTAACTTAAGAGCATTTATGTAAGAGTAGCTGTGGTTTGTTTCCATTTCATAAGCAGAGTTGAATTACATATGGTTCTTATGAGTAGGAAACACAGTTCATTTTTTCTGGGCATGCTCATGATTCTTGCTGTATTGGAGTCGCTGGAAAGACGAGCTTGCTTGTTGCGTTAAATCAGAGTGTGTTTCATGGATGAGAACTCTGGTCTGAATTTCCCTTAAGAAACGGAGTTAAACACCTTGATCTGTGTCTTCCTACAAGCAAGAGTTCATTTCTGGTAAACCAAGTGAATTTTCAGCTCAAATGATTTTACACAGTTCTAGAACCCAACACTCTTATCACTATTAACCAAAGAGCATTTATGTAAGAGGAGCTGTGGTTTGTTTCAGTTTTATAAAAAGAGTTGAATTACATATGGTCCTTATGAGTAGAAAACACAGTTCTTTCTTTCAGTGCATGCTCATTGTTCTTGCTGTATTGGAGACGCTGGAAAGAAGAGCTTGCTTCTTGCATTAAAACAGGGTGTGTTTCATGGATGAGAACTCTAGTCTGAATTTCCCTTCAGAAACGGAGTTACACCCCAGGATCTGTGTCTTCCTACAAGCAATAGTTCATTTCTGGAAAACCCAGTGAATTTTTGTCTCAAATGATTTTACACAGTACATGTACCCAACTCGATTCTCACTATTAACAAAAGAGCATTTATGTAAGAGTAGCTGTGGCTTGTTTCAGTTTCATAAGCAGAGTTGAACTACATATGGTCAGTATGAGTAGGAAGCACAGTTCTTTTTTCTGGGCATGCTCAGGGTTCTTACTGTTTTGGAGACCATGGAAAGAAGTGCTTGTTTCTTGCATTAAAACAGATTGTGTTCCATGGGTGAGTACTCTGGTCTGAATTTCCCATCAGAAACGGAGTTAAACCCCACGATCTGTGTCTTCCTACAAGCCCAAGTTCATTTCTGGTAAAGAAAGTGAATGTTGGGCTCAAATGATTTTACAAAGTTCATGAACCCAACGCGATTATCACTATTAACTAAAGAGCATTTAAGTAAGAGGAGCTGTGGTCTGTATCAATTTCATTAGCAGAGTTGAACTACATATGGTCCGTATGAGTAGTTAACACAGTTCTTTTATTCTGGGAATGCTCATGATTCTTGCTGTATTGGAAGCGCTGGAAAGAAGAGCTTGCTTCTTGCATTAAAACAGGGTGTGTTTCATGGATGAGAAATCTGGTATGAATTTCCCTTCAGTAACGGAGTTAAATCCCATGATCTGTGTCTTCCTACAAGCAAGAGATCGTTTCTGGTAAACCAAGAGAATTTTCAGCTCAAATGATTTTACACAGTTCTAGAACCCAACACTATTATCACTATTAACTAAAGAGCATTTATGTAAGAGGAGCTGTGGTCTGTATCAATTTCATTAGCAGAGTTGAACTACATATGGTCCGTATGAGTAGTTAACACAGTTCTTTTATTCTGGGAATGCTCATGATTCTTGCTGTATTGGAGTCGCTGGAAAGAAGAGCTTGCTTCTTGCATTTGAACAGAATGTGTTTCATGGACCAGAACTCTGGTCTGAATTTCTCTTCAGAATCGGAGTTACACACCAGGGTCTGTGTCTTCCTACAAGCAAGAGTTCATTTCTGGAAAACCCAGTGAATTTTGGACTCAAATTATTTTACACAGTTCATGAACCCAACGTGATTCTCACTATTAACTAAAGAACATTTATGTAAGAGGAGCTGTGGTTTGTTTCAGTTTCATAAGCAGAGTTGAATTACATACGGTCCTTATGAGTAGGAAACACAGTTCTTTTTTTCTGGGCATGCTCATGATTCTTGCTGTATTGGAGATGCTGGAAAGAAGAGCTTTCGTCTTTCATTTAAGCAGAATGTGTTTCATGGATGAGGACTCTGGTCTGAATTTCCCGTCAGAAACGGAGTTACACCCCAGGATCTGTGTTTTCCTACAAGCAAGAGTTCATTTCCGGTAAACCAAGTGAATTTTGGGCTCAAATGATTTTACACAGTTCAAAACCCAATGCAATTCTCACTATCAACTAAAGAGCATTTATATAAGAGGTGCTGTGGTTTGTTTCAGTTTCAAAAGCAGAGTTGAATTACATATGGTCCTTATGAGTAGGAAACACAGTTCTTTTTTTCAGGGCATGCTCATGGTTCTTGCTGTATTGGAGATGCTGGAAGAAGAGCTTTCTTCTTTCATTTAAGCAGAATGTGTTTCATGGATGAGAACTCTGGTCTGAATTTCCCTTCAGAAACGGAGTTACACCCCAGGATCTGTGTCTTCCTACAAGCAAGAGTCCATTTCTGGAAAAATATGTCAATTTTGGGCTCAAATGCCTCTACACAGTTCATGAACACAACGCGATTCTCTCTATTAACTAAAGATCATCTATGTAAGAGCAGCTTTTGGTTTGTTTCAGTTTCATAAGCAGAGTTGAATTACATATGGTCCTTATGGTTAGGAAACACAGTTCTTTTTTCAGGGCATGCTCATGGTTCTTGCTGTATTGGAGACGCTGGAAAGAAGAGCTTGCTTCTTGCATTAAAACAGGGTGTGTTTCATGGATGAGAACTCTTGTCTGAATTTCCCTTCTTAAACGGAGTTACACCCCAGGATCTGAGTCTTCCTACAAGCAAGAGTTCATTTCTGGAAAACCCAGTGCATTTTGGGCTCAAATGATTTTACACAGTTCATGAACCCAACGCGATTCTCACTATTAACTAAAGAGCATTTATGTAAGAGGAGCTGTGGTTTGTTTCAGTTTCATAAGCAGAGTTGAATTACATATGGTCCTTAAGAGTAGAAAACACAGTTCTTTTTTTCTGGGCATGCTCAAGATTCTTGCTGTATTGGAGATGCTGGAAGGAAGAGCTTGCTTCTTGCGTTAAATCAGCGTGTGTTTCATGGATGAGAACACTGGCTGAATTGCTCTTCAGAAACCGAGTTACACCACAGGATCTGTATTTTCCTACAAGCAAGAGTACATTTCTGGTAAACCAAATGAATTTTGTGTTCAAATGATTTTACACAGTTCAAAACCCCAATGGGATTCTCTCTATCAACTAAAGAGCATTTATATAAGAGGAGTTGTGGTTTGTATAAGTTTTTTAAGCAGAGTTGAACTACATATGGTCCGTATGAATAGGAATCACAGTTCTTTTTTTCAGGGCATGCTCATGTTTCTTGCTGTATTGGAGATGCTGGAAAGAAGAGCTTTCTTCTCTCATTTAAACAGATTATGTTTCATGGATGAGAACTCTGGTCTCAATTTCCCTTCAGAAACGGAGTTACACCCCAGGATCTGTGTCTGCCTACAAGCAAGAGTCCATTTCTGGAAAACTATGTGAATTTTGAGCTCAAATGATTTTACACAGTTCATGAACAAAACGCGATTCTCTCTACTAACTAAAGAGCATTTTTGTAAGAGGAGCTGTGGTTTGTATCAGTTTCATAAGCAGAGTTGAACTACATATTGTCAGTATGAGTAGGAAACACAGTTCTTTTTTCTGGGCATGCTCAGGGTTCTTGCTGTATTGGAGACGCTGGAAAGAAGAGCTTGCTTCTTGCATTTAAACAGAATGTGTTTCATGGATCAGAACTCTGGTCTGAATTTCCCTTCAGAAACGGAGTTACACCCCAGGATCTGTGTCTTCCTACAAGCAAGAGTTCATTTCTGGAAAACCCAGTGAATTTTGGGCTCAAATGATTTTACACAGTACATGTACCCAACGCGGTTCTCACTATTAACTAAAGAGCATTTATGTAATAGGAGCTGTGGTTTGTATCAGTTTCATAAGCAGAGTTGAACTACATATGGTCAGTATGAGTTGGAAACAAA
This sequence comes from Onychomys arenicola, assembly GCA_949786405.1. Classification (NCBI taxonomy): domain Eukaryota; kingdom Metazoa; phylum Chordata; class Mammalia; order Rodentia; family Cricetidae; genus Onychomys; species Onychomys arenicola. The sequence continues at coordinate 3,473,496 of CATKUM010000028.1, forward strand.
GTTCTTTTTTCTGGGCATACTCATGGTTCTTGCTGTATTTTAGACTCTGGAAAGAAGAAGTTGCTTCTTGCGTTAAAACAGATTTTGTATCAGTGAAGAGAACTCTGGTCTGAATTTCCCTTCACAAACGGAGTTTCACGCCAAGATTTGTGTCTTCCTACAAGCAAGAGTTCATTTCTGGAAAACCCAGTGAATTTTGGGCTCAAATGATTTTACACAGTTCATGAACCCAATGAGATTTTCACTATTAACTTAAGAGCATTTATGTAAGAGTAGCTGTGGTTTGTTTCCATTTCATAAGCAGAGTTGAATTACATATGGTTCTTATGAGTAGGAAACACAGTTCATTTTTTCTGGGCATGCTCATGATTCTTGCTGTATTGGAGTCGCTGGAAAGACGAGCTTGCTTGTTGCGTTAAATCAGAGTGTGTTTCATGGATGAGAACTCTGGTCTGAATTTCCCTTAAGAAACGGAGTTAAACACCTTGATCTGTGTCTTCCTACAAGCAAGAGTTCATTTCTGGTAAACCAAGTGAATTTTCATCTCAAATGATTTTACACAGTTCTAGAACCCAACACTATTATCACTATTAACCAAAGAGCATTTATGTAAGAGGAGCTGTGGTTTGTTTCAGTTTTATAAAAAGAGTTGAATTACATATGGTCCTTATGAGTAGAAAACACAGTTCTTTCTTTCAGTGCATGCTCATTGTTCTTGCTGTATTGGAGACGCTGGAAAGAAGAGCTTGCTTCTTGCATTAAAACAGGGTGTGTTTCATGGATGAGAACTCTAGTCTGAATTTCCCTTCAGAAACGGAGTTACACCCCAGGATCTGTGTCTTCCTACAAGCAATAGTTCATTTCTGGAAAACCCAGTGAATTTTTGTCTCAAATGATTTTACACAGTACATGTACCCAACTCGATTCTCACTATTAACAAAAGAGCATTTATGTAAGAGTAGCTGTGGCTTGTTTCAGTTTCATAAGCAGAGTTGAACTACATATGGTCAGTATGAGTAGGAAACACAGTTCTTTTTTCTGGGCATGCTCAGGGTTCTTACTGTTTTGGAGACCATGGAAAGAAGTGCTTGTTTCTTGCATTAAAACAGATTGTGTTCCATGGGTGAGTACTCTGGTCTGAATTTCCCATCAGAAACGGAGTTAAACCCCACGATCTGTGTCTTCCTACAAGCCCAAGTTCATTTCTGGTAAAGAAAGTGAATGTTGGGCTCAAATGATTTTACAAAGTTCATGAACCCAACGCGATTATCACTATTAACTAAAGAGCATTTAAGTAAGAGGAGCTGTGGTCTGTATCAATTTCATTAGCAGAGTTGAACTACATATGGTCCGTATGAGTAGTTAACACAGTTCTTTTATTCTGGGAATGCTCATGATTCTTGCTGTATTGGAAGCGCTGGAAAGAAGAGCTTGCTTCTTGCATTAAAACAGGGTGTGTTTCATGGATGAGAAATCTGGTATGAATTTCCCTTCAGTAACGGAGTTAAATCCCATGATCTGTGTCTTCCTACAAGCAAGAGATCGTTTCTGGTAAACCAAGAGAATTTTCAGCTCAAATGATTTTACACAGTTCTAGAACCCAACACTATTATCACTATTAACTAAAGAGCATTTATGTAAGAGGAGCTGTGGTCTGTATCAATTTCATTAGCAGAGTTGAACTACATATGGTCCGTATAAGTATTTAACACAGTTCTTTTTTCCGGGAATGCTTATGATTCTTGCTGTATTGGAGACACTGGAAAGAAGAGCTTGCTTCTTGCATTTAAACAGAATGTGTTTCATGGATGAGAATTCTGGTCTGAATTTCCCTTCAGAAACAGAGATACACACCATGATCTGTGTCTTCCTACAAGCAAGAGTTCATTTCTGGAAAACCCAGTGAATTTTGGGCTCAAATGATTTTACACAGTTCATGAACACAACGTTTTTCTCTCTATTAACTAAAGAGCATTTATTTAAGAGGAGCTGTGGATTGTTTCAGTTTCATAAGCAGAGTTGAATTACATATGGTCCGTATGAGTAGGAAACACAGTTCTTTTTTTCAGAGCATGCTCATGGATCTTGCTGTATTGGAGACGCTGGAAAGAAGAGCTTGTGTCTTGCACTAAAACAGGCTGTGTTTCATGGATGAGAACTCTGTTCTGAATTTCCCATCAGAAACGGAGGTGAACCACATGATATTTGTCTTCCTAAAAGCAAGAGTTCATTTCTGGTAAACCAAGTGAATTTTCAGCTCAAATGATTTTACACAGTTCTAGAATCCAACACTATTATCACTATTAACTAAAGAGCATTTATGTAAGAGGAGCTGTGGTCTGTATCAATTTCATTAGCAGAGTTGAACTACATATGGTCCGTATGAGTAGTTAACACAGTTCTTTTATTATGGGAATGCTCATGATTCTTGCTGTATTGGAGTCGCTGGAAAGAAGAGCTTGCTTCTTGCATTTGAACAGAATGTGTTTCATGGACCAGAACTCTGGTCTGAATTTCTCTTCAGAATCGGAGTTACACACCAGGGTCTGTGTCTTCCTACAAGCAAGAGTTCATTTCTGGAAAACCCAGTGAATTTTGGACTCAAATTATTTTACACAGTTCATGAACCCAACGTGATTCTCACTATTAAGTAAAGAACATTTATGTAAGAGGAGCTGTGGTTTGTTTCAGTTTCATAAGCAGAGTTGAATTACATACGGTCCTTATGAGTAGGAAACACAGTTCTTTTTTTCTGGGCATGCTCATGATTCTTGCTGTATTGGAGATGCTGGAAAGAAGAGCTTTCGTCTTTCATTTAAGCAGAATGTGTTTCATGGATGAGGACTCTGGTCTGAATTTCCCGTCAGAAACGGAGTTACACCCCAGGATCTGTGTTTTCCTACAAGCAAGAGTTCATTTCCGGTAAACCAAGTGAATTTTGGGCTCAAATGATTTTACACAGTTCAAAACCCAATGCAATTCTCACTATCAACTAAAGAGCATTTATATAAGAGGTGCTGTGGTTTGTTTCAGTTTCAAAAGCAGAGTTGAATTACATATGGTCCTTACGAGTAGGAAACACAGTTCTTTTTTTCAGGGCATGCTCATGGTTCTTGCTGTATTGGAGATGCTGGAAGAAGAGCTTTCTTCTTTCATTTAAGCAGAATGTGTTTCATGGATGAGAACTCTGGTCTGAATTTCCCTTCAGAAACGGAGTTACACCCCAGGATCTGTGTCTTCCTACAAGCAAGAGTCCATTTCTGGAAAAATATGTCAATTTTGGGCTCAAATGCCTCTACACAGTTCATGAACACAACGCGATTCTCTCTATTAACTAAAGATCATCTATGTAAGAGCAGCTTTTGGTTTGTTTCAGTTTCATAAGCAGAGTTGAATTACATATGGTCCTTATGGTTAGGAAACACAGTTCTTTTTTTCAGGGCATGCTCATGGTTCTTGCTGTATTGGAGACGCTGGAAAGAAGAGCTTGCTTCTTGCATTAAAACAGGGTGTGTTTCATGGATGAGAACTCTTGTCTGAATTTCCCTTCTTAAACGGAGTTACACCCCAGGATCTGAGTCTTCCTACAAGCAAGAGTTCATTTCTGGAAAACCCAGTGCATTTTGGGCTCAAATGATTTTACACAGTTCATGAACCCAACGCGATTCTCACTATTAACTAAAGAGAATTTATGTAAGAGGAGCTGTGGTTTGTTTCAGTTTCATAAGCAGAGTTGAATTACATATGGTCCTTAAGAGTAGAAAACACAGTTCTTTTTTTCTGGGCATGCTCAAGATTCTTGCTGTATTGGAGATGCTGGTAGGAAGAGCTTGCTTCTTGCGTTAAATCAGCGTGTGTTTCATGGATGAGAACACTGGCTGAATTGCTCTTCAGAAACCGAGTTACACCACAGGATCTGTATTTTCCTACAAGCAAGAGTACATTTCTGGTAAACCAAATGAATTTTGTGTTCAAATGATTTTACACAGTTCAAAACCCCAATGGGATTCTCTCTATCAACTAAAGAGCATTTATATAAGAGGAGTTGTGGTTTGTATAAGTTTTTTAAGCAGAGTTGAACTACATATGGTCCGTATGAATAGGAATCTCAGTTCTTTTTTTCAGGGCATGCTCATGTTTCTTGCTGTATTGGAGATGCTGGAAAGAAGAGCTTTCTTCTCTCATTTAAACAGATTGTGTTTCATGGATGAGAACTCTGGTCTCAATTTCCCTTCAGAAACGGAGTTACACCCCAGGATCTGTGTCTGCCTACAAGCAAGAGTCCATTTCTGGAAAACTATGTGAATTTTGAGCTCAAATGATTTTACACAGTTCATGAACACAACGCGATTCTCTCTACTAACTAAAGAGCATTTTTGTAAGAGGAGCTGTGGTTTGTATCAGTTTCATAAGCAGAGTTGAACTACATATGGTCAGTATGAGTAGGAAACACAGTTCTTTTTTCTGGGCATGCTCAGGGTTCTTGCTGTATTGGAGACGCTGGAAAGAAGAGCTTGCTTCTTGCATTTAAACAGAATGTGTTTCATGGATCAGAACTCTGGTCTGAATTTCCCTTCAGAAACGGAGTTACACCCCAGGATCTGTGTCTTCCTACAAGCAAGAGTTCATTTCTGGAAAACCCAGTGAATTTTGGGCTCAAATGATTTTACACAGTACATGTACCCAACGCGGTTCTCACTATTAACTAAAGAGCATTTATGTAATAGGAGCTGTGGTTTGTATCAGTTTCATAAGCAGAGTTGAACTACATATGGTCAGTATGAGTTGGAAACACAGTTCTTTTTTCTGGGCATACTCATGGTTCTTGCTGTATTTTAGACTCTGGAAAGAAAAGTTGCTTCTTGCGTTAAAACAGATTTTGTATCAGTGAAGAGAACTCTGGTCTGAATTTCCCTTCACAAACGGAGTTTCACCTCAAGATTTGTGTCTTCCTACAAGCAAGAGTTCATTTCTGGAAAACCCAGTGAATTTTGGGCTCAAATGATTTTACACAGTTCATGAACCCAATGAGATTTTCACTATTAACTTAAGAGCATTTATGTAAGAGTAGCTGTGGTTTGTTTCCATTTCATAAGCAGAGTTGAATTACATATGGTTCTTATGAGTAGGAAACACAGTTCATTTTTTCTGGGCATGCTCATGATTCTTGCTGTATTGGAGTCGCTGGAAAGACGAGCTTGCTTGTTGCGTTAAATCAGAGTGTGTTTCATGGATGAGAACTCTGGTCTGAATTTCCCTTAAGAAATGGAGTTAAACACCTTGATCTGTGTCTTCCTACAAGCAAGAGTTCATTTCTGGTAAACCAAGTGAATTTTCAGCTCAAATGATTTTACACAGTTCTAGAACCCAACACTATTATCACTATTAACCAAAGAGAATTTATGTAAGAGGAGCTGTGGTTTGTTTCAGTTTTATAAAAAGAGTTGAATTACATATGGTCCTTATGAGTAGAAAACACAGTTCTTTTTTTCAGTGCATGCTCATTGTTCTTGCTGTATTGGAGACGCTGGAAAGAAGAGCTTTCTTCTTGCATTTAAACAGATTGTGTTCCATGGGTGAGTACTCTGGTCTGAATTTCCCATCAGAAACGGAGTTAAACCTCACGATCTGTGTCTTCCTACAAGCCCAAGTTCATTTCTGGTAAAGAAAGTGAATGTTGGGCTCAAATGATTTTACAAAGTTCATGAACCCAACGCGATTATCACTATTAACTAAAGAGCATTTAAGTAAGAGGAGCTGTGGTCTGTATCAATTTCATTAGCAGAGTTGAACTACATATGGTCCGTATGAGTAGTTAACACAGTTCTTTTATTCTGGGAATGCTCATGATTCTTGCTGTACTGGAGACGCTGGAAAGAAGAGCTTGCTTCTTGCATTTAAACAGAATGTGTTTCATGGACCAGAATCTGGTTTGAATTTCTCTTCAGAATCGGAGTTACACACCAGGGTCTGTGTCTTCCTACAAGCAAGAGTTCATTTCTGGAAAACACAGTGAATTTTGGACTCAAATTATTTACACAGTTCATGAACCCAACGTGATTCTCACTATTAACTAAAGAGCATTTATGTAGAGGAGCTGTGGTTTGTTTCAGTTTCATAAGCAGAGTTGAATTACATATGGTCCTTATGAGTAGGAAACACAGTTCTTTTTTTCTGGGCATGCTCATGAATCTTGCTGTATTGGAGATGCTGGAAAGAAGAGCCTGCTTCTTGCGTCAAATCAGCTTGTGGTTCATGGATGAGAACACTGGTCTGAATTGCTCTTCAGAAACGGAGTTAAACCCCAGGATCTGTGTTTTCCTCCAAGCAAGAGTTCATTTCCGGTAAACCAAGTGAATTTTGGGCTCAAAGATTTTACACAGATCAAAACCCCAATGCGATTCTCACTATCTACTAAAGAGCATTTATATAAGAGGTGCTGTGGTTTGTATCAGTTTCTTAAGCAGAGTTGAACTACATATAGTCCTTATGAGTAGGAAACACAGTTCTTTTATTCTGGGAATTCTCATGATTCTTGCTGTATAGGAAACGCTGGAAAGAAGAGCTTCCTTCTAGCATTAAAACAGAGTGTTTTTCATGGATGAGTACTCTGGTCTGAATTTCCCATCAGAAACGGAGTTACACCCCAGGATCTGTTTCTTCGTACAAGCAACAGTTCATTTCTTGAAAACTCAGTGAATTTTGGGTTCAAATGATTTTACACAGTTCATGAACCCAACGCGATTATCACTATTAACTACAGAGCATTTATGTAAGAGGAGCTGTGGATTGTTTCAGTTTCATAAGCAGAGTTGAATTACATATGGTCCTTATGAGTAGGAAACACAGTTCTTTTTTTCAGGCCATTCAAATTGTTCTTGCTGTATTTTAAATTCTGGAAAGAAGACCTTGCTTCTTACGTTAAAACAAATTGTGTTGCAGGATTGAGAATTCTGCTCTGAATTTCCTTTCAGAAAGGGAGTTAAACCCCAGGATCTGTGTCTTCCTACAAGCAAGAGTTCATTTCAGGAAAACCCAGTGAATTTTGGGCTCAAATGATTTAACACAGTTCATGAACCCAACGCGATTATCACTATTAACTAAAGAGCATTTATGTAAGAGGAGCTGTGGTCTGTATAAATTTCATTACCAGAGTTGAACTACATATGGTCCCTATGAGTAGTTAACACAGTTCATTTATTCTGGGAATGCTCATGATTCTTGCTGTATTGGAGAAGCTGGAAAGAAGAACTTGCTTCTTGCATTTAAACAGAATGTGTTTCATGGATGAGAACTCTGGTCTGAATTTCCCTTCACAAACGGAGTTACACACCAGGATCTGTGTCTTCCTACAAGCAAGAGTTCATTTCTGGAAAACCCAGTGAATTTTGGGCTCAAATGATTTTACACAGTTCATGAACACAACGTTTTTCTCTCTATTAACTGAAGAGCATTTATGTAAGAGGAGCTGTGGTTTGTTTCAGTTTCATAAGCAGAGTTGAATTACATATGGTCCTTATGAGTAGGAAACACAGTTCTTTTTTTCAGGGCATGCTCATGGTTCTTGCTGTATTGGAGACGCTAGAAAGAAGAGCTTGCTTCTTGCATTTAAACACAATGTGTTTCTTGGATGGGAACTCTGGTCTGAATTTCCCATCAGAAACGGAGGTAAACCCCATGATATGTGTCTTCCTAAAAGCAAGAGTTCATTTCTGGTAAACCAAGTGAAATTTCAGCTCAAATGATTTTACACAGTTCTAGAAACCAACACTATTATCACTATTAACTAAAGAGCATTTATGTAAGAGGAGCTGTGGTCTGTATCAATTTAATTAGCAGAGTTGAACTTCATATGGTCCGTATGAGTAGTTAACACAGTTCTTTTATTCTGGGAATGCTCATGATTCTTGCTGTATTGGAGACGCTGGAAAGAAGAGCTTGCTTCTTGCTATTAAACAGAATGTGTTTCATGGATCAGAACTCTGGTCTGAATTTCCCTTCAGAATCGGAGTTACACCCCAGGATCTGTGTCTTCCTACAAGAAAGAGTTCATTTCTGGAAAACCCAGTGAATTTTGGACTCAAATTATTTTACACAGTTCATGAAGCCAACGTGATTCTCACTATTAACTAAAGAGCATTTATGTAAGAGGAGCTGTGGTTTGTTTCAGTTTCATAAGCAGAGTTGAAATACATATGGTCCTAACGAGTAGGAAACACAGTTCTTTTTTTCTGGGCATGCTCATGATTCTTGCTGTATTGGAAGCGCTGGAAAGAAGAGCTTGCTTCTTGCATTAAAACAGGGTGTGTTTCATGGATGAGAAATCTGGTCTGAATTTCCCTTCAGTAACGGAGTTAAATCCCATGATCTGTGTCTTCCTACAAGCAAGAGATCGTTTCTGGTAAACCAAGAGAATTTTCAGCTCAAATGATTTTACACAGTTCTAGAACCCAACACTATTATCACTATTAACTAAAGAGCATTTATGTAAGAGGAGCTGTGGTCTGTATCAATTTCATTAGCAGAGTTGAACTACATATGGTCCGTATGAGTATTTAACACAGTTCTTTTATCCGGGAATGCTCATGATTCTTGCTGTATTGGAGACGCTGGAAAGAAGAGCTTGCTTCTTGCATTTAAACAGAATGTGTTTCATGGATGAGAATTCTGGTCTGAATTTCCCTTCAGAAACAGAGATACACACCATGATCTGTGTCTTCCTACAAGCAAGAGTTCATTTCTGGAAAACCCAGTGAATTTTGGGCTCAAATGATTTTACACAGTTCATGAACAAAACGTTTTTCTCTCTATTAACTAAAGAGCATTTATTTAAGAGGAGCTGTGGATTGTTTCAGTTTCATAAGCAGAGTTGAATTACATATGGTCCGTATGAGTAGGAAACACAGTTCTTTTTTTCAGGGCATGCTCATGGATCTTGCTGTATTGGAGACGCTGGAAAGAAGAGCTTGTGTCTTGCACTAAAACAGGCTGTGTTTCATGGATGAGAACTCTGTTCTGAATTTCCCATCAGAAACGGAGGTAAACCCCATGATATTTGTCTTCCTAAATGCAAGAGTTCATTTCTGGTAAACCAAGTGAATTTTCAGCTCAAATGATTTTACACAGTTCTAGAATCCAACACTATTATCACTATTAACTAAAGAGCATTTATGTAAGAGGAGCTGTGGTCTGTATCAATTTCATTAGCAGAGTTGAACTACATATGGTCCGTATGAGTAGTTAACACAGTTCTTTTATTCTGGGAATGCTCATGATTCTTGCTGTATTGGAGTCGCTGGAAAGAAGAGCTTGCTTCTTGCATTTGAACAGAATGTGTTTCATGGACCAGAACTCTGGTCTGAATTTCTCTTCAGAATCTGAGTTACACACCAGGGTCTGTGTCTTCCTACAAGCAAGAGTTCATTTCTGGAAAACCCAGTGAATTTTGGACTCAAATTATTTTACACAGTTCATGAACCCAACGTGATTCTCACTATTAACTAAAGAACATTTATGTAAGAGGAGCTGTGGTTTGTTTCAGTTTCATAAGCAGAGTTGAATTACATACGGTCCTTATGAGTAGGAAACACAGTTCTTTTTTTCTGGGCATGCTCATGATTCTTGCTGTATTGGAGATGCTGGAAAGAAGAGCTTTCGTCTTTCATTTAAGCAGAATGTGTTTCATGGATGAGGACTCTGGTCTGAATTTCCCGTCAGAAACGGAGTTACACCCCAGGATCTGTGTTTTCCTACAAGCAAGAGTTCATTTCCGGTAAACCAAGTGAATTTTGGGCTCAAATGATTTTACACAGTTCAAAACCCAATGCAATTCTCACTATCAACTAAAGAGCATTTATATAAGAGGTGCTGTGGTTTGTTTCAGTTTCAATAGCAGAGTTGAATTACATATGGTCCTTATGAGTAGGAAACACAGTTCTTTTTTTCAGGGCATGCTCATGGTTCTTGCTGTATTGGAGATGCTGGAAAGAAGAGCTTTCTTCTTTCATTTAAGCAGAATGTGTTTCATGGATGAGAACTCTGGTCTGAATTTCCCTTCAGAAACGGAATTACACCCCAGGATCTGTGTCTTCCTACAAGCAAGAGTCCATTTCTGGAAAAATATGTCAATTTTGGGCTCAAATGCCTCTACACAGTTCATGAACACAACGCGATTCTCTCTATTAACTAAAGATCATCTATGTAAGAGCAGCTTTTGGTTTGTTTCAGTTTCATAAGCAGAGTTGAATTACATATGGTCCTTATGGTTAGGAAACACAGTTCTTTTTTTCAGGGCATGCTCATGGTTCTTGCTGTATTGGAGACGCTGGAAAGAAGAGCTTGCTTCTTGCATTAAAACAGGGTGTGTTTCATGGATGAGAACTCTTGTCTGAATTTCCCTTCTTAAACGGAGTTACACCCCAGGATCTGAGTCTTCCTACAAGCAAGAGTTCATTTCTGAAAAACCCAGTGCATTTTGGGCTCAAATGATTTTACACAGTTCATGAACCCAACGCGATTCTCACTATTAACTAAAGAGCATTTATGTAAGAGGAGCTGTGGTTTGTTTCAGTTTCATAAGCAGAGTTGAATTACATATGGTCCTTAAGAGTAGAAAACACAGTTCTTTTTTTCTGGGCATGCTCAAGATTCTTGCTGTATTGGAGATGCTGGAAGGAAGAGCTTGCTTCTTGCGTTAAATCAGCGTGTGTTTCATGGATGAGAACACTGGCTGAATTGCTCTTCAGAAACCGAGTTACACCACAGGATCTCTATTTTCCTACAAGCAAGAGTACATTTCTGGTAAACCAAATGAATTTTGTGTTCAAATGATTTTACACAGTTCAAAACCCCAATGGGATTCTCTCTATCAACTAAAGAGCATTTATATAAGAGGAGTTGTGGTTTGTATAAGTTTTTTAAGCAGAGTTGAACTACATATGGTCCGTCTGAATAGGAATCACAGTTCTTTTTTTCAGGGCATGCTCATGTTTCTTGCTGTATTGGAGATGCTGGAAAGAAGAGCTTTCTTCTCTCATTTAAACAGATTGTGTTTCATGGATGAGAACTCTGGTCTCAATTTCCCTTCAGAAACGGAGTTACACGCCAGGATCTGTGTCTGCCTACAAGCAAGAGTCCATTTCTGGAAAACCCAGTGAATTTTGGGCTCAAATGATTTTACACAGTTCATGAACCCAACGAGATTTTCACTATTAACTTAAGAGCATTTATGTAAGAGTAGCTGTGGTTTGTTTCCATTTCATAAGCAGAGTTGAATTACATATGGTTCTTATGAGTAGGAAACACAGTTCATTTTTTCTGGGCATGCTCATGATTCTTGCTGTATTGGAGTCGCTGGAAAGACGAGCTTGCTTGTTGCGTTAAATCAGAGTGTGTTTCATGGATGAGAACTCTGGTCTGAATTTCCCTTAAGAAACGGAGTTAAACACCTTGATCTGTGTCTTCCTACAAGCAAGAGTTCATTTCTGGTAAACCAAGTGAATTTTCACCTCAAATGATTTTACACAGTTCTAGAACCCAACACTATTATCACTATTAACCAAAGAGCATTTATGTAAGAGGAGCTGTGGTTTGTTTCAGTTTTATAAAAAGAGTTGAATTACATATGGTCCTTATGAGTAGAAAACACAGTTCTTTTTTTCAGTGCATGCTCATTGTTCTTGCTGTATTGGAGACGCTGGAAAGAAGAGCTTGCTTCTTGCATTAAAACAGGGTGTGTTTCATGGATGAGAACTCTAGTCTGAATTTCCCTTCAGAAACGGAGTTACACCCCAGGATCTGTGTCTTCCTACAAGCAATAGTTCATTTCTGGAAAACCCAGTGAATAATGGGCTCAAATGATTTTACACAGTACATGTCCCCAACGCGATTCTCACTATTAACTAAAGAGCATTTATGTAAGAGGAGCTGTGGTTTGTATCAGTTTCATAAGCAGAGTTGAACAACATAAGGTCAGTATGAGTATGAAACACAGTTCTTTTTTCTGGACATGCTCAGGGTTCTTGCGGTTTTGGAGACGATGGAAAGAAGAGCTTGCCTCTTGCATTAAAACAGGGTGTGTTTCATGGATGAGAACTCTGTTCTGAATTTCCCATCAGAAACGGAGGTAAACCCCATGATATGTGTCTTCCTACAAGCAAGGGTTCATTTCTGGTAAACCAAGTGAATTTTCGGCTCAAATGATTTTACACAGTTCTAGAACCCAACACTATTATCACTATTAATTAAAGAGCATTTATGTAAGAGGAGCTGTGGTCTGTATCAATTTCATTAGCAGAGTTGAACTACATATGGTATGTATGAGTAGTTGACACAGTTATTTTATTCTGGGAATGCTCATGATTCTTGCTGTATTGGAGACGATGGAAAGAAGAGCCTGCTTCTTGCGTCAAATTAGAGTGTGTTTCATGGATGAGAACACTGGTCTGAATTGCTCTTCAGAAACGGAGTTAAACCCAAGGATCTGTGTTTTCCTACAAGCAAGAGTTCATTTCCGGGAAACCAAGTGAATTTTGGGCTCAAATGATTTTACAAAGATTCAAAACCCCAATGCGATTCTCACTATCAACTAAAGAGCATTTATATAATAGGTGCTGTGGTTTGTATTAGTTTCTTAAGCAGAGTTGAACTACATATGGTCCGTATGAATAGGAATCACAGTTCTTTTTTTCAGGGCATGCTCATGGTTCTTGATGTATTGGAAATGCTGGAAAGAAGAGCTTTCTTCTTGCATTTAAACAGAATGTGTTTCTTGGATGAGAATTCTGGTCTGAATTTCCCTTCAGAAACGGAGTTACACCCCAGGATCTGTGTCTTCCTACAAGCAAGAGTCCATTTCTGGATAACTATGTGAATTTTGGGCTCAAATGATTTTACACAGTACATGTACCCAACGCGATTCTCACTATTAACTAAAGAGCATTTATGTAAGAGGAGCTGTGGCTTGTTTCAGTTTCATAAGCAGAGTTGAACTACATATGGTCCTTCTGAGTAGGAAACACAGTTCTTTTTTTCAGGGCATGCTCATGGTTCTTGCTGTATTGGAGACGCTGGAACGAAGAGCTTGCGTCTTGCATTAAAATAGGGTGTGTTTCATGGATGAGAACTCTACTCTGAATTTCCCTTCAGAAATGGAGTTACACCCCAGGATCTGTGTCTTCCTACAAGCAAGAGTTCATTTCTGGAAAACCCAGTGAATTTTGGGCTCAAATGATTTTACACAGTACATGTACCCAACGTGATTCTCACTATTAACTAAAGAGCATTTATGTAAGAGGAGCTGTGGCTTGTTTCAGTTTCATAAGCAGAGTTGAACTACATATGGTCAGTATGAGTAGGAAACACAGTTCTTTTTTCTGGGCATGCTCAGGGTTCTTGCTCTTTTGGAGACTATGGAAAGAAGTGCTTTTTTCTTGCATTAAAACACAGTGTGTTCCATTGGTGAGTACTCTGGTCTGAATTTCCCATCAGAAACGGAGTTACACCCCAGGATCTATTTCTTCGTACATGCAACAGTTCATTTCTGTAAAACCCAGTGAATTTTGGGTTCAAATGATTTTACCAAGTTCATGAACCCAATGCGATTATCACTATTAACTACAGAGCATTTATGTAAGAGGAGGTGTGATTTGTTTCAGTTTCATAATCAGAGTTTAATTACATATTGTCCTTAATAGTAGGAAACACAGTTCTTTTTTTCAGGGCATGCTCATGGTTCTTGCTGTATTGGAGACGCTAGAAAGAAGAGCTTGCTTCTTGCATTTAAACACAATGTGTTTCTTGGATGGGAACTCTGGTCTGAATTTCCCATCAGAAACGGAGGTAAACCCCATGATATGTGTCTTCCTAAAAGCAAGAGTTCATTTCTGGTAAACCAAGTGAAATTTCAGCTCAAATGATTTTACACAGTTCTAGAAACCAACACTATTATCACTATTAACTAAAGAGCATTTATGTAAGAGGAGCTGTGGTCTGTATCAATTTAATTAGCAGAGTTGAACTTCATATGGTCCGTATGAGTAGTTAACACAGTTCTTTTATTCTGGGAATGCTCATGATTCTTGCTGTATTGGAGACGCTGGAAAGAAGAGCTTGCTTCTTGCTATTAAACAGAATGTGTTTCATGGATCAGAACTCTGGTCTGAATTTCCCTTCAGAATCGGAGTTACACCCCAGGATCTGTGTCTTCCTACAAGAAAGAGTTCATTTCTGGAAAACCCAGTGAATTTTGGACTCAATTTATTTTACACAGTTCATGAAGCCAACGTGATTCTCACTATTAACTAAAGAGCATTTATGTAAGAGGAGCTGTGGTTTGTTTCAGTTTCATAAGCAGAGTTGAAATACATATGGTCCTAACGAGTAGGAAACACAGTTCTTTTTTTCTGGGCATGCTCATGATTCTTGCTGTATTGGAAGCGCTGGAAAGAAGAGCTTGCTTCTTGCATTAAAACAGGGTGTGTTTCATGGATGAGAAATCTGGTCTGAATTTCCCTTCAGTAACGGAGTTAAATCCCATGATCTGTGTCTTCCTACAAGCAAGAGATCGTTTCTGGTAAACCAAGAGAATTTTCAGCTCAAATGATTTTACACAGTTCTAGAACCCAACACTATTATCACTATTAACTAAAGAGCATTTATGTAAGAGGAGCTGTGGTCTGTATCAATTTCATTAGCAGAGTTGAACTACATATGGTCCGTATGAGTATTTAACACAGTTCTTTTATCCGGGAATGCTCATGATTCTTGCTGTATTGGAGACGCTGGAAAGAAGAGCTTGCTTCTTGCATTTAAACAGAATGTGTTTCATGGATGAGAATTCTGGTCTGAATTTCCCTTCAGAAACAGAGATACACACCATGATCTGTGTCTTCCTACAAGCAAGAGTTCATTTCTGGAAAACCCAATGAATTTTGGGCTCAAATGATTTTACACAGTTCATGAACAAAACGTTTTTCTCTCTATTAACTAAAGAGCATTTATTTAAGAGGAGCTGTGGATTGTTTCAGTTTCATAAGCAGAGTTGAATTACATATGGTCCGTATGAGTAGGAAACACAGTTCTTTTTTTCAGGGCATGCTCATGGATCTTGCTGTATTGGAGACGCTGGAAAGAAGAGCTTGTGTCTTGCACTAAAACAGGCTGTGTTTCATGGATGAGAACTCTGTTCTGAATTTCCCATCAGAAACGGAGGTAAACCCCATGATATTTGTCTTCCTAAATGCAAGAGTTCATTTCTGGTAAACCAAGTGAATTTTCAGCTCAAATGATTTTACACAGTTCTAGAATCCAACACTATTATCACTATTAACTAAAGAGCATTTATGTAAGAGGAGCTGTGGTCTGTATCAATTTCATTAGCAGAGTTGAACTACATATGGTCCGTATGAGTAGTTAACACAGTTCTTTTATTCTGGGAATGCTCATGATTCTTGCTGTATTGGAGTCGCTGGAAAGAAGAGCTTGCTTCTTGCATTTGAACAGAATGTGTTTCATGGACCAGAACTCTGGTCTGAATTTCTCTTCAGAATCTGAGTTACACACCAGGGTCTGTGTCTTCCTACAAGCAAGAGTTCATTTCTGGAAAACCCAGTGAATTTTGGACTCAAATTATTTTACACAGTTCATGAACCCAACGTGATTCTCACTATTAACTAAAGAACATTTATGTAAGAGGAGCTGTGGTTTGTTTCAGTTTCATAAGCAGAGTTGAATTACATACGGTCCTTATGAGTAGGAAACACAGTTCTTTTTTTCTGGGCATGCTCATGATTCTTGCTGTATTGGAGATGCTGGAAAGAAGAGCTTTCGTCTTTCATTTAAGCAGAATGTGTTTCATGGATGAGGACTCTGGTCTGAATTTCCCGTCAGAAACGGAGTTACACCCCAGGATCTGTGTTTTCCTACAAGCAAGAGTTCATTTCCGGTAAACCAAGTGAATTTTGGGCTCAAATGATTTTACACAGTTCAAAACCCAATGCAATTCTCACTATCAACTAAAGAGCATTTATATAAGAGGTGCTGTGGTTTGTTTCAGTTTCAATAGCAGAGTTGAATTACATATGGTCCTTATGAGTAGGAAACACAGTTCTTTTTTTCAGGGCATGCTCATGGTTCTTGCTGTATTGGAGATGCTGGAAAGAAGAGCTTTCTTCTTTCATTTAAGCAGAATGTGTTTCATGGATGAGAACTCTGGTCTGAATTTCCCTTCAGAAACGGAATTACACCCCAGGATCTGTGTCTTCCTACAAGCAAGAGTCCATTTCTGGAAAAATATGTCAATTTTGGGCTCAAATGCCTCTACACAGTTCATGAACACAACGCGATTCTCTCTATTAACTAAAGATCATCTATGTAAGAGCAGCTTTTGGTTTGTTTCAGTTTCATAAGCAGAGTTGAATTACATATGGTCCTTATGGTTAGGAAACACAGTTCTTTTTTTCAGGGCATGCTCATGGTTCTTGCTGTATTGGAGACGCTGGAAAGAAGAGCTTGCTTCTTGCATTAAAACAGGGTGTGTTTCATGGATGAGAACTCTTGTCTGAATTTCCCTTCTTAAACGGAGTTACACCCCAGGATCTGAGTCTTCCTACAAGCAAGAGTTCATTTCTGAAAAACCCAGTGCATTTTGGGCTCAAATGATTTTACACAGTTCATGAACCCAACGCGATTCTCACTATTAACTAAAGAGCATTTATGTAAGAGGAGCTGTGGTTTGTTTCAGTTTCATAAGCAGAGTTGAATTACATATGGTCCTTAAGAGTAGAAAACACAGTTCTTTTTTTCTGGGCATGCTCAAGATTCTTGCTGTATTGGAGATGCTGGAAGGAAGAGCTTGCTTCTTGCGTTAAATCAGCGTGTGTTTCATGGATGAGAACACTGGCTGAATTGCTCTTCAGAAACCGAGTTACACCACAGGATCTCTATTTTCCTACAAGCAAGAGTACATTTCTGGTAAACCAAATGAATTTTGTGTTCAAATGATTTTACACAGTTCAAAACCCCAATGGGATTCTCTCTATCAACTAAAGAGCATTTATATAAGAGGAGTTGTGGTTTGTATAAGTTTTTTAAGCAGAGTTGAACTACATATGGTCCGTCTGAATAGGAATCACAGTTCTTTTTTTCAGGGCATGCTCATGTTTCTTGCTGTATTGGAGATGCTGGAAAGAAGAGCTTTCTTCTCTCATTTAAACAGATTGTGTTTCATGGATGAGAACTCTGGTCTCAATTTCCCTTCAGAAACGGAGTTACACGCCAGGATCTGTGTCTGCCTACAAGCAAGAGTCCATTTCTGGAAAACCCAGTGAATTTTGGGCTCAAATGATTTTACACAGTTCATGAACCCAACGAGATTTTCACTATTAACTTAAGAGCATTTATGTAAGAGTAGCTGTGGTTTGTTTCCATTTCATAAGCAGAGTTGAATTACATATGGTTCTTATGAGTAGGAAACACAGTTCATTTTTTCTGGGCATGCTCATGATTCTTGCTGTATTGGAGTCGCTGGAAAGACGAGCTTGCTTGTTGCGTTAAATCAGAGTGTGTTTCATGGATGAGAACTCTGGTCTGAATTTCCCTTAAGAAACGGAGTTAAACACCTTGATCTGTGTCTTCCTACAAGCAAGAGTTCATTTCTGGTAAACCAAGTGAATTTTCACCTCAAATGATTTTACACAGTTCTAGAACCCAACACTATTATCACTATTAACCAAAGAGCATTTATGTAAGAGGAGCTGTGGTTTGTTTCAGTTTTATAAAAAGAGTTGAATTACATATGGTCCTTATGAGTAGAAAACACAGTTCTTTTTTTCAGTGCATGCTCATTGTTCTTGCTGTATTGGAGACGCTGGAAAGAAGAGCTTGCTTCTTGCATTAAAACAGGGTGTGTTTCATGGATGAGAACTCTAGTCTGAATTTCCCTTCAGAAACGGAGTTACACCCCAGGATCTGTGTCTTCCTACAAGCAATAGTTCATTTCTGGAAAACCCAGTGAATAATGGGCTCAAATGATTTTACACAGTACATGTCCCCAACGCGATTCTCACTATTAACTAAAGAGCATTTATGTAAGAGGAGCTGTGGTTTGTATCAGTTTCATAAGCAGAGTTGAACAACATAAGGTCAGTATGAGTATGAAACACAGTTCTTTTTTCTGGACATGCTCAGGGTTCTTGCGGTTTTGGAGACGATGGAAAGAAGAGCTTGCCTCTTGCATTAAAACAGGGTGTGTTTCATGGATGAGAACTCTGTTCTGAATTTCCCATCAGAAACGGAGGTAAACCCCATGATATGTGTCTTCCTACAAGCAAGGGTTCATTTCTGGTAAACCAAGTGAATTTTCGGCTCAAATGATTTTACACAGTTCTAGAACCCAACACTATTATCACTATTAATTAAAGAGCATTTATGTAAGAGGAGCTGTGGTCTGTATCAATTTCATTAGCAGAGTTGAACTACATATGGTATGTATGAGTAGTTGACACAGTTATTTTATTCTGGGAATGCTCATGATTCTTGCTGTATTGGAGACGATGGAAAGAAGAGCCTGCTTCTTGCGTCAAATTAGAGTGTGTTTCATGGATGAGAACACTGGTCTGAATTGCTCTTCAGAAACGGAGTTAAACCCAAGGATCTGTGTTTTCCTACAAGCAAGAGTTCATTTCCGGGAAACCAAGTGAATTTTGGGCTCAAATGATTTTACAAAGATTCAAAACCCCAATGCGATTCTCACTATCAACTAAAGAGCATTTATATAATAGGTGCTGTGGTTTGTATTAGTTTCTTAAGCAGAGTTGAACTACATATGGTCCGTATGAATAGGAATCACAGTTCTTTTTTTCAGGGCATGCTCATGGTTCTTGATGTATTGGAAATGCTGGAAAGAAGAGCTTTCTTCTTGCATTTAAACAGAATGTGTTTCTTGGATGAGAATTCTGGTCTGAATTTCCCTTCAGAAACGGAGTTACACCCCAGGATCTGTGTCTTCCTACAAGCAAGAGTCCATTTCTGGATAACTATGTGAATTTTGGGCTCAAATGATTTTACACAGTACATGTACCCAACGCGATTCTCACTATTAACTAAAGAGCATTTATGTAAGAGGAGCTGTGGCTTGTTTCAGTTTCATAAGCAGAGTTGAACTACATATGGTCCTTCTGAGTAGGAAACACAGTTCTTTTTTTCAGGGCATGCTCATGGTTCTTGCTGTATTGGAGACGCTGGAACGAAGAGCTTGCGTCTTGCATTAAAATAGGGTGTATTTCATGGATGAGAACTCTACTCTGAATTTCCCTTCAGAAATGGAGTTACACCCCAGGATCTGTGTCTTCCTACAAGCAAGAGTTCATTTCTGGAAAACCCAGTGAATTTTGGGCTCAAATGATTTTACACAGTACATGTACCCAACGTGATTCTCACTATTAACTAAAGAGCATTTATGTAAGAGGAGCTGTGGCTTGTTTCAGTTTCATAAGCAGAGTTGAACTACATATGGTCAGTATGAGTAGGAAACACAGTTCTTTTTTCTGGGCATGCTCAGGGTTCTTGCTCTTTTGGAGACAATGGAAAGAAGTGCTTTTTTCTTGCATTAAAACACAGTGTGTTCCATTGGTGAGTACTCTGGTCTGAATTTCCCATCAGAAACGGAGTTACACCCCAGGATCTATTTCTTCGTACATGCAACAGTTCATTTCTGTAAAACCCAGTGAATTTTGGGTTCAAATGATTTTACCAAGTTCATGAACCCAATGCGATTATCACTATTAACTACAGAGCATTTATGTAAGAGGAGGTGTGATTTGTTTCAGTTTCATAATCAGAGTTTAATTACATATTGTCCTTAATAGTAGGAAACACAGTTCTTTTTTTCAGGGCATGCTCATGGATCTTGTTGTATTTTAGATTCTGGAAAGAAGACCTTACTTCTTAAGTTACAACAAATTGTGTTTCAGAAATGAGAATTCTGGTCTGAATTTCCCTTCAGAAACTGAGTTAAACCCCAGGATCTGTGTCTTCCTAAAAGCCAGAGTTCATTTCTGGAAAACCCAGTGAATTTTGGGCTCAAATGATTTTACACAGTTCATGAACACAACGTTTTTCTCTCTATTAACTAAAGAGCATTTATGTAAGAGGAGCTATGGTTTGTTTCAGTTTCATAAGCAGAGTTGAATTACATATGGTCCTTATGAATAGGAAACACAGTTCTTTTTTTCAGGGCATGCTCATGGTTCTTGCTGTATTGGAGATGCTGGAAAGAAGAGCTTGCTTCTTGCATTAAAACAGGATGTGTTTCATGGATGAGAACTCTAGACTGAATTTCCCTTCAGAAACGGAGTTACACCCCAGGATCTGTGTCTTCCTACAAGCAAGAGTTCATTTCTGGAAAACCCAGTGAATTTTGTTCTCAAATTATTTTACACAGTACATGTACCCAACACGATTATCAATATTAACTAAAGAGCATTTATGTAAGAGGAGCTGTGGCTTGTTTCAGTTTCATAAGCAGAGTTGAACTACATATGGTCATTATGAGTAGGAAACACAGTGCTTTTTTTCTGGGCATGCTCAGGTTCCTGCTGTTTTGGAGTCTATGGAAAGAAGTTCTTGTTTCTTGCATTAAAACAGAGTGTGTTCCATGGGTGAGTACTCTGGTCTGAATTTCCCATCAGAAATGGAGTTACACCCCAGGATCTGTTTCTCCTTACAAGCAAGAGTTCATTTCTGGTAAACCAAGTGAATTTTCAGCTCAAATGATTTTACATAGTTCTAGAACCCAACACTATTATCACTATTAACTAAAGAGCATTTATGTAAGAGGAGTTGTGTTCTGTATCAATTTCATTAGCAGAGTTCAACTACATATGGTCCGTATGAGTAGTTAACACAGTTCTTTTATTCTGGGAATGCTCATGATTCTTGCTGTATTGGAGACGCTGGAAAGAAGAGCTTGCTTCTTGCATTTAAACAGAGTGTGTTTCATGGATGAGATCTCTGGTCTGAATTTCCCTTAAGAAACGGAGTTAATCCCCATGATCTGTGTCTTCCTACAAGCAAGAGTTCATTTCTGGAAAACCCAGTGAATTTTGGGCTCAAATGATTTTACACAGTTCATGAACACAACGTTTTTCTCTCTATTAACTAAAGAGCATTTATGTAAGAGGAGCTGTGGTTTGTTTCAGTTTCATAAGCAGAGTTGAATTACATATGGTCCTTATGAGTAGGAAACACAGTTCTTTTTTTCAGGGCATGCTCATGATTCTTGCTGTTTTGGAGACCAGGGAAAGAAGAGCTTGCTTCTTGCGTTAAATCATAGTGTGTTTCAGGGATGAGAACACTGGTCTGAATTGCTCTTCTGAAACGGAGTTAAACCCCAGGATATGTATTTTCCTACAAGCAAGAGTTCATTTCTGGTAACCCAAGTGAATTTTTGGCTCAAATGATTTTACACAGTACATGTCCCCAACGCGATTCTCACTATTAACTAAAGAGCATTTATGTAAATGAGCTGTGGTTTGTTTCAGTTTCATAAGCAGAGTTGAATTACATATGGTCCTTATGAGTAGGAAACACAGTTCTTTTTTTCATGCCATGCTCATGGTTCTTGGTGTATTTTAGATTCTGGAAAGAAGACCTTGCTTCCTACGTTAAAACAAATTGTGTTTCAGGAATGAGAATTCTGGTCTTAATTTCCCTTCAGAAACGGAGTTACATGCTAGCATCTCTGTCTTCCTACAAGCACGAGTTCATTTCTGGAAAACCCAGTGAATTTTGGGCTCAAATGATTTTACACAGTTCATGAACACAACGCCATTCTCACTATTAACTAAAGAGCAATTATGTAAGAGGAGCTGTGGTTTGTTTCAGTTTCATAAGCAGAGTTGAATTACATATGGTCCTTATGAGTAGGAAACACAGTTCTTTTTTTCAGGGCATGCTTATGATTCTTGCTGTATTGGAGACCCGGGAAAGAAGAGCTTGCTTCTTGCGTTAACTCATAGTGTGTTTCATGGATGAGAACACTGGTCTGAATTGCTCTTCTGAAACGGAATTAAACCCCAGGATATGTACTTTCCTACAAGCAAGAGTTCATTTCTGGTAACCCAAGTGAATTTTGGGCTCAAATGATTTTACACAGTTCAAAACCCCAATGCGATTCTCACTATCAACTAAAGAGCATTTATATAAGAGGAGCTGTGGTTTGTATCAGTTTCTTAAGCAGAGTTGAACTACATATGGTCCGTATGAATAGGAATCACAGTTCTTTTTTTCAGGGCATGCTCATGGTTCTTCCTGTATTGGAGATGCTGGAAAGAAGAGCTTTCTTCTTGCATTTAAAGGGAAAGTGTTTCATGGATGAGAACTCTGGTCTGAATTTCCCTTCAGAAACGGAGTTACACCCCAGGATCTGTGTCTTCCTACAAGCAACAGTTCGTTTCTGGTAAACCAAGAGAATTTTAAGCTCAAATGATTTTACACAGTTCTAGAATCCAACACTATTACCATTATTAACTAAAGAGCATTTATGTAAGAGGAGCTGTGGTCTGTATCAATTTCATTAGCAGTTATGAACTACATATGGTCTGTATGAGTAGGAACACAGTTCTTTTTTTCAGGGCATGCTCATGGTTCTTGCTGTTTTTGAGACGATGGAAAGAAGTGCCTGCTTCTTGCGTCAAATTAGAGTGTGTTTCATGGATGAGAACACTGGTCTGAATAGCTCTTCAGAAACGGAGTTAAAACCCAGGATCTGTGTTTTCCTACAAGCAAGAGTTCATTTCCGGGAAACCAAGTGACTTTTGGGCTCAAATGATTTTACACAGATTCAAAACCGCAATGCGATTCTCACTATCAACTAAAGAGCATTTATATAATAGGTGCTGTGGTTTGTATTAGTTTCTTAAGCAGAGTTGAACTACATATGGTCTGTATGAGTAGGAACACAGTTCTTTTTTTCAGGGCATGCTCATGGTTCTTGCTGTATTGGAGACGCTGGGAAGAAGACCTTGCTTCTTGCATTAAAACAGGGTGTGTTTCATGGATGAGAACTCTGGTCTGATTTTCCCTTCAGAAACGGAGTTACACCCCAGGATCTGTGTCTTCCTACAAGCGAGAGTTCATTTCTGGAAAACCCAGTGCATTTTGGGCTCAAATGATTTTACACAGTTCATGAACCCAACGCGATTCTCACTATTAACTAAAGAGCATTTATGTAAGAGGAGCTGTGGTTTGTTTCAGTTTCATAAGCAGAGTTGAATTACATATGGTCCTTAAGAGTAGAAAACACAGTTCTTTTTTTCTGGGCATGCTCAAGATTCTTGCTGTATTGGAGATGCTGGAAGGAAGAGCTTGCTTCTTGCGTTAAATCAGCGTGTGTTTCATGGATGAGAACACTGGCTGAATTGCTCTTCAGAAACCGAGTTACACCACAGGATCTGTATTTTCCTACAAGCAAGAGTACATTTCTGGTAAACCAAATGAATTTTGTGTTCAAATGATTTTACACAGTTCAAAACCCCAATGGGATTCTCTCTATCAACTAAAGAGCATTTATATAAGAGGAGTTGTGGTTTGTATAAGTTTTTTAAGCAGAGTTGAACTACATATGGTCCGTATGAATAGGAATCACAGTTCTTTTTTTCAGGGCATGCTCATGTTTCTTGCTGTATTGGAGATGCTGGAAAGAAGAGCTTTCTTCTCTCATTTAAACAGATTATGTTTCATGGATGAGAACTCTGGTCTCAATTTCCCTTCAGAAACGGAGTTACACCCCAGGATCTGTGTCTGCCTACAAGCAAGAGTCCATTTCTGGAAAACTATGTGAATTTTGAGCTCAAATGATTTTACACAGTTCATGAACAAAACGCGATTCTCTCTACTAACTAAAGAGCATTTTTGTAAGAGGAGCTGTGGTTTGTATCAGTTTCATAAGCAGAGTTGAACTACATATTGTCAGTATGAGTAGGAAACACAGTTCTTTTTTCTGGGCATGCTCAGGGTTCTTGCTGTATTGGAGACGCTGGAAAGAAGAGCTTGCTTCTTGCATTTAAACAGAATGTGTTTCATGGATCAGAACTCTGGTCTGAATTTCCCTTCAGAAACGGAGTTACACCCCAGGATCTGTGTCTTCCTACAAGCAAGAGTTCATTTCTGGAAAACCCAGTGAATTTTGGGCTCAAATGATTTTACACAGTACATGTACCCAACGCGGTTCTCACTATTAACTAAAGAGCATTTATGTAATAGGAGCTGTGGTTTGTATCAGTTTCATAAGCAGAGTTGAACTACATATGGTCAGTATGAGTTGGAAACAAAGTTCTTTTTTCTGGGCATACTCATGGTTCTTGCTGTATTTTAGACTCTGGAAAGAAGAAGTTGCTTCTTGCGTTAAAACAGATTTTGTATCAGTGAAGAGAACTCTGGTCTGAATTTCCCTTCACAAACGGAGTTTCACGCCAAGATTTGTGTCTTCCTACAAGCAAGAGTTCATTTCTGGAAAACCCAGTGAATTTTGGGCTCAAATGATTTTACACAGTTCATGAACCCAATGAGATTTTCACTATTAACTTAAGAGCATTTATGTAAGAGTAGCTGTGGTTTGTTTCCATTTCATAAGCAGAGTTGAATTACATATGGTTCTTATGAGTAGGAAACACAGTTCATTTTTTCTGGGCATGCTCATGATTCTTGCTGTATTGGAGTCGCTGGAAAGACGAGCTTGCTTGTTGCGTTAAATCAGAGTGTGTTTCATGGATGAGAACTCTGGTCTGAATTTCCCTTAAGAAACGGAGTTAAACACCTTGATCTGTGTCTTCCTACAAGCAAGAGTTCATTTCTGGTAAACCAAGTGAATTTTCATCTCAAATGATTTTACACAGTTCTAGAACCCAACACTATTATCACTATTAACCAAAGAGCATTTATGTAAGAGGAGCTGTGGTTTGTTTCAGTTTTATAAAAAGAGTTGAATTACATATGGTCCTTATGAGTAGAAAACACAGTTCTTTCTTTCAGTGCATGCTCATTGTTCTTGCTGTATTGGAGACGCTGGAAAGAAGAGCTTGCTTCTTGCATTAAAACAGGGTGTGTTTCATGGATGAGAACTCTAGTCTGAATTTCCCTTCAGAAACGGAGTTACACCCCAGGATCTGTGTCTTCCTACAAGCAATAGTTCATTTCTGGAAAACCCAGTGAATTTTTGTCTCAAATGATTTTACACAGTACATGTACCCAACTCGATTCTCACTATTAACAAAAGAGCATTTATGTAAGAGTAGCTGTGGCTTGTTTCAGTTTCATAAGCAGAGTTGAACTACATATGGTCAGTATGAGTAGGAAACACAGTTCTTTTTTCTGGGCATGCTCAGGGTTCTTACTGTTTTGGAGACCATGGAAAGAAGTGCTTGTTTCTTGCATTAAAACAGATTGTGTTCCATGGGTGAGTACTCTGGTCTGAATTTCCCATCAGAAACGGAGTTAAACCCCACGATCTGTGTCTTCCTACAAGCCCAAGTTCATTTCTGGTAAAGAAAGTGAATGTTGGGCTCAAATGATTTTACAAAGTTCATGAACCCAACGCGATTATCACTATTAACTAAAGAGCATTTAAGTAAGAGGAGCTGTGGTCTGTATCAATTTCATTAGCAGAGTTGAACTACATATGGTCCGTATGAGTAGTTAACACAGTTCTTTTATTCTGGGAATGCTCATGATTCTTGCTGTATTGGAAGCGCTGGAAAGAAGAGCTTGCTTCTTGCATTAAAACAGGGTGTGTTTCATGGATGAGAAATCTGGTATGAATTTCCCTTCAGTAACGGAGTTAAATCCCATGATCTGTGTCTTCCTACAAGCAAGAGATCGTTTCTGGTAAACCAAGAGAATTTTCAGCTCAAATGATTTTACACAGTTCTAGAACCCAACACTATTATCACTATTAACTAAAGAGCATTTATGTAAGAGGAGCTGTGGTCTGTATCAATTTCATTAGCAGAGTTGAACTACATATGGTCCGTATAAGTATTTAACACAGTTCTTTTTTCCGGGAATGCTTATGATTCTTGCTGTATTGGAGACACTGGAAAGAAGAGCTTGCTTCTTGCATTTAAACAGAATGTGTTTCATGGATGAGAATTCTGGTCTGAATTTCCCTTCAGAAACAGAGATACACACCATGATCTGTGTCTTCCTACAAGCAAGAGTTCATTTCTGGAAAACCCAGTGAATTTTGGGCTCAAATGATTTTACACAGTTCATGAACACAACGTTTTTCTCTCTATTAACTAAAGAGCATTTATTTAAGAGGAGCTGTGGTTTGTTTCAGTTTCATAAGCAGAGTTGAAATACATATGGTCCTAACGAGTAGGAAACACAGTTCTTTTTTTCTGGGCATGCTCATGATTCTTGCTGTATTGGAAGCGCTGGAAAGAAGAGCTTGCTTCTTGCATTAAAACAGGGTGTGTTTCATGGATGAGAAATCTGGTCTGAATTTCCCTTCAGTAACGGAGTTAAATCCCATGATCTGTGTCTTCCTACAAGCAAGAGATCGTTTCTGGTAAACCAAGTGAATTTTCAGCTCAAATGATTTTACACAGTTCTAGAATCCAACACTATTATCACTATTAACTAAAGAGCATTTATGTAAGAGGAGCTGTGGTCTGTATCAATTTCATTAGCAGAGTTGAACTACATATGGTCCGTATGAGTAGTTAACACAGTTCTTTTATTCTGGGAATGCTCATGATTCTTGCTGTATTGGAGTCGCTGGAAAGAAGAGCTTGCTTCTTGCATTTGAACAGAATGTGTTTCATGGACCAGAACTCTGGTCTGAATTTCTCTTCAGAATCGGAGTTACACACCAGGGTCTGTGTCTTCCTACAAGCAAGAGTTCATTTCTGGAAAACCCAGTGAATTTTGGACTCAAATTATTTTACACAGTTCATGAACCCAACGTGATTCTCACTATTAACTAAAGAACATTTATGTAAGAGGAGCTGTGGTTTGTTTCAGTTTCATAAGCAGAGTTGAATTACATACGGTCCTTATGAGTAGGAAACACAGTTCTTTTTTTCTGGGCATGCTCATGATTCTTGCTGTATTGGAGATGCTGGAAAGAAGAGCTTTCGTCTTTCATTTAAGCAGAATGTGTTTCATGGATGAGGACTCTGGTCTGAATTTCCCGTCAGAAACGGAGTTACACCCCAGGATCTGTGTTTTCCTACAAGCAAGAGTTCATTTCCGGTAAACCAAGTGAATTTTGGGCTCAAATGATTTTACACAGTTCAAAACCCAATGCAATTCTCACTATCAACTAAAGAGCATTTATATAAGAGGTGCTGTGGTTTGTTTCAGTTTCAATAGCAGAGTTGAATTACATATGGTCCTTATGAGTAGGAAACACAGTTCTTTTTTTCAGGGCATGCTCATGGTTCTTGCTGTATTGGAGATGCTGGAAAGAAGAGCTTTCTTCTTTCATTTAAGCAGAATGTGTTTCATGGATGAGAACTCTGGTCTGAATTTCCCTTCAGAAACGGAATTACACCCCAGGATCTGTGTCTTCCTACAAGCAAGAGTCCATTTCTGGAAAAATATGTCAATTTTGGGCTCAAATGCCTCTACACAGTTCATGAACACAACGCGATTCTCTCTATTAACTAAAGATCATCTATGTAAGAGCAGCTTTTGGTTTGTTTCAGTTTCATAAGCAGAGTTGAATTACATATGGTCCTTATGGTTAGGAAACACAGTTCTTTTTTTCAGGGCATGCTCATGGTTCTTGCTGTATTGGAGACGCTGGAAAGAAGAGCTTGCTTCTTGCATTAAAACAGGGTGTGTTTCATGGATGAGAACTCTTGTCTGAATTTCCCTTCTTAAACGGAGTTACACCCCAGGATCTGAGTCTTCCTACAAGCAAGAGTTCATTTCTGAAAAACCCAGTGCATTTTGGGCTCAAATGATTTTACACAGTTCATGAACCCAACGCGATTCTCACTATTAACTAAAGAGCATTTATGTAAGAGGAGCTGTGGTTTGTTTCAGTTTCATAAGCAGAGTTGAATTACATATGGTCCTTAAGAGTAGAAAACACAGTTCTTTTTTTCTGGGCATGCTCAAGATTCTTGCTGTATTGGAGATGCTGGAAGGAAGAGCTTGCTTCTTGCGTTAAATCAGCGTGTGTTTCATGGATGAGAACACTGGCTGAATTGCTCTTCAGAAACCGAGTTACACCACAGGATCTCTATTTTCCTACAAGCAAGAGTACATTTCTGGTAAACCAAATGAATTTTGTGTTCAAATGATTTTACACAGTTCAAAACCCCAATGGGATTCTCTCTATCAACTAAAGAGCATTTATATAAGAGGAGTTGTGGTTTGTATAAGTTTTTTAAGCAGAGTTGAACTACATATGGTCCGTCTGAATAGGAATCACAGTTCTTTTTTTCAGGGCATGCTCATGTTTCTTGCTGTATTGGAGATGCTGGAAAGAAGAGCTTTCTTCTCTCATTTAAACAGATTGTGTTTCATGGATGAGAACTCTGGTCTCAATTTCCCTTCAGAAACGGAGTTACACGCCAGGATCTGTGTCTGCCTACAAGCAAGAGTCCATTTCTGGAAAACCCAGTGAATTTTGGGCTCAAATGATTTTACACAGTTCATGAACCCAACGAGATTTTCACTATTAACTTAAGAGCATTTATGTAAGAGTAGCTGTGGTTTGTTTCCATTTCATAAGCAGAGTTGAATTACATATGGTTCTTATGAGTAGGAAACACAGTTCATTTTTTCTGGGCATGCTCATGATTCTTGCTGTATTGGAGTCGCTGGAAAGACGAGCTTGCTTGTTGCGTTAAATCAGAGTGTGTTTCATGGATGAGAACTCTGGTCTGAATTTCCCTTAAGAAACGGAGTTAAACACCTTGATCTGTGTCTTCCTACAAGCAAGAGTTCATTTCTGGTAAACCAAGTGAATTTTCACCTCAAATGATTTTACACAGTTCTAGAACCCAACACTATTATCACTATTAACCAAAGAGCATTTATGTAAGAGGAGCTGTGGTTTGTTTCAGTTTTATAAAAAGAGTTGAATTACATATGGTCCTTATGAGTAGAAAACACAGTTCTTTTTTTCAGTGCATGCTCATTGTTCTTGCTGTATTGGAGACGCTGGAAAGAAGAGCTTGCTTCTTGCATTAAAACAGGGTGTGTTTCATGGATGAGAACTCTAGTCTGAATTTCCCTTCAGAAACGGAGTTACACCCCAGGATCTGTGTCTTCCTACAAGCAATAGTTCATTTCTGGAAAACCCAGTGAATAATGGGCTCAAATGATTTTACACAGTACATGTCCCCAACGCGATTCTCACTATTAACTAAAGAGCATTTATGTAAGAGGAGCTGTGGTTTGTATCAGTTTCATAAGCAGAGTTGAACAACATAAGGTCAGTATGAGTATGAAACACAGTTCTTTTTTCTGGACATGCTCAGGGTTCTTGCGGTTTTGGAGACGATGGAAAGAAGAGCTTGCCTCTTGCATTAAAACAGGGTGTGTTTCATGGATGAGAACTCTGTTCTGAATTTCCCATCAGAAACGGAGGTAAACCCCATGATATGTGTCTTCCTACAAGCAAGGGTTCATTTCTGGTAAACCAAGTGAATTTTCGGCTCAAATGATTTTACACAGTTCTAGAACCCAACACTATTATCACTATTAATTAAAGAGCATTTATGTAAGAGGAGCTGTGGTCTGTATCAATTTCATTAGCAGAGTTGAACTACATATGGTATGTATGAGTAGTTGACACAGTTATTTTATTCTGGGAATGCTCATGATTCTTGCTGTATTGGAGACGATGGAAAGAAGAGCCTGCTTCTTGCGTCAAATTAGAGTGTGTTTCATGGATGAGAACACTGGTCTGAATTGCTCTTCAGAAACGGAGTTAAACCCAAGGATCTGTGTTTTCCTACAAGCAAGAGTTCATTTCCGGGAAACCAAGTGAATTTTGGGCTCAAATGATTTTACAAAGATTCAAAACCCCAATGCGATTCTCACTATCAACTAAAGAGCATTTATATAATAGGTGCTGTGGTTTGTATTAGTTTCTTAAGCAGAGTTGAACTACATATGGTCCGTATGAATAGGAATCACAGTTCTTTTTTTCAGGGCATGCTCATGGTTCTTGATGTATTGGAAATGCTGGAAAGAAGAGCTTTCTTCTTGCATTTAAACAGAATGTGTTTCTTGGATGAGAATTCTGGTCTGAATTTCCCTTCAGAAACGGAGTTACACCCCAGGATCTGTGTCTTCCTACAAGCAAGAGTCCATTTCTGGATAACTATGTGAATTTTGGGCTCAAATGATTTTACACAGTACATGTACCCAACGCGATTCTCACTATTAACTAAAGAGCATTTATGTAAGAGGAGCTGTGGCTTGTTTCAGTTTCATAAGCAGAGTTGAACTACATATGGTCCTTCTGAGTAGGAAACACAGTTCTTTTTTTCAGGGCATGCTCATGGTTCTTGCTGTATTGGAGACGCTGGAACGAAGAGCTTGCGTCTTGCATTAAAATAGGGTGTGTTTCATGGATGAGAACTCTACTCTGAATTTCCCTTCAGAAATGGAGTTACACCCCAGGATCTGTGTCTTCCTACAAGCAAGAGTTCATTTCTGGAAAACCCAGTGAATTTTGGGCTCAAATGATTTTACACAGTACATGTACCCAACGTGATTCTCACTATTAACTAAAGAGCATTTATGTAAGAGGAGCTGTGGCTTGTTTCAGTTTCATAAGCAGAGTTGAACTACATATGGTCAGTATGAGTAGGAAACACAGTTCTTTTTTCTGGGCATGCTCAGGGTTCTTGCTCTTTTGGAGACTATGGAAAGAAGTGCTTTTTTCTTGCATTAAAACACAGTGTGTTCCATTGGTGAGTACTCTGGTCTGAATTTCCCATCAGAAACGGAGTTACACCCCAGGATCTATTTCTTCGTACATGCAACAGTTCATTTCTGTAAAACCCAGTGAATTTTGGGTTCAAATGATTTTACCAAGTTCATGAACCCAATGCGATTATCACTATTAACTACAGAGCATTTATGTAAGAGGAGGTGTGATTTGTTTCAGTTTCATAATCAGAGTTTAATTACATATTGTCCTTAATAGTAGGAAACACAGTTCTTTTTTTCAGGGCATGCTCATGGTTCTTGCTGTATTGGAGACGCTAGAAAGAAGAGCTTGCTTCTTGCATTTAAACACAATGTGTTTCTTGGATGGGAACTCTGGTCTGAATTTCCCATCAGAAACGGAGGTAAACCCCATGATATGTGTCTTCCTAAAAGCAAGAGTTCATTTCTGGTAAACCAAGTGAAATTTCAGCTCAAATGATTTTACACAGTTCTAGAAACCAACACTATTATCACTATTAACTAAAGAGCATTTATGTAAGAGGAGCTGTGGTCTGTATCAATTTAATTAGCAGAGTTGAACTTCATATGGTCCGTATGAGTAGTTAACACAGTTCTTTTATTCTGGGAATGCTCATGATTCTTGCTGTATTGGAGACGCTGGAAAGAAGAGCTTGCTTCTTGCTATTAAACAGAATGTGTTTCATGGATCAGAACTCTGGTCTGAATTTCCCTTCAGAATCGGAGTTACACCCCAGGATCTGTGTCTTCCTACAAGAAAGAGTTCATTTCTGGAAAACCCAGTGAATTTTGGACTCAATTTATTTTACACAGTTCATGAAGCCAACGTGATTCTCACTATTAACTAAAGAGCATTTATGTAAGAGGAGCTGTGGTTTGTTTCAGTTTCATAAGCAGAGTTGAAATACATATGGTCCTAACGAGTAGGAAACACAGTTCTTTTTTTCTGGGCATGCTCATGATTCTTGCTGTATTGGAAGCGCTGGAAAGAAGAGCTTGCTTCTTGCATTAAAACAGGGTGTGTTTCATGGATGAGAAATCTGGTCTGAATTTCCCTTCAGTAACGGAGTTAAATCCCATGATCTGTGTCTTCCTACAAGCAAGAGATCGTTTCTGGTAAACCAAGAGAATTTTCAGCTCAAATGATTTTACACAGTTCTAGAACCCAACACTATTATCACTATTAACTAAAGAGCATTTATGTAAGAGGAGCTGTGGTCTGTATCAATTTCATTAGCAGAGTTGAACTACATATGGTCCGTATGAGTATTTAACACAGTTCTTTTATCCGGGAATGCTCATGATTCTTGCTGTATTGGAGACGCTGGAAAGAAGAGCTTGCTTCTTGCATTTAAACAGAATGTGTTTCATGGATGAGAATTCTGGTCTGAATTTCCCTTCAGAAACAGAGATACACACCATGATCTGTGTCTTCCTACAAGCAAGAGTTCATTTCTGGAAAACCCAATGAATTTTGGGCTCAAATGATTTTACACAGTTCATGAACAAAACGTTTTTCTCTCTATTAACTAAAGAGCATTTATTTAAGAGGAGCTGTGGATTGTTTCAGTTTCATAAGCAGAGTTGAATTACATATGGTCCGTATGAGTAGGAAACACAGTTCTTTTTTTCAGGGCATGCTCATGGATCTTGCTGTATTGGAGACGCTGGAAAGAAGAGCTTGTGTCTTGCACTAAAACAGGCTGTGTTTCATGGATGAGAACTCTGTTCTGAATTTCCCATCAGAAACGGAGGTAAACCCCATGATATTTGTCTTCCTAAATGCAAGAGTTCATTTCTGGTAAACCAAGTGAATTTTCAGCTCAAATGATTTTACACAGTTCTAGAATCCAACACTATTATCACTATTAACTAAAGAGCATTTATGTAAGAGGAGCTGTGGTCTGTATCAATTTCATTAGCAGAGTTGAACTACATATGGTCCGTATGAGTAGTTAACACAGTTCTTTTATTCTGGGAATGCTCATGATTCTTGCTGTATTGGAGTCGCTGGAAAGAAGAGCTTGCTTCTTGCATTTGAACAGAATGTGTTTCATGGACCAGAACTCTGGTCTGAATTTCTCTTCAGAATCTGAGTTACACACCAGGGTCTGTGTCTTCCTACAAGCAAGAGTTCATTTCTGGAAAACCCAGTGAATTTTGGACTCAAATTATTTTACACAGTTCATGAACCCAACGTGATTCTCACTATTAACTAAAGAACATTTATGTAAGAGGAGCTGTGGTTTGTTTCAGTTTCATAAGCAGAGTTGAATTACATACGGTCCTTATGAGTAGGAAACACAGTTCTTTTTTTCTGGGCATGCTCATGATTCTTGCTGTATTGGAGATGCTGGAAAGAAGAGCTTTCGTCTTTCATTTAAGCAGAATGTGTTTCATGGATGAGGACTCTGGTCTGAATTTCCCGTCAGAAACGGAGTTACACCCCAGGATCTGTGTTTTCCTACAAGCAAGAGTTCATTTCCGGTAAACCAAGTGAATTTTGGGCTCAAATGATTTTACACAGTTCAAAACCCAATGCAATTCTCACTATCAACTAAAGAGCATTTATATAAGAGGTGCTGTGGTTTGTTTCAGTTTCAATAGCAGAGTTGAATTACATATGGTCCTTATGAGTAGGAAACACAGTTCTTTTTTTCAGGGCATGCTCATGGTTCTTGCTGTATTGGAGATGCTGGAAAGAAGAGCTTTCTTCTTTCATTTAAGCAGAATGTGTTTCATGGATGAGAACTCTGGTCTGAATTTCCCTTCAGAAACGGAATTACACCCCAGGATCTGTGTCTTCCTACAAGCAAGAGTCCATTTCTGGAAAAATATGTCAATTTTGGGCTCAAATGCCTCTACACAGTTCATGAACACAACGCGATTCTCTCTATTAACTAAAGATCATCTATGTAAGAGCAGCTTTTGGTTTGTTTCAGTTTCATAAGCAGAGTTGAATTACATATGGTCCTTATGGTTAGGAAACACAGTTCTTTTTTTCAGGGCATGCTCATGGTTCTTGCTGTATTGGAGACGCTGGAAAGAAGAGCTTGCTTCTTGCATTAAAACAGGGTGTGTTTCATGGATGAGAACTCTTGTCTGAATTTCCCTTCTTAAACGGAGTTACACCCCAGGATCTGAGTCTTCCTACAAGCAAGAGTTCATTTCTGAAAAACCCAGTGCATTTTGGGCTCAAATGATTTTACACAGTTCATGAACCCAACGCGATTCTCACTATTAACTAAAGAGCATTTATGTAAGAGGAGCTGTGGTTTGTTTCAGTTTCATAAGCAGAGTTGAATTACATATGGTCCTTAAGAGTAGAAAACACAGTTCTTTTTTTCTGGGCATGCTCAAGATTCTTGCTGTATTGGAGATGCTGGAAGGAAGAGCTTGCTTCTTGCGTTAAATCAGCGTGTGTTTCATGGATGAGAACACTGGCTGAATTGCTCTTCAGAAACCGAGTTACACCACAGGATCTCTATTTTCCTACAAGCAAGAGTACATTTCTGGTAAACCAAATGAATTTTGTGTTCAAATGATTTTACACAGTTCAAAACCCCAATGGGATTCTCTCTATCAACTAAAGAGCATTTATATAAGAGGAGTTGTGGTTTGTATAAGTTTTTTAAGCAGAGTTGAACTACATATGGTCCGTCTGAATAGGAATCACAGTTCTTTTTTTCAGGGCATGCTCATGTTTCTTGCTGTATTGGAGATGCTGGAAAGAAGAGCTTTCTTCTCTCATTTAAACAGATTGTGTTTCATGGATGAGAACTCTGGTCTCAATTTCCCTTCAGAAACGGAGTTACACGCCAGGATCTGTGTCTGCCTACAAGCAAGAGTCCATTTCTGGAAAACCCAGTGAATTTTGGGCTCAAATGATTTTACACAGTTCATGAACCCAACGAGATTTTCACTATTAACTTAAGAGCATTTATGTAAGAGTAGCTGTGGTTTGTTTCCATTTCATAAGCAGAGTTGAATTACATATGGTTCTTATGAGTAGGAAACACAGTTCATTTTTTCTGGGCATGCTCATGATTCTTGCTGTATTGGAGTCGCTGGAAAGACGAGCTTGCTTGTTGCGTTAAATCAGAGTGTGTTTCATGGATGAGAACTCTGGTCTGAATTTCCCTTAAGAAACGGAGTTAAACACCTTGATCTGTGTCTTCCTACAAGCAAGAGTTCATTTCTGGTAAACCAAGTGAATTTTCACCTCAAATGATTTTACACAGTTCTAGAACCCAACACTATTATCACTATTAACCAAAGAGCATTTATGTAAGAGGAGCTGTGGTTTGTTTCAGTTTTATAAAAAGAGTTGAATTACATATGGTCCTTATGAGTAGAAAACACAGTTCTTTTTTTCAGTGCATGCTCATTGTTCTTGCTGTATTGGAGACGCTGGAAAGAAGAGCTTGCTTCTTGCATTAAAACAGGGTGTGTTTCATGGATGAGAACTCTAGTCTGAATTTCCCTTCAGAAACGGAGTTACACCCCAGGATCTGTGTCTTCCTACAAGCAATAGTTCATTTCTGGAAAACCCAGTGAATAATGGGCTCAAATGATTTTACACAGTACATGTCCCCAACGCGATTCTCACTATTAACTAAAGAGCATTTATGTAAGAGGAGCTGTGGTTTGTATCAGTTTCATAAGCAGAGTTGAACAACATAAGGTCAGTATGAGTATGAAACACAGTTCTTTTTTCTGGACATGCTCAGGGTTCTTGCGGTTTTGGAGACGATGGAAAGAAGAGCTTGCCTCTTGCATTAAAACAGGGTGTGTTTCATGGATGAGAACTCTGTTCTGAATTTCCCATCAGAAACGGAGGTAAACCCCATGATATGTGTCTTCCTACAAGCAAGGGTTCATTTCTGGTAAACCAAGTGAATTTTCGGCTCAAATGATTTTACACAGTTCTAGAACCCAACACTATTATCACTATTAATTAAAGAGCATTTATGTAAGAGGAGCTGTGGTCTGTATCAATTTCATTAGCAGAGTTGAACTACATATGGTATGTATGAGTAGTTGACACAGTTATTTTATTCTGGGAATGCTCATGATTCTTGCTGTATTGGAGACGATGGAAAGAAGAGCCTGCTTCTTGCGTCAAATTAGAGTGTGTTTCATGGATGAGAACACTGGTCTGAATTGCTCTTCAGAAACGGAGTTAAACCCAAGGATCTGTGTTTTCCTACAAGCAAGAGTTCATTTCCGGGAAACCAAGTGAATTTTGGGCTCAAATGATTTTACAAAGATTCAAAACCCCAATGCGATTCTCACTATCAACTAAAGAGCATTTATATAATAGGTGCTGTGGTTTGTATTAGTTTCTTAAGCAGAGTTGAACTACATATGGTCCGTATGAATAGGAATCACAGTTCTTTTTTTCAGGGCATGCTCATGGTTCTTGATGTATTGGAAATGCTGGAAAGAAGAGCTTTCTTCTTGCATTTAAACAGAATGTGTTTCTTGGATGAGAATTCTGGTCTGAATTTCCCTTCAGAAACGGAGTTACACCCCAGGATCTGTGTCTTCCTACAAGCAAGAGTCCATTTCTGGATAACTATGTGAATTTTGGGCTCAAATGATTTTACACAGTACATGTACCCAACGCGATTCTCACTATTAACTAAAGAGCATTTATGTAAGAGGAGCTGTGGCTTGTTTCAGTTTCATAAGCAGAGTTGAACTACATATGGTCCTTCTGAGTAGGAAACACAGTTCTTTTTTTCAGGGCATGCTCATGGTTCTTGCTGTATTGGAGACGCTGGAACGAAGAGCTTGCGTCTTGCATTAAAATAGGGTGTATTTCATGGATGAGAACTCTACTCTGAATTTCCCTTCAGAAATGGAGTTACACCCCAGGATCTGTGTCTTCCTACAAGCAAGAGTTCATTTCTGGAAAACCCAGTGAATTTTGGGCTCAAATGATTTTACACAGTACATGTACCCAACGTGATTCTCACTATTAACTAAAGAGCATTTATGTAAGAGGAGCTGTGGCTTGTTTCAGTTTCATAAGCAGAGTTGAACTACATATGGTCAGTATGAGTAGGAAACACAGTTCTTTTTTCTGGGCATGCTCAGGGTTCTTGCTCTTTTGGAGACAATGGAAAGAAGTGCTTTTTTCTTGCATTAAAACACAGTGTGTTCCATTGGTGAGTACTCTGGTCTGAATTTCCCATCAGAAACGGAGTTACACCCCAGGATCTATTTCTTCGTACATGCAACAGTTCATTTCTGTAAAACCCAGTGAATTTTGGGTTCAAATGATTTTACCAAGTTCATGAACCCAATGCGATTATCACTATTAACTACAGAGCATTTATGTAAGAGGAGGTGTGATTTGTTTCAGTTTCATAATCAGAGTTTAATTACATATTGTCCTTAATAGTAGGAAACACAGTTCTTTTTTTCAGGGCATGCTCATGGATCTTGTTGTATTTTAGATTCTGGAAAGAAGACCTTACTTCTTAAGTTACAACAAATTGTGTTTCAGAAATGAGAATTCTGGTCTGAATTTCCCTTCAGAAACTGAGTTAAACCCCAGGATCTGTGTCTTCCTAAAAGCCAGAGTTCATTTCTGGAAAACCCAGTGAATTTTGGGCTCAAATGATTTTACACAGTTCATGAACACAACGTTTTTCTCTCTATTAACTAAAGAGCATTTATGTAAGAGGAGCTATGGTTTGTTTCAGTTTCATAAGCAGAGTTGAATTACATATGGTCCTTATGAATAGGAAACACAGTTCTTTTTTTCAGGGCATGCTCATGGTTCTTGCTGTATTGGAGATGCTGGAAAGAAGAGCTTGCTTCTTGCATTAAAACAGGATGTGTTTCATGGATGAGAACTCTAGACTGAATTTCCCTTCAGAAACGGAGTTACACCCCAGGATCTGTGTCTTCCTACAAGCAAGAGTTCATTTCTGGAAAACCCAGTGAATTTTGTTCTCAAATTATTTTACACAGTACATGTACCCAACACGATTATCAATATTAACTAAAGAGCATTTATGTAAGAGGAGCTGTGGCTTGTTTCAGTTTCATAAGCAGAGTTGAACTACATATGGTCATTATGAGTAGGAAACACAGTGCTTTTTTTCTGGGCATGCTCAGGTTCCTGCTGTTTTGGAGTCTATGGAAAGAAGTTCTTGTTTCTTGCATTAAAACAGAGTGTGTTCCATGGGTGAGTACTCTGGTCTGAATTTCCCATCAGAAATGGAGTTACACCCCAGGATCTGTTTCTCCTTACAAGCAAGAGTTCATTTCTGGTAAACCAAGTGAATTTTCAGCTCAAATGATTTTACATAGTTCTAGAACCCAACACTATTATCACTATTAACTAAAGAGCATTTATGTAAGAGGAGTTGTGTTCTGTATCAATTTCATTAGCAGAGTTCAACTACATATGGTCCGTATGAGTAGTTAACACAGTTCTTTTATTCTGGGAATGCTCATGATTCTTGCTGTATTGGAGACGCTGGAAAGAAGAGCTTGCTTCTTGCATTTAAACAGAGTGTGTTTCATGGATGAGATCTCTGGTCTGAATTTCCCTTAAGAAACGGAGTTAATCCCCATGATCTGTGTCTTCCTACAAGCAAGAGTTCATTTCTGGAAAACCCAGTGAATTTTGGGCTCAAATGATTTTACACAGTTCATGAACACAACGTTTTTCTCTCTATTAACTAAAGAGCATTTATGTAAGAGGAGCTGTGGTTTGTTTCAGTTTCATAAGCAGAGTTGAATTACATATGGTCCTTATGAGTAGGAAACACAGTTCTTTTTTTCAGGGCATGCTCATGATTCTTGCTGTTTTGGAGACCAGGGAAAGAAGAGCTTGCTTCTTGCGTTAAATCATAGTGTGTTTCAGGGATGAGAACACTGGTCTGAATTGCTCTTCTGAAACGGAGTTAAACCCCAGGATATGTATTTTCCTACAAGCAAGAGTTCATTTCTGGTAACCCAAGTGAATTTTTGGCTCAAATGATTTTACACAGTACATGTCCCCAACGCGATTCTCACTATTAACTAAAGAGCATTTATGTAAATGAGCTGTGGTTTGTTTCAGTTTCATAAGCAGAGTTGAATTACATATGGTCCTTATGAGTAGGAAACACAGTTCTTTTTTTCATGCCATGCTCATGGTTCTTGGTGTATTTTAGATTCTGGAAAGAAGACCTTGCTTCCTACGTTAAAACAAATTGTGTTTCAGGAATGAGAATTCTGGTCTTAATTTCCCTTCAGAAACGGAGTTACATGCTAGCATCTCTGTCTTCCTACAAGCACGAGTTCATTTCTGGAAAACCCAGTGAATTTTGGGCTCAAATGATTTTACACAGTTCATGAACACAACGCCATTCTCACTATTAACTAAAGAGCAATTATGTAAGAGGAGCTGTGGTTTGTTTCAGTTTCATAAGCAGAGTTGAATTACATATGGTCCTTATGAGTAGGAAACACAGTTCTTTTTTTCAGGGCATGCTTATGATTCTTGCTGTATTGGAGACCCGGGAAAGAAGAGCTTGCTTCTTGCGTTAACTCATAGTGTGTTTCATGGATGAGAACACTGGTCTGAATTGCTCTTCTGAAACGGAATTAAACCCCAGGATATGTACTTTCCTACAAGCAAGAGTTCATTTCTGGTAACCCAAGTGAATTTTGGGCTCAAATGATTTTACACAGTTCAAAACCCCAATGCGATTCTCACTATCAACTAAAGAGCATTTATATAAGAGGAGCTGTGGTTTGTATCAGTTTCTTAAGCAGAGTTGAACTACATATGGTCCGTATGAATAGGAATCACAGTTCTTTTTTTCAGGGCATGCTCATGGTTCTTCCTGTATTGGAGATGCTGGAAAGAAGAGCTTTCTTCTTGCATTTAAAGGGAAAGTGTTTCATGGATGAGAACTCTGGTCTGAATTTCCCTTCAGAAACGGAGTTACACCCCAGGATCTGTGTCTTCCTACAAGCAACAGTTCGTTTCTGGTAAACCAAGAGAATTTTAAGCTCAAATGATTTTACACAGTTCTAGAATCCAACACTATTACCATTATTAACTAAAGAGCATTTATGTAAGAGGAGCTGTGGTCTGTATCAATTTCATTAGCAGTTATGAACTACATATGGTCTGTATGAGTAGGAACACAGTTCTTTTTTTCAGGGCATGCTCATGGTTCTTGCTGTTTTTGAGACGATGGAAAGAAGTGCCTGCTTCTTGCGTCAAATTAGAGTGTGTTTCATGGATGAGAACACTGGTCTGAATAGCTCTTCAGAAACGGAGTTAAAACCCAGGATCTGTGTTTTCCTACAAGCAAGAGTTCATTTCCGGGAAACCAAGTGACTTTTGGGCTCAAATGATTTTACACAGATTCAAAACCGCAATGCGATTCTCACTATCAACTAAAGAGCATTTATATAATAGGTGCTGTGGTTTGTATTAGTTTCTTAAGCAGAGTTGAACTACATATGGTCTGTATGAGTAGGAACACAGTTCTTTTTTTCAGGGCATGCTCATGGTTCTTGCTGTATTGGAGACGCTGGGAAGAAGACCTTGCTTCTTGCATTAAAACAGGGTGTGTTTCATGGATGAGAACTCTGGTCTGATTTTCCCTTCAGAAACGGAGTTACACCCCAGGATCTGTGTCTTCCTACAAGCGAGAGTTCATTTCTGGAAAACCCAGTGAATTTTGGGCTCAAATGATTTTACACAGTACATGTCCCCAACGCGATTCTCACTATTAACTAAAGAGCATTTATGTAAAGGAGCTGTGGTTTGTTTCAGTTTCATAAGCAGAGTTGAATTACATATGGTCCTTATGAGTAGGAAACACAGTTCTTTTTTTCATGCCATGCTCATGGTTCTTGGTGTATTTTAGATTCTGGAAAGAAGACCTTGCTTCCTACGTTAAAACAAATTGTGTTTCAGGAATGAGAATTCTGGTCTTAATTTCCCTTCAGAAACGGAGTTACATGCTAGCATCTCTGTCTTCCTACAAGCACGAGTTCATTTCTGGAAAACCCAGTGAATTTTGGGCTCAAATGATTTTACACAGTTCATGAACACAACGCCATTCTCACTATTAACTAAAGAGCAATTATGTAAGAGGAGCTGTGGTTTGTTTCAGTTTCATAAGCAGAGTTGAATTACATATGGCACTTACAAGTAGGAAACACAGTTCTTTTTTTCTGGGCATGCTCATGCTTCTTGCTGTATTGGAGACGCTGGAAAGAAGACCTTGCTTCTTGCATTAAAACAGGGTGTGTTTCATGGATGAGAACTCTGGTCTGAATTTCCCTTCAGAAACGGAGTTACACCCCAGGATCTGTGTCTTCCTTTAAGCAAGAGTTAATTTCTTGAAAACCCAGTGAATTTTGGGCTCAAATGATTTTACACAGTACATGTACCCAACGCGATTCTCACTATTAACTAAAGAGCATTTATGTAAGAGGAACTGTGGTCTGTATCAATTTCATTAGCAGATATGAACTACATATGGTCTGTATGAGTAGGAACACAGTTCTTTTTTTCTGGGC
This sequence comes from Onychomys arenicola, assembly GCA_949786405.1. NCBI lineage: Eukaryota > Metazoa > Chordata > Mammalia > Rodentia > Cricetidae > Onychomys > Onychomys arenicola. Next base: position 3,514,980 of record CATKUM010000028.1, read on the forward strand.
ATGCTCATGGTTCTTGCTGTATTGGAGACACTGGGAAGAAGACCTTGCTTCTTGCATTAAAACAGGGTGTGTTTCATGGATGAGAACTCTGGTCTGAATTTCCCTTCAGAAACGGAGTTACACCCCAGTATCTGTGTCTTCCTTCAAGCCAGAGTTAATTTCTTGAAAACCCAGTGAATTTTGGGCTCAAATGATTTTACACAGTACATGTACCCAACGCGATTCTCACTATTAACTACAGAGCATTTATATAAGAGGACCTGTGGTTTGTATCAGTTTCATAAGCAGAGTTGAACAACATATGGTCAGTATGAGTAGGAAACACAGTTCTTTTTTCTGGGCATGCTCAGGGTTCTTGCTGTTTTGGAGACAATGGAAAGAAGAGCTTGCTTCTTGCATTAAAACCGAGTGTGTTTCATGGATGAGTACTGTGGTCTGAATTTCCCATCAGAAACGGAGTTACACCCCAGGATCTGTTTCTTCCTACAAGCAACAGTTCATTTCTGGAAAACCCAGTGAATTTTGGGTTCAAATGATTTTACACAGTTCATGAACCCAACGCGATTCTCACTATTAACTACAGAGCATTTATGTAAGAGGAGCTGTGGTTTGTTTCAGTTTCATAAGCAGAGTTGAATTACATATGGTCATTATGAGTAGGAAACACAGTTCTTTTTTTCAGGCCATTCAAATTGTTCTTGCTGTATTTTAGATTCTGGAAAGAAGACCTTGCTTCATACGTTAAAACAAATTGTATTTCAGGAATGAGAATTCTGGTCTGAATTTCCCTTCATAAACGGAGTTAAACCCCAGGATCTGTGTCTTCCTACAAGCGACTGTTCATTTCTGGAAAACCCAGTGAATAATGGGCTCAAATGATTTTACACAGTACATGTCCCCAACGCGATTCTCACTATTAACTAAAGAGCATTTATGTAAAGGAGCTGTGGTTTGTTTCAGTTTCATAAGCAGAGTTGAATTACATATGGTCCTTATGAGTATTAAACACAGTTCATTTTTTCATGCCATGCTCATGGTTCTTGGTGTATTTTAGATTCTGGAAAGAAGAACTTGCTTCCTACGTTAAAACAAATTGTGTTTCAGGAATGAGAATTCTGGTCTTAATTTCCCTTCAGAAACGAAGTTACATGCTAGCATCTCTGTCTTCCTACAAGCACGAGTTCATTTCTGGAAAACCCAGTGAATTTTGGGCTCAAATGATTTTACACAGTTCATGAACACAACGCCATTCTCACTATTAACTAAAGAGCAATTATGTAAGAGGAGCTGTGGTTTGTTTCAGTTTCATAAGCAGAGTTGAATTACATATGGTTCTTACAAGTAGGAAACACAGTTCTTTTTTTCTGGGCATGCTCATGCTTCTTGCTGAATTTTAGACTCTGGAAAGAAGAGCTTGCTTCTTGCGTTAAAACAGATTGTGTTTCAGTGAAGAGAACTCTGGTCTGAATTTCCCTTCACAAACGGAGTTTCACGCCAAGATCTGTGTCTTCCTACAAGCAAGAGTTCATTTCTGGAAAACCAAGTGAATTTTGGGCTCAAATGATTTTACACAGTTCATGAACCCAACGCGATTTTCACTATTAACTTAAGAGCATTTATGTAAGAGGAGCTGTGGTTTGTTTCCATTTCATAAGCACAGTTGAACTACATATCGTCCGTATGAGTAGTAAACACAGTTCTTTTATTCTGGGAATGCTCATGATTCTTGCTGTATTGGAGACGCTGGAAAGAAGAGCTTGCTTCTTGCATTTAAACAGAATGTGTTTCATGGATGAGAACTCTGGTCTGAATTTCCCTTCAGAAACGGAGTTACACCCCAGGATCTGTGTCTTCCTACAAGCAAGAGTTCATTTCTGGAAAACCCAGTGAATTTTGGGCTCAAATCATTTTACACAGTACATGTACCCAACGTGATTCTCACTATTAACTAAAGAGCATTTATGGAAGAGGAGCTGTGGTTTGTATCAGTTTCATAGGCAGAGTTGAACTACATATGGTCAGTATGAGTAGGAAACACAGTTCTTTTTTTCAGGGCATGCTCATGGTTCTTGCTGTAATGGAGACGCAAGAAAGAAGAGCTTGCGTCTTGCATTAAAACATGGTGTGTTTCATGGATGAAAACTCTGTTCTGAATTTCCCATCAGAAACGGAGGTAAACCCCATGATATGTGTCTTCCTAAAAGCAAGAGTTCATTTCTGGTAAACCAAGTGAATTTTCAGCTCAAATGCTTTTACACAGTTCTAGAACCCAACACTATTATCACTATTAACTAAAGAGCATTTATGTAAGAGGAGCTGTGGTCTGTATCAATTTCATTAGCAGAGTTCAACTACATATGGTCCCTATGAGTAGTTAACACAGTTCTTTTATTCTGGGAATGCTCATGATTCTTGCTGTATTGGAGACGCTGGAAAGCAGAGCTTGCTTCTTGCATTTAAACAGAGTGTGTTTGATGGATGAGATCTCTGGTCTGAATTTTCCTTAAGAAACGGAGTTAATCCCCATGATCTGTGTCTTCCTACAAGCAAGAGTTCATTTCTGGAAAACCCAGTGAATTTTGGGCTCAAATGATTTTACACAGTTCATGAACACAACGTTTTTCTCTCTATTAACTAAAGAGCATTTATGTAAGAGGAGCTGTGGTTTGTTTCAGTTTCATAAGCAGAGTTGAATTACATATGGTCCTTATGAGTAGGAAACACAGTTCTTTTTTTCAGGGCATGCTTATGATTCTTGCTGTATTGGAGAGCCGGGAAAGAAGAGCTTGCTTCTTGCGTTAACTCATAGTGTGTTTCATGGATGAGAACACTGGTCTGAATTGCTCTTCTGAAACGGAATTAAACCCCAGGATATGTACTTTCCTACAAGCAAGAGTTCATTTCTGGTAACCCAAGTGAATTTTGGGCTCAAATGATTTTACACAGTTCAAAACCCCAATGCGATTCTCACTATCAACTAAAGAGCATTTATATAAGAGGAGCTGTGGTTTGTATCAGTTTCTTAAGCAGAGTTGAACTACATATGGTCCGTATGAATAGGAATCACAGTTCTTTTTTTCAGGGCATGCTCATGGTTCTTCTTGTATTGGACATGCTGGAAAGAAGAGCTTTCTTCTTGCATTTAAAGGGAAAGTGTTTCATGGATGAGAACTCTGGTCTGAATTTCCCTTCAGAAACGGAGTTACACCCCAGGGTCTGTGTCTTCCTACAATCAACAGTTCGTTTCTGGTAAACCAAGAGAAATTTAAGCTCAAATGATTTTACACAGTTCTAGAATCCAACACTATTACCATTATTAACTAAAGAGCATTTATGTAAGAGGAGCTGTGGTCTGTATCAATTTCATTAGCAGTTATGAACTACATATGGTCTGTATGAGTAGGAACACAGTTCTTTTTTTCAGGGCATGCTCATGGTTCTTGCTGTATTGGAGACGCTGGAAAGAAGAGCTTGCTTCTTGCACTAAAACAGGGTGTGTTTCATGGAGCAGAACTCTAGTCTGAATTTCCCTTCAGAAACGGAGTTACACCCCAGGATCTGTGTCTTCCTACAAGCGAGAGTTCATTTCTGGAAAACCCAGTGAATTTTGGGCTCAAATGATTTTACACAGTACATGTCCCCAACGCGATTCTCACTATTAACTAAAGAGCATTTATGTAAAGGAGCTGTGGTTTGTTTCAGTTTCATAAGGAGAGTTGAATTACATATGGTCCTTATGAGTAGGAAACACAGTTCTTTTTTTCATGCCATGCTCATGGTTCTTGGTGTATTTTAGATTCTGGAAAGAAGACCTTGCTTCCTACGTTAAAACAAATTGTGTTTCAGGAATGAGAATTCTGGTCTTAATTTCCCTTCAGAAACGGAGTTACATGCTAGCATCTCTGTCTTCCTACAAGCACGAGTTCATTTCTGGAAAACCCAGTGAATTTTGGGCTCAAATGATTTTACACAGTTCAGGAACACAACGCCATTCTCACTATTAACTAAAGAGCAATTATGTAAGAGGAGCTGTGGTTTGTTTCAGTTTCATAAGCAGAGTTGAATTACATATGGTCCTTACATGTAGGAAACACAGTTCTTTTTTTCTGGGCATGCTCATGCTTCTTGCTGAATTTTAGACTCTGGAAAGAAGAGCTTGTTTCTTGCGTTAAAACAGATTGTGTTTCAGTGAAGAGAACTCTGGTCTGAATTTCCCTTCACAAACGGAGTTTCACGCCAAGATCTGTGTCTTCCTACAAGCAAGAGTTCATTTCTGGAAAACCCAGTGAATTTTCGGCTCAAATGATTTTACACATTTCATGAACCCAACGCGATTTTCACTATTAACTTAAGAGCATTTATGTAAGAGGAGCTGTGGTTTGTTTCCATTTCATAAGCACAGTTGAACTACATATCGTCCGTATGAGTAGGAAACACAGTTCTTTTTTTCAGGGCATGCTTATGATTCTTGCTGTATTGGAGACCCGGGAAAGAAGAGCTTGCTTCTTGCGTTAACTCATAGTGTGTTTCATGGATGAGAACACTGGTCTGAATTGCTCTTCTGAAACGGAATTAAACCCCAGGATATGTACTTTCCTACAAGCAAGAGTTCATTTCTGGTAACCCAAGTGAATTTTGGGCTCAAATGATTTTACACAGTTCAAAACCCCAATGCGATTCTCACTATCAACTAAAGAGCATTTATATAAGAGGAGCTGTGGTTTGTATCAGTTTCTTAAGCAGAGTTGAACTACATATGGTCCGTATGAATAGGAATCACAGTTCTTTTTTTCAGGGCATGCTCATGGTTCTTCCTGTATTGGACATGCTGGAAAGAAGAGCTTTCTTCTTGCATTTAAAGGGAAAGTGTTTCATGGATGAGAACTCTGGTCTGAATTTCCCTTCAGAAACGGAGTTACACCCCAGGGTCTGTGTCTTCCTACAAGCAACAGTTCGTTTCTGGTAAACCAAGAGAATTTTAAGCTCAAATGATTTTACACAGTTCTAGAATCCAACACTATTACCATTATTAACTAAAGAGCATTTATGTAAGAGGAGCTGTGGTCTGTATCAATTTCATTAGCAGTTATGAACTACATATGGTCTGTATGAGTAGGAACACAGTTCTTTTTTCAGGGCTTGGTCATGGTTCTTGCTGTATTGGAGACGCTGGAAAGAAGAGCTTGCTTCTTGCATTAAAACAGGGTGTGTTTCATGGAGCAGAACTCTAGTCTGAATTTCCCTTCAGAAACGGAGTTACACCCCAGGATCTGTGTCTTCCTTCAAGCAAGAGTTAATTTCTTGAAAACCCAGTGAATTTTGGGCTCAAAAGATTTTACACAGTACATGTACCCAACGCGATTCTCACTATTAACTACAGAGCATTTATATAAGAGGACCTGTGGTTTGTATCAGTTTCATAAGCAGAGTTGAACAACATATGGTCAGTATGCGTAGGAAACACAGTTCTTTTTTCTGGGCATGCTCAGGGTTCTTGCTGTTTTGGAGACAATGGAAAGAAGAGCTTGCTTCTTGCATTAAAACCGAGTGTGTTTCATGGATGAGTACTCTCGTCTGAATTTCCCATCAGAAACGTAGTTACACCCCAGGATCTGTTTCTTCCTACAAGCAACAGTTCATTTCTGGAAAACCCAGTGAATTTTGGGTTCAAATGATTTTACACAGTTCATGAACCCAACGCGATTCTCACTATTAACTACAGAGCATTTATGTAAGAGGAGCTGTGGTTTGTTTCAGTTTCATAAGCAGAGTTGAATTACATATGGTCATTAGGAGTAGGAAACACAGTTCTTTTTTTCAGGCCATTCAAATTGTTCTTGCTGTATTTTAGATTCTGGAAAGAAGACCTTGCTTCATACGTTAAAACAAATTGTGTTTCAGGAATGAGAATTCTGGTCTGAATTTCCCTTCATAAACGGAGTTAAACCCCAGGATCTGTGTCTTCCTACAAGCGAGTGTTCATTTCTGGAAAACCCAGTGAATAATGGGCTCAAATGATTTTACACAGTACATGTCCCCAACGCAATTCTCACTATTAACTAAAGAGCATTTATGTAATAGGAGCTGTGGTTTGTTTCAGTTTCATAAGCAGAGTTGAATTACATATGGTCCTTACAAGTAGGAAACACAGTTCTTTTTTTCTGGGCATGCTCATGCTTCTTGCTGAATTTTAGACTCTGGAAAGAAGAGCTTGCTTCTTGCGTTAAAACAGATTGTGTTTCAGTGAAGAGAACTCTGGTCTGAATTTCCCTTCACAAACGGAGTTTCACGCCAAGATCTGTGTCTTCCTACAAGCAAGAGGTCATTTCTGGAAAACCCAGTGAATTTTGGGCTCAAATGATTTTACACAGTTCATGAACCCAACGCGATTTTCACTATTAACTTAAGAGCATTTATGTAAGAGGAGCTGTGGTTTGTTTCCATTTCATAAGCACAGTTGAACTACATATCGTCCGTATGAGTAGGAAACACAGTTCTTTTATTCTGGGAATGCTCATGATTCTTGCTGTATTGGAGACGCTGGAAAGAAGAGCTTGCTTCTTGCATTTAAACAGAATGTGTTTCATGGATGAGAACTCTGGTCTGAATTTCCCTTCAGAAACGGAGTTACACCCCAGGATCTGTGTCTTCCTACAAGCAAGAGTTCATTTCTGGAAAACCCAGTGAATTTTGGGCTCAAATCATTTTACACAGTACATGTACCCAACGTGATTCTCACTATTAACTAAAGAGCATTTATGGAAGAGGAGCTGTGGTTTGTATCAGTTTCATAAGCAGAGTTGAACTACATATGGTCCGTATGAGTAGGAAACACAGTTCTTTTTTTCAGGGCATGCTCATGGTTCTTGCTGTATTGGAGACGCAAGAAAGAAGAGCTTGCGTCTTGCATTAAAACATGGTGTGTTTCATGGATGAAAACTCTGTTCTGAATTTCCCATCAGAAACGGAGGTAAACCCCATGATATGTGTCTTCCTAAAAGCAAGAGTTCATTTCTGGTAAACCAAGTGAATTTTCAGCTCAAATGCTTTTACACAGTTCTAGAACCCAACACTATTATCACTATTAACTAAAGAGCATTTATGTAAGAGGAGCTGTGGTCTGTATCAATTTCATTAGCAGAGTTCAACTACATATGGTCCCTATGAGTAGTTAACACAGTTCTTTTATTCTGGGAATGCTCATGATTCTTGCTGTATTGGAGACGCTGGAAAGCAGAGCTTGCTTCTTGCATTTAAACAGAGTGTGTTTCATGGATGAGATCTCTGGTTTGAATTTCCCTTAAGAAACGGAGTTAATCCCCATGATCTGTGTCTTCCTACAAGCAAGAGTTCATTTCTGGAAAACCCAGTGAATTTTGGGCTCAAATGATTTTACACAGTTCATGAACACAACGTTTTTCTCTCTATTAACTAAAGAGCATTTATGTAAGAGGAGCTGTGGTTTGTTTCAGTTTCATAAGCAGAGTTGAATTACATATGGTCCTTATGATTAGGAAACACAGTTCGTTTTTTCAGGGCATGCTTATGATTCTTGTTGTATTGGAGACCCGGGAAAGAAGAGCTTGCTTCTTGCGTTAACTCATAGTGTGTTTCATGGATGAGAACACTGGTCTGAATTGCTCTTCTGAAACGGAATTAAACCCCAGGATATGTACTTTCCTACAAACAAGAGTTCATTTCTGGTAACCCAAGTGAATTTTGGGCTCAAATGATTTTACACAGTTCAAAACCCCAATGCGATTCTCACTATCAACTAAAGAGCATTTATATAAGAGGAGCTGTGGTTCGTATCAGTTTCTTAAGCAGAGTTGAACTACATATGGTCCGTATGAATAGGAATCACAGTTCTTTTTTTCAGGGCATGCTCATGGTTCTTCCTGTATTGGAGATGCTGGAAAGAAGAGCTTTCTTCTTGCATTTAAAGGGAAAGTGTTTCATGGATGAGAACTCTGGTCTGAATTTCCCTTCAGAAACGGAGTTACACCCCAGGATCTGTGTCTTCCTACAAGCAACAGTTCGTTTCTGGTAAACCAAGAGAATTTTAAGCTCAAATGATTTTACACAGTTCTAGAATCCAACACTATTATCATTATTAACTAAAGAGCATTTATGTAAGAGGAGCTGTGGTCTGTATCAATTTCTTTAGTAGATATGAACTTCATATGGTCTGTATGAGTAGGAACACAGTTCTTTTTTTCAGGGCATGCTCATGGTTCTTGCTGTATTGGATACGCTGGAAAGAAGAGCTTGCTTCTTGCATTAAAACAGGGTGTGTTTCATGGATGAGAACTCTGGTCTGAATTTCCCTTCAGAAACGGAGTTACACCCCAGGATCTGTGTCTTCCTTTAAGCAAGAGTTAATTTCTTGAAAACCCAGTGAATTTTGGGCTCAAATGATTTTACACAGTACATGTACCCAACGCGATTCTCACTATTAACTAATGAGCATTTATGTAAGAGGAGCTGTGGTCTGTATCAATTTCATTAGCAGATATGAACTACATATGGTCTGTATGAGTAGGAACACAGTTCTTTTTTTCTGGGCATGCTCATGGTTCTTGCTGTATTGGAGACACTGGGAAGAAGTCCTTGCTTCTTGCATTAAAACAGGGTGTGTTTCATGGATGAGAACTCTGGTCTGAATTTCCCTTCAGAAACGGAGTGACACCCCAGTATCTGTGTCTTCCTTCAAGCAAGAGTTAATTTCTTGAAAACCCAGTGAATTTTGGGCTCAAATGATTTTACACAGTACATGTACCCAACGCGATTCTCACTATTAACTAAAGAGCATTTATATAAGAGGACCTGTGGTTTGTATCAGTTTCATAAGCAGAGTTGAACAACATATGGTCAGTATGCGTAGGAAACACAGTTCTTATTTCTGGGCATGCTCAGGGTTCTTGCTGTTTTGGAGACAATGGAAAGAAGAGCTTGCTTCTTGCATTAAAACCGATTGTGTTTCATGGATGAGTACTCTGGTCTGAATTTCCCATCAGAAACGGAGTTACACCCCAGGATCTGTTTCTTCCTACAAGCAACAGTTCATTTCTGGAAAACCCAGTGAATTTTGGGTTCAAATGATTTTACACAGTTCATGAACCCAACGCGATTCTCACTATTAACTACAGAGCATTTATGTAAGAGGAGCTGTGGTTTGTTTCAGTTTCATAAGCAGAGTTGAATTACATATTGTCCTTATGAGTAGGAAACACAGTTCTTTTTTTCAGGCCATGCTCATGGTTCTTGCTGAATTTTAGATTCTGGAAAGAAGACCTTGCTTCTTAAGTTAAAACAAATTGTGTTTCAGAAATGAGAACTCTGGTCTGAATTTCCCTTCAGAAACGTAGTTAAACCCCATGATCTGTGTGTACCTACAAGCAAGAGTTCGTTTCTGGTAAACCAACAGAATTTTAAACTCAAATGATTTTACACAGTTCTATAACCTAACACTATTATCACTATTAACTAAAGAGCATTTATGTAAGAGGAGCTGTGGTCTGTATCAATTTCATTAGCAGAAATGAACTACATATGGTCCGTATGAGTAGGAAACACAGTTCAAGTTTTCAGAGCATGCTCATGGTTCTTGCTGTATTGCAGACGCTGGAAAGAAGACCTTGCTTCTTGCATTAAAACAGGGTGTGTTTCATGGATGAGAACTCTGGTCTGAATTTCCCTTCAGAAACGGAGTTACACCCTATTATCTGTTTCTTCCTACAAGCAACAGTTGATTTCTGGAAAACACAGTGAATTTTGGGTTCAAATGATTTGACACAGTTCATGACTCCAACGCGATTATCACTATTAACTACAGTGCATTTATGTAAGAGGAGCTGTGGTTTGTTTCAGTTTCATAAGCAGAGTTGAATTACATATGGTCCTTATGAGTAGGAAACACAGTTCTTTTTTTCAGGCCATTCAAATTGTTCTTGCTGTATTTTAGATTCTGGAAAGAAGGCCTTGCTTCTTACATTAAAACAAATTGTGTTTTAGGAATGAGAATTCTGGTCTGAATTTCCCTTCAGAATCGGAGTTAAATCCCAGGATCTGTGTCTTCCTATGAGCAAGAGTTCATTTCTGGAAAACCCAGTGAATTTTGGGCTCATATGATTTTACACAGTTCATGAACCCAACGCGATTCTCACTATTAACTTAAGAGCATTTATGTAAGAGGAGCTGTGGTTTGTTTCAGTTTCATAAGCAGAGTTGAATTACATATGGTCCTTATGAGTAGGAAACACAGTTCTTTTTTTCTGGGCATGCTCATGATTCTTGCTGTATTGGAAGCGCTGGAAAGAAGAGCTTGCTTCTTGCGTTAAAACAGGGTGTGTTTCATGGATGAGAACTCTGTTCTCAATTTCCCTTCAGAAACGGAGTTACACCCCAGGATCTGAGTCTTCCTACAAGCAAGAGTTCATTTCTGGAAATCCCAGTGAATTCTGGGCTCAAATGATTTTATACAGTACATGTACCCAACGCGATTCTCACTATTAACTAAAGAGCATTTATGTAAGAGGAGCTGTGGTTTGTTTCAGTTTCATAAGCAGAGTTGAACAACATATGGTCAGTATGAGTAGGAAACACAGTTCTTTTTTCTGGGCATGCTCAGGGTTCTTGTTGTTTTGGAGACAATGGAAAGACGAGCTTGCTTCTTGCATTAAAACCGAATGTGTTTCATGGATGAGTACTCTGGTCTGAATTTCCCATCAGAAACGGAGTTACACCCCAGGATCTGTTTCTTCCTACAAGCAACAGTTTATTTCTGGAAAACCCAGTGAATTTTGGGTTCAAATGATTTTACAAAGTTCATGAACCAAACGCGATTATCACTATTAACTACAGAGCATTTATGTAAGAGGAGCTGTGGTTTGTTTCAGTTTCATAAGCAGAGTTGAATTACATATGGTCCTTATGAGTAGGAAACACAGTTCTTTTTTTCTGGGCAAGCTAATGGTTCTTGCTGTATTTTAGATTCTGGAAAGAAGAGCTTGCTTCTTACGTTAAAACAAATTGTGTTTCAGGAATGAGAATTCTGGTCTGAATTTCCCTTCAGAAACGGAGTTAAACCACAGGGTCTGTGTCTTCCTACAAGCAAGAGTTCATTTCTGGAAAACCAGTGAATTTTGGGCTCAAATGATTTTACACAGTTCATGAACCCAACGTGATTCTCACTATTAACTAAAGAGCATTTATGTAAGAGGAGGTGTGGTTTGTTTCACTTTCATAATCAGAGTTTAATTACATATTGTCCTTATGAGTAGGAAACACAGTTCTTTTTTTCAGGCCATGCTCATGGTTCTTGCTGTATTTTAGATTCTGGAAAGAAGACCTTGCTTCTTAAGTTAAAACAAATTGTGTTTCAGAAATGAGAACTCTGGTCTGAATTTCCCTTCAGAAACGAAGTTAAACCCCATGATCTGTGTGTACCTACAAGCAAGAGTTCGTTTCTGGTAAACCAACAGAATTTTAAACTCAAATGATTTTACACAATTCTATAACCTAACACTATTATCACTATTAACTAAAGAGCATTTATGTAAGAGGAGCTGTGGTCTGTATCAATTTCATTAGCAGAAATGAACTACATATGGTCCGTATGAGTAGGAAACACAGTTCAAGTTTTCAGGGCATGCTCATGGTTCTTGCTGTATTGCAGACGCTGGAAAGAAGACCTTGCTTCTTGCATTAAAACAGGGTGTGTTTAATGGATGATAACTCTGGTCTGAATTTCCCTTCGGAAACGGAGTTACACCCCAGGATCTGTGTCTTCCTACAAGCAACAGTTCTTTTCTGGTAAACCAAGAGAATTTTAAACTCAAATTATTTTACACAGCTCTAGAATACAAAATTATTATCATTATTACCTAAAGAGCATTTATGTAAGAGGAGCTGTGCTCTGTATGAATTTCATAAGCAGAGTTGAATTACATATGGTTCTTATGAGTAGGAAACATAGTTCTTTTTTTCAGGCCATTCAAATTGTTCTTGCTGTATTTTAGATTCTGGAAAGAAGGCCTTGCTTCTTACATTAAAACAAATTGTGTTTTAGGAATGAGAATTCTGGTCTGAATTTCCCTTCAGAATCGGAGTTAAATCCCAGGATCTGTGTCTTCCTATGAGCAAGAGTTCATTTCTGGAAAACCCAGTGAATTTTGGGCTCATATGATTTTACACAGTTCATGAACCCAAAGCGATTCTCACTATTAACTTAAGAGCATTTATGTAAGAGGAGCTGTGGTTTGTTTCAGTTTCATAAGCAGAGTTGAATTACATATGGTCCTTATGAGTAGGAAACACAGTTCTTTTTTTCTGGGCATGCTCATGATTCTTGCTGTATTGGAAGCGCTGGAAAGAAGAGCTTGCTTCTTGCGTTAAAACAGGGTGTGTTTCATGGATGAGAACTCTGTTCTGAAATTCCCTTCAGAAACGGAGTTACACCCCAGGATCTGAGTCTTCCTACAAGCAAGAGTTCATTTCTGGAAATCCCAGTGAATTCTGGGCTCAAATGATTTTACACAGTACATGTACTCAACGCGATTCTCACTATTAACTAAAGAGCATTTATGTAAGAGGAGCTGTGGTTTGTTTCAGTTTCATAAGCAGAGTTGAACTACATATGGTCTGTATGAGTAGGAAACACAGTTCTTTTTTCTGGGCATGCTCAGGGTTCTTGCTGTTTTGGAGACTATGGAAAGAAGTGCTTGTTTCTTGCATTAAAACAGAGTGTGTTCCATGGGTGAGTACTCTGGTCTGAATTTCCCATCAGAAACGGAGTTACACCCCAGGACCTGTTTCTTCTTACAAGCAAGAGTTCATTTCTGGAATACCCAGTGAATTTTGGGTTCAAATGATTTTACAAAGTTCATGAACCCAACGCGATTATCACTATTAACTACAGAGCATTTACGTAAGAGGAGGTGTGGTTTGTTTCAGTTTCATAAGCAGAGTTGAATTACATATGGTCCTTATGAGCAGGAAACACAGTGCTTTTTTTCAGGCCATGCTCATGGTTCTTGCTGTGTTTTAGATTCTGGAAAGAAGACCTTGCTTCTTACGTTAAAACAAATTGAGTTTCAGAAATGAGAATTCTGGTCTGAATTTCCCTTCACAAACGGAGTTAAACCCAAGGATCTGTGCCTTCCTACGAGCAAGAGTTCATTTCTGGAAAACCCAGTGAATTTTGGTCTCAAATGATTTTACACAGTTCATGAACCCAACGCGATGCTCACTATTAACTTAAGAGCATTTATGTAAGAGGAGATGTGGTTTGTTTCAGTTTCATAAGCAGAGGTGAATTACATATGGTCCGTATGAGTAGGAAACACGGTTCTTTTTTTCTGGGCATGCTCATGATTCTTGCTGTATTGGAAGCGCTGGAAAGAAGAGCTTGCTTCTTGCGTTAAATCAGAGTGTGTTTCATGGATGAGAACTCTGGTCTGAATTTCCCTTCACAAACTGAGTTAAGCCCCATGATCTGTGTCTTCCTACAAGCCAGAGTTCTGTTTCTGTTAAACCAAGTGAATTTTGGGCTCAAATGATTTTACACAGTTCATGAACCCAACGCGATTATCACTATTAACTAAAGAGCATTTATGTAAAGGAGCTGTGGTTTGTTTTAGTTTCATAAGCAGAGTTGAATTACATATGGTCCTTATGAGTAGGAAACACAGTTCTTTTTTCAGGCCATGCTCATGGTTCTTGCTGTATTTTAGATTCTGGAAAGAAGACCTTGCTTCTTACGTTAAAACAAATTGTGTTTCAGGAATGAGAATTCTGGTCTTAATTTCCCTTCAGAAACGGAGTTACACGCCAGCATCTCTCCCTTCCTACAAGTAAGAGTTCATTTCTGGAAAACCCAGTGAATTTTGGGCTCAAATGATTTTATACAGTTCATGAACACAACACGATTCTCACTATTAACTAAAGAGCAATTATGTAAGAGGAGCTGTGGTTTGTTCCAGTTTCATGAGCAGAGTTGAATTACATATGGTCCTAAAGAGTAGGCAACACAGTTCTTATTTTCTGGGCATGCTCATGGTTCTTGCTGTATTTTAGACTCTGGATAGAAGATCTTGCTTCTTGCATTAAAACAGATTGTGTTTCAGTGATGAGAACTCTGGTCTGAATTTCCCTTCACAAATGGAGATACTCGCCAAGATATGTGTCTTCCTACAAGCAAGAGTTCATTTCTGGAAAACCCAGTGAATTTTGGGCTCAAATGATTTTACACAGTACATGTACCCAACGCGATTCTCACTATTAACTAAAGAGCATTTATGTAAGAGGAGCTGTGGTTTGTATCAGTTTCATAAGCAGATTTGAACTATATGTGGTCAGTATGAGTAGGAAACACAGTTGTTTTTTCTGGGCATGCTCAGGGTTCTTGCTCTTTTGGAGACTATGGAAAGAAGTACTTGTTTCTTGCATTAAAACACAGTGTGTTCCATTGGTGAGTACTCTGGTCTGAATTTCCTATCAGAAACGGAGTTACACCCCAGGATCTGTTTCTTCTTACAAGCAACAGTTAATTTCTGGCAAACCAAGTGAATTTTCAGCTCAAATGATTTTACACAGTTCTAGAACCCAATACTATTATCATTATTAACTAAAGAGCATTTATGTAAGAGGAGCTGTGGACTGTATCAATTTCATTAGCAGAGTTGAACTACATATGGTCCGTATGAGTAGTTAACACAGTTCTTTTATTCTGGGAATGCTCATGATTCTTGCTGTATTGGAGACGCTGGAAAGAAGAGCTTGCTTCTTGCATTTAAACAGAATGTGTTTCATGGATGAGAACTCTGGTCTGAATTTCCGTTCAGAATCGGAGTTACAAAACCAGGATCTGTGTCTTCCTACAAGCAGGAGTTCATTTCTGGAAAACCCAGTGAATTTTGGGCTCAAATGGTTTTACACAGTTCATGAACCCAACGCGATTCTCAGTATTAACTAAAGAGCATTTATGTAAGAGGAGCTGTGGTTTATTTCAGTTTCATAAGCAGAGTTGAATTACATATGGTCCTTATGAGTAGGAAACACAGTTCTTTTTTTCTGGGCATGCTCATAGTTCTTGCTGTATTGGAGACGCTGGAAAGAAGTGCTTGCTTCTTGCATTAAAAGAGGGTGTGTTTCATGGATGAGAACTCTGGTCTGAATTTCCATTCAGAAACGGAGTTACACCCCAGTATCTGTGTCTTCCTACAAGCAAGAGTTTATTTCTGGAAAACCCAGTGAAATTTGGGCTCAAATGATTTTACACAGTACATGTACTCAACGCGATTCTCACTATTAACTAAAGAGCATTTATGTAATAGGAGCTGTGGTTTGTATCAGTTTCATAAGCAGAGTTGAACTACATATGGTCAGTATGAGTAGGAAACACAGTTCTTTTTTCTGGGCATGCTCAGGGTTCTTGCTGTATTGGAGATGCTGGAAAGAAGAGCTTGCTTCTTGGGGTAAATCAGAGTGTGTTTCATGGATGAGAACTCTGGTCTTAATTTCCATTCAGAAAAGGAGTTACATGCCAGCATCTCTGTCTTCCTACAAGCAAGAGTTCATTTCAGGAAAACCCAGTGAATTTTGGGCTCAAATAATTTTCCACAGTTCATGAACAAAACGCGATTCTCACTATTAACTAAAGAGCAACTATGTAAGAGGAGCTGTGGTTTGTTTCAGTTTCATAAGGAGAGTTGAATTACATGTAGTCCTTAAAAGTAGGAAACACAGTTCTTTTTTTCTGGGCATGCTCATGGTTCTTGCTGTATTTTAGACTCTGGAAAGAAGGGCTTGCTTCTTGCATTTAAACAGAATGTGTTTCATGGATGAGAACTCTGGTCTGAACTTCCCTTCAGAATCGGAGTTACACACCAGGATCTGTGTCTTCCTACAAGCAAGAGTTCATTTCTGGAAAACCCAGTGAATTTTGGGCTCAAATAATTTTACACAGTTCATGAACCCAACGTGACTCTCACTATTAACTAAAGAGCATTTATGTAAGAGGAGCTGTGGTTTGTTTCAGTTTCATAAGCAGAGTTGAATTACATATGGTCCTTATGAGTAGGAAACACAGTTCTTTTTTTCTGGGCATGCTCATGAATCTTGCTGTATTGGAGATGCCGGAAAGGAGAGCCTGCTTCTTGCGTCAAATCAGAGTGTGTTTCATGGATGAGAACACTGGAATGAATTGCTCTTCAGAAACGGAGTTAAACCACAGGATCTGTGTTTTCCTACAAGCAAGAGTTCATTTCCGGTAAACCAAGTGCATTTTGGGCTCAAATGATTTTACACAGATCAAAACCCCAATGCGATTCTCACTATCAACTAAAGAGCATGGATATAAGAGGTGCTGTGGTTTGTATCAGTTTCTTAAGCAGAGTTGAACTACATATGATCCGTATGAATAGGAATCACAGTTCTTTTTTTCAGGGCATGCTCATGGTTCTTGATGTATTGGAGATGCTGGAAAGAAGAGCTTTCTTCTTGGATTTAAACAGAATGTGTTTCATGGATGAGAACTCTGGTCTGAATTTCCCATCAGAAACGGAGTTACACCCCAGTATCTGTGTCTTCCTACAAGCAAGAGTCCATTTCTGGAAAACTATGTGAATTTTGGGCTCAAATGATTTTACACAGTTCATGAACACAACGCGATTCTCTCTATTAACTAAAGAGCATCTATGTAAAAGGAGCTGTGGTTTGTTTCAGTTTCATAAGCTGAGTTGAATTACATATGGTCCTTATGAGTAGGAAACACAGTTCTTTTTTTCATGGCATGCTCATGGTTCTTGCTGTATTGGAGACGCTGGAAAGAAGAGCTTGCTTCTTGCATTGAAACAGGGAGTGTTTCATGGATGAAAACTCTAGTCTGAATTTCCCTTCAGAAACGGAGTTACACCCCAGGATCTGTGTCTTCCTACAAGCAAGAGTTCATTTCTGGAAAACCCAGTGAATTTTGGGCTCAAATGATTTTACACAGTTCATGAACCCAACGCGATTTTCACTATTAACTTAAGAGCATTTATGTAAGAGGAGCTGTGGTTTGTTTCCATTTCATAAGCACAGTTGAACTACATATCGTCCGTATGAGTAGGAAACACAGTTCTTTTATTCTGGGAATGCTCATGATTCTTGCTGTATTGGAGACGCTGGAAAGAAGAGCTTGCTTCTTGCATTTAAACAGAATGTGTTTCATGGATGAGAACTCTGGTCTGAATTTCCCTTCAGAAACGGAGTTACACCCCAGGATCTGTGTCTTCCTACAAGCAAGAGTTCATTTCTGGAAAACCCAGTGAATTTTGGGCTCAAATCATTTTACACAGTACATGTACCCAACGTGATTCTCACTATTAACTAAAGAGCATTTATGGAAGAGGAGCTGTGGTTTGTATCAGTTTCATAAGCAGAGTTGAACTACATATGGTCCGTATGAGTAGGAAACACAGTTCTTTTTTTCAGGGCATGCTCATGGTTCTGGCTGTATTGGAGACGCAAGAAAGAAGAGCTTGCGTCTTGCATTAAAACATGGTGTGTTTCATGGATGAAAACTCTGTTCTGAATTTCCCATCAGAAACGGAGGTAAACCCCATGATATGTGTCTTCCTAAAAGCAAGAGTTCATTTCTATTAAACCAAGTGAATTTTCAGCTCAAATGCTTTTACACAGTTCTAGAACCCAACACTATTATCACTATTAACTAAAGAGCATTTATGTAAGAGGAGCTGTGGTCTGTATCAATTTCATTAGCAGAGTTCAACTACATATGGTCCCTATGAGTAGTTAACACAGTTCTTTTATTCTGGGAATGCTCATGATTCTTGCTGTATTGGAGACGCTGGAAAGCAGAGCTTGCTTCTTGCATTTAAACAGAGTGTGTTTCATGGATGAGATCTCTGGTCTGAATTTCCCTTAAGAAACGGAGTTAATCCCCATGATCTGTGTCTTCCTACAAGCAAGAGTTCATTTCTGGAAAACCCAGTGAATTTTGGGCTCAAATGATTTTACACAGTTCATGAACACAACGTTTTTCTCTCTATTAACTAAAGAGCATTTATGTAAGAGGAGCTGTGGTTTGTTTCAGTTTCATAAGCAGAGTTGAATTACATATGGTCCTTATGATTAGGAAACACAGTTCGTTTTTTCAGGGCATGCTTATGATTCTTTTTGTATTGGAGACCCGGGAAAGAAGAGCTTGCTTCTTGCGTTAACTCATAGTGTGTTTCATGGATGAGAACACTGGTCTGAATTGCTCTTCTGAAACGGAATTAAACCCCAGGATATGTACTTTCCTACAAGCAAGAGTTCATTTCTGGTAACCCAAGTGAATTTTGGGCTCAAATGATTTTACACAGTTCAAAACCCCAATGCGATTCTCACTATCAACTAAAGAGCATTTATATAAGAGGAGCTGTGGTTTGTATCAGTTTCTTAAGCAGAGTTGAACTACATATGGTCCGTATGAATAGGAATCACAGTTCTTTTTTTCAGGGCATGCTCATGGTTCTTCCTGTATTGGAGATGCTGGAAAGAAGAGCTTTCTTCTTGCATTTAAAGGGAAAGTGTTTCATGGATGAGAACTCTGGCCTGAATTTCCCTTCAGAAACGGAGTTACACCCCAGGATCTGTGTCTTCCTACAAGCAACAGTTCGTTTCTGGTAAACCAAGAGAATTTTAAGCTCAAATGATTTTACACAGTTCTAGAATCCAACACTATTATCATTATTAACTAAAGAGCATTTATGTAAGAGGAGCTGTGGTCTGTATCAATTTCTTTAGTAGATATGAACTTCATATGGTCTGTATGAGTAGGAACACAGTTCTTTTTTTCAGGGCATGCTCATGGTTCTTGCTGTATTGGATACGCTGGAAAGAAGAGCTTGCTTCTTGCATTAAAACAGGGTGTGTTTCATGGATGAGAACTCTGGTCTGAATTTCCCTTCAGAAACGGAGTTACACCCCAGGATCTGTGTCTTCCTTTAAGCAAGAGTTAATTTCTTGAAAACCCAGTGAATTTTGGGCTCAAATGATTTTACACAGTACATGTACCCAACGCGATTCTCACTATTAACTAATGAGCATTTATGTAAGAGGAGCTGTGGTCTGTATCAATTTCATTAGCAGATATGAACTACATATGGTCTGTATGAGTAGGAACACAGTTCTTTTTTTCTGGGCATGCTCATGGTTCTTGCTGTATTGGAGACACTGGGAAGAAGTCCTTGCTTCTTGCATTAAAACAGGGTGTGTTTCATGGATGAGAACTCTGGTCTGAATTTCCCTTCAGAAACGGAGTGACACCCCAGTATCTGTGTCTTCCTTCAAGCAAGAGTTAATTTCTTGAAAACCCAGTGAATTTTGGGCTCAAATGATTTTACACAGTACATGTACCCAACGCGATTCTCACTATTAACTAAAGAGCATTTATATAAGAGGACCTGTGGTTTGTATCAGTTTCATAAGCAGAGTTGAACAACATATGGTCAGTATGCGTAGGAAACACAGTTCTTATTTCTGGGCATGCTCAGGGTTCTTGCTGTTTTGGAGACAATGGAAAGAAGAGCTTGCTTCTTGCATTAAAACCGATTGTGTTTCATGGATGAGTACTCTGGTCTGAATTTCCCATCAGAAACGGAGTTACACCCCAGGATCTGTTTCTTCCTACAAGCAACAGTTCATTTCTGGAAAACCCAGTGAATTTTGGGTTCAAATGATTTTACACAGTTCATGAACCCAACGCGATTCTCACTATTAACTACAGAGCATTTATGTAAGAGGAGCTGTGGTTTGTTTCAGTTTCATAAGCAGAGTTGAATTACATATTGTCCTTATGAGTAGGAAACACAGTTCTTTTTTTCAGGCCATGCTCATGGTTCTTGCTGAATTTTAGATTCTGGAAAGAAGACCTTGCTTCTTAAGTTAAAACAAATTGTGTTTCAGAAATGAGAACTCTGGTCTGAATTTCCCTTCAGAAACGTAGTTAAACCCCATGATCTGTGTGTACCTACAAGCAAGAGTTCGTTTCTGGTAAACCAACAGAATTTTAAACTCAAATGATTTTACACAGTTCTATAACCTAACACTATTATCACTATTAACTAAAGAGCATTTATGTAAGAGGAGCTGTGGTCTGTATCAATTTCATTAGCAGAAATGAACTACATATGGTCCGTATGAGTAGGAAACACAGTTCAAGTTTTCAGAGCATGCTAATGGTTCTTGCTGTATTGCAGACGCTGGAAAGAAGACCTTGCTTCTTGCATTAAAACAGGGTGTGTTTCATGGATGAGAACTCTGGTCTGAATTTCCCTTCAGAAACGGAGTTACACCCTATTATCTGTTTCTTCCTACAAGCAACAGTTGATTTCTGGAAAACACAGTGAATTTTGGGTTCAAATGATTTGACACAGTTCATGACTCCAACGCGATTATCACTATTAACTACAGTGCATTTATGTAAGAGGAGCTGTGGTTTGTTTCAGTTTCATAAGCAGAGTTGAATTACATATGGTCCTTATGAGTAGGAAACACAGTTCTTTTTTTCAGGCCATTCAAATTGTTCTTGCTGTATTTTAGATTCTGGAAAGAAGGCCTTGCTTCTTACATTAAAACAAATTGTGTTTTAGGAATGAGAATTCTGGTCTGAATTTCCCTTCAGAATCGGAGTTAAATCCCAGGATCTGTGTCTTCCTATGAGCAAGAGTTCATTTCTGGAAAACCCAGTGAATTTTGGGCTCATATGATTTTACACAGTTCATGAACCCAAAGCGATTCTCACTATTAACTTAAGAGCATTTATGTAAGAGGAGCTGTGGTTTGTTTCAGTTTCATAAGCAGAGTTGAATTACATATGGTCCTTATGAGTAGGAAACACAGTTCTTTTTTTCTGGGCATGCTCATGATTCTTGCTGTATTGGAAGCGCTGGAAAGAAGAGCTTGCTTCTTGCGTTAAAACAGGGTGTGTTTCATGGATGAGAACTCTGTTCTGAAATTCCCTTCAGAAACGGAGTTACACCCCAGGATCTGAGTCTTCCTACAAGCAAGAGTTCATTTCTGGAAATCCCAGTGAATTCTGGGCTCAAATGATTTTACACAGTACATGTACTCAACGCGATTCTCACTATTAACTAAAGAGCATTTATGTAAGAGGAGCTGTGGTTTGTTTCAGTTTCATAAGCAGAGTTGAACTACATATGGTCTGTATGAGTAGGAAACACAGTTCTTTTTTCTGGGCATGCTCAGGGTTCTTGCTGTTTTGGAGACTATGGAAAGAAGTGCTTGTTTCTTGCATTAAAACAGAGTGTGTTCCATGGGTGGGTACTCTGGTCTGAATTTCCCATCAGAAACGGAGTTACACCCCAGGACCTGTTTCTTCTTACAAGCAAGAGTTCATTTCTGGAATACCCAGTGAATTTTGGGTTCAAATGATTTTACAAAGTTCATGAACCCAACGCGATTATCACTATTAACTACAGAGCATTTACGTAAGAGGAGGTGTGGTTTGTTTCAGTTTCATAAGCAGAGTTGAATTACATATGGTCCTTATGAGCAGGAAACACAGTGCTTTTTTTCAGGCCATGCTCATGGTTCTTGCTGTGTTTTAGATTCTGGAAAGAAGACCTTGCTTCTTACGTTAAAACAAATTGTGTTTCAGAAATGAGAATTCTGGTCTGAATTTCCCTTCACAAACGGAGTTAAACCCAAGGATCTGTGCCTTCCTATGAGCAAGAGTTCATTTCTGGAAAACCCAGTGAATTTTGGTCTCAAATGATTTTACACAGTTCATGAACCCAACGCGATGCTCACTATTAACTTAAGAGCATTTATGTAAGAGGAGATGTGGTTTGTTTCAGTTTCATAAGCAGAGGTGAATTACATATGGTCCGTATGAGTAGGAAACACGGTTCTTTTTTTCTGGGCATGCTCATGATTCTTGCTGTATTGGAAGCGCTGGAAAGAAGAGCTTGCTTCTTGCGTTAAATCAGAGTGTGTTTCATGGATGAGAACTCTGGTCTGAATTTCCCTTCACAAACTGAGTTAAGCCCCATGATCTGTGTCTTCCTACAAGCCAGAGTTCTGTTTCTGGTAAACCAAGTGAATTTTGGGCTCAAATGATTTTACACAGTTCATGAACCCAACGCGATTATCACTATTAACTAAAGAGCATTTATGTAAAGGAGCTGTGGTTTGTTTTAGTTTCATAAGCAGAGTTGAATTACATATGGTCCTTATGAGTAGGAAACACAGTTCTTTTTTCAGGCCATGCTCATGGTTCTTGCTGTATTTTAGATTCTGGAAAGAAGACCTTGCTTCTTACGTTAAAACAAATTGTGTTTCAGGAATGAGAATTCTGGTCTTAATTTCCCTTCAGAAACGGAGTTACATGCCAGCATCTCTCCCTTCCTACAAGTAAGAGTTCATTTCTGGAAAACCCAGTGAATTTTGGGCTCAAATGATTTTACCCAGTTCATGAACACAACACGATTCTCACTATTAACTAAAGAGCAATTATGTAAGAGGAGCTGTGGTTTGTTCCAGTTTCATGAGCAGAGTTGAATTACATATGGTCCTAAAGAATAGGCAACACAGTTCTTATTTTCTGGGCATGCTCATGGTTCTTGCTGTATTTTAGACTCTGGATAGAAGATCTTGCTTCTTGCATTAAAACAGATTGTGTTGTCAGTGATGAGAACTCTGGTCTGAATTTCCCTTCACAAATGGAGATACTCGCCAAGATATGTGTCTTCCTACAAGCAAGAGTTCATTTCTGGAAAACCCAGTGAATTTTGGGCTCAAATGATTTTACACAGTACATGTACCCAACGCGATTCTCACTATTAACTAAAGAGCATTTATGTAAGAGGAGCTGTGGTTTGTATCAGTTTCATAAGCAGATTTGAACTATATGTGGTCAGTATGAGTAGGAAACACAGTTGTTTTTTCTGGGCATGCTCAGGGTTCTTGCTCTTTTGGAGACTATGGAAAGAAGTACTTGTTTCTTGCATTAAAACACAGTGTGTTCCATTGGTGAGTACTCTGGTCTGAATTTCCTATCAGAAACGGAGTTACACCCCAGGATCTGTTTCTTCTTACAAGCAACAGTTAATTTCTGGCAAACCAATTGAATTTTCAGCTCAAATGATTTTACACAGTTCTAGAACCCAATACTCTTATCATTATTAACTAAAGAGCATTTATGTAAGAGGAGCTGTGGACTGTATCAATTTCATTAGCAGAGTTGAACTACATATGGTCCGTATGAGTAGTTAACACAGTTCTTTTATTCTGGGAATGCTCATGATTCTTGCTGTATTGGAGACGCTGGAAAGAAGAGCTTGCTTCTTGCATTTAAACAGAATGTGTTTCATGGATGAGAACTCTGGTCTGAATTTCCGTTCAGAATCGGAGTTACAAAACCAGGATCTGTGTCTTCCTACAAGCAGGAGTTCATTTCTGGAAAACCCAGTGAATTTTGGGCTCAAATGGTTTTACACAGTTCATGAACCCAACGCGATTCTCAGTATTAACTAAAGAGCATTTATGTAAGAGGATCTGTGGTTTATTTCAGTTTCATAAGCAGAGTTGAATTACATATGGTCCTTATGAGTAGGAAACACAGTTCTTTTTTTCTGGGCATGCTCATAGTTCTTGCTGTATTGGAGACGCTGGAAAGAAGTGCTTGCTTCTTGCATTAAAAGAGGGTGTGTTTCATGGATGAGAACTCTGGTCTGAATTTCCATTCAGAAACGGAGTTACACCCCAGTATCTGTGTCTTCCTACAAGCAAGAGTTTATTTCTGGAAAACCCAGTGAAATTTGGGCTCAAATGATTTTACACAGTACATGTACTCAACGCGATTCTCACTATTAACTAAAGAGCATTTATGTAATAGGAGCTGTGGTTTGTATCAGTTTCATAAGCAGAGTTGAACTACATATGGTCAGTATGAGTAGGAAACACAGTTCTTTTTTCTGGGCATGCTCAGGGTTCTTGCTGTATTGGAGATGCTGGAAAGAAGAGCTTGCTTCTTGGGGTAAATCAGAGTGAGTTTCATGGATGAGAACTCTGGTCTTAATTTCCATTCAGAAAAGGAGTTACATGCCAGCATCTCTGTCTTCCTACAAGCAAGAGTTCATTTCAGGAAAACCCAGTGAATTTTGGGCTCAAATAATTTTCCACAGTTCATGAACAAAACGCGATTCTCACTATTAACTAAAGAGCAATTATGTAAGAGGAGCTGTGGTTTGTTTCAGTTTCATAAGGAGAGTTGAATTACATGTAGTCCTTAAAAGTAGGAAACACAGTTCTTTTTTTCTGGGCATGCTCATGGTTCTTGCTGTATTTTAGACTCTGGAAAGAAGGGCTTGCTTCTTGCATTTAAACAGAATGTGTTTCATGGATGAGAACTCTGGTCTGAACTTCCCTTCAGAATCGGAGTTACACACCAGGATCTGTGTCTTCCTACAAGCAAGAGTTCATTTCTGGAAAACCCAGTGAATTTTGGGCTCAAATAATTTTACACAGTTCATGAACCCAACGTGACTCTCACTATTAACTAAAGAGCATTTATGTAAGAGGAGCTGTGGTTTGTTTCAGTTTCATAAGCAGAGTTGAATTACATATGGTCCTTATGAGTAGGAAACACAGTTCTTTTTTTCTGGGCATGCTCATGAATCTTGCTGTATTGGAGATGCCGGAAAGGAGAGCCTGCTTCTTGCGTCAAATCAGAGTGTGTTTCATGGATGAGAACACTGGAATGAATTGCTCTTCAGAAACGGAGTTAAACCACAGGATCTGTGTTTTCCTACAAGCAAGAGTTCATTTCCGGTAAACCAAGTGCATTTTGGGCTCAAATGATTTTACACAGATCAAAACCCCAATGCGATTCTCACTATCAACTAAAGAGCATGGATATAAGAGGTGCTGTGGTTTGTATCAGTTTCTTAAGCAGAGTTGAACTACATATGATCCGTATGAATAGGAATCACAGTTCTTTTTTTCAGGGCATGCTCATGGTTCTTGATGTATTGGAGATGCTGGAAAGAAGAGCTTTCTTCTTGGATTTAAACAGAATGTGTTTCATGGATGAGAACTCTGGTCTGAATTTCCCATCAGAAACGGAGTTACACCCCAGTATCTGTGTCTTCCTACAAGCAAGAGTCCATTTCTGGAAAACTATGTGAATTTTGGGCTCAAATGATTTTACACAGTTCATGAACACAACGCGATTCTCTCTATTAACTAAAGAGCATCTATGTAAAAGGAGCTGTGGTTTGTTTCAGTTTCATAAGCTGAGTTGAATTACATATGGTCCTTATGAGTAGGAAACACAGTTCTTTTTTTCATGGCATGCTCATGGTTCTTGCTGTATTGGAGACGCTGGAAAGAAGAGCTTGCTTCTTGCATTGAAACAGGGAGTGTTTCATGGATGAAAACTCTAGTCTGAATTTCCCTTCAGAAACGGAGTTACACCCCAGGATCTGTGTCTTCCTACAAGCAAGAGTTCATTTCTGGATAACCCAGTGAATTTTGGGCTCAAATGATTTTACACAGTTCATGAACACAACGTTTTTCACTCTATTAACTAAAGAGCATTTATGTAAGAGGAGCTGTGGTTTGTTTCAGTTTCCTAATCAGAGTTGAATTACATATGGTCCTTATGAGTAGGAAACACAGTTCTTTTTTCTGGGCATGCTCAGGGTTCTTGCTGTATTGGAGACGCTGGAAAGAAGAGCTTGATTCTTGCATTTAAACAGAATGTGTTTCATAGATGAGAACTCTGGTCTGAATTTCGCTTAAGAAACGTAGTTAAAAACCATGATCTGTGTCTTCCTACAAGCAAAAGTTCATTTCGGGTAAAGCAAGTGAATTTTGGGCTCAAATGATTTTACAAAGTTCATGAACCCAACACGATTATCACTATTAACTAAAGAGCATTTATGTAAAGGACCTGTGGTTTGTTTCAGTTTCATAAGCAGAGTTGAATTACATATGGTCCTTATGAGTAGGAAACACAGTTCTTCTTTTCATGCCATGCTCATGGTTCATGGTGTATTTTAGATTCTGGAAAGAAGACCTTGCTTCTTAGGTTAAAACAAATTGTGTTTCAGGAATGAGAATTCTGGTCTTAATTTCCCTTCAGAAATGGAATTACATGCAAGCATCTCTGTCTTCCTACAAGCAAGAGTTCATTTCTGGAAAACTCAGTGAATTTTGGGCTCAAATGATTTTACACATTTCATGAACACAACGCGATTCTCACAATTAACTAAAGAGCAATTATGTAAGAGGAGCTGTGGTTTGTTTCAGTTTCAAAAGCAGAGTTGAATTACATATGGTCCTTACAAGTAGGAAACACAGTTATTTTTTTGTGGGCATGCTCATGGTTCTGGTTGTATTTTAGACTCTGGAAAGAAGCACTTGCTTCTTGCGTTAAAACAGATTGTGTTTCAGTGAAGAGAACTCTGGTCTGTATTTCCCTTCACAAAAGGAGTTTCACGCCAAGATTTGTGTCTTCCTACAAGAAAGAGTTCATTTCTGGAAAACCCAGTGAATTTTGGGCTCAAATGATTTTACACAGTACTTGTACCCAAGGTGATTCTCACTATTAACTAAAGAGCATTTATGTAAGAGGAGCTGTGGTTTGTATCAGTTTCATAAGCAGAATTGAACTAAATATGGTCCGTATGAGTAGGAAACACAGTTCTTTTTATCAGGGCATACTCATGGTTCTTGCTGTATTGGAGACGCTGGAAAGAAGAGCTTGCTTCTTGCATTAAAACAGGGTGTGTTTCATGGATGAGAACTCTGTTCTGAATTTCCCATCATAAACGGAGGTAAACCCCCTGATATGTGTCTTCCTACAAGCAAGAGTTCATTTCTGGTAAACCAAGTGAATTTTCAGCTCAAATGATTTTACACAGTTCTAGAACCCAACACTATTATCACTATTAACTATAGAGCATTTATGTAAGAGGAGCTGTGGTCTGTATCAATTTCATTAGCAGAGTTGAACTACATATGATCCGTATGAGTAGTTAACACAGTTCTTTTATTCTGGGAATGGTCATGATTCTTGCTGTATTGGAGACGCTGGAAAGAAGAGCTTGCTTCTTGCATTTAAACAGAATGTGTTTCATGGATGAGAACTCTGGTCTGAACTTCCCTTCAGAATCGGAGTTACACACCAGGA
Source organism: Onychomys arenicola (assembly GCA_949786405.1). NCBI lineage: Eukaryota > Metazoa > Chordata > Mammalia > Rodentia > Cricetidae > Onychomys > Onychomys arenicola. Next base: position 3,542,185 of record CATKUM010000028.1, read on the forward strand.
TCTGTTTCTTCTTACAATCAACAGTTCATTTCTCAAATGATTTTACACAGTTCTAGAACCCAACACTATTATCACTATTAACTAAAGAACATTTATGTAAGAGGAGCTGTAGTCTGTATCAATTTCATTAGCAGAGTTGAACTACATATGGTCCTTATGAGTAGTTAACACAGTTCTTTTTCCTGGGCATGCTCAGTGTTCTTGCTGTTTTGGAGACCATGGAAAGAAGTGCTTGTTTCTTGCATTAAAACAGAGTGTGTTCCATGGGTGAGTACTCTGGTCTGAATTTCCCATCAGAAACGGAGTTACACCCCAGGATCTGTTTCTTCTTACAATCAACAGTTCATTTCTGGAAAACCCAGTGAATTTTGGGTTCAAATGATTTTACAAAGTTCATGAACCCAACGCGATTATCACTATTAACTAAAGAGCAATTATGTAAGAGGAGCTGTGGTTTATTTCAGTTTCATAAGCAGAGTTGAATTACATATGGTCCTTACAAGTAGGAAACACAGTTCTTTTTTCTGGGCATGCTCATGGTTCTTGCTGTATTTTAGACTCTGGAAAGAAGAGCTTGCTTCTTGCGTTAAAACAGATTGTGTTTCAGTGAAGAGAACTCTGGTCTGAATTTACCTTCACAAAAGGAGTTTCACGCCAAGATCTGTGTCTTCCTACAAGCAAGAGTTCATTTCTGGAAAACCCAGTGAATTTTGGGCTCAAATGATTTTACACAGTTCATGAACCCAACGCGATTTTCACTATTAACTTAAGAGCATTTATGTAAGAGGAGCTGTGGTTTGTTTCCGTTTCATAAGCAGAGTTGAATTACATATGGTTCTTATGAGTAGGAAACACAGTTCTTTTTTTCTGGGAATGCTCATGATTCTTGCTGTATTGGAGTCTCTGGAAAGAAAAGCTTGCTTCTTGCGTTAAATCAGAGTGTGTTTCATGGATGAGAACTCTGGTCTTAATTTCCTGTAAGAAACACAGTTAAACCCCATGATCTGTGTATTCCTACAAGCAAGAGTTCATTTCTGGTAAACCAAGTGAATTTTCAGCTCAAATGATTTTACACAGTTCTAGAACCCAACACTAGTATCACTATTAACTAAAGAGCATTTATGTAAGAGGAGCTGTGGTCTGTATCAATTTCATTAGCAGAGTTGAACTACATATCATCCGTATGAGTAGGAAACACAGTTCTTTTATTCTGGGAATGCTCATGATTCTTGCTGTATTGGAGACGCTGGAAAGAAGAGCTTGCTTCTTGCATTTAAACAGAATGTGTTTCATGGATGAGATCTCTGGTCTGAATTTCCCTTCAGAAATGGAGTTACACCCCAGGATCTGTGTCTTCCTACAAGCAAGTGTCCATTTTTGGAAAACTATGTGAATTTTGGGATCAAATAATTTTACACAGTTCATGAACACAACGCGATTCTGGCTATTAACTAAAAAGCATCTATGTAAGAGGAGCTGTGGTTTGTTTCAGTTTCATAAGCAGAGATGAATTACATATGGTCCTTACGAGTAGGCAACACAGTTCTTATTTTCTGGGCATGCTCATGGTTCTTGCTGTATTTTAGACTCTGGAAAGAAGATCTTGCTTCTTGCGTTAAAACAGATTGTGTTTCAGTGATGAGAACTCTGGTCTGAATTTCCCTTCACAAATGGAGTTACTCGCCAAGATCTGTGTCTTCCTACAAGCAAGAGTTCATTTCTGGAAAACCCAGTGAATTTTGGGCTCAAATGATTTTACACAGTTCATGAACCCAACGCGATTCTCACTATTAACATAAGAGCATTTATGTAAGAGGTGCTGTGGTTTGTTTCAGTTTCATAAGCAGAGTTGAATTACATATGGTTCTTATGAGTAGAAAACACAGTTCTATTTTTCTGGGCATGCTCATGGTTCTTGCTGTATTGGAGACGCTGGAAAGAAGAGCTTGCTTCTTGCATTAAAAAAGGTTGTGTTTCATGGATGAGAACTCTATTCTGAATTTCCTTTCAGAAACGGAGTTACACACTATGATCTGTGTCTTCCTACAAGCAAGAGTTCATTTCTGGAAAACCCAGTGAATTTTGGGCTCAAATGATTTTTCACAGTTCAACCACCCAAACCGATTCCCACTATTAACTAAAGAGCATTTATGTAAGAGGAGCTGTTGTTTGTATCAGTTTCATAAGCAGAGTTGAACTACATATGGTCCGTGTGATTAAGAAACACAGTTCTTTTTTTCAGGGCATGCTCATGGTTCTTGCTGTATTGGAGACGCTGCAAAGAAGAGCTTGCTTCTTGCATTAAAACAGGGTGAGTTTCATAGATGAGAACTCTGGTCTGAATTTCCCTTCAGAAACGGAGTTAAACTCCAGGATCTGTGTCTTCCTACAAGCAACAGTTCATTTCTTGAAAACCCAGTGCATTTTGGGCTCAAATGATTTTACACAGTTCATGAATCCAACTCGATTCTCACTATTAACTAACGAGCATTTATGTAAGAGGAGCTGTGGTTTGTTTCAGTTTCATAAGCAGAGTTGAATTACATATGGTCCTTATGAGTAGGAAACACAGTTCTTTTTTTCAGGCCGTGCTCATGGTTCTTGCTGTATTTTAGTTTCTGGAAAGAAGACCTTGCTTCTTACATTAAAACAGTTTGTCTTTCAGGGATGAGAATTCTGGTCTGAATTTCCCTTCAGAAGCCGAGTTAAACCCCAGGATCTGTGTCTTCCTACAAGCAAGAGTTCATTTCTGGTAAACCCATTGAAATTTGTGCTCAAATGATTTTTAGCAGTTCACGAACCCAACGCGATTCTCACTATTACCAAAAGAGCCTTTATGTAAGCAGAGCTGTGGTTTGTTTCAGTTTCATAAGGAGAGTTGAATTACATATGGTCCTTATGAGTCAGAAACACAGTTCATTTTTTCAGGCCATGGTCATGGTTCTTGCTGTATTTTAGATTCTGGATAGAAGACCTTGCATCTTAGGTTAAAACACATTGTGTTTCAGGGATGAGAATTCTGGTCTGAATTTCCCTTCAGAAGCCGAGTTAAACCCCAGGATCTGTGTCTTCCTTAAAGCAAGAGATCATTTCTGGAAAACCCAGTGAATTTTGGGCTCAAATGATTTTACACAGTTAATGAACCCAACTTGATTCTCACTGTTATCTAAAGAGCATTTATGTAAGAGGAGCTGTGATTTGTTTCAGTTTCATAAGCAGAGTTGAATTACATATTGTCCTTATGAATAGGAAACACAGTTCTTTTTCTCAGGCCAAGCTCATGGTTCTTGCTGTGTTTTAGATTCTGGAAAGAAGACCTTGCTTCTTACGATAAAACACATTGTGTTTCAGGGATGAGAATTCTGGTCTGAATTTCCCTTCAGAAGCCGAGTTAAAGCCCAGGATCTGTGTGTTCCTAAAAGCAAGAGTTCATTTCTGGAAAACCCAGTGCATTTTGGGCTCAAATGATTTTACACTGTTCAGGAACCCAAAGCGATTCTCATTATAACTAAAGAGCATTTATGCAAGAGGAGCTGTGGTTTGTTTCAGTTTCATAAGCAGAGTTGAATTACATATGGTCCTTATGAGTAGGAAACACAGTTCTTTTTTTCAGGCCATGCTCATGGTTCTTGCTGTATTTTAGTTTCTGGAAAGAAGACCTTGCTTCTTACGATAAAACAGATTGTCTTTCAGGGATTAGAATTCTGGTCTGAATTTCAATTCAGAAGCTGAGTTAAACCCCAGGATCTGTGTCTTCCTACAATCAAGAGTTCATTTCTGGAAAACCCAGTGAATTTTGTGCTCAAATGATTTTACACAGTTCATGAACCCAACGCGATTCTCACTATTAACTAAAGAGCATTTATGTAAGAGGAGCTATGGTTTGTTTCAGTTTCATAACCAGAGTTGAATTACATATGGTCCTTTTGAGTAGGACACACTGTTCTTTTTTTCAGGCCATGCTTATGGTTCTTGCTGTATTTTAGTTTCTGGAAAGAAGAACTTGCTTCTTATGTTAAAACAGATTGTGTTTCAGGGATGAGAATTCTGGTCTGAATTTTCCTTCAGAATCGGAGTTAGACCCCAGGATCTGTGTCTTCCTACAAGGAAGAGTTCATTTCTGGAAAACACAGTGAATTTTGGGCTCAAATGATTTTACACAGTTCATGAAACCTACGCGATTCTCACTATTAACTAAAGAGCATTTATGTAAGAGGAGCTGTGGTTTTTATCAGTTCCATAAGCAGAGTTGAACTACATATGGTCCTTTTGAGTAGGACACACTGTTCTTTTTTTCAGGCCATGCTTATGGTTCTTGCTGTATTTTAGTTTCTGGAAAGAAGAACTTGCTTCTTATGTTAAAACAGATTGTGTTTCAGGGATGAGAATTCTGGTCTGAATTTTCCTTCAGAATCGGAGTTAGACCCCAGCATCTGTGTCTTCCTACAAGGAAGAGTTCATTTCTGGAAAACCCAGTGAATTTTGGGCTCAAATGATTTTACACAGTTCATGAACCCTACGTGATTCTCACTATTAACTAAAGAGCATTTATGTAAGAGGAGCTGTGGTTTTTATCAGTTCCATAAGCAGAGTTGAACTACATATGGTCCATATGAGTAGAAAACACAATTCTTTTTTTTTTCTGGTTATGCTCATTGTTCTTGCTGTATTGGAGACGCTGGAAAAAAAAAGAGCTTGCTTCTTGCATTAAAACAGAGTGTGTTTCATGGATGAGTACTCTGGTCTGAATATCCCATCAGAAACGGAGTTAAACCCCATGATCTGTGTCTTCCTACGAGCAAGAGTTCATTTCTGGTAAGCACAGTGAATTTTGGGCTCAAATGATTTTACACAGTTCTAGAACCCAACACTATTATCACTATTAACTAAAGAGCATTTATGAAAGTGGAGTTGTGGTATGTATCAATTTCATTAGCAGATTTGAACTACATATGGTCCTTATGAGTAGGAAACACAGTTCTTTTTTTCTGGGAATGCTCATGATTCTTGCTGTATTGGAGACGCTGGAAAGAAGAGCTTTCTTCTTGCATTTAAACAGAATGTGATTCATGGATGAGAACTCTGGTCTGAATTTCCCTTCAGAAACGGAGTTACACCCCAGGATCTGTGTCTTCCTACAAACAAGAGTTCATTTCTGGAAAACCCAGTGAATTTTGGGCTCAAATGATTTTACACAGTTCATGAATCCAACTCGATTCTCACTATTAACTAACGTGCATTTATGTAAGAGGAGCTGTGGTTTGTTTCAGTTTCATAAGCAGAGTTGAATTACATATGGTCCTTATGAGTAGGAAACACAGTTCTTTTTTTCAGGCCGTGCTCATGGTTCTTGCTGTATTTTAGTTTCTGGAAAGAAGACCTTGCTTCTTACATTAAAACAGTTTGTCTTTCAGGGATGAGAATTCTGGTCTGAATTTCCCTTCAGAAGCCGAGTTAAACCCCAGGATCTGTGTCTTCCTACAAGCAAGAGTTCATTTCTGGTAAACCCATTGAAATTTGTGCTCAAATGATTTTTAGCAGTTCACGAACCCAACGCGATTCTCACTATTACCAAAAGAGCCTTTATGTAAGCAGAGCTGTGGTTTGTTTCAGTTTCATAAGGAGAGTTGAATTACATATGGTCCTTATGAGTCAGAAACACAGTTCATTTTTTCAGGCCATGGTCATGGTTCTTGCTGTATTTTAGATTCTGGATAGAAGACCTTGCTTCTTAGGTTAAAACACATTGTGTTTCAGGGATGAGAATTCTGGTCTGAATTTCCCTTCAGAAGCCGAGTTAAACCCCAGGATCTGTGTCTTCCTTAAAGCAAGAGATCATTTCTGGAAAACCCAGTGAATTTTGGGCTCAAATGATTTTACACAGTTAATGAACCCAACTCGATTCTCACTATTATCTAAAGAGCATTTATGTAAGAGGAGCTGTGATTTGTTTCAGTTTCATAAGCAGAGTTGAATTACATATGGTCCTTTTGAGTAGGACACACTGTTCTTTTTTTCAGGCCATGCTTATGGTTCTTGCTGTATTTTAGTTTCTGGAAAGAAGAACTTGCTTCTTATGTTAAAACAGATTGTGTTTCAGGGATGAGAATTCTGGTCTGAATTTTCCTTCAGAATCGGAGTTAGACCCCAGGATCTGTGTCTTCCTACAAGGAAGAGTTCATTTCTGGAAAACACAGTGAATTTTGGGCTCAAATGATTTTACACAGTTCATGAAACCTACGTGATTCTCACTATTAACTAAAGAGCATTTATGTAAGAGGAGCTGTGGTTTTTATCAGTTCCATAAGCAGAGTTGAACTACATATGGTCCATTTGAGTAGGACACACTGTTCTTTTTTTCAGGCCATGCTTATGGTTCTTGCTGTATTTTAGTTTCTGGAAAGAAGAACTTGCTTCTTATGTTAAAACAGATTGTGTTTCAGGGATGAGAATTCTGGTCTGAATTTTCCTTCAGAATCGGAGTTAGACCCCAGCATCTGTGTCTTCCTACAAGGAAGAGTTCATTTCTGGAAAACCCAGTGAATTTTGGGCTCAAATGATTTTACACAGTTCATGAACCCTACGTGATTCTCACTATTAACTAAAGAGCATTTATGTAAGAGGAGCTGTGGTTTTTATCAGTTCCATAAGCAGAGTTGAACTACATATGGTCCATATGAGTAGAAAACACAATTCTTTTTTTTTCTGGTTATGCTCATTGTTCTTGCTGTATTGGAGACGCTGGAAAAAAAAAAGAGCTTGCTTCTTGCATTAAAACAGAGTGTGTTTCATGGATGAGTACTCTGGTCTGAATATCCCATCAGAAACGGAGTTAAACCCCATGATCTGTGTCTTCCTACAAGCAAGAGTTCATTTCTGGTAGGCACAGTGAATTTTGGGCTCAAATGATTTTACCCAGTTCTAGAACCAAACACTATTATCACTATTAACTAAAGAGCATTTATGAAAGTGGAGTTGTGGTATGTATCAATTTCATTAGCAGATTTGAACTACATATGGTCCTTATGAGTAGGAAACACAGTTCTTTTTTTCTGGGAATGCTCATGATTCTTGCTGTATTGGAGACGCTGGAAAGAAGAGCTTTCTTCTTGCATTTAAACAGAATGTGATTCATGGATGAGAACTCTGGTCTGAACTTCCCTTCAGAATCGGAGTTACACACCAGGATCTGTGTCTTCCTACAAGCAAGAGTTCATTTCTGGAAAACCCAGTGAATTTTGGGCTCAAATGATTTTACACAGTTCATGAACCCAACGTGACTCTCACTATTAACTAAAGAGCATTTATGTAAGAGGAGCTGTGGTTTGTTTCAGTTTCATAAGCAGAGTTGAATTACATATGGTCCTTATGAGTAGGAAACACAGTTCTTTTTTTCTGGGCATGCTCATGAATCTTGCTGTATTGGAGATGCCGGAAAGGAGAGCCTGCTTCTTGCGTCAAATCAGAGTGTGTTTCATGGATGAGAACACTGGAATGAATTGCTCTTCAGAAACGGAGTTAAACCACAGGATCTGTGTTTTCCTACAAGCAAGAGTTCATTTCCGGTAAACCAAGTGCATTTTGGGCTCAAATGATTTTACACAGATCAAAACCCCAATGCGATTCTCACTATCAACTAAAGAGCATGGATATAAGAGGTGCTGTGGTTTGTATCAGTTTCGTAAGCAGAGTTGAACTACATATGATCCGTATGCATAGGAATCACAGTTCTTTTTTTCAGGGCATGCTCATGGTTCTTGATGTATTGGAGATGCTGGAAAGAAGAGCTTTCTTCTTGGATTTAAACAGAATGTGTTTCATGGATGAGAACTCTGGTCTGAATTTCCCATCAGAAACGGAGTTACACCCCAGTATCTGTGTCTTCCTACAAGCAAGAGTCCATTTCTGGAAAACTATGTGAATTTTGGGCTCAAATGATTTTACACAGTTCATGAACACAACGCGATTCTCTCTATTAACTAAAGAGCATCTATGTAAAAGGAGCTGTGGTTTGTTTCAGTTTCATAAGCTGAGTTGAATTACATATGGTCCTTATGAGTAGGAAACACAGTTCTTTTTTTCATGGCATGCTCATGGTTCTTGCTGTATTGGAGACGCTGGAAAGAAGAGCTTGCTTCTTGCATTGAAACAGGGAGTGTTTCATGGATGAAAACTCTATTCTGAATTTCCCTTCAGAAACGGAGTTACACCCCAGGATCTGTGTCTTCCTACAAGCAAGAGTTCATTTCTGGATAACCCAGTGAATTTTGGGCTCAAATGATTTTACACAGTTCATGAACACAACGTTTTTCACTCTATTAACTAAAGAGCATTTATGTAAGAGGAGCTGTGGTTTGTTTCAGTTTCCTAATCAGAGTTGAATTACATATGGTCCTTATGAGTAGGAAACACAGTTCTTTTTTCTGGGCATGCTCAGGGTTCTTGCTGTATTGGAGACGCTGGAAAGAAGAGCTTGATTCTTGCATTTAAACAGAATGTGTTTCATAGATGAGAACTCTGGTCTGAATTTCGCTTAAGAAACGTAGTTAAAAACCATGATCTGTGTCTTCCTACAAGCAAAAGTTCATTTCGGGTAAAGCAAGTGAATTTTGGGCTCAAATGATTTTACAAAGTTCATGAACCCAACACGATTATCACTATTAACTAAAGAGCATTTATGTAAAGGACCTGTGGTTTGTTTCAGTTTCATAAGCAGAGTTGAATTACATATGTTCCTTATGAGTAGGAAACACAGTTCTTCTTTCCATGCCATGCTCATGGTTCATGGTGTATTTTAGATTCTGGAAAGAAGACCTTGCTTCTTAGGTTAAAACAAATTGTGTTTCAGGAATGAGAATTCTGGTCTTAATTTCCCTTCAGAAATGGAATTACATGCAAGCATCTCTGTCTTCCTACAAGCAAGAGTTCATTTCTGGAAAACTCAGTGAATTTTGGGCTCAAATGATTTTACACATTTCATGAACACAACGCGATTCTCACAATTAACTAAAGAGCAATTATGTAAGAGGAGCTGTGGTTTGTTTCAGTTTCAAAAGCAGAGTTGAATTACATATGGTCCTTACAAGTAGGAAACACAGTTATTTTTTTGTGGGCATGCTCATGGTTCTGGTTGTATTTTAGACTCTGGAAAGAAGCACTTGCTTCTTGCTTTAAAACAGATTGTGTTTCAGTGAAGAGAACTCTGGTCTGTATTTCCCTTCACAAAAGGAGTTTCACGCCAAGATTTGTGTCTTCCTACAAGAAAGAGTTCATTTCTGGAAAACCCAGTGAATTTTGGGCTCAAATGATTTTACACAGTACTTGTACCCAACGTGATTCTCACTATTAACTAAAGAGCATTTATGTAAGAGGAGCTGTGGTTTGTATCAGTTTCATAAGCAGAGTTGAACTATATATGGTCCGTATGAATAGGAAACACAGTTCTTTTTATCAGGGCATACTCATGGTTCTTGCTGTATTGGAGACGCTGGAAAGAAGAGCTTGCTTCTTGCATTAAAACAGGGTGTGTTTCATGGATGAGAACTCTGTTCTGAATTTCCCATCATAAACGGAGGTAAACCCCCTGATATGTGTCTTCCTACAAGCAAGAGTTCATTTCTGGTAAACCAAGTGAATTTTCAGCTCAAATGATTTTACACAGTTCTAGAACCCAACACTATTATCACTATTAACTATAGAGCATTTATGTAAGAGGAGCTGTGGTCTGTATCAATTTCATTAGCAGAGTTGAACTACATATGATCCGTATGAGTAGTTAACACAGTTCTTTTATTCTGGGAATGGTCATGATTCTTGCTGTATTGGAGACGCTGGAAAGAAGAGTTTGCTTCTTGCATTTAAACAGAATGTGTTTCATGGATGAGAACTCTGGTCTGAACTTCCCTTCAGAATCGGAGTTACACACCAGGATCTGTTTCTTCTTACAATCAACAGTTCATTTCTCAAATGATTTTACACAGTTCTAGAACCCAACACTATTATCACTATTAACTAAAGAACATTTATGTAAGAGGAGCTGTAGTCTGTATCAATTTCATTAGCAGAGTTGAACTACATATGGTCCTTATGAGTAGTTAACACAGTTCTTTTTCCTGGGCATGCTCAGTGTTCTTGCTGTTTTGGAGACCATGGAAAGAAGTGCTTGTTTCTTGCATTAAAACAGAGTGTGTTCCATGGGTGAGTACTCTGGTCTGAATTTCCCATCAGAAACGGAGTTACACCCCAGGATCTGTTTCTTCTTACAATCAACAGTTCATTTCTGGAAAACCCAGTGAATTTTGGGTTCAAATGATTTTACAAAGTTCATGAACCCAACGCGATTATCACTATTAACTAAAGAGCAATTATGTAAGAGGAGCTGTGGTTTATTTCAGTTTCATAAGCAGAGTTGAATTACATATGGTCCTTACAAGTAGGAAACACAGTTCTTTTTTCTGGGCATGCTCATGGTTCTTGCTGTATTTTAGACTCTGGAAAGAAGAGCTTGCTTCTTGCGTTAAAACAGATTGTGTTTCAGTGAAGAGAACTCTGGTCTGAATTTACCTTCACAAAAGGAGTTTCACGCCAAGATCTGTGTCTTCCTACAAGCAAGAGTTCATTTCTGGAAAACCCAGTGAATTTTGGGCTCAAATGATTTTACACAGTATATGAACCCAACGTGATTCTCACTATTAACTAAAGAGCATTTATGTAAGAGGAGCTGTGGTTTGTAACAGATTCATAAGCAGAGTTGAACTACATATGGTCCGTATGAGTAGGAAACACAGTTCTTTTTTTCAGGGCATGCTCATGGTTCTTGCTGTATTGGAGACGCTGGAAAGAAGAGCTTGCATCTTGCATTAAAACAGGGTGTGTTTCATGGATGAGAACTCTGTTCTAAATTTCCCATCAGAAACGGAGGTAAAGCCCATGATATGTGTCTTCCTAAAAGCAAGAGTTCATTTCTGGTAAACCAAGTGAATTTTCAGCTCAAATGATTTTACACAGTTCATGAACCCTACACAATTCTCACTATTAACTAAAGAGCATTTATGTAAGAGGAGCTGTGGTTTGTATCAGTTTCATAAGCAGAGTTGATCTACATATAGTCCATATGAGTAGGAAACACAGTTATTTTTTCAGGGCATGCTCATGGTTCTTGCTCTTTTGGAGTCGTTGGAAAGAAGAACTTGCTTCTTGCATTAAAACTGGAGTGTTTCATGGATGAGAACTCTGTTCTGAATTTCCCTTCAGAAACGGAGTTAAACCCCATGATCTGTGTCTTCCTACAAGCAAGAGATCATTTCTGGTAAACCAAGTGATGTTTCAGCTCAAATGATTTTACACAATTCTAGAACACAACACTATTATCACTATTAACTAAAGAGCATTTACGTAGGAGGAGCTGTGGTTTGTATCAGTTTCATTACCAGAGTTGAACTACATATGGTCCTTATGAGTTGGAAACACAGTTCTTTTATTCAGGAAATGCTCATGATTCTTGCTGTATTAGAGACTATGGAAAGAAGAGCTTGCTTCTTGCATTTAAACAGAATGTGTTTCATGGATGAGAACTCTTGTCTGAATTTTCCTTCAGAAGCGGAGGTACACCGCAGGATCTGTGTCTTCCTACAAGCAAGAGTTCATTTCTGTTAAACCCAGTGAATTTTGGGCTCAAATGATTTTTCACAGTTCAACCACCCAAACCGATTCCCACTATTAACTAAAGAGCATTTATGTAAGAGGAGCTGTTGTTTGTATCAGTTTCATAAGCAGAGTTGAACTACATATGGTCCGTGTGATTAAGAAACACAGTTCTTTTTTTCAGGGCATGCTCATGGTTCTTGCTGTATTGGAGACGCTGCAAAGAAGAGCTTGCTTCTTGCATTAAAACAGGGTGAGTTTCATAGATGAGAACTCTGGTCTGAATTTCCCTTCAGAAACGGAGTTAAACTCCAGGATCTGTGTCTTCCTACAAGCAACAGTTCATTTCTTGAAAACCCAGTGCATTTTGGGCTCAAATGATTTTACACAGTTCATGAATCCAACTCGATTCTCACTATTAACTAACGAGCATTTATGTAAGAGGAGCTGTGGTTTGTTTCAGTTTCATAAGCAGAGTTGAATTACATATGGTCCTTATGAGTAGGAAACACAGTTCTTTTTTTCAGGCCGTGCTCATGGTTCTTGCTGTATTTTAGTTTCTGGAAAGAAGACCTTGCTTCTTACATTAAAACAGTTTGTCTTTCAGGGATGAGAATTCTGGTCTGAATTTCCCTTCAGAAGCCAAGTTAAACCCCAGGATCTGTGTCTTCCTACAAGCAATAGTTCATTTCTGGTAAACCCATTGAAATTTGTGCTCAAATGATTTTTAGCAGTTCACGAACCCAACGCGATTCTCACTATTACCAAAAGAGCCTTTATGTAAGCAGAGCTGTGGTTTGTTTCAGTTTCATAAGGAGAGTTGAATTACATATGGTCCTTATGAGTCAGAAACACAGTTCATTTTTTCAGGCCATGGTCATGGTTCTTGCTGTATTTTAGATTCTGGATAGAAGACCTTGCATCTTAGGTTAAAACACATTGTGTTTCAGGGATGAGAATTCTGGTCTGAATTTCCCTTCAGAAGCCGAGTTAAACCCCAGGATCTGTGTCTTCCTTAAAGCAAGAGATCATTTCTGGAAAACCCAGTGAATTTTGGGCTCAAATGATTTTACACAGTTAATGAACCCAACTTGATTCTCACTGTTATCTAAAGAGCATTTATGTAAGAGGAGCTGTGATTTGTTTCAGTTTCATAAGCAGAGTTGAATTACATATTGTCCTTATGAATAGGAAACACAGTCCTTTTTCTCAGGCCAAGCTCATGGTTCTTGCTGTATTTTAGATTCTGGAAAGAAGACCTTGCTTCTTACGATAAAACACATTGTGTTTCAGGGATGAGAATTCTGGTCTGAATTTCCCTTCAGAAGCCGAGTTAAAGCCCAGGATCTGTGTGTTCCTAAAAGCAAGAGTTCATTTCTGGAAAACCCAGTGAATTTTGTGCTCAAATGATTTTACACAGTTCATGAACCCAACGCGATTCTCACTATTAACTAAAGAGCATTTATGTAAGAGGAGCTATGGTTTGTTTCAGTTTCATAACCAGAGTTGAATTACATATGGTCCTTTTGAGTAGGACACACTGTTCTTTTTTTCAGGCCATGCTTATGGTTCTTGCTGTATTTTAGTTTCTGGAAAGAAGAACTTGCTTCTTATGTTAAAACAGATTGTGTTTCAGGGATGAGAATTCTGGTCTGAATTTTCCTTCAGAATCGGAGTTAGACCCCAGGATCTGTGTCTTCCTACAAGGAAGAGTTCATTTCTGGAAAACACAGTGAATTTTGGGCTCAAATGATTTTACACAGTTCATGAAACCTACGCGATTCTCACTATTAACTAAAGAGCATTTATGTAAGAGGAGCTGTGGTTTTTATCAGTTCCATAAGCAGAGTTGAACTACATATGGTCCTTTTGAGTAGGACACACTGTTCTTTTTTTCAGGCCATGCTTATGGTTCTTGCTGTATTTTAGTTTCTGGAAAGAAGAACTTGCTTCTTATGTTAAAACAGATTGTGTTTCAGGGATGAGAATTCTGGTCTGAATTTTCCTTCAGAATCGGAGTTAGACCCCAGCATCTGTGTCTTCCTACAAGGAAGAGTTCATTTCTGGAAAACCCAGTGAATTTTGGGCTCAAATGATTTTACACAGTTCATGAACCCTACGTGATTCTCACTATTAACTAAAGAGCATTTATGTAAGAGGAGCTGTGGTTTTTATCAGTTCCATAAGCAGAGTTGAACTACATATGGTCCATATGAGTAGAAAACACAATTCTTTTTTTTTTCTGGTTATGCTCATTGTTCTTGCTGTATTGGAGACGCTGGAAAAAAAAAGAGCTTGCTTCTTGCATTAAAACAGAGTGTGTTTCATGGATGAGTACTCTGGTCTGAATATCCCATCAGAAACGGAGTTAAACCCCATGATCTGTGTCTTCCTACGAGCAAGAGTTCATTTCTGGTAAGCACAGTGAATTTTGGGCTCAAATGATTTTACACAGTTCTAGAACCCAACACTATTATCACTATTAACTAAAGAGCATTTATGAAAGTGGAGTTGTGGTATGTATCAATTTCATTAGCAGATTTGAACTACATATGGTCCTTATGAGTAGGAAACACAGTTCTTTTTTTCTGGGAATGCTCATGATTCTTGCTGTATTGGAGACGCTGGAAAGAAGAGCTTTCTTCTTGCATTTAAACAGAATGTGATTCATGGATGAGAACTCTGGTCTGAATTTCCCTTCAGAAACGGAGTTACACCCCAGGATCTGTGTCTTCCTACAAACAAGAGTTCATTTCTGGAAAACCCAGTGAATTTTGGGCTCAAATGATTTTACACAGTTCATGAATCCAACTCGATTCTCACTATTAACTAACGTGCATTTATGTAAGAGGAGCTGTGGTTTGTTTCAGTTTCATAAGCAGAGTTGAATTACATATGGTCCTTATGAGTAGGAAACACAGTTCTTTTTTTCAGGCCGTGCTCATGGTTCTTGCTGTATTTTAGTTTCTGGAAAGAAGACCTTGCTTCTTACATTAAAACAGTTTGTCTTTCAGGGATGAGAATTCTGGTCTGAATTTCCCTTCAGAAGCCGAGTTAAACCCCAGGATCTGTGTCTTCCTACAAGCAAGAGTTCATTTCTGGTAAACCCATTGAAATTTGTGCTCAAATGATTTTTAGCAGTTCACGAACCCAACGCGATTCTCACTATTACCAAAAGAGCCTTTATGTAAGCAGAGCTGTGGTTTGTTTCAGTTTCATAAGGAGAGTTGAATTACATATGGTCCTTATGAGTCAGAAACACAGTTCATTTTTTCAGGCCATGGTCATGGTTCTTGCTGTATTTTAGATTCTGGATAGAAGACCTTGCTTCTTAGGTTAAAACACATTGTGTTTCAGGGATGAGAATTCTGGTCTGAATTTCCCTTCAGAAGCCGAGTTAAACCCCAGGATCTGTGTCTTCCTTAAAGCAAGAGATCATTTCTGGAAAACCCAGTGAATTTTGGGCTCAAATGATTTTACACAGTTAATGAACCCAACTCGATTCTCACTATTATCTAAAGAGCATTTATGTAAGAGGAGCTGTGATTTGTTTCAGTTTCATAAGCAGAGTTGAATTACATATGGTCCTTTTGAGTAGGACACACTGTTCTTTTTTTCAGGCCATGCTTATGGTTCTTGCTGTATTTTAGTTTCTGGAAAGAAGAACTTGCTTCTTATGTTAAAACAGATTGTGTTTCAGGGATGAGAATTCTGGTCTGAATTTTCCTTCAGAATCGGAGTTAGACCCCAGGATCTGTGTCTTCCTACAAGGAAGAGTTCATTTCTGGAAAACACAGTGAATTTTGGGCTCAAATGATTTTACACAGTTCATGAAACCTACGTGATTCTCACTATTTACTAAAGAGCATTTATGTAAGAGGAGCTGTGGTTTTTATCAGTTCCATAAGCAGAGATGAACTACATATGGTCCATTTGAGTAGGACACACTGTTCTTTTTTTCAGGCCATGCTTATGGTTCTTGCTGTATTTTAGTTTCTGGAAAGAAGAACTTGCTTCTTATGTTAAAACAGATTGTGTTTCAGGGATGAGAATTCTGGTCTGAATTTTCCTTCAGAATCGGAGTTAGACCCCAGCATCTGTGTCTTCCTACAAGGAAGAGTTCATTTCTGGAAAACCCAGTGAATTTTGGGCTCAAATGATTTTACACAGTTCATGAACCCTACGTGATTCTCACTATTAACTAAAGAGCATTTATGTAAGAGGAGCTGTGGTTTTTATCAGTTCCATAAGCAGAGTTGAACTACATATGGTCCATATGAGTAGAAAACACAATTCTTTTTTTTTCTGGTTATGCTCATTGTTCTTGCTGTATTGGAGACGCTGGAAAAAAAAAAGAGCTTGCTTCTTGCATTAAAACAGAGTGTGTTTCATGGATGAGTACTCTGGTCTGAATATCCCATCAGAAACGGAGTTAAACCCCATGATCTGTGTCTTCCTACAAGCAAGAGTTCATTTCTGGTAGGCACAGTGAATTTTGGGCTCAAATGATTTTACCCAGTTCTAGAACCAAACACTATTATCACTATTAACTAAAGAGCATTTATGAAAGTGGAGTTGTGGTATGTATCAATTTCATTAGCAGATTTGAACTACATATGGTCCTTATGAGTAGGAAACACAGTTCTTTTTTTTCTGGGAATGCTCATGATTCTTGCTGTATTGGAGACGCTGGAAAGAAGAGCTTTCTTCTTGCATTTAAACAGAATGTGATTCATGGATGAGAACTCTGGTCTGAACTTCCCTTCAGAATCGGAGTTACACACCAGGATCTGTGTCTTCCTACAAGCAAGAGTTCATTTCTGGAAAACCCAGTGAATTTTGGGCTCAAATGATTTTACACAGTTCATGAACCCAACGTGACTCTCACTATTAACTAAAGAGCATTTATGTAAGAGGAGCTGTGGTTTGTTTCAGTTTCATAAGCAGAGTTGAATTACATATGGTCCTTATGAGTAGGAAACACAGTTCTTTTTTTCTGGGCATGCTCATGAATCTTGCTGTATTGGAGATGCCGGAAAGGAGAGCCTGCTTCTTGCGTCAAATCAGAGTGTGTTTCATGGATGAGAACACTGGAATGAATTGCTCTTCAGAAACGGAGTTAAACCACAGGATCTGTGTTTTCCTACAAGCAAGAGTTCATTTCCGGTAAACCAAGTGCATTTTGGGCTCAAATGATTTTACACAGATCAAAACCCCAATGCGATTCTCACTATCAACTAAAGAGCATGGATATAAGAGGTGCTGTGGTTTGTATCAGTTTCGTAAGCAGAGTTGAACTACATATGATCCGTATGCATAGGAATCACAGTTCTTTTTTTCAGGGCATGCTCATGGTTCTTGATGTATTGGAGATGCTGGAAAGAAGAGCTTTCTTCTTGGATTTAAACAGAATGTGTTTCATGGATGAGAACTCTGGTCTGAATTTCCCATCAGAAACGGAGTTACACCCCAGTATCTGTGTCTTCCTACAAGCAAGAGTCCATTTCTGGAAAACTATGTGAATTTTGGGCTCAAATGATTTTACACAGTTCATGAACACAACGCGATTCTCTCTATTAACTAAAGAGCATCTATGTAAAAGGAGCTGTGGTTTGTTTCAGTTTCATAAGCTGAGTTGAATTACATATGGTCCTTATGAGTAGGAAACACAGTTCTTTTTTTCATGGCATGCTCATGGTTCTTGCTGTATTGGAGACGCTGGAAAGAAGAGCTTGCTTCTTGCATTGAAACAGGGAGTGTTTCATGGATGAAAACTCTATTCTGAATTTCCCTTCAGAAACGGAGTTACACCCCAGGATCTGTGTCTTCCTACAAGCAAGAGTTCATTTCTGGATAACCCAGTGAATTTTGGGCTCAAATGATTTTACACAGTTCATGAACACAACGTTTTTCACTCTATTAACTAAAGAGCATTTATGTAAGAGGAGCTGTGGTTTGTTTCAGTTTCCTAATCAGAGTTGAATTACATATGGTCCTTATGAGTAGGAAACACAGTTCTTTTTTCTGGGCATGCTCAGGGTTCTTGCTGTATTGGAGACGCTGGAAAGAAGAGCTTGATTCTTGCATTTAAACAGAATGTGTTTCATAGATGAGAACTCTGGTCTGAATTTCGCTTAAGAAACGTAGTTAAAAACCATGATCTGTGTCTTCCTACAAGCAAAAGTTCATTTCGGGTAAAGCAAGTGAATTTTGGGCTCAAATGATTTTACAAAGTTCATGAACCCAACACGATTATCACTATTAACTAAAGAGCATTTATGTAAAGGACCTGTGGTTTGTTTCAGTTTCATAAGCAGAGTTGAATTACATATGTTCCTTATGAGTAGGAAACACAGTTCTTCTTTCCATGCCATGCTCATGGTTCATGGTGTATTTTAGATTCTGGAAAGAAGACCTTGCTTCTTAGGTTAAAACAAATTGTGTTTCAGGAATGAGAATTCTGGTCTTAATTTCCCTTCAGAAATGGAATTACATGCAAGCATCTCTGTCTTCCTACAAGCAAGAGTTCATTTCTGGAAAACTCAGTGAATTTTGGGCTCAAATGATTTTACACATTTCATGAACACAACGCGATTCTCACAATTAACTAAAGAGCAATTATGTAAGAGGAGCTGTGGTTTGTTTCAGTTTCAAAAGCAGAGTTGAATTACATATGGTCCTTACAAGTAGGAAACACAGTTATTTTTTTGTGGGCATGCTCATGGTTCTGGTTGTATTTTAGACTCTGGAAAGAAGCACTTGCTTCTTGCTTTAAAACAGATTGTGTTTCAGTGAAGAGAACTCTGGTCTGTATTTCCCTTCACAAAAGGAGTTTCACGCCAAGATTTGTGTCTTCCTACAAGAAAGAGTTCATTTCTGGAAATCCCAGTGAATTTTGGGCTCAAATGATTTTACACAGTACTTGTACCCAACGTGATTCTCACTATTAACTAAAGAGCATTTATGTAAGAGGAGCTGTGGTTTGTATCAGTTTCATAAGCAGAGTTGAACTATATATGGTCCGTATGAGTAGGAAACACAGTTCTTTTTATCAGGGCATACTCATGGTTCTTGCTGTATTGGAGACGCTGGAAAGAAGAGCTTGCTTCTTGCATTAAAACAGGGTGTGTTTCATGGATGAGAACTCTGTTCTGAATTTCCCATCATAAACGGAGGTAAACCCCCTGATATGTGTCTTCCTACAAGCAAGAGTTCATTTCTGGTAAACCAAGTGAATTTTCAGCTCAAATGATTTTACACAGTTCTAGAACCCAACACTATTATCACTATTAACTATAGAGCATTTATGTAAGAGGAGCTGTGGTCTGTATCAATTTCATTAGCAGAGTTGAACTACATATGATCCGTATGAGTAGTTAACACAGTTCTTTTATTCTGGGAATGGTCATGATTCTTGCTGTATTGGAGACGCTGGAAAGAAGAGTTTGCTTCTTGCATTTAAACAGAATGTGTTTCATGGATGAGAACTCTGGTCTGAACTTCCCTTCAGAATCGGAGTTACACACCAGGATCTGTTTCTTCTTACAATCAACAGTTCATTTCTCAAATGATTTTACACAGTTCTAGAACCCAACACTATTATCACTATTAACTAAAGAACATTTATGTAAGAGGAGCTGTGGTCTGTATCAATTTCATTAGCAGAGTTGAACTACATATGGTCCTTATGAGTAGTTAACACAGTTCTTTTTCCTGGGCATGCTCAGTGTTCTTGCTGTTTTGGAGACCATGGAAAGAAGTGCTTGTTTCTTGCATTAAAACAGAGTGTGTTCCATGGGTGAGTACTCTGGTCTGAATTTCCCATCAGAAACGGAGTTACACCCCAGGATCTGTTTCTTCTTACAATCAACAGTTCATTTCTGGAAAACCCAGTGAATTTTGGGTTCAAATGATTTTACAAAGTTCATGAACCCAACGCGATTATCACTATTAACTAAAGAGCAATTATGTAAGAGGAGCTGTGGTTTATTTCAGTTTCATAAGCAGAGTTGAATTACATATGGTCCTTACAAGTAGGAAACACAGTTCTTTTTTCTGGGCATGCTCATGGTTCTTGCTGTATTTTAGACTCTGGAAAGAAGAGCTTGCTTCTTGCGTTAAAACAGATTGTGTTTCAGTGAAGAGAACTCTGGTCTGAATTTACCTTCACAAAAGGAGTTTCACGCCAAGATCTGTGTCTTCCTACAAGCAAGAGTTCATTTCTGGAAAACCCAGTGAATTTTGGGCTCAAATGATTTTACACAGTATATGAACCCAACGTGATTCTCACTATTAACTAAAGAGCATTTATGTAAGAGGAGCTGTGGTTTGTAACAGATTCATAAGTAGAGTTGAACTACATATGGTCCGTATGAGTAGGAAACACAGTTCTTTTTTTCAGGGCATGCTCATGGTTCTTGCTGTATTGGAGACGCTGGAAAGAAGAGCTTGCATCTTGCATTAAAACAGGGTGTGTTTCATGGATGAGAACTCTGTTCTAAATTTCCCATCAGAAACGGAGGTAAAGCCCATGATATGTGTCTTCCTAAAAGCAAGAGTTCATTTCTGGTAAACCAAGTGAATTTTCAGCTCAAATGATTTTACACAGTTCATGAACCCTACACAATTCTCACTATTAACTAAAGAGCATTTATGTAAGAGGAGCTGTGGTTTGTATCAGTTTCATAAGCAGAGTTGATCTACATATAGTCCATATGAGTAGGAAACACAGTTATTTTTTCAGGGCATGCTCATGGTTCTTGCTCTTTTGGAGTCGTTGGAAAGAAGAACTTGCTTCTTGCATTAAAACTGGAGTGTTTCATGGATGAGAACTCTGTTCTGAATTTCCCTTCAGAAACGGAGTTAAACCCCATGATCTGTGTCTTCCTACAAGCAAGAGATCATTTCTGGTAAACCAAGTGATGTTTCAGCTCAAATGATTTTACACAATTCTAGAACACAACACTATTATCACTATTAACTAAAGAGCATTTACGTAGGAGGAGCTGTGGTTTGTATCAGTTTCATTACCAGAGTTGAACTACATATGGTCCTTATGAGTTGGAAACACAGTTCTTTTATTCAGGAAATGCTCATGATTCTTGCTGTATTAGAGACTATGGAAAGAAGAGCTTGCTTCTTGCATTTAAACAGAATGTGTTTCATGGATGAGAACTCTTGTCTGAATTTTCCTTCAGAAGCGGAGGTACACCGCAGGATCTGTGTCTTCCTACAAGCAAGAGTTCATTTCTGTTAAACCCAGTGAATTTTGGGCTCAAATGATTTTTCACAGTTCAACCACCCAAACCGATTCCCACTATTAACTAAAGAGCATTTATGTAAGAGGAGCTGTTGTTTGTATCAGTTTCATAAGCAGAGTTGAACTACATATGGTCCGTGTGATTAAGAAACACAGTTCTTTTTTTCAGGGCATGCTCATGGTTCTTGCTGTATTGGAGACGCTGCAAAGAAGAGCTTGCTTCTTGCATTAAAACAGGGTGAGTTTCATAGATGAGAACTCTGGTCTGAATTTCCCTTCAGAAACGGAGTTAAACTCCAGGATCTGTGTCTTCCTACAAGCAACAGTTCATTTCTTGAAAACCCAGTGCATTTTGGGCTCAAATGATTTTACACAGTTCATGAATCCAACTCGATTCTCACTATTAACTAACGAGCATTTATGTAAGAGGAGCTGTGGTTTGTTTCAGTTTCATAAGCAGAGTTGAATTACATATGGTCCTTATGAGTAGGAAACACAGTTCTTTTTTTCAGGCCGTGCTCATGGTTCTTGCTGTATTTTAGTTTCTGGAAAGAAGACCTTGCTTCTTACATTAAAACAGTTTGTCTTTCAGGGATGAGAATTCTGGTCTGAATTTCCCTTCAGAAGCCGAGTTAAACCCCAGGATCTGTGTCTTCCTACAAGCAATAGTTCATTTCTGGTAAACCCATTGAAATTTGTGCTCAAATGATTTTTAGCAGTTCACGAACCCAACGCGATTCTCACTATTACCAAAAGAGCCTTTATGTAAGCAGAGCTGTGGTTTGTTTCAGTTTCATAAGGAGAGTTGAATTACATATGGTCCTTATGAGTCAGAAACACAGTTCATTTTTTCAGGCCATGGTCATGGTTCTTGCTGTATTTTAGATTCTGGATAGAAGACCTTGCATCTTAGGTTAAAACACATTGTGTTTCAGGGATGAGAATTCTGGTCTGAATTTCCCTTCAGAAGCCGAGTTAAACCCCAGGATCTGTGTCTTCCTTAAAGCAAGAGATCATTTCTGGAAAACCCAGTGAATTTTGGGCTCAAATGATTTTACACAGTTAATGAACCCAACTTGATTCTCACTGTTATCTAAAGAGCATTTATGTAAGAGGAGCTGTGATTTGTTTCAGTTTCATAAGCAGAGTTGAATTACATATTGTCCTTATGAATAGGAAACACAGTTCTTTTTCTCAGGCCAAGCTCATGGTTCTTGCTGTGTTTTAGATTCTGGAAAGAAGACCTTGCTTCTTACGATAAAACACATTGTGTTTCAGGGATGAGAATTCTGGTCTGAATTTCCCTTCAGAAGCCGAGTTAAAGCCCAGGATCTGTGTGTTCCTAAAAGCAAGAGTTCATTTCTGGAAAACCCAGTGCATTTTGGGCTCAAATGATTTTACACTGTTCAGGAACCCAAAGCGATTCTCATTATAACTAAAGAGCATTTATGCAAGAGGAGCTGTGGTTTGTTTCAGTTTCATAAGCAGAGTTGAATTACATATGGTCCTTATGAGTAGGAAACACAGTTCTTTTTTTCAGGCCATGCTCATGGTTCTTGCTGTATTTTAGTTTCTGGAAAGAAGACCTTGCTTCTTACGATAAAACAGATTGTCTTTCAGGGATTAGAATTCTGGTCTGAATTTCAATTCAGAAGCTGAGTTAAACCCCAGGATCTGTGTCTTCCTACAATCAAGAGTTCATTTCTGGAAAACCCAGTGAATTTTGTGCTCAAATGATTTTACACAGTTCATGAACCCAACGCGATTCTCACTATTAACTAAAGAGCATTTATGTAAGAGGAGCTATGGTTTGTTTCAGTTTCATAACCAGAGTTGAATTACATATGGTCCTTTTGAGTAGGACACACTGTTCTTTTTTTCAGGCCATGCTTATGGTTCTTGCTGTATTTTAGTTTCTGGAAAGAAGAACTTGCTTCTTATGTTAAAACAGATTGTGTTTCAGGGATGAGAATTCTGGTCTGAATTTTCCTTCAGAATCGGAGTTAGACCCCAGGATCTGTGTCTTCCTACAAGGAAGAGTTCATTTCTGGAAAACACAGTGAATTTTGGGCTCAAATGATTTTACACAGTTCATGAAACCTACGCGATTCTCACTATTAACTAAAGAGCATTTATGTAAGAGGAGCTGTGGTTTTTATCAGTTCCATAAGCAGAGTTGAACTACATATGGTCCTTTTGAGTAGGACACACTGTTCTTTTTTTCAGGCCATGCTTATGGTTCTTGCTGTATTTTAGTTTCTGGAAAGAAGAACTTGCTTCTTATGTTAAAACAGATTGTGTTTCAGGGATGAGAATTCTGGTCTGAATTTTCCTTCAGAATCGGAGTTAGACCCCAGCATCTGTGTCTTCCTACAAGGAAGAGTTCATTTCTGGAAAACCCAGTGAATTTTGGGCTCAAATGATTTTACACAGTTCATGAACCCTACGTGATTCTCACTATTAACTAAAGAGCATTTATGTAAGAGGAGCTGTGGTTTTTATCAGTTCCATAAGCAGAGTTGAACTACATATGGTCCATATGAGTAGAAAACACAATTCTTTTTTTTTTCTGGTTATGCTCATTGTTCTTGCTGTATTGGAGACGCTGGAAAAAAAAAGAGCTTGCTTCTTGCATTAAAACAGAGTGTGTTTCATGGATGAGTACTCTGGTCTGAATATCCCATCAGAAACGGAGTTAAACCCCATGATCTGTGTCTTCCTACGAGCAAGAGTTCATTTCTGGTAAGCACAGTGAATTTTGGGCTCAAATGATTTTACACAGTTCTAGAACCCAACACTATTATCACTATTAACTAAAGAGCATTTATGAAAGTGGAGTTGTGGTATGTATCAATTTCATTAGCAGATTTGAACTACATATGGTCCTTATGAGTAGGAAACACAGTTCTTTTTTTCTGGGAATGCTCATGATTCTTGCTGTATTGGAGACGCTGGAAAGAAGAGCTTTCTTCTTGCATTTAAACAGAATGTGATTCATGGATGAGAACTCTGGTCTGAATTTCCCTTCAGAAACGGAGTTACACCCCAGGATCTGTGTCTTCCTACAAACAAGAGTTCATTTCTGGAAAACCCAGTGAATTTTGGGCTCAAATGATTTTACACAGTTCATGAATCCAACTCGATTCTCACTATTAACTAACGTGCATTTATGTAAGAGGAGCTGTGGTTTGTTTCAGTTTCATAAGCAGAGTTGAATTACATATGGTCCTTATGAGTAGGAAACACAGTTCTTTTTTTCAGGCCGTGCTCATGGTTCTTGCTGTATTTTAGTTTCTGGAAAGAAGACCTTGCTTCTTACATTAAAACAGTTTGTCTTTCAGGGATGAGAATTCTGGTCTGAATTTCCCTTCAGAAGCCGAGTTAAACCCCAGGATCTGTGTCTTCCTACAAGCAAGAGTTCATTTCTGGTAAACCCATTGAAATTTGTGCTCAAATGATTTTTAGCAGTTCACGAACCCAACGCGATTCTCACTATTACCAAAAGAGCCTTTATGTAAGCAGAGCTGTGGTTTGTTTCAGTTTCATAAGGAGAGTTGAATTACATATGGTCCTTATGAGTCAGAAACACAGTTCATTTTTTCAGGCCATGGTCATGGTTCTTGCTGTATTTTAGATTCTGGATAGAAGACCTTGCTTCTTAGGTTAAAACACATTGTGTTTCAGGGATGAGAATTCTGGTCTGAATTTCCCTTCAGAAGCCGAGTTAAACCCCAGGATCTGTGTCTTCCTTAAAGCAAGAGATCATTTCTGGAAAACCCAGTGAATTTTGGGCTCAAATGATTTTACACAGTTAATGAACCCAACTCGATTCTCACTATTATCTAAAGAGCATTTATGTAAGAGGAGCTGTGATTTGTTTCAGTTTCATAAGCAGAGTTGAATTACATATGGTCCTTTTGAGTAGGACACACTGTTCTTTTTTTCAGGCCATGCTTATGGTTCTTGCTGTATTTTAGTTTCTGGAAAGAAGAACTTGCTTCTTATGTTAAAACAGATTGTGTTTCAGGGATGAGAATTCTGGTCTGAATTTTCCTTCAGAATCGGAGTTAGACCCCAGCATCTGTGTCTTCCTACAAGGAAGAGTTCATTTCTGGAAAACCCAGTGAATTTTGGGCTCAAATGATTTTACACAGTTCATGAACCCTACGTGATTCTCACTATTAACTAAAGAGCATTTATGTAAGAGGAGCTGTGGTTTTTATCAGTTCCATAAGCAGAGTTGAACTACATATGGTCCATATGAGTAGAAAACACAATTCTTTTTTTTTCTGGTTATGCTCATTGTTCTTGCTGTATTGGAGACGCTGGAAAAAAAAAAGAGCTTGCTTCTTGCATTAAAACAGAGTGTGTTTCATGGATGAGTACTCTGGTCTGAATATCCCATCAGAAACGGAGTTAAACCCCATGATCTGTGTCTTCCTACAAGCAAGAGTTCATTTCTGGTAGGCACAGTGAATTTTGGGCTCAAATGATTTTACGCAGTTCTAGAACCAAACACTATTATCACTATTAACTAAAGAGCATTTATGAAAGTGGAGTTGTGGTATGTATCAATTTCATTAGCAGATTTGAACTACATATGGTCCTTATGAGTAGGAAACACAGTTCTTTTTTTCTGGGAATGCTCATGATTCTTGCTGTATTGGAGACGCTGGAAAGAAGAGCTTTCTTCTTGCATTTAAACAGAATGTGATTCATGGATGAGAACTCTGGTCTGAATTTCCCTTCAGAAACGGAGTTACACCCCAGGATCTGTGTCTTCCTACAAACAAGAGTTCATTTCTGGAAAACCCAGTGAATTTTGGGCTCAAATGATTTTACACAGTTCATGAATCCAACTCGATTCTCACTATTAACTAACGTGCATTTATGTAAGAGGAGCTGTGGTTTGTTTCAGTTTCATAAGCAGAGTTGAATTACATATGGTCCTTATGAGTAGGAAACACAGTTCTTTTTTTCAGGCCGTGCTCATGGTTCTTGCTGTATTTTAGTTTCTGGAAAGAAGACCTTGCTTCTTACATTAAAACAGTTTGTCTTTCAGGGATGAGAATTCTGGTCTGAATTTCCCTTCAGAAGCCGAGTTAAACCCCAGGATCTGTGTCTTCCTACAAGCAAGAGTTCATTTCTGGTAAACCCAGTGAAATTTGTGCTCAAATGATTTTTAGCAGTTCACGAACCCAACGCGATTCTCACTATTACCAAAAGAGCCTTTATGTAAGCGGAGCTGTGGTTTGTTTCAGTTTCATAAGGAGAGTTGAATTACATATGGTCCTTATGAGTCAGAAACACAGTTCATTTTTTCAGGCCATGGTCATGGTTCTTGCTGTATTTTAGATTCTGGATAGAAGACCTTGCTTCTTAGGTTAAAACACATTGTGTTTCAGGGATGAGAATTCTGGTCTGAATTTCCCTTCAGAAGCCGAGTTAAACCCCAGGATCTGTGTCTTCCTTAAAGCAAGAGATCATTTCTGGAAAACCCAGTGAATTTTGGGCTCAAATGATTTTACACAGTTAATGAACCCAACTCGATTCTCACTATTATCTAAAGAGCATTTATGTAAGAGGAGCTGTGATTTGTTTCAGTTTCATAAGCAGAGTTGAATTACATATGGTCCTTATGAATAGGAAACACAGTTCTTTTTCTCAGGCCATGCTCATGGTTCTTGCTGTATTTTAGATTCTGGAAAGAAGACCTTGCTTCTTACGATAAAACACATTGTGTTTCAGGGATGAGAATTCTGGTCTGAATTTCCCTTCAGAAGCCGTGTTAAAACCCAGGATCTCTGTGTTCCTAAAAGCAAGAGTTCATTTCTGGAAAACCCAGTGCATTTTGGGCTCAAATGATTTTACACTGTTCAGGAACCCAAAGCGATTCTCATTATAACTAAAGAGCATTTATGCAAGAGGAGCTGTGGTTTGTTTCAGTTTCATAAGCAGAGTTGAATTACATATGGTCCTTATGAGTAGGATCACAGTTCTTTTTTTCAGGCCATGCTCATGGTTCTTGCTGTATTTTAGTTTCTGGAAAGAAGACCTTGCTTCTTAGGATAAAACAGATTGTCTTTCAGGGATTAGAATTCTAGTCTGAATTTCAATTCAGAAGCTGAGTTAAACCCCATGATCTGTGTCTTCCTACAATCAAGAGTTCATTTCTGGAAAACCCAGTGAATTTTGGGCTCAAATGATTTTACACAGTTCATGAAAACTACGCGATTCTCACTATTAACTAAAGAGCATTTATGTAAGAGGAGCTGTGGTTTTTATCAGTTCCATAAGCAGAGTTGAACTACATATGGTCCTTTTGAGTAGGACACACTGTTCTTTTTTTCAGGCCATGCTTATGGTTCTTGCTGTATTTTAGTTTCTGGAAAGAAGAACTTGCTTCTTATGTTAAAACAGATTGTGTTTCAGGGATGAGAATTCTGGTCTGAATTTTCCTTCAGAATCGGAGTTAGACCCCAGGATCTGTGTCTTCCTACAAGGAAGAGTTCATTTCTGGAAAACCCAGTGAATTTTGGGCTCAAATGATTTTACACAGTTCATGAACCCTACGCGATTCTCACTATTATCTAAAGAGCATTTATGTAAGAGGAGCTGTGGTTTGTTTCAGTTTCATAAGCAGAGTTGAATTACATATGGACCTTATAAGTAGGAAACACAGTTCTTTTTCTCAGGCCATGCTCATGGTTCTTGCTGTATTTTAGATTCTGGAAAGAAGACCTTTCTTCTTACGTTAAAACAGATTGTGTTTCAGGGATGAGAATTCTGGTGTGAATTTCCCTTCAGAATCAGAGTTAAACTCCAGGATCTGTGTCTTTCTACAAGCAATACTTCATTTCTTTAAAACCCAGTGAATTTTGGGCTCAAATGATTTTACACTGTTCATGAATCCAACTCCATTCTCACTATTACCTAACGAGCATTTATGTAAGAGGAGCTGTGGTTTGTTTCATTTTCATAAGCATAGTTGAATTATATATGGTAATTATGAGTAGGAAACACAGTTCTTTTTTCTGGGCATGCTCATGATACTTGATGTATTGGAGACGCAGGAAAGAGGAGCATGCTTCTTGAGTTAAAACAGAGTGTGTTTCATGGATGAGAACACTGGTCTGAATTTCCCTTCAGAAACGGAGTCAAACCCCAGGATCTGTGTATTCCTACAAGCAACAGTTCATTTCTGGAAAACCCAGTGCATTTTGGGCTCAAATGATTTTACACAGTTCATGAACCCAAAGCGATTCTCACTATTGACTAAAGAGCATTTAGGAAAGAGCAGCTGTGGTCTGCATCAGTTTCATATGGAGAGTTGAATTCCATATGGTCCTTATGAGTAGGAAACACAGTTCTTTTTTCAGGCCATCCTCTTGGTTCTTGCTGTATTTTAGATTCTGGAAAGAAGACCTTAATTCTTACGTTAAAACAGATTGTGTTTCAGGGATGAGAATTCTGGTCTGAATTTCCCTTCTGAATCGGAGTTAAACCCCAGGATCTGTGTCTTCCTACAATGAAGAGTTCATTTCTGGAAAACCCAGTGAATTTTTGACTCAAAAGTTTTTACACAGTTCATGAACTCTTCCCGATTCTCACTATTAACTAAAGAGCATTTATGTAAGAAGAGCTGTGAATTTTATCAGTTCCATAAGCAGAGTTGAACTACATATGGTCCGTATGAGTAGGAAACACAGTTCTTTTTTTCAGGCCATGCTCATTGTTCTTGCTCCATTTTAGTTTCTGGAAAGAAGACCTTGCTTGTTATGATAAAAAAGATTGTCTTTCAGGGATGAGATTTCTGGTCTGAATTTCCATTCAGAAGCCGAGTTAAACCTCAGGATCTGTGTCTTCCTACAACCAAAAATTCATTTCTGGAAAACCTAGTGAATTTTGGGCTCAAATGATTTTACACAGTTAATGAACCCAACGCGAATCTCACTATTAATTAAAGAGCATTTATGTAAGAAGAGCTGTGGTCTGCATCAATCTCATAATCCGAGTTGAATTACATATGGTCCTTATGAGTAGGAAACACAGTTCTTTTTTTCAGGCCATGTTCATGGTTCTTGCTGTATTGTAGATTCTAGAAAGAAGACCTTGCTTCTTATGTTAAAACACATTGTGTTTCAGGGATGAGAATTCTGGTCTGAATTTCCCTTCAGAAACGGAGTTAAACCTCAGGATCTGTGTCTTCCTAAAAGCAAGAGTTCATTTCTGGTAAACCCAGTGAATTTAGGGCTCTAATGATTTTACACAGTTCATGAACCCTACGCAATTCTCACTATTAACTAAAGAGCATTTATGTCAGAGGAGCTGTGATTTGTATCCGTTTCATAAGCAGAGTTGAACTACATATAGTCCCTATGAGTAGGAAACACAGTTATTTTTTCAGGGCATGCTCATGGTTCTTGCTCTATTGGAGTCGCTGGAAAGAAGAACTTGCTTCTTGCATTAAAACAGGAGTGTTTCATGGATGAGAACTCTGTTCTGATTTTCCCTTCAGAAACGGAGTTAAACCCCATGATCTGTGTCTTCCTACAAGCAAGAGATCATTTCTGGTAAACCAAGTGATTTTTCAGCTCAAATGATTTTACACAATTCTAGAACACAACACTATTATCACTATTAACTAAAGAGCATTTATGTAGGAGGAGCTGTGGTTTGTATCAGTTTCATTACCAGAGTTGAACTACATATGGTCCGTATGATTTGGAAACACAGTTCTTTTATTCAGGGAATGCTCATGATTCTTGCTGTATTGGAGACTACGGAAAGAAGAGCTTGCTTCTTGCATTTAAACAGAATGTGTTTCATGGATGAGAACTCTTGTCTGAATTTCCCTTCAGACGCGGAGGTACACCGCAGGATCTGTGTCTTCCTACAAGCAAGAGTTCATTTCTGTTAAACCCAGTGAATTTTGGGCTCAAATGATTTTTCACAGTTCAACCACCCAAACCGATTCCCACTATTAACTAAAGAGCATTTATGTAAGAGGAGCTGTTGTTTGTATCAGTTTCATAAGCAGAGTTGAACTACATATGGTCCGTGTGATTAAGAAACACAGTTCTTTTTTTCAGGGCATGCTCATGGTTCTTGCTGTATTGGAGACGCTGCAAAGAAGAGCTTGCTTCTTGCATTAAAACAGGGTGAGTTTCGTAGATGAGAACTCTGGTCTGAATTTCCCTTCAGAAACGGAGTTAAACTCCAAGATCTGTGTCTTCCTACAAACAAGAGTTCATTTCTGGAAAACCCCCTTCATTTTGGGCTCAAATGATTTTACACAGTTCATGAATCCAACTCGATTCTCACTATTAACTAAGGAGCATTTATGTAAGAGGAGCTATGGTTTGTTTCATTTTCATAAGCAGAGTTGAATTACATATGGTCCTTATGAGTAGGAAACACAGTTCTTTTTTTCAGGCCGTGCTCATGGTTCTTGCTGTATTTTAGTTTCTGGAAAGAAGACCTTGCTTCTTACGTTAAAACAGTTTGTCTTTCAGGGATGAGAATTCTGGTCTGAATTTCCCTTCAGAAGCCGCGTTAAACCCCAGGATCTGTGTCTTCCTACAAGCAAGAATTCATTTCTGGAAAACCTAGTGAATTTTGGGCTCAAATGATTTTACACAGTTAATGAACCCAACGCGAATCTCACTATTAACTAAAGAGCATTTATGTAAGAAGAGCTGTGGTCTGCATCAATTTCATAATCCGAGTTGAATTACATATGGTCCTTATGAGTAGGAAACACAGTTCTTTTTTTCAGGCCATGTTCATGGTTCTTGCTGTATTGTAGATTCTGGAAAGAAGACCTTGCTTCTTATGTTAAAACACATTGTGTTTCAGGGATGAGAATTCTGGTCTGAATTTCCCTTCAGATGCGGAGTTAAACCCCAGGATCTGTGTCTTCGTACTAGCAAGAGTTCATTTCTGTTAAACCCAGTGTATTTTGGGCTCAAATGTTTTTTCACTGTTCACCAACCCAAACCGATTAGCAGTATTAACTAAAGAGCATTTATGTAAGAGGAGCTGTGGTTTGTATCAATTTCATAAGCAGAGTTGAACTACATATGGTCCGTACGAGTAGGAAACACACTTGTTTTATTCTGGGAATGCACATGATTCTTGCTGTATTGGAGATGCTGGAAAGAAGAGCTTGCTTCTTGCATTTAAACACAATGTGTTTCGGGGATGAGAACTCTGGTCTGAATTTCCCTTCAGAAACGGAGTTAAACCCCAGGATCTGTTTCTTCCTACAAGCAACAATTCATTTCTGGAAAACCCATTGAATTTTGGGATCAAATGATTTTACACTGATCAAAAATACAATGCGATTCTCACTATCAACTAAAGAGCAATTATATAACAGGAGCTGTGGTTTATATCAGTTTCTTAAGCAGAGTTAAACTACATATGGTCCGTATGAGTAGGAAACACAGTTCTTTTTTTCAGGGCATGCTCATGGTTCTTGATGTATTTTAGACTCTGGAAAGTAGAGCTTGCTTCTTGCGTGAAAACAGATTGTGTTACAGGGATGTGAACTCTGGTCTGAATTTCCCTTCAGAAACGGAGTTAAACCCCAGGATCTCTGTGTTCCTACAAGCAAGAGTTCATTTCTGGTAAACCAATTGAATTTTGGGCTCAAATGATTTTTCGCAGATCACCAACCCAAACTGATTCCCACTATTAACAAGAGAGCAATTATATAACAGGAGCTGTGGTTTGTATCAGTTTCATAAGCAGAGTTGAACTACATATGGTCCGTATGAGTAGGAAACACAGTTCTTTTTTTCAGGGCATGCTCATGGTTCTTGCTGTATTGGAGACGCTAGAAAGAAGAGCTTGCTTCTTGCCTTGAAACAGGGTGTGTTTCATGGATGAGAACTCTTTTCTGAATTTCCCTTCAGAAACTGAATTAAACCCCAGGATCTTTTTCTTCCTACAAGCAACATTTCATTTCTGGAAAACCCAGTGATATTTGGGCTCAAATGATTTTACACAGTTCATGAACCCAACGCGATTCTCACTATTATCTAAAGAGCAATTATGTAAGAGGAGCTGTGGTTTGTTTCAGTTTCATAAGCAGGGTTCAATTACATATGGTCCTTATGAGTAGGAAACACAGTTCTTTTTTTCTGGACTTGCTCATGATTCTTGCTGTATTGGAGACGCTGGAAAGAAGACCTTGCTTCTTACGTTAAATCAGACTGGGTTTCATGGATGAGAACTCTGGTCTGAATTTCCCTTCAGTAACGGAGTTACACCCCAGGATCTGTGTCTTCCTACAAGCAACAGTCCATTTCTGGAAAACCCAGTGAATTTTGGGCTAAAATGATTTTACACAGTTCATGAACCCAACTTGATTCCCACTATTAACTTAAGAGCATTTATGTAAGAGGAGCTGTGGTATGTATCAATTTCATTAGCTGAGTTGAACTACATATGTTCCGTATGATTAGGAAACACAGTTCTTTTTTTCAGGGCATGCTCATGGTTCTTGCTGTATTGGAGACGCTGGAAAGAAGAGCTTGCTTCTTCCACCAAAACAGGGTGTGTTTCATTGATGAGAACTCTGGTCTGAATTTTCCTTCAGAAACGGAGTTACACCCCAGGATCTGTGTCTTCCTACAAGCTAGAGTGCATTTCTGGAAAACCCAGGGAATTTTGGGCTCAAATGATTTTTCCCAGTTCACCAACCCAAACCGATTCCCACTATTAACTAAAGAGCATTTATGTAAGAGGAGCTGTGGTTTGTTTCATTTTCATAAGAAGAGTTGAATTACATATGATCCTTATGAGTAGGAAACACAGTTCTTTTTTGCAGGGCATGCTCATGGTTCTTGCTGTATTGGAGACGCTGGAAAGAATAGCTTGCTTTTTGCATTTAAACAGAATGTGTTCCATGGATGAGAACTCTGGTCTGAATTTCCCTTCAGAAACGGAGTTACACCCCAGGATCTGTGTCTTCCAACAAGCAAGGGTTCGTTTCTGGAAAACACAGTGAAATTTCGGCTCAAATGATTTTACACAGTTCATGAACCCAACGCGACTCTCACTATTAACCTAAGAGCATTTACGTAACAGGATCTGTGGTCTGTATCAATTGAATTAGCAGAGTTGAACTACATATGGTCCATATGAGTAGGAAACACCGTTCTTTTATTCTGGGAATGCTCATGATTCTTGCTGTATTGGAGATGCTGGAAAGAAGAGCTTGCTTCTTGCATTTAAAAAGAATTTGTTTCATGGATGAGAACTCTGGTCTGAATTTCCCTTCAGAAAAGGAGTTACACCCCTGGATCTGTGTCTTCCTACAAGCAAGAGTTCATTTCTGGAAAACCCAGTGAATTTTGGGCTGAAATGGTTTTACACAGTTCATGAACCCAACGTGATTCTCACTATTAACTTAAGAGCATTTATGTAAGAGGAGCTGTGGTTTGTTTCTATTTCATAAGCAGAGTTGAATTACATATGGTCCTTATGAGTAGCAAACACAGTTCTTTTTTTCAGGTCATGCTCATGGTTCTTGCTGTATTTTAGATTCTGGAAGGAAGACCTTGGTTCTTACGTTGAAACAAATTGTGTTTCAGGGATGAGAATTCGGGTCTGAATTTCCCTTCAGAAACGGAGTTACAAGCGAAGATCTGTGTCTTCCAACAAGCAAGAGTTCATTTCTGGAAAACCCAGTGAATTTTTGGCTCAAATGATTTTACACAGTTCATGAACCCAACGCGATTCTCACTATTAACTTAAGAGCATTTATGTAAGAGGAGCTGTGGTTTGTTTCTGTTTCATAAGCAGAGTTGAATTACATATGGTCCTTATGAGTAGGAATCACAGTTCCTTATTTCTGGGCATGCTCATGACTCTTGCTGTATTGGAGACGCTGGAAAGAACAGCTTGCTTCTTGTATTTAAACAGAATGTGTTTCATGGATGAGAACTCTGGTTTGAATTTCCCTTCAGAAAAGGACTACACCACAGGATCTGTGTCTTCCTACAAGCAAGAGTTCTTTTCTGGAAAACCCAGTGAATTTGGGGATTAAATGATTTTACACATTTCATGAACACAACGCGATTGCCTCTATTAACAAAAGAGCATATATGTAAGAGGAGCTGTGGTTTGTTTCAGTTTCATAAGCAGAGTTGAATTACATATGGTCCTTATGAGTAGGAAACACAGTCTTTTTTTCAGAGCATGCTCATGGTTCTTGCTGTATTGGAGACGCTGGAAAGAAGAGCTTGCTTCTTGCACTAAAACAGGGTTTGTTTCATGGATGAGAATCTGGTCTGAATTTCCCTTCAGAAACAGAGTTAAACCCCATGATCATTGTCTTCCTAGAAGCAAGAGTTCATTTCTGGTAAACCAAGTGAATTTTCAGCTCAAATGATTTTACACAGTTCTAGAACCCAACACTATTATCACTATTAACTAAGAGCATTTATGTAAGAGGATCTGTGTTCTGTATCAATTTCATTAGCAGACTTGAACTACATATTGTCCGTATGAGTAGGAAACACAGTTCTTTGATTCTGGGAATGCTCATGATTCTTGCTGTATTGGAGACGCTAGAAAGAAGAGCTTGCTTCTTGCATTTAAACAGAATGTGTTTCATGGGTGAGATCTCTGGTCTGAATTTCCCTTCAGAAACGGAGTTACACCCCAGGATCTGTGTCTTCCAACAAGCAAGGGTTCATTTCTGGAAAACACAGTGAAATTTGGGCTCAAATGATTTTACACCGTTCATGAACCCAACGCGACTCTCACTATTAACCTAAGAGCATTTACGTAACAGGATCTGTGGTCTGTATCAATTGAATTAGCCGAGTTGAACTACATATGGTCCATATGAGTAGGAAACTCCGTTCTTTTATTCTGGGAATGCTCATGATTCTTGCTGTATTGGAGATGCTGGAAAGAAGAGCTTGCTTCTTGCATTTAAAAAGAATGTGTTTCATGGATGAGAACTCTGGTTTGAATTTCCCTTCAGAAAAGGACTACACCACAGGATCTGTGTCTTCCTACAAGCAAGAGTTCTTTTCTGGAAAACCCAGTGAATTTGGGGATTAAATGATTTTACACATTTCATGAACACAACGCGATTGCCTCTATTAACAAAAGAGCATATATGTAAGAGGAGCTGTGGTTTGTTTCAGTTTCATAAGCAGAGTTGAATTACATATGGTCCTTATGAGTAGGAAACACAGTCTTTTTTTCAGAGCATGCTCATGGTTCTTGCTGTATTGGAGACGCTGGAAAGAAGAGCTTGCTTCTTGCACTAAAACAGGGTTTGTTTCATGGATGAGAATCTGGTCTGAATTTCCCTTCAGAAACAGAGTTAAACCCCATGATCATTGTCTTCCTAGAAGCAAGAGTTCATTTCTGGTAAACCAAGTGAATTTTCAGCTCAAATGATTTTACACAGTTCTAGAACCCAACACTATTATCACTATTAACTAAGAGCATTTATGTAAGAGGATCTGTGTTCTGTATCAATTTCATTAGCAGACTTGAACTACATATTGTCCGTATGAGTAGGAAACACAGTTCTTTGATTCTGGGAATGCTCATGATTCTTGCTGTATTGGAGACGCTGGAAAGAAGAGCTTGCTTCTTGCATTTAAACAGAATGTGTTTCATGGGTGAGATCTCTGGTCTGAATTTCCCTTCAGAAACGGAGTTACACCCCAGGATCTGTGTCTTCCAACAAGCAAGGGTTCATTTCTGGAAAACACAGTGAAATTTGGGCTCAAATGATTTTACACCGTTCATGAACCCAACGCGACTCTCACTATTAACCTAAGAGCATTTACGTAACAGGATCTGTGGTCTGTATCAATTGAATTAGCCGAGTTGAACTACATATGGTCCATATGAGTAGGAAACTCCGTTCTTTTATTCTGGGAATGCTCATGATTCTTGCTGTATTGGAGATGCTGGAAAGAAGAGCTTGCTTCTTGCATTTAAAAAGAATGTGTTTCATGGATGAGAACTCTGGTCTGAATTTCCCTTCAGAAAAGGAGTTACACCCCAGGATCTGTGTCTTCCTACAAGCAAGAGTTCATTTCTGGTAAACCAAGTGAATTTTCAGCTCAAATGATTTTACACAGTTCTAGAACCCAACACTATTATCACTATTAACTAAAGAGCATTTATGTAAGAGGAGCTGTGTTCTGTATAAATTTCATTAGCAGAGTTGAACTACATATGGTCCATATGAGTAGGAAACACAGTTCTTTTATTCTGGGAATGCTCATGATTCTTGCTGTATTGGAGACGCTGGATAGAAGAGCTTGCTTCTTGCACTAAAACAGGGTGTGTTTCATGGATGAGAAGTCTGGTCTGAATTTCCCTTCAGAAACGGAGTTACACCCCATGATCTGTGTCTTCCTACAAGCAAGAGTTCATTTCTGGTAAACCAAGTGAATTTTCAGCTCAAATGATTTTACACAGTTCTAGAACCCAACACTTATATCACTATTAACAAGAGAGCATTTATGTAAGAGGAGCTGTGGTTTGTATCTGTTTCATAAGCAGAGTTGAATTACATATGGTCCTTATGAGTAGCAAACACAGTTCTTTTTTTCAGTCATGCTCATTGTTCTTGCTGTATTTTACATTCTGGAAAGAAGACCTTGCTTCTTACGTTGAAACAAATTGTGTTTCAGCGATGAGAATTCGGGTCTGAATTTCCCTCAGAAACGGAGTTACAAGCCAAGATCTGTGTCTTCCTACAAGCAAGAGTCCATTTCTGGAAATCCCAGTGAATTTTGGGATTAAATTATTTTACACAGTTCATGAACCCAACGCGATTGCCTCTATTAACAAAAGAGCATTTATGTAAGAGGAGCTGTGGTTTGCTTCAGTTTCATAAGCAGAGTTGAATTACATATGGTCCTTATGATTAGGAAACACAGTCTTTTTTTTCAGAGCATGCTCATGGTTCTTGCTGTATTGGAGACGCTGGAACGAAGAGCTTGCTTCTTGCACTAAAACAGGGTTTGTTTCATGGATGAGACCTCTGGTCTGAATTTCCCTTAAGAAACAGAGTTAAACCCCATGATCTGTGTCTTACTACAAGCAAGAGTTATTTTCTGGTAAACCAAGTGAATTTTCAGCTCAAATGATTTTACACAGTTCTAGAACCCAACACTATTATCACTATTAACTAAGAGCATTTATGTAAGAGGATCTGTGTTCTGTATCAATTTCATTAGCAGACTTGAACTACATATTGTCCGTATGAGTAGGAAACACAGTTCTTTTATTCTGGGAATGCTCATGATTCTTGCTGTATTGGAGACGCTGGAAAGAAGAGCTTGCTTCTTGCATTTAAACAGAATGTGTTTCATGGGTGAGATCTCTGGTCTGAATTTCCCTTCAGAAACGGAGTTACACCCCAGGATCTGTGTCTTCCAACAAGCAAGGGTTCATTTCTGGAAAACACAGTGAAATTTGGGCTCAAATGATTTTACACCGTTCATGAACCCAACGCGACTCTCACTATTAACCTAAGAGCATTTACGCAACAGGATCTGTGGTCTGTATCAATTGAATTAGCAGAGTTGAACTACATATGGTCCATATGAGTAGGAAACACCGTTCTTTTATTCTGGGAATGCTCATGATTCTTGCTGTATTGGAGATGCTGGAAAGAAGAGCTTGCTTCTTGCATTTAAAAAGAATGTGTTTCATGGATGAGAACTCTGGTCTGAATTTCCCTTCAGAAAAGTAGTTACACCCCAGGATCTGTGTCTTCCTACAAGCAAGAGTTCATTTCTGGAAAACCAAGTGAATTTTGGGTTGAAATGGTTTTACACAGTTCATGAACCCAACGCGATTCTCACTATTAACTTAAGAGCATTTATGTAAGAGGAGCTGTGGATTGTTTCAGTTTCATAAGCAGAGTTGAATTACATATGGTCCTTATGAGTAGGAAACACAGTTCTTTTTTTCAGGCCGTGCTCATGGTTCTTGCTGTATTTTAGTTTCTGGAAAGAAGACCTTGCTTCTTACGTTAAAACAGTTTGTCTTTCAGGGATGAGAATTCTGGTCTGAATTTCCCTTCAGAAGCCGCGTTAAACCCCAGGATCTGTGTCTTCCTACAAGCAAGAATTCATTTCTGGAAAACCTAGTGAATTTTGGGCTCAAATGATTTTACACAGTTAATGAACCCAACGCGAATCTCACTATTAACTAAAGAGCATTTATGTAAGAAGAGCTGTGGTCTGCATCAATTTCATAATCCGAGTTGAATTACATATGGTCCTTATGAGTAGGAAACACAGTTCTTTTTTTCAGGCCATGTTCATGGTTCTTGCTGTATTGTAGATTCTGGAAAGAAGACCTTGCTTCTTATGTTAAAACACATTGTGTTTCAGGGATGAGAATTCTGGTCTGAATTTCCCTTCAGATGCGGAGTTAAACCCCAGGATCTGTGTCTTCGTACTAGCAAGAGTTCATTTCTGTTAAACCCAGTGTATTTTGGGCTCAAATGTTTTTTCACTGTTCACCAACCCAAACCGATTAGCAGTATTAACTAAAGAGCATTTATGTAAGAGGAGCTGTGGTTTGTATCAATTTCATAAGCAGAGTTGAACTACATATGGTCCGTACGAGTAGGAAACACACTTGTTTTATTCTGGGAATGCACATGATTCTTGCTGTATTGGAGATGCTGGAAAGAAGAGCTTGCTTCTTGCATTTAAACACAATGTGTTTCGGGGATGAGAACTCTGGTCTGAATTTCCCTTCAGAAACGGAGTTAAACCCCAGGATCTGTTTCTTCCTACAAGCAACAATTCATTTCTGGAAAACCCATTGAATTTTGGGATCAAATGATTTTACACTGATCAAAAATACAATGCGATTCTCACTATCAACTAAAGAGCAATTATATAACAGGAGCTGTGGTTTATATCAGTTTCTTAAGCAGAGTTAAACTACATATGGTCCGTATGAGTAGGAAACACAGTTCTTTTTTTCAGGGCATGCTCATGGTTCTTGATGTATTTTAGACTCTGGAAAGTAGAGCTTGCTTCTTGCGTGAAAACAGATTGTGTTACAGGGATGTGAACTCTGGTCTGAATTTCCCTTCAGAAACGGAGTTAAACCCCAGGATCTCTGTGTTCCTACAAGCAAGAGTTCATTTCTGGTAAACCAATTGAATTTTGGGCTCAAATGATTTTTCGCAGATCACCAACCCAAACTGATTCCCACTATTAACAAGAGAGCAATTATATAACAGGAGCTGTGGTTTGTATCAGTTTCATAAGCAGAGTTGAACTACATATGGTCCGTATGAGTAGGAAACACAGTTCTTTTTTTCAGGGCATGCTCATGGTTCTTGCTGTATTGGAGACGCTAGAAAGAAGAGCTTGCTTCTTGCCTTGAAACAGGGTGTGTTTCATGGATGAGAACTCTTTTCTGAATTTCCCTTCAGAAACTGAATTAAACCCCAGGATCTTTTTCTTCCTACAAGCAACATTTCATTTCTGGAAAACCCAGTGATATTTGGGCTCAAATGATTTTACACAGTTCATGAACCCAACGCGATTCTCACTATTATCTAAAGAGCAATTATGTAAGAGGAGCTGTGGTTTGTTTCAGTTTCATAAGCAGGGTTCAATTACATATGGTCCTTATGAGTAGGAAACACAGTTCTTTTTTTCTGGACTTGCTCATGATTCTTGCTGTATTGGAGACGCTGGAAAGAAGACCTTGCTTCTTACGTTAAATCAGACTGGGTTTCATGGATGAGAACTCTGGTCTGAATTTCCCTTCAGTAACGGAGTTACACCCCAGGATCTGTGTCTTCCTACAAGCAACAGTCCATTTCTGGAAAACCCAGTGAATTTTGGGCTAAAATGATTTTACACAGTTCATGAACCCAACTTGATTCCCACTATTAACTTAAGAGCATTTATGTAAGAGGAGCTGTGGTATGTATCAATTTCATTAGCTGAGTTGAACTACATATGTTCCGTATGATTAGGAAACACAGTTCTTTTTTTCAGGGCATGCTCATGGTTCTTGCTGTATTGGAGACGCTGGAAAGAAGAGCTTGCTTCTTCCACCAAAACAGGGTGTGTTTCATTGATGAGAACTCTGGTCTGAATTTTCCTTCAGAAACGGAGTTACACCCCAGGATCTGTGTCTTCCTACAAGCTAGAGTGCATTTCTGGAAAACCCAGGGAATTTTGGGCTCAAATGATTTTTCCCAGTTCACCAACCCAAACCGATTCCCACTATTAACTAAAGAGCATTTATGTAAGAGGAGCTGTGGTTTGTTTCATTTTCATAAGAAGAGTTGAATTACATATGATCCTTATGAGTAGGAAACACAGTTCTTTTTTGCAGGGCATGCTCATGGTTCTTGCTGTATTGGAGACGCTGGAAAGAATAGCTTGCTTTTTGCATTTAAACAGAATGTGTTCCATGGATGAGAACTCTGGTCTGAATTTCCCTTCAGAAACGGAGTTACACCCCAGGATCTGTGTCTTCCAACAAGCAAGGGTTCGTTTCTGGAAAACACAGTGAAATTTCGGCTCAAATGATTTTACACAGTTCATGAACCCAACGCGACTCTCACTATTAACCTAAGAGCATTTACGTAACAGGATCTGTGGTCTGTATCAATTGAATTAGCAGAGTTGAACTACATATGGTCCATATGAGTAGGAAACACCGTTCTTTTATTCTGGGAATGCTCATGATTCTTGCTGTATTGGAGATGCTGGAAAGAAGAGCTTGCTTCTTGCATTTAAAAAGAATTTGTTTCATGGATGAGAACTCTGGTCTGAATTTCCCTTCAGAAAAGGAGTTACACCCCTGGATCTGTGTCTTCCTACAAGCAAGAGTTCATTTCTGGAAAACCCAGTGAATTTTGGGCTGAAATGGTTTTACACAGTTCATGAACCCAACGTGATTCTCACTATTAACTTAAGAGCATTTATGTAAGAGGAGCTGTGGTTTGTTTCTATTTCATAAGCAGAGTTGAATTACATATGGTCCTTATGAGTAGCAAACACAGTTCTTTTTTTCAGGTCATGCTCATGGTTCTTGCTGTATTTTAGATTCTGGAAGGAAGACCTTGGTTCTTACGTTGAAACAAATTGTGTTTCAGGGATGAGAATTCGGGTCTGAATTTCCCTTCAGAAACGGAGTTACAAGCGAAGATCTGTGTCTTCCAACAAGCAAGAGTTCATTTCTGGAAAACCCAGTGAATTTTTGGCTCAAATGATTTTACACAGTTCATGAACCCAACGCGATTCTCACTATTAACTTAAGAGCATTTATGTAAGAGGAGCTGTGGTTTGTTTCTGTTTCATAAGCAGAGTTGAATTACATATGGTCCTTATGAGTAGGAATCACAGTTCCTTATTTCTGGGCATGCTCATGACTCTTGCTGTATTGGAGACGCTGGAAAGAACAGCTTGCTTCTTGTATTTAAACAGAATGTGTTTCATGGATGAGAACTCTGGTTTGAATTTCCCTTCAGAAAAGGACTACACCACAGGATCTGTGTCTTCCTACAAGCAAGAGTTCTTTTCTGGAAAACCCAGTGAATTTGGGGATTAAATGATTTTACACATTTCATGAACACAACGCGATTGCCTCTATTAACAAAAGAGCATATATGTAAGAGGAGCTGTGGTTTGTTTCAGTTTCATAAGCAGAGTTGAATTACATATGGTCCTTATGAGTAGGAAACACAGTCTTTTTTTCAGAGCATGCTCATGGTTCTTGCTGTATTGGAGACGCTGGAAAGAAGAGCTTGCTTCTTGCACTAAAACAGGGTTTGTTTCATGGATGAGAATCTGGTCTGAATTTCCCTTCAGAAACAGAGTTAAACCCCATGATCATTGTCTTCCTAGAAGCAAGAGTTCATTTCTGGTAAACCAAGTGAATTTTCAGCTCAAATGATTTTACACAGTTCTAGAACCCAACACTATTATCACTATTAACTAAGAGCATTTATGTAAGAGGATCTGTGTTCTGTATCAATTTCATTAGCAGACTTGAACTACATATTGTCCGTATGAGTAGGAAACACAGTTCTTTGATTCTGGGAATGCTCATGATTCTTGCTGTATTGGAGACGCTAGAAAGAAGAGCTTGCTTCTTGCATTTAAACAGAATGTGTTTCATGGGTGAGATCTCTGGTCTGAATTTCCCTTCAGAAACGGAGTTACACCCCAGGATCTGTGTCTTCCAACAAGCAAGGGTTCATTTCTGGAAAACACAGTGAAATTTGGGCTCAAATGATTTTACACCGTTCATGAACCCAACGCGACTCTCACTATTAACCTAAGAGCATTTACGTAACAGGATCTGTGGTCTGTATCAATTGAATTAGCCGAGTTGAACTACATATGGTCCATATGAGTAGGAAACTCCGTTCTTTTATTCTGGGAATGCTCATGATTCTTGCTGTATTGGAGATGCTGGAAAGAAGAGCTTGCTTCTTGCATTTAAAAAGAATGTGTTTCATGGATGAGAACTCTGGTTTGAATTTCCCTTCAGAAAAGGACTACACCACAGGATCTGTGTCTTCCTACAAGCAAGAGTTCTTTTCTGGAAAACCCAGTGAATTTGGGGATTAAATGATTTTACACATTTCATGAACACAACGCGATTGCCTCTATTAACAAAAGAGCATATATGTAAGAGGAGCTGTGGTTTGTTTCAGTTTCATAAGCAGAGTTGAATTACATATGGTCCTTATGAGTAGGAAACACAGTCTTTTTTTCAGAGCATGCTCATGGTTCTTGCTGTATTGGAGACGCTGGAAAGAAGAGCTTGCTTCTTGCACTAAAACAGGGTTTGTTTCATGGATGAGAATCTGGTCTGAATTTCCCTTCAGAAACAGAGTTAAACCCCATGATCATTGTCTTCCTAGAAGCAAGAGTTCATTTCTGGTAAACCAAGTGAATTTTCAGCTCAAATGATTTTACACAGTTCTAGAACCCAACACTATTATCACTATTAACTAAGAGCATTTATGTAAGAGGATCTGTGTTCTGTATCAATTTCATTAGCAGACTTGAACTACATATTGTCCGTATGAGTAGGAAACACAGTTCTTTGATTCTGGGAATGCTCATGATTCTTGCTGTATTGGAGACGCTGGAAAGAAGAGCTTGCTTCTTGCATTTAAACAGAATGTGTTTCATGGGTGAGATCTCTGGTCTGAATTTCCCTTCAGAAACGGAGTTACACCCCAGGATCTGTGTCTTCCAACAAGCAAGGGTTCATTTCTGGAAAACACAGTGAAATTTGGGCTCAAATGATTTTACACCGTTCATGAACCCAACGCGACTCTCACTATTAACCTAAGAGCATTTACGTAACAGGATCTGTGGTCTGTATCAATTGAATTAGCCGAGTTGAACTACATATGGTCCATATGAGTAGGAAACTCCGTTCTTTTATTCTGGGAATGCTCATGATTCTTGCTGTATTGGAGATGCTGGAAAGAAGAGCTTGCTTCTTGCATTTAAAAAGAATGTGTTTCATGGATGAGAACTCTGGTCTGAATTTCCCTTCAGAAAAGGAGTTACACCCCAGGATCTGTGTCTTCCTACAAGCAAGAGTTCATTTCTGGTAAACCAAGTGAATTTTCAGCTCAAATGATTTTACACAGTTCTAGAACCCAACACTATTATCACTATTAA
The DNA here is from genome assembly GCA_949786405.1 of Onychomys arenicola. Taxonomy (NCBI): domain Eukaryota; kingdom Metazoa; phylum Chordata; class Mammalia; order Rodentia; family Cricetidae; genus Onychomys; species Onychomys arenicola. Next base: position 3,585,775 of record CATKUM010000028.1, read on the forward strand.
CTAAAGAGCATTTATGTAAGAGGAGCTGTGTTCTGTATAAATTTCATTAGCAGAGTTGAACTACATATGGTCCATATGAGTAGGAAACACAGTTCTTTTATTCTGGGAATGCTCATGATTCTTGCTGTATTGGAGACGCTGGATAGAAGAGCTTGCTTCTTGCACTAAAACAGGGTGTGTTTCATGGATGAGAAGTCTGGTCTGAATTTCCCTTCAGAAACGGAGTTACACCCCATGATCTGTGTCTTCCTACAAGCAAGAGTTCATTTCTGGTAAACCAAGTGAATTTTCAGCTCAAATGATTTTACACAGTTCTAGAACCCAACACTTATATCACTATTAACAAGAGAGCATTTATGTAAGAGGAGCTGTGGTTTGTATCTGTTTCATAAGCAGAGTTGAATTACATATGGTCCTTATGAGTAGCAAACACAGTTCTTTTTTTCAGTCATGCTCATTGTTCTTGCTGTATTTTACATTCTGGAAAGAAGACCTTGCTTCTTACGTTGAAACAAATTGTGTTTCAGCGATGAGAATTCGGGTCTGAATTTCCCTCAGAAACGGAGTTACAAGCCAAGATCTGTGTCTTCCTACAAGCAAGAGTCCATTTCTGGAAATCCCAGTGAATTTTGGGATTAAATTATTTTACACAGTTCATGAACCCAACGCGATTGCCTCTATTAACAAAAGAGCATTTATGTAAGAGGAGCTGTGGTTTGCTTCAGTTTCATAAGCAGAGTTGAATTACATATGGTCCTTATGATTAGGAAACACAGTCTTTTTTTTCAGAGCATGCTCATGGTTCTTGCTGTATTGGAGACGCTGGAACGAAGAGCTTGCTTCTTGCACTAAAACAGGGTTTGTTTCATGGATGAGACCTCTGGTCTGAATTTCCCTTAAGAAACAGAGTTAAACCCCATGATCTGTGTCTTACTACAAGCAAGAGTTATTTTCTGGTAAACCAAGTGAATTTTCAGCTCAAATGATTTTACACAGTTCTAGAACCCAACACTATTATCACTATTAACTAAGAGCATTTATGTAAGAGGATCTGTGTTCTGTATCAATTTCATTAGCAGACTTGAACTACATATTGTCCGTATGAGTAGGAAACACAGTTCTTTTATTCTGGGAATGCTCATGATTCTTGCTGTATTGGAGACGCTGGAAAGAAGAGCTTGCTTCTTGCATTTAAACAGAATGTGTTTCATGGGTGAGATCTCTGGTCTGAATTTCCCTTCAGAAACGGAGTTACACCCCAGGATCTGTGTCTTCCAACAAGCAAGGGTTCATTTCTGGAAAACACAGTGAAATTTGGGCTCAAATGATTTTACACCGTTCATGAACCCAACGCGACTCTCACTATTAACCTAAGAGCATTTACGCAACAGGATCTGTGGTCTGTATCAATTGAATTAGCAGAGTTGAACTACATATGGTCCATATGAGTAGGAAACACCGTTCTTTTATTCTGGGAATGCTCATGATTCTTGCTGTATTGGAGATGCTGGAAAGAAGAGCTTGCTTCTTGCATTTAAAAAGAATGTGTTTCATGGATGAGAACTCTGGTCTGAATTTCCCTTCAGAAAAGTAGTTACACCCCAGGATCTGTGTCTTCCTACAAGCAAGAGTTCATTTCTGGAAAACCAAGTGAATTTTGGGTTGAAATGGTTTTACACAGTTCATGAACCCAACGCGATTCTCACTATTAACTTAAGAGCATTTATGTAAGAGGAGCTGTGGATTGTTTCAGTTTCATAAGCAGAGTTGAATTACATATGGTCCTTATGAGTGGGAATCACAGTTCTTTATTTCTGGGCATGCTCATGATTCTTGCTGTATTGGAGACGCTGGAAAGAAGAGCTTGCTTTTTGCATTTAAACAGAATGTGTTCCATGGATGAGAACTCTGGTCTGAATTTCCCTTCAGAAACGGAGTTACACCCCATGATCTGTGTCTTACTACAAGCAAGAGTTATTTTCTGGTAAACCAAGATAATTTTCAGCTCAAATGATTTTACACAGTTCTAGAACCCAACACTATTATCACTATTAACTAAAGAGCATTTATGTAAGAGGATCTGTGTTCTGTATCAATTTCATTAGCAGAGTTGAACTACATATTGTCCGTATGAGTAGGAAACACAGTTCTTTTATTCTGGGAATGCTCATGATTCTTGCTGTATTGGAGACGATGGAAAGAAGAGCTTGCTTCTTGCATTTAAACAGAATGTGTTTCATGGGTGAGATCTCTGGTCTGAATTTCCCTTCAGAAACGGAGTTACACCCCAGGATCTGTGTCTTCCAACAAGCAAGGGTTCGTTTCTGGAAAACACAGTGAAATTTGGGCTCAAATGATTTTACACAGTTCATGAACCCAACGCGACTCTCACTATTAACCTAAGAGCATTTACGTAACAGGATCTGTGGTCTGTATCAATTGAATTAGCAGAGTTGAACTACATATGGTCCATATGAGTAGGAAACACCGTTCTTTTATTCTGGGAATGCTCATGATTCTTGCTGTATTGGAGATGCTGGAAAGAAGAGCTTGCTTCTTGCATTTAAAAAGAATTTGTTTCATGAATGAGAACTCTGGTCTGAATTTCCCTTCAGAAAAGGAGTTACACCCCAGGATCTGTGTCTTCCTACAAGCAAGAGTTCATTTCTGGAAAACCCAGTGAATTTTGGGCTGAAATGGTTTTACACAGTTCATGAACCCAACGCGATTCTCACTATTAACTTAAGAGCATTTATGTAAGAGGAGCTGTGGTTTGTTTCTATTTCATAAGCAGAGTTGAATTACATATGGTCCTTATGAGTAGCAAACACAGTTCTTTTTTTCAGGTCATGCTCATGGTTCTTGATGTATTTTAGATTCTGGAAAGAAGACCTTGCTTCTTACGTTGAAACAAATTGTGTTTCAGGGATGAGAATTCGGGTCTGAATTTCCCTTCAGAAACGGAGTTACAAGCGAAGATCTGTGTCTTCCTACAAGGAAGAGTTCATTTCTGGAAAACCCAGTGAATTTTTGGTTCAAATGATTTTACACAGTTCATGAACCCAACGCGATTCTCACGATTAACTTAAGAGAATTTATGTAAGAGGATCTGTGGTTTGTTTCTGTTTCATAAGCAGAGTTGAATTACATATGGTCATTATGAGTAGGAATCACAGTTCCTTATTTCTGGGCATGCTCATGATTCTTGCTGTATTGGAGACGCTGGAAAGAACAGCTTGCTTCTTGTATTTAAACAGAATGTGTTTCATGGATGAGAACTCCGGTCTGAATTTCCCTTCAGAATAGGACTACACCACAGGATCTGTGTCTTCCTACAAGCAAGAGTTCTTTTCTGGAAAACCCAGTGAATTTGGGGATTAAATGATTTTATACAGTTCATGAACACAACGCGATTGCCTCTATTAACAAAAGAGCATATATGTAAGAGGAGCTGTGGTTTGTTTCAGTTTAATAAGCAGAGTTGAATTACATATGGTCCTTATGAGTAGGAAACACAGTCTTTTTTTCAGAGCATGCTCATGTTTCTTGCTGTATTGGAGACGCTGGAAAGAAGAGCTTGCTTCTTGCACTAAAACAGGGTTTGTTTCATGGATGAGAATCTGGTCTGAATTTCCCTTCAGAAACAGAGTTAAACCCCATGATCTGTGTCTTCCTAGAAGCAAGAGTTCATTTCTGGTAAACCAAGTGAATTTTCAGCTCAAATGATTTTACACAGTTCTAGAACCCAACACTATTATCACTATTAACTAAAGAGCATTTATGTAAGAGGAGCTGTGTTCTGTATAAATTTCATTAGCAGAGTTGAACTACATATGGTCCATATGAGTAGGAAACACAGTTCTTTTATTCTGGGAATGCTCATGATTCTTGCTGTATTGGAGACGCTGGAAAGAAGAGCTTGCTTCTTGCACTAAAACAGGGTGTGTTTCATGGATGAGAAGTCTGGTCTTAATTTCCCTTCAGAAACAGAGTTAAACCCCATGATCTGTGTCTTCCTACAAGCAAGAGTTCATTTCTGGTAAACCAAGTGAATTTTCAGCTCAAATAATTTTACACAGTTCTAGAACCCAACACTTATATCACTATTAACAAGAGAGCATTTATGTAAGAGGAGCTGTGGTTTGTATCTGTTTCATAAGCAGAGTTGAATTACATATGGTCCTTATGAGTAGCAAACACAGTTCTTTTTTTCAGTCATGCTCATTGTTCTTGCTGTATTTTACATTCTGGAAAGAAGACCTTGCTTCTTACGTTGAAACAAATTGTGTTTCAGCGATGAGAATTCGGGTCTGAATTTCCCTCAGAAACGGAGTTACAAGCCAAGATCTGTGTCTTCCTACAAGCAAGAGTCCATTTCTGGAAATCCCAGTGAATTTTGGGATTAAATTATTTTACACAGTTCATGAACACAACGCGATTGCCTCTATTAACAAAAGAGCATTTATGTAAGAGGAGCTGTGGTTTGTTTCAGTTACATAAGCAGAGTTGAACTACATATGGTCCATATGAGTAGGAAACACCGTTCTTTTATTCTGGGAATGCTCATGATTCTTGCTGTATTGGAGATGCTGGAAAGAAGAGCTTGCTTCTTGCATTTAAAAAGAATGTGTTTCATGGATGAGGACTCTGGTCTGAATTTCCCTTCAGAAAAGGAGATACACCCCAGGATCTGTGTCTTCCTACAAGCAAGAGTTCATTTCTGGAAAACCAAGTGAATTTTGGGTTGAAATGGTTTTACACAGTTCATGAACCCAACGCGATTCTCACTATTAACTTAAGAGCATTTATGTAAGAGGAGCTGTGGTTTGTTTCTGTTTCGTAAGCACAGTTGAATTACATATGGTCCTTATGAGTAGCAAACACAGTTCTTTTTTTCAGGTCATGCTCATGGTTCTTGCTGTATTTTAGATTCTGGAAAGAAGACCTTGCTTCTTGCGTTGAAACAAATTGTGTTTCAGGGATGAGAATTCGGGTCTGAATTTCCCTTCAGAAACGGAGTTACAAGCCAAGATCTGTGTCTTCCTACAAGCAAGAGTTCATTTCTGGAAAACCCAGTGAATTTTTGGCTCAAATGATTTTACACAGTTCATGAACCCAACGTGATTCTCACTATTAACTTAAGAGCATTTATGTAAGAGGAGCTGTGGTTTGTTTCAGTTACATAAGCAGAGTTGAATTACATATGGTCCTTGTGAGTAGGAAACACAGTCTTTTTTTCAGAGCATGCTCATGTTTCTTGCTGTATTGGAGACGCTGGAAAGAAGAGCTTGCTTCTTGCACTAAAACAGGGTTTGTTTCATGGATGAGAATCTGGTCTGAATTTCCCTTCAGAAACAGAGTTAAACCCCATGATCTGTGTCTTCCTAGAAGCAAGAGTTCATTTCTGGTAAACCAAGTGAATTTTCAGCTCAAATGATTTTACACAGTTCTAGAACCCAACACTATTATCACTATTAACTAAAGAGCATTTATGTAAGAGGAGCTGTGTTCTGTATAAATTTCATTAGCAGAGTTGAACTACATATGGTCCATATGAGTAGGAAACACAGTTCTTTTATTCTGGGAATGCTCATGATTCTTGCTGTATTGGAGACGCTGGAAAGAAGAGCTTGCTTCTTGCACTAAAACAGGGTGTGTTTCATGGATGAGAAGTCTGGTCTTAATTTCCCTTCAGAAACAGAGTTAAACCCCATGATCTGTGTCTTCCTACAAGCAAGAGTTCATTTCTGGTAAACCAAGTGAATTTTCAGCTCAAATAATTTTACACAGTTCTAGAACCCAACACTTATATCACTATTAACAAGAGAGCATTTATGTAAGAGGAGCTGTGGTTTGTATCTGTTTCATAAGCAGAGTTGAATTACATATGGTCCTTATGAGTAGCAAACACAGTTCTTTTTTTCAGTCATGCTCATTGTTCTTGCTGTATTTTACATTCTGGAAAGAAGACCTTGCTTCTTACGTTGAAACAAATTGTGTTTCAGCGATGAGAATTCGGGTCTGAATTTCCCTCAGAAACGGAGTTACAAGCCAAGATCTGTGTCTTCCTACAAGCAAGAGTCCATTTCTGGAAATCCCAGTGAATTTTGGGATTAAATTATTTTACACAGTTCATGAACACAACGCGATTGCCTCTATTAACAAAAGAGCATTTATGTAAGAGGAGCTGTGGTTTGTTTCAGTTACATAAGCAGAGTTGAACTACATATGGTCCATATGAGTAGGAAACACCGTTCTTTTATTCTGGGAATGCTCATGATTCTTGCTGTATTGGAGATGCTGGAAAGAAGAGCTTGCTTCTTGCATTTAAAAAGAATGTGTTTCATGGATGAGGACTCTGGTCTGAATTTCCCTTCAGAAAAGGAGATACACCCCAGGATCTGTGTCTTCCTACAAGCAAGAGTTCATTTCTGGAAAACCAAGTGAATTTTGGGTTGAAATGGTTTTACACAGTTCATGAACCCAACGCGATTCTCACTATTAACTTAAGAGCATTTATGTAAGAGGAGCTGTGGTTTGTTTCTGTTTCGTAAGCACAGTTGAATTACATATGGTCCTTATGAGTAGCAAACACAGTTCTTTTTTTCAGGTCATGCTCATGGTTCTTGCTGTATTTTAGATTCTGGAAAGAAGACCTTGCTTCTTGCGTTGAAACAAATTGTGTTTCAGGGATGAGAATTCGGGTCTGAATTTCCCTTCAGAAACGGAGTTACAAGCCAAGATCTGTGTCTTCCTACAAGCAAGAGTTCATTTCTGGAAAACCCAGTGAATTTTTGGCTCAAATGATTTTACACAGTTCATGAACCCAACGCGATTCTCACTATTAACTTAAGAGCATTTATGTAAGAGGAGCTGTGGTTTGTTTCAGTTACATAAGCAGAGTTGAATTACATATGGTCCTTGTGAGTAGGAAACACAGTCTTTTTTCAGAGCATGCTCATGGTTCTTGCTGTATTGGAGACACTGGAAAGAAGAGCTTGCTTCTTGCACTAAAACAGGGTGTGTTTCCTGGATGAGAACTCTGGTCTGAATTTCCCTTCAGAAACAGAGTTAAACCCCATGATCTTTGTCTTCCTACAAGCAAGAGTTCTTTTCTGGAAAACCCAGTGAATTTTGGGTTCAAATGATTTTACACAGTTCTAGAACCCAACACTTATATCACTATTAACTAAAGAGCATTTATGTAAGAGGAGCTGTGTTCTGTATCAATTTCATTAGCGGAGTGGAACTACATATGGTCCATATGAGTAGGAAACACAGTTCTTTTATTCTTGGAATGCTCATGATTCTTGCTGTATTGGAGATGCTGGAAAGAAGAGCTTGCTTCTTGCTTTTAAACAGAGCGTGTTTCATGGAGGAGATCACTGGTCTGAGTTTCCCTTCAGAAACGGAGTTAAACCCCAGGATCTGTGTCTTCCTACAACCAGGAGTTCATTTCTTGAAAACCCAGTGAATTTTGGGTTCAAATGATTTTACACAGTTCTAGAACCCAACGCGATTCTCATTATTAACTTAAGAGCATTTATGTAAGAGGAGCTGTGGTCTGTATCAATTTCATTAGCAGAGTTGAACTACATATGGTCCATATTAGTAGGAAACACTGTTCGTTATTCTGGGAATGCTCATGATTCTTGCTCTATTGGAGATGCTGGAAAGAAGAGCTACTTCTTGCATTGAAACAGAATGTGTTTCATGGATGAGAACTCCGGTCTGAATTTCCCTTCAGAAACGGAGTTACGCCCCAGGATCTGTGTCTTCCTACAAGCAAGAGTTCTTTTCTGGAAAACCCAGTGAATTTGGGGATTAAATGATTTTACACAGTTCATGAACACAACGCGATTGCCTCTATTAACAAAAGAGCATATATGTAAGAGGAGCTGTGTTTTGTTTCAGTTTCATAAGCAGAGTTGAATTACATATGTTCCTTATGAGTAGGAAACACAGTCTTTTTTTCAGAGCTTGCTCATGGTTCTTGCTGTATTGGAGACGCTGGAAGGAGAGCTTGCTTCTTGCACTAAAAACGGGGTTTGTTTCATGGATGAGAATCTGGTCTGAATTTCCCTTCAGAAACAGAGTTAAACCCCATGATCTGTGTCTTCCTAGAAGCAAGAGTTCATTTCTGGTAAACCAAGTGAATTTTCAGCTCAAATGATTTTACACAGTTCTAGAACCCAACACTATTATGACTATTAACTAAAGAGCATTTATGTAAGAGGAGCTGTGTTCTGTATAAATTTCATTAGCAGAGTTGAACTACATATGGTGCATATGAGTAGGAAACACAGTTCTTTTATTCTGGGAATGCTCATGATTCTTGCTGAATTGGAGACGCTGGAAAGAAGAGCTTGCTTCTTGCACTAAAACAGGGTGTGTTTCATGGATGAGAAGTCTGGTCTGAATTTCCCTTCAGAAACAGAGTTAAACCCCATGATCTGTGTCTTCTTACAAGCAAGAGTTCATTTCTGGTAAACCAAGTGAATTTTCAGCTCAAATGATTTTACACAGTTCTAGAACCCAACAGTTATATCACTATTAACAAGAGAGCATTTATGTAAGAGGAGCTGTGGTTTGTATCTGTTTCATAAGCAGAGTTGAATTACATATGGTCCTTATGAGTAGCAAACACAGTTCTTTTTTTCAGTCATGCTCATTGTTCTTGCTGTATTTTACATTCTGGAAAGAAGACCTTGCTTCTTACGTTGAAACAAATTGTGTTTCAGCGATGAGAATTCGGGTCTGAATTTCCCTCAGAAACGGAGTTACATGCCAAGATCTGTGTCTTCCTACAAGCAAGAGTCCATTTCTGGAAATCCCAGTGAATTTTGGGATTAAATTATTTTACACAGTTCATGAACCCAACGCGAATGCCTCTATTAACAAAAGAGCATTTATGTAAGAGGAGCTGTGGTTTGCTTCAGTTTCATAAGCAGAGTTGAATTACATATGGTCCTTATGAGTAGGAAACACAGTCTTTTTTTTCACAGCATGCTCATGGTTCTTGCTGTATTGGAGACGCTGGAACGAAGAGCTTGCTTCTTGCACTAAAACAGGGTTTGTTTCATGGATGAGACCTCTGGTCTGAATTTCCCTTAAGAAACAGAGTTAAACCCCATGATCTGTGTCTTACTACAAGCAAGAGTTATTTTCTGGTAAACCAAGTGAATTTTCAGCTCAAATGATTTTACACAGTTCTAGAACCCAACACTATTATCACTATTAACTAAAGAGCATTTATGTAAGAGGATCTGTGTTCTGTATCAATTTCATTAGCAGACTTGAACTACATATTGTCCGTATGAGTAGGAAACACCGTTCTTTTATTTGGGAATGCTCATGATTCTTGCTGTATTGGAGATGCTGGAAAGAAGAGCTTGCTTCTTGCATTTAAACAGAATGTGTTTCATGGATGAGAACTCTGGTCTGAATTTCCCTTCAGAAAAGGAGTTACACCCCAGGATCTGTGTCTTCCTACAAGCAAGAGTTCATTTCTGGAAAACCCAGTGAATTTTGGGCTGAAATGGTTTTACACAGTTCATGAACCCAACGCGATTCTCACTATTAACTTAAGAGCATTTATGTAAGAGGAGCTGTGGTTTGTTTCTGTTTCATAAGCAGAGTTGAATTACATATGGTCCTTATGAGTAGCAAACACAGTTCTTTTTTTCAGGTCATGCTCATGGTTCTTGCTGTAATATAGATTCTGGAAAGAAGACCTTGCTTCTTGCGATGAAACAAATTGTGTTTCAGGGATGAGAATTCGGGTCTGAATTTCCCTTCAGAAACGGAGTTACAAGCCAAGATCTGTGTCTTCCTACAAGCAAGAGTTCATTTCTGGAAAACCCAGTGAATTTTTGGCTCAAATGATTTTACACAGTTCATGAACCCAACGTGATTCTCACTAGTAACTTAAGAGCATTTATGTAAGAGGAGCTGTGGTTTGTTTCTGTTTCATAAGCAGAGTTGATTTACATATGGTCCTTATGAGTAGGAATCACAGTTCCTTATTTCTGGGCATGCTCATGATTCTTGCTGTATTGGAGACGCTAGAAAGAAGTGCTTGCTTTTTGCATTTAAACAGAATGTGTTTCATGGATGAGAACTCTGGTCTGTATTACCCTTCTGAAACGGAGTTACACCCCAGGATCTGTGTCTTCCTACAAGCAAGAGTTCTTTTCTGGAAAACCCAGTGAATTTTGGGATTAAATGATTTTACACAGTTCATGAACACAACGCGATTGCCTCTATTAACAAAAGAGCATATATGTAAGAGGAGCTGTGGTTTGTTTCAGTTACATAAGCAGAGTTGAATTACATATGGTCCTTGTGAGTAGGAAACACAGTCTTTTTTCAGAGCATGCTCATGGTTCTTGCTGTATTGGAGACGCTGGAAAGAAAAGCTTGCTTCTTGCACTAAAAGAGGGTGTGTTTCATGGATGAGAACTCTAGTCTGAATTTCCCTTCAGAAACAGAGTTAAACCCCATGATCTTTGTCTTCCTACAAGCAAGAGTTCTTTTCTGGAAAACCCAGTGAATTTTGGGTTCAAATGATTTTACACAGTTCTAGAACCCAACACTTATATCACTATTAACTAAAGAGCATTTATGTAAGAGGAGCTGTGTTCTGTATCAATTTCATTAGCGGAGTGGAACTACTTATGGTCCATATGAGTAGGAAACACAGTTCTTTTATTCTGGGAATGCTCATGATTCTTGCTGTATTGGAGACGCTGGAAAGAAGAGCTTGCTTCTTGCATTAAAACAGAGCGTGTTTCATGGAGGAGATCACTGGTCTGAGTTTCCCTTCAGAAACGGAGTTAAACCCCATGATCTGTGTCTTCCTACAACCAAGAGTTCATTTCTGGTAAACCAAGTGAATTTTTAGCTCAAATGATTTTACACAGTTCTAGAACCCAACACTTATATCACTATTAACAAGAGAGCATTTATGTAAGAGGAGCTGTGGTTTGTATCTGTTTCATAAGCAGAGTTGAATTACATATGGTCCTTATGAGTACCAAACACAGTTCTTTTTTTCAGGGCATGCTCATGGTTCTTGCTGTATTTTACATTCTGGGAAGAAGACCTTGCTTCTTACGGTGAAACAAATTGTGTTTCATGGATGAGTACTCTGGTCTGAATTTAACATCAGAAATGGAGTTAAACCCCAGGATCTTTTTCTTCCTAAAAGCAACAGTTCATTTCTGGAAAACCCAGTGAATTTTGGTCTCAAATGATTTTACACAGTACATGAACCCAACGCAATTCTCATTATTATCTAAAGAGCAATTATGTAAGAGGAGCTGTGGTTTGTTTCAGTTTCATAAGCAGGGTTGAATTACATATGGTCCTTGTGAGTACGAATCACAGTTCTTTATTTCTGGTAATGCTCATGATTCTTGCTGTATTGGAGATGCTGGAAAGAAGAGCTTGCTTCTTGCATTTAAACAGAATGTGTTTCATGGATGAGAACTCTGTTCTGAATTTCCCTTCAGAAACGGAGTTACACCCCAGTATCTGTGTCTTCCTACAAGCAAGAGTTCATTTCTGGAAAACCCAGTGGATTTTGGGCTCAAATGATTTTACACAGTTCATGAACCCAACGCGATTCTCACTATTGACTTAAGAGCATTTATGTAAGAGGAGCTGTGGTATGTTTCAGTTTCATAAGCAGAGTTGAATTACATAATGTCCTTATGAGTAGGAAACACAGTTCTTTTTTCCTGGGCATGCTCATGATTCTTGGTTTATTGGAGACCCGGGAAAGAAGAGCTTTCTTCTTGCGTTAAATCAGAGTGTGTTTAATGGATGAGAACTCTGGTCTGAATTTCCCTTCAGAAACGGAGTTAAACCCCATGATCTGTGTCTTCCTACAAGGAAGAGTTCATTTCTGGTAAATCAAGTGAATTATCAGCTCAAATGATTTTACACAGTTCTAGAACCCAACACTATTATCACTATTAACTAAAGAGCATTTATGTAAGAGGAGCTGTGTTCTATATCAATTTCATTAGCAGAGTTGAACTACATATGGTCCGTATGGGTAGGAAACAGAGTTCTTTTATTCTGGGAATGCTCTTGATTCTTGCTGTATTGGAGACGCTGGAAAGAAGAGCATGCTTCTTGCATTTAAACAGAATGTTGTTCATGGATGAGAACTCTGGTCTAAATTTCCCTTCAGAAACGGAGTTACACACCAGGAACTGTGTCTTCCTTCAAGCAAGAGTTCATTTCTGGAAAACCCAGTGAATTTTGGGCTCAAATGATTTTACACAGTTCATGAACCCAAAGCGATTCTCACTATTAAGTAAAGAGCATTTATGTAAGAGGAGCTGTGGTTTGTTTCAGTTTCATAAGCAGAGTTGAATTACATATGGTCCTTATGAGTAGGAAACACAGTTCTTTTTTTCAGGCCATGCTCATGGTTCTTGCTGTATTTTAGATTCTGGAAAGAAGACCTTGTTTCTTACGTTAAAACAGATTGTGTTTCAGGGATGAGAATTCTGGTCTGAATTTCCCTTAAGAAACGGAGTTAAACACCAGGATCTGTGTCTTCCTACAAGCAAGAGTTCATTTCTGGAAAACCCAGTGAATTTTGGGCTCAAATGATTTTACACAGTTCATGAACCCAACGCGATTCTCACTATTAACTTAAGAGCATTTATGTAAGAGGAGCTGTGGATTGTTTCAGTTTCATAAGCAGAGTTGAATTACATAAGGTCCTTATGAGTAGGAAACACAGTTCTTTTTTTCTGGGAATGCTCATGATTCTTGCTGTACTGGAGACCCGGGAAAGAAGAGCTTGCTTCTTGCGTTAAATCAGAGTGTGTTTCATGGATGAGGACTCTGGTCTGAATATCCCTTCAGAAACGGAGTTAAACACCATGATCTGTGTTTTCCTACAAGCAAGAGTTCATTTCTGGTAAACCAAGTGAATTTTCGGCTCAAAGGTTTTTGCACAGTTCTAGAACCCAACGCGATTATCACTATTAACTAAAGAGGGTTTATGTAAGAGGAGCTGTGTTCTGCATCAGTTTCATAAGCCCAGTTGAATTACATATGGTCCTTATGAGTAGGAAACACAGTTCTTTTTTTCAGGCCATGCTCATGGTTCTTGCTGTATTTTAGATTCTGGAAAGAAGACCTTGCTTCTTGCACTAAAGCAGGGTGTGTTTCATGGATGAGAACTCTGGTCTGAATTTCCCTTCAGAAACAGAGTTAAACCCCATGATCTGTGTCTTCCTACAAGCAAGAGTTCATTTCTGGAAAACCCAGTGAATTTTGGGCTAAAATGATTTTACACAGTTCATGAACCCAACGCGATTCTCACTATTAACTTAAGAGCATTTATGTAAGAGGAGCTGTGGTTTATTTCAGTTTCATAAGCCGAGTTGTATTACATATGGTCCTTATGAGTAGGAATCACAGTTCTTTATTTCTGGGCATGCTCATAATTCTTGCTGTATTGGAGACACTGGAAAGAAGAGCTTGCTTTTTGCATTTAAACAGAATGTGTTTCATGGATGAGAACTCTATTCTGTATTTCGCTTTAGAAAGGGAGTTACACCCCAGGATCTGTGTCTTCCTACAAGCAAGAGTCCATTTCTGGAAAACCCAGTGAATTTTGGGATTAAATGATTTTATACAGTTCATGAACACAACGCGATTGCCTCTCTTAACAAAAGAGCATTTATGTAAGAGGAGCTGTGGTTTGTTTGAGATTCATAAGCAGAGTTGAATTACATATGGTCCTTATGAGTAGGAAACACAGTGTTTTTTTCAGAGCATGCTCATGGTTCTTGCTGTATTATAGACGCTGGAAAGAATAGCTTGCTTCTTGCACTAAAACAGGGTGTGTTTCATGGATGAGAACTCTGGTCTGAATTTCCCTTCAGAAACAGAGTTAAACTCCATGATCTGTGTCTTCCTAAAAGCAAGAGTTCATTTCTGGTAAACCAACTGAATTTTCTGCTCAAATGATTTTAGACAGTTCTAGAATCCAACACTATTATCACTATTAACTAAAGAGCATTTATGTAAGAGGAGCTGTGTTCTCTATCAATTTCATTAGCAGAGTTGAACTACATATGGTCCATATGAGTAGTAAACACAATTCTTTTATTCTGGGAATGCTCATGATTCTTGCTGTATTGGAGATGCTGGAAAGAAGAGCTTGCTTCTTGCATTTAAACAGAATGTGTTTCATGGATGAGAACTCTTGTCTGAATTTCGATTCATGAACGGAGTTACACCCAGGATCTGTGTCTTGCTACAAGCAAGAGTTCATTTCTGGAAAACCCAGTGAATTTTGGGCTCAAATGATTTTGCACAGTTCTAGAACCCAACGCGATTCTCACTATCAACTAAAGAGCATTTATATAAAAGGAGCTGTAGTTTGTATCAGCTTCTTAAGCCGATTTGAACTACGTATGGTCCGTATGAGTAGGAAACACAGTTATTTTTTTCAGGGCATGCTCCTGGTTCTTGATGTATTTTAGACTCTGGAAAGAAGAGCTTGCTTCTTGCGTTAAAACAGATTGTGTTCCAGGGATGAGAACTCTGGTCTGAATTTCCCTTCAGAAACGGAGTTAAACCCCATGATCTGTGTCTTCCTACAAGCAAGAGTTCATTTTTGGCAAATCCAGTGAATTTTGGGCTCAAATGATTTTACACAGTACGTGAACCCAACGCGATTATCACTATTAACTAAAGAGCACTTATGTAAGAGAAGCTGTGGTTTGTTTCAGTTTTATAAGCAGAGTTGAATTACATATGGTCTTTATGAGTAGGAAACACAGTTCTTTTTTTCAAGTCATGTTCATGGTTTTGCTGTATTTTAGATTCTGGAAAGAAGACCTTGCTTCTTACGGTAAAACAAATTGTGTTTCATGGATGAGTACTCTGGTCTGAATTTAACATCAGAAATGGAGTTAAACCCCAGGATCTTTTTCTTCCTAAAAGCAACAGTTCATTTCTGGAAAACCCAGTGAATTTTGGTCTCAAATGATTTTACACAGTACATGAACCCAACGCAATTCTCATTATTATCTAAAGAGCAATTATGTAAGAGGAGCTGTGGTTTGTTTCAGTTTCATAAGCAGGGTTGAATTACATATGGTCCTTGTGAGTACGAATCACAGTTCTTTATTTCTGGGCATGCTCATGATTCTTGCTGAATTGGAGACGCTGGAAAGAAAAGCTTGCTTTTTGCATTTAAACAGAATGTGTTTCATGGATGAGAACTCTGTTCTGAATTTCCCTTCAGAAACGGAGTTACACCCCAGTATCTGTGTCTTCCTACAAGCAAGAGTCCATTTCTGAAAAACCCAGTGAATTTTGGGATTAAATTATTTTACACAGTTCATGAACACAACGCGATTGCCTCTATTAACAAAAGAGCATTTATGTAATTGGAGCTGTGTTTTGTTTCAGTTTCATAAGCAGAGTTGAATTACATATGGTCCTTATGAGTAGGAAACACAGTCTTTTTTTCAGAGCATGCTCATGGTTCTTGCTGTAATGGAGACGCTGGAAAGAAGAGCTTGCTTCTTGCGTTATATCAGACTGGGTTACATGGATGAGAACAGTGGTCTTAATTTCCCTTCAGAAACAGAGTTAAACACCAGGATCTGTGTCTTCCTACAAGCAAGAGTACATTTCTGGAAAACCCAGTGAATTTTGGGTTCAAATGATTTCACACAGTTCATGAACCGAACGTGATTCTCATTATTAACTTAAGAGCATTTATGTAAGAGGAGCTGTGGTTTGTTTCAGTTTCATAAGCAGAGTTGAATTACATATGGTCCTTATGAGTAGGAAACACAGTTCTTTTTTTCAGGTCATGCTCATGGTTCTTGCTGTATTTCAGATTCTGAAAAGAAGACCTTGCTTCTTACTTAAAACAAATTGTGTTTGAGGGATGAGATTTCTGGTCTGAATTTCCCTTCAGAAACGGAGTTACACGCCAAGATCTGTGTCTTCCTACAAGCAAGTGTTCATTTCTGGAAAACCCAGTGGATTTTGGGCTCAAATGATTTTACACAGTTCATGAACCCAACGCGATTCTCACTATTAACTTAAGAGCATTTATGTAAGAGGAGCTGTGGTATGTTTCAGTTTCATAAGCAGAGTTGAATTACATAATGTCCTTATGAGTAGGAAACCCAGTTCTTTTTTTCTGGGCATGCTCATGATTCTTGGTTTATTGGAGACCCGGGAAAGAAGAGCTTTCTTCTTGCGTTAAATCAGAGTGTGTTTAATGGATGAGAACTCTGGTCTAAATTTCCCTTCAGAAACGGAGTTACACCCCAGGAACTGTGTCTTCCTTCAAGCAGGAGTTCATTTCTGGAAAACCCAGTGAATTTTGGACTCAAATGATTTTACACAATTCATGAACCCAAGGCGATTCTCACTATTAACTAAAGAGCATTTATGTAAGAGGAGCTGTGGTTTGTTTCAGTTTCATAAGCAGAGTTGAATTACATATGGCCCTTATGAGTAGGAAACACAGTTCTTTTTTTCAGGCCATGCTCATGGTTCTTGCTGTATTTTAGATTCTGGAAAGAAGACCTTGCTTCTTACGTTAAAAGAGATTGTGTTTCAGGGATGAGAATTCTGGTCTGAATTTCCCTTCAGAAACGGAGTTAAACACCAGGATCTGTGTCTTCCTACAAGCAAGTGTTCATTTCTGGAAAACCCAGTGAATTTTGGGCTCAAATGATTTTACACAGTTCATGAACCCAACGCGATTCTCACTATTAACTTAAGAGCATTTTTGTAAGAGGAGCTGTGGTTTGTTTCAGTTTCATAAGCAGCGTTGAATTACATAAGGTCCTTATGAGTAGGAAACACAGTTCTTTTTTTCTGGGCATGCTCATGATTCTTGCTGTATTGGAGACCCGGGAAAGAAGAGCTTGCTTCTTGCGTTAAAACAGAGTGTTTTTCATGGATGAGAACTCTGGTGTGAATATCCCTTCAGAAACGGAGTTAAACACCATGATCTGTGTTTTCCTACAAGCAAGAGTTCATTTCTGGTAAACCAAGTGAATTTTCGGCTCAAAGGTTTTTGCACAGTTCTAGAACCCAACGCGATTATCACTATTAACTAAAGAGGATTTATTTAAGAGTTCATTTCTGGTAAACCAAGTGAATTATCAGCTCAAATGATTTTACACAGTTCTAGAACCCAATACTATTATCACTATTAAATAAACAGCATTTATGTAAGAGGAGCTGTGTTCTATATCAATTTTTAGCAGAGTTGAACTACAGTTTCATAAGCCCAGTTGAATTACATATGGTCCGTATGAGTAGGAAACACAGTTCTTTTTTTCAGGGCATGCTCATGGTTCTTGCTGTATTTTAGATTCTGGAAAGAAGACCTTGCTTCTTGCACTAAAACAGGGTGTGTTTCATGGATGAGAACTCTGGTCTGAATTTCCCTTAGGAAACGGAGTTAAACCCCATGATCTGTGTTTTCCTACAAGCAAGAGTTCATTTCTGGTAAACCAATAGAATTTTGGGCTCAAATGATTATTTGCAGTTCACCAACCCAAACCAATTCCCACTATTAACTAAAGAGCATTTATGTAAGAGGAGCTGTGGTTTGCATCTGTTTCATAAGAAGAGTTGAACTACATATGGTCCGTATGAGTAGGAAACACAGTTCTTTTTTTTACAGCATGCTCATGGTTCTTGCTCTATTGGAGACGCTGGAAAAAAGAGCTTGCTACTTGCATTAAAACAGGGTGTGTTTCATGGATGAGAACTCTGGTCTGAATTTCCCTTCAGAAACGGAGTTAAACCCCATGATCTGTGTCTTCCTACAAGCCAGAGTTCATTTCTGGTTAACTAAGTGAATTTTCAGCTCAAATGATTTTACACAGTTCTAGAACCCAACACTATTATTACTATTAACTGAAGAGCATTTATGTAAGAAGAGCTGTGGTCTGTATCAATTTCATTAGCAGAGGTGAACTACATATGGTCCATATGAGTAGGAAACACAGTTCTTTTTTTCAGGTCATGCTCATGGTTCTTGCTGTATTGGAGAATCTGGAAAGAAGAGCTTGCTTCTTGCAGTTAAACAGAATGTAGTTCATGGATGAGAACTCTGGTCTGTATTTCCCTTCAGAAACGGAGTTACACCCCAGGAACTGTGTCTTCCTTCAAGCAGGAGTTCATTTCTGGAAAACCCAGTGAATTTTGGAATCAAATGATTTTACACAATTCATGAACCCAAGGCGATTCTCACTATTAACTAAAGAGCATTTATGTAAGAGGAGCTGTGGTTTGTTTCAGTTTCATAAGCAGAGTTGAATTACATATGGTCCTTATGAGTAGGAAACACAGTTCTTTTTTTCAGGCCATGCTCATGGTTCTTGCTGTATTTTAGATTCTGGAAAGAAGACCTTGCTTCTTACGTTAAAACAGATTGTGTTTCAGGGATGAGATTTCTGGTCTGAATTTCCCTTCATAAATGGAGTTAAACACCAGGATCTGTGTCTTCCTACAAGCAAGAGTTCATTTCTGGAAAATCCAGTGAATTTTGGGCTCAAATGATTTTACACAGTTCATGAACCCAACCCGATTCTCACTATTAACTTAAGAACATTTATGTAACAGGAGCTGTGGTTTGTTTCAGTTTCATAAGCAGAGTTGAATTCCATAAGGTCCTTATGAGTAGGAAACACAGTTCTTCTTTTCTGGGCATGCTCATGGTTCTTGCTGTATTGGAGACGCTGGAAAGAAGAGCTTTCTTCTTGCGTTAAATCAGAGTGTGTTTAATGGATGAGAACTCTGGTCTGAATTTCCCTTCAGAAACGGAGTTAAACCCCATGATCTGTGTCTTCCTACAAGGAAGAGTTCATTTCTGGTAAATCAAGTGAATTATCAGCTCAAATGATTTTACACAGTTCTAGAACCCAACACTATTATCACTATTAACTAAAGAGCATTTATGTAAGAGGAGCTGTGTTCTATATCAATTTCATTAGCAGAGTTGAACTACATATGGTCCGTATGGGTAGGAAACAGAGTTCTTTTATTCTGGGAATGCTCTTGATTCTTGCTGTATTGGAGACGCTGGAAAGAAGAGCTTGCTTCTTGCATTTAAACAGAATGTGTTTCATGGATGAGAACTCTGGTCTAAATTTCCCTTCAGAAACGGAGTTACACGCCAGGATCTGTGTCCTCCTTCAAGCAAGAGTTCATTTCTGGTAAACTAAGTGAATTTTGGACTCAAATGATTTTACACAATTCATGAACCCAAGGCGATTCTCACTATTAACTTAAGAGCATTTATGTAAGAGGAGCTATGGTTTGTTTCAGTTTCATAAGCAGAGTTGAATTACATATGGTCCTTATGAGTAGGAAACACAGTTCTTTTTTTCAGGCCATGCTCATGGTTCTTGCTGTATTTTAGATTCTGGAAAGAAGACCTTGCTTCTTACGTTAAAAGAGATTGTGTTTCAGGGATGAGAATTCTGGTCTGAATTTCCCTTTAGAAACGGAGTTACACCCCAGGAACTGTGTCTTCCTTCAAGCAGGAGTTCATTTTGGAAAACACAGTGAATTTTGGGATTAAATTATTTTATACAGTTCATGAACACAACGCGATTGCGTCTTTTAACAAAAGAGCATTTATGTAATTGGAGCTGTGTTTTGTTTCAGTTTCATAAGCAGAGTTGAATTAAATATGGTCCTTATGAGTAGGAAACACAGTCTTTTTTTCAGAGCATGCTCATGGTTCTTGCTGTTATGGAGACGCTGGAAAGAAGAGCTTGCTTCTTGCGTTATATCAGACTGGGTTACATGGATTAGAACAGTGGTCTTAATTTCCCTTCAGAAACAGAGTTAAACACCAGGATCTGTGTCTTCCTACAAGCAAGAGTACATTTCTGGAAAACCCAGTGAATTTTGGGTTCAAATGATTTCACACAGTTCATGAACTGAACGTGATTCTCATTATTAACTTAAGAGCATTTATGTAAGAGGAGCTGTGGTTTGTTTCAGTTTCATAAGCAGAGTTGAATTACATATGGTCCTTATGAGTAGGAAACACAGTTCTTTTTTTCAGGTCATGCTCATGGTTCTTGCTGTATATCAGATTCTGAAAAGAAGACTTTGCTTCTTACTTAAAACAAATTGAGTTTCAGGGATGAGATTTCTGGTCTGAATTTCCCTTCAGAAATGGAGTTACACGCCAAGATCTGTGTCTTCCTACAAGCAAGAGTTCATTTCTGGAAAACCCAGTGGATTTTGGGCTCAAATGATTTTACACAGTTCATGAACCCAACGCGATTCTCACTATTAACTTAAGAGCATTTATGTAAGAGGAGCTGTGGTATGTTTCAGTTTCATAAGCAGAGTTGAATTACATAATGTCCTTATGAGTAGGAAACCCAGTTCTTTTTTTCTGGGCATGCTCATGATTCTTGGTTTATTGGAGACCCGGGAAAGAAGAGCTTTCTTCTTGCGTTAAATCAGAGTGTGTTTAATGGATGAGAACTCTGGTCTGAATTTCCCTTCAGAAACGGAGTTAAACCCCATGATCTGTGTCTTCCTACAAGGAAGAGTTCATTTCTGGTAAATCAAGTGAATTATCAGCTCAAATGATTTTACACAATTCTAGAACCCAACACTATTATCACTATTAACTAAAGAGTATTTATGTAAGAGGAGCTGTGTTCTATATCAATTTCATTAGCAGAGTTGAACTACATATGGTCCGTATGGGTAGGAAACAGAGTTCTTTTATTCTGGGAATGCTCTTGATTCTTGCTGTATTGGAGACGCTGGAAAGAAGAGCTTGCTTCTTGCATTTAAACAGAATGTGTTTCATGGATGAGAACTCTGGTCTAAATTTCCCTTCAGAAACGGAGTTACACGCCAGGATCTGTGTCCTCCTTCAAGCAAGAGTTCATTTCTGGTAAACTAAGTGAATTTTGGACTCAAATGATTTTACACAATTCATGAACCCAAGGCGATTCTCACTATTAACTAAAGAGCATTTATGTAAGAGGAGCTGTGGTTTGTTTCAGTTTCATAAGCAGAGTTGAATTACATATGGTCCTTATGAGTAGGAAACACAGTTCTTTTTTTCAGGCCATGCTCATGGTTCTTGCTGTATTTTAGATTCTGGAAAGAAGACCTTGCTTCTTACGTTAAAAGAGATTGTGTTTCAGGGATGAGAATTCTGGTCTGAATTTCCCTTTAGAAACGGAGTTACACCCCAGGAACTGTGTCTTCCTTCAAGCAGGAGTTCATTTTTGGAAAACCCAGTGAATTTTGGGATTAAATTATTTTATACAGTTCATGAACACAACGCGATTGCCTCTATTAACAAAAGAGCATTTATGTAATTGGAGCTGTGTTTTGTTTCAGTTTCATAAGCAGAGTTGAATTACATATGGTCCTTATGAGTAGGAAACACAGTCTTTTTTTCAGAGCATGCTCATGGTTCTTGCTGTTATGGAGACGCTGGAAAGAAGAGCTTGCTTCTTGCGTTATATCAGACTGGGTTAAATGGATGAGAACATTGGTCTTAATTTCCCTTCAGAAACAGAGTTAAACACCAGGATCTGTGTCTTCCTACAAGCAAGAGTACATTTCTGGAAAACCCAGTGAATTTTGGGTTCAAATGATTTCACACAGTTCATGAACCGAACGTGATTCTCATTATTAACTTAAGAGCATTTATGTAAGAGGAGCTGTGGTTTGTTTCAGTTTCATAAGCAGAGTTGAATTACATATGGTCCTTATGAGTAGGAAACACAGTTCTTTTTTTCAGGTCATACTCATGGTTCTTGCTGTATTTTAGATTCTGGAAAGAAGACCTTGCTTCTTACGTTAAAACAAATTGTGTTTCAGGGATGAGATTTCTGGTCTGAATTTCCCTTCAGAAACGGAGTTACACGCCAAGATCTGTGTCTTCCTACAAGCAAGAGTTCATTTCTGGAAAACCCAGTGGATTTTGGGCTCAAATGATTTTACACAGTTCATGAACCCAACGCGATTCTCACTATTAACTTAAGAGCATTTATGTAAGAGGAGCTGTGGTATGTTTCAGTTTCATAAGCAGAGTTGAATTACATAATGTCCTTATGAGTAGGAAACACAGTTCTTTTTTTCTGGGCATGCTCATGATTCTTGGTTTATTCGAGACCCGGGAAAGAAGAGCTTTCTTCTTGCGTTAAATCAGAGTGTGTTTAATGGATGAGAACTCTGGTCTGAATTTCCCTTCAGAAACGGAGTTAAACCCCATGATCTGTGTCTTCCCTCAAGGAAGAGTTCATTTCTGGTAAATCAAGTGAATTATCAGCTCAAATGATTTTACACAGTTCTAGAACCCAACACTATTATCACTATTAACTAAAGAGCATTTATGTAAGAGGAGCTGTGTTCTATATCAATTTCATTAGCAGAGTTGAACTACATATGGTCCGTATGGGTAGGAAACAGAGTTCTTTTATTCTGGGAATGCTTTGATTCTTGCTGTATTGGAGACGCTGGAAAGAAGAGCATGCTTCTTGCATTTAAACAGAATGTTTTTCATGGATGAGAACTCTGGTCTAAATTTCCCTTCATAAATGGAGTTACACACCAGGAACTGTGTCTTCCTTCAAGCAAGAGTTCATTTCTGGAAAACCCAGTGAATTTTGGGCTCAAATGATTTTACACAGTTCATGAACCCAAAGCGATTCTCACTATTAAGTAAAGAGCATTTATGTAAGAGGAGCTGTGGTTTGTTTCAGTTTCATAAGCAGAGTTGAATTACATATGGTCCTTATGAGTAGGAAACACAGTTCTTTTTTTCAGGCCATGCTCATGGTTCTTGCTGTATTTTAGATTCTGGAAAGAAGACCTTGCTTCTTACGTTAAAACAGATTGTGTTTCAGGGATGAGAATTCTGTTCTGAATTTCCCTTCAGAAACGGAGTTAAACACCAGGATCTGTGTCTTCCTACAAGCAAGTGTTCATTTCTGGAAAACCCAGTGAATTTTGGGCTCAAATGATTTTACACAGTTCATGAACCCAACGCGATTCTCACTATTAAGTAAAGAGCATTTATGTAAGAGGAGCTGTGGTTTGTTTCAGTTTCATAAGCAGCGTTGAATTACATAAGGTCCTTATGAGTAGGAAACACAGTTCTTTTTTTCTGGGCATGCTCATGATTCTTGCTGTATTGGAGACCCGGGAAAGAAGAGCTTGCTTCTTGCGTTAAAACAGAGTGTTTTTCATGGATGAGAACTCTGGTCTGCATATCCCTTCAGAAACGGAGTTAAACACCATGATCTGTGTTTTCCTACAAGCAAGAGTTCATTTCTGGTAAACCAAGTGAATTTTCGGCTCAAAGGTTTTTGCACAGTTCTAGAACCCAACGCGATTATCACTATTAACTAAAGAGGATTTATGTAAGAGGAGCTGTGTTCTGCATCAGTTTCATAAGCCCAGTTGAATTACATATGGTCCGTATGAGTAGGAAACACAGTTCTTTTTTTCAGGGCATGCTCATGGTTCTTGCTGTATTTTAGATTCTGGAAAGAAGACCTTGCTTCTTGCACTAAAACAGGGTGTGTTTCATGGATGAGAACTCTGGTCTGAATTTCCCTTTAGAAACGGAGTTAAACCCCATGATCTGTGTTTTCCTACAAGCAAGAGTTCATTTCTGGTAAACCAATAGAATTTTGGGCTCAAATGATTTTTTGCAGTTCACCAACCCAAACCCATTCCCACTATTAACTAAAGAGCATTTATGTAAGAGGAGCTGTGGTTTGCATCTGTTTCATTAGAAGAGTTGAACTACATATGGTCCGTATGAGTAGGAAACACAGTTCTTTTTTTTACAGCATGCTCATGGTTCTTGCTCTATTGGAGACGCTGGAAAAAAGAGCTTGCTTCTTGCATTAAAACAGGGTGTGTTTCATGGATGAGAACTCTGGTCTGAATTTCCCTTCAGAAACGGAGTTAAACCCCATGATCTGTGTCTTCCTACAAGCCAGAGTTCATTTCTGGTTAACTAAGTGAATTTTCAGCTCAAATGATTTTACACAGTTCTAGAACCCAACACTATTATTACTATTAACTGAAGAGCATTTATGTAAGAGGAGCTGTGGTCTGTATCAATTTCATTAGCAGAGTTGAACTACATATGGTCCGTATGGGTAGGAAACACAGTTCTTTTTTTCAGGTCATGCTCATGGTTCTTGCTGTATTGGAGTATCTGGAAAGAAGAGCTTGCTTCTTGCAGTTAAACAGAATGTGTTTCATGGATGAGAACTCTGGTCTAAATTTCCCTTCAGAAACGGAGTTACACGCCAGGATCTGTGTCCTCCTTCAAGCAAGAGTTCATTTCTGGTAAACTAAGTGAATTTTGGACTCAAATGATTTTACACAATTCATGAACCCAAGGCGATTCTCACTGTTAACTAAAGAGCATTTATGTAAGAGGAGCTGTGGTTTGTTTCAGTTTCATAAGCAGAGTTGAATTACATATGGTCCTTATGAGTAGGAAACACAGTTCTTTTTTTCAGGCCATGTCATGGTTCTTGCTGTATTTTAGATTCTGGAAAGAAGACCTTGCTTCTTACGTTAAAAGAGATTGTGTTTCAGGGATGAGAATTCTGGTCTGAATTTCCCTTTAGAAACGGAGTTACACCCCAGGAACTGTGTCTTCCTTCAAGCAGGAGTTCATTTTTGGAAAACCCAGTGAATTTTGGACTCAAATGATTTTACACAATTCATGAACCCAAGGCCATTCTCACTATTAACTAAAGAGCATTTATGTAAGAGGAGCTGTGTTTTGTTTCAGTTTCATAAGCAGAGTTGAATTACATATGATCCTTATGAGTCTGAAACACAGTTCTTTTTTTCAGGCCATGCTCATGGTTCTTGCTGTATTTTAGATTCTGGAAAGAAGACCTTGCTTCTTACGTTAAAACAGATTGTGTTTCAGGGATGAGAATTCTGGTCTGAATTTCCCTTCAGAAACGGAGTTAAACTCCAGGATCTGTGTCTTCCTACAAGCAAGAGTTCATTTCTGGAAAACCCAGTGAATTTTGGGCTCAAATGATTTTACACAGTTCATGAACCCAAGGCGATTCTCACTATTAACTAAAGAGCATTTATGTAAGAGGAGCTGTGTTCTGCATCAGTTTCATAAGCCCAGTTGAATTACATATGGTCCGTATGAGTAGGAAACACAGTTCTTTTTTTCAGGGCATGCTCATGGTTCTTGCTGTATTTTAGAATCTGGAAAGAGGAGCTTGCTTTTTCCTTTAAAACAGATTGTGTTTCAGGGATGAGAACTATGGTCTGAATTTCCTTTAGGAAACGGAGTTAAACCCCATGATCTGTGTTTTCCTACAAGCAAGAGTTCATTTCTGGTAAACCAATAGTATTTTGGGCTAAAATGATTTTTCGCAGTTCACCAACCCAAACCAATTCCCACTATTAACTAAAGAGCATTTATGTAAGAGGAGTTGTGGTTTGCATCTGTTTCATAAGAAGAGTTGAACTACATATGGTCCGTATGAGTAGGAAACACAGTTCTTTTTTTACAGCATGCTCATGGTTCTTGCTGTATTGGAGACGCTGGAAAAAAGAGCTTGCTTCTTGCATTAAAACAGGGTGTGTTTCATGGATGAGAATTCTGGTCTGAATTTCCCTTCAGAAATGGAGTTACACGCCAAGATCTGTGTATTCCTACAGGCAAGAGTTCATTTCTGGAAAACCCAGTGGATTTTGGGCTCAAATGATTTTACACAGTTCATGAACCCAACGCGATTCTCACTATTAACTTAAGAGCATTTATGTAAGAGGAGCTGTGGTTTTTTTCAGTTTCATAAGAAGAGTTGAATTACATATGACCCTTATGAGTAGGAAGCACAGTTATTTTTTTCTGGTCATGCTCATGATTCTTGCTTTATTGTAGACGCTGGACAGAAGAGCTTTCTTCTAGTGTTAAATCAGAGTGTGTTTCATGGATGAGAACTCTGGTCTGAATTTCCCTTCAGAAACGGAGTAAAACCCCATGATCTGTGTCATCCTACAAGCCAGAGTTCATTTCTGGTAAACCAAGTGAATTATCAGCTCAAATGATTTTACACAGTTCTAGAACCCAACACTATTATCACTATTAACTAAACAGCATTTATGTAAGAGGAGCTGTGTTCTATATCAATTTCATTAGCAGAGTTGAACTACATATGGTCCGTATGGGTAGGAAACAGAGTTCTTTTATTCTGGGAATGCTCTTGATTCTTGCTGTATTGGAGACGCTGGAAAGAAGAGCTTGCTTCTTGCATTTAAACAGAATGTGTTTCATGGATGAGAACTCTGGTCTAAATTTCCCTTCAGAAACGGAGTTACACGCCAGGATCTGAGTCCTCCTTCAAGCAAAAGTTCATTTCTGGATAACCCAGTGAATTTTGGACTCAAATGATTTTACACAATTCATGAACCCAAGGCGATTCTCACTATTAACTAAAGAGCATTTATGTAAGAGGAGCTGTGGTTTGTTTCAGTTTCATAAGCAGAGTTGAATTACATATGGTGCTTATGTGTAGGAAACACAGTTCTTTTTTTCAGGCCATGCTCATGGTTCTTGCTGTATTTTAGATTCTGGAAAGAAGACCTTGCTTCTTACGTTAAAACAGATTGTGTTTCAGGGATGAGAATTCTGGTCTGAATTTCCCTTCAGAAACGGAGTTAAACCCCATGATCTGTGTCATCCTACAAGCCAGAGTTCATTTCTGGTAAACCAAGTGAATTATCAGCTCAAATGATTTTACACAGTTCTAGAACCCAACACTATTATCACTATTAACTAAAGAGCATTTATGTAAGAGGAGCTGTGTTCTATATCAATTTCATTAGCAGAGTTGAACTACATATGGTCCGTATGGGTAGGAAACAGAGTTCTTTTATTCTGGGAATGCTCTTGATTCTTGCTGTATTTGAGACGCTGGAAAGAAGAGCTTGATTCTTGCATTTAAACAGAATGTGTTTCATGGATGAGAACTCTGGTCTAAATTTCCCTTCTGATACGGAGTGACACCCCAGGATCTGTGTCTTCCTTCAAGCAAGAGTTCATTTCTGGAAAACCCAGTGAATTTTGGGCTCAAATGACTTTACACAGTTCATGAACCCAAGGCGATTCTCACTATTAAGTAAAGAGCATTTATGTAAGAGGAGCTGTGGTTTGTTTCAGTTTCATAAGCAGAGTTGAATTACATATGGTCCTTATGAGTAGGAAACACAGTTCTTTTTTTCAGGCCATGCTCATGGTTCTTGCTGTATTTTAGAATCTGGAAAGAAGACCATGCTTCTTACGTTAAAACAGATTGTGTTTCAGGGATGAGAATTCTGGTCAGAATTTCCCTTCAGAAACGGAGTTAAACACCAGGATCTGTGTCTTCCTACAAGCAAGAGTTCATTCCTGGAAAACCCAGTGAATTTTGGGCTCAAATGATTTTACACAGTTCATGAAACCAACGCAATTCTCACTATTAACTAAAGAGCAAATATTCACGAGGAGGTGTGGTTTGTTTCAGTTTCCTAACCAGGGTTGAATTACATATGGTCCTTATGAGTAGGAAACAGAGTTCTTTTTTTCTGGGCATGCTCATGATTCTTACTCTGTTGGAGACGCTGGAAAGAAGAGCTTGCTTCTTGCGTTATATCAGATTTGTTTCATGGAAGAGAACAGTGGTCTGAATTTCCCTTCAGAAACGGAGTTAAACCCCAGTATCTGTGTCTGCCTACAAGCAAGAGTTCATTTCTGGTAAACAAATTGAATTTTGGGCTCAAATGATTTTTTTGCAGTTCACCAACCCAAACCGATTCCCAGTATTAACTAAAGAGCATTTATGTAAGAGGAGCTGTGGTTTGTATCAATTTCATAAGAAGAGTTGAACTACATATGGTCCTTATGAGTAGGAAACACAGTTCTTTCTTTCACGGCATGCTCATGGTTCTTGCTGTATTGGAGACGCTGGAAAGAAGAGCTTGCTTCTTGCATTAAAACAGGGTGTGTTTCATGCATGAGAACTCTGGTCTGAATTTCCCTTCAGAAACGGAGTTAAACCCCATGATCTGTGTCTTCCTACAAGCCAGAGTTCATTTCTGGTAAACTAAGTGAATTTTCAGCTCAAATGATTTTACACTGTTCTAGAACTCAACACTATTATTACTATTAATTGAAGAGCATTTATGTAAGAGGAGCTGTGGTCTGTATCAATTTCATTAGCAGAGTTGAACTACATATCGTCCGTATGAGAAGGAAACACAGTTCGTTTTGTGGGAATGCTCATGATTCTTGCTGTATTGGATTCTCTGGAAAGAAGAGCTTGCTTCTTGCATTTAAACAGAATGTGGTTCATGGATGAGAACTCTGGTCTGAATTTCCCTTCAAAAACGGAATTACACCCCAGGATCTCTGTCCTCCTTCAAGCAAGAGTTCATTTCTGGTAAACCAAGTGAATTTTCGACTCAATGATTTTTGCACAGTTCTAGAACCCAACACGATTATCACTATTAAGTAAAGAGCATTTATGTAAGAGGAGCTGTGGTTTGTTTCAGGTTTATAAGCAGAGTTGAATTACATATGGTCTTTATGAGTAGGAAACACAGTTCTTTTTTTCAAGTCATGTTCATGGTTTTGCTGTATTTTAGATTCTGGAAAGAAGACCTTGCTTCTTACGGTAAAACAAATTGTGTTTCATGGATGAGTACTCTGGTCTGAATTTAACATCAGAAATGTAGTTTAACCCCAGGATCTTTTTCTTCCTAAAAGCAATAGTTCATTTCTGGAAAACCCAGTGAATTTTGGTCTCAAATGATTTTACACAGTACATGAACCCAACGCAATTCTCATTATTATCTAAAGAGCAATTATGTAAGAGGAGCTGTGGTTTGTTTCAGTATCATAAGCAGGGTTGAATTACATATGGTCCTTGTGAGTACAAATCACAGTTCTTTATTTCTGGGCATGCTCATGATTCTTGCTGAATTGGAGATGCTGGAAAGAAAAGCTTGCTTTTTGCATTTAAACA
The DNA here is from genome assembly GCA_949786405.1 of Onychomys arenicola. Classification (NCBI taxonomy): domain Eukaryota; kingdom Metazoa; phylum Chordata; class Mammalia; order Rodentia; family Cricetidae; genus Onychomys; species Onychomys arenicola. The sequence goes on from CATKUM010000028.1 coordinate 3,614,847, forward strand.
GAATGTGTTTCATGGATGAGAACTCTGTTCTGAACTTCCCTTCAGAAACGGAGTTACACCCCAGTATCTGTGTCTTCCTACAAGCAAGAGTCCATTTCTGGAAAACCCAGTGAATTTTGGGATTAAATTATTTTACACAGTTCATGAACACAACGCGATTGCCTCTATTAACAAAAGAGCATTTATGTAATTGGAGCTGTGTTTTGTTTCAGTTTCATAAGTAGAGTTGAATTACATATGGTCCTTATGAGTAGGAAACACAGTCTTTTTTTCAGAGCATGCTCATGGTTCTTGCTGTATTTCAGATTCTGAAAAGAAGACCTTGCTTCTTACTTAAAACAAATTGTGTTTCAGGGATGAGATTTCTGGTCTGAATTTCCCTTCAGAAACGGAGTTACACGCCAAGATCTGTGTCTTCCTACAAGCAAGAGTTCATTTCTGGAAAACCCAGTGGATTTTGGGCTCAAATGATTTTACACAGTTCATGAACCCAACGCGATTCTCACTATTAACTTAAGAGCATTTATGTAAGAGGAGCTGTGGTATGTTTCAGTTTCATAAGCAGAGTTGAATTACATAATGTCCTTATGAGTAGGAAACACAGTTCTTTTTTTCTGGGCATGCTCATGATTCTTGGTTTATTGGAGACCCGGGAAAGAAGAGCTTTCTTCTTGCGTTAAATCAGAGTGTGTTTAATGGATGAGAACTCTGGTCTGAATTTCCCTTCAGAAACGGAGTTAAACCACATGATCTGTGTCTTCCTACAAGGAAGAGTTCATTTCTGGTAAATCAAGTGAATTATCAGCTCAAATGATTTTACACAGTTCTAGAACCCAACACTATTATCACTATTAACTAAAGAGCATTTATGTAAGAGGAGCTGTGTTCTATATCAATTTCATTAGCAGAGTTGAACTACATATGGTCCGTATGGGTAGGAAACAGAGTTCTTTTATTCTGGGAATGCTCTTGATTCTTGCTGTATTGGAGACGCTGGAAAGAAGAGCATGCTTCTTGCATTTAAACAGAATGTTTTTTCATGGATGAGAACTCTGGTCTAAATTTCCCTTCATAAATGGAGTTACACACCAGGAACTGTGTCTTCCTTCAAGCAAGAGTTCATTTCTGGAAAACCCAGTGAATATTGGGCTCAAATGATTATACACAGTTCATGAACCCAAAGCGATTCTCACTATTAAGTAAAGAGCATTTATGTAAGAGGAGCTGTGGTTTGTTTCAGTTTCATAAACAGAGTTGAATTACATATGGTCCTTATGAGTAGGAAACACAGTTCTGTTTTTCAGGCCATGCTCATGGTTCTTGCTGTATTTTAGATTCTGGAAAGAAGACCTTGCTTCTTACATTAAAACAGATTGTGTTTCATGGATGAGAATTCTGGTCTGAATTTCCCTTCAGAAACGGAGTTAAACACCAGGATCTGTGTCTTCCTACAAGCAAGTGTTCATTTCTGGAAAATCCAGTGAATTTTGGGCTCAAATGATTTTACACAGTTCATGAACCCAACGCGATTCTCACTATTAACTTAAGAGCATTTATGTAAGAGGAGCTGTGGTTTGTTTCAGTTTCATAAGCAGCGTTGAATTACATTAGGTCTTTATGAGTAGGAAACACAGTTCTTTTTTTCTGGGCATGCTCATGATTCTTGCTGTATTGGAGACCCAGGAAAGAAGAGCTTGCTTCTTGTGTTAAATCAGATTGTGTTTCATGGATGAGAACTCTGGACTGAATATCCCTTCAGAAACGGATTTAAACACCATGATCTGTGTTTTCCTACAAGCAAGAGTTCATTTCTGGTAAACCAAGTGAATTTTCGGCTCAAAGGTTTTTGCACAGTTCTAGAACCCAACGCGATTATCACTATTAACTAAAAAGGATTTATGTAAGTGAGCTGTGTTCTTCATCAGTTTCATAAGCCCAGTTGAATTACATATGATCCGTATGAGTAGGAAACACAGTTCTTTTTTTCAGGGCATGCTCATGGTTCTTGCTGTATTTTAGATTCTGGAAAGAAGACCTTGCTTCTTGCACTAAAACAGGGTGTGTTTCATGGATGAGAACTCTGGTCTGAATTTCCCATAGGAAACGGAGTTAAACCCCATGATCTGTGTTTTCCTACAAGCAAGAGTTCATTTCTGGTAAACCAATAGAATTTTGGGCTCAAATGATTTTTTGCAGTTCACCAACCCAAACCAATTCCCACTATTAACTAAAGAGCATTTATGTAAGAGGAGGTGTGGTTTGTATCAGTTTCATAAGCAGAGTTGAACTACATATGGTCCGTATGAGTAGGAAACACAGTTCTTTTTTCTGGGCATGCTCATGGTTCTTGATGTTTTGGAGACGATGGAAAGTAGAGCTTGCTTCTTGCGTTAAATCAGACTTTGTTTCATGGAAGAGAACACTGGTCTGAATTTCCCTTCAGAAACGGAGTTAAACCCCAGGATCTTTATTTTCCTACAAGCAAGAGTTCATTTCTGGTAAACCAAGTGAATTTTGGGCTCAAATGATTTTACACAGTTTAAAAACCCAATGCGATTCTCACTATCAACTAAAGAGCATTCATAAAAGAGGATCTGTGGTTTGTATCAGTTTCTTAAGCAGAGTTGAACTACATATGGACCGTATGAGTAGGAAACATAATTCTTTTACTCAGGGCATGCTCATGGTTCTTGCTGTATTTTAGACTCTGGAAAGAAGAACTTGCTTCTTGCCTTAAAACAGAATGTGTTTCATGGATGAGAACTCTGGTCGGAATTTCCCTTCAAAAACGGAGTTAAACCCCATGATCTGTGTTTTCCTACAAGCAAGAGTTCATTTCTTGTAAACCAAGTGAATTTTCGGCTCAAAGATTTTTGCACAGTTCTAGAACCCAACACTATTATCACTATTAACTAAAGAGCATTTATGTAAGAGGAGCTGTGGTCTGTATCAATTTCATTAGCAGAGTTGAACTACATATGGTCCGTATGAGTAGCAAACACAATTCTTTTTTCTGGGAACGCTGATGATTCTTGCTGTATTGGAGACTCTGGAAAGAAGAGCTTGCTTCTTGCATTTAAATAGAATGTGGTTCATGGATGAGAACTCTGGTCTGAATTTCCCTTCAGAAACGGAGTTAAACCCCATGATCTGTGTCTTCCTACAAGCAAGAGTTCATTTCTGTTAAACCAAGTGAATTTTGGCATCAAATGTTTTTTCACAGTTCACCAACCCAAACCGATTCCCACTATTAACTAAAGAGCTTTCATGTAAGAGGAGCTGTGGTTTGTATCAGTTTCATAAGCAGAGTTGAACTACAGATGTTCCGTGTGAGTAGGAAACACAGTTCTTTTTTTCACAGCATGCTCATTGTTCTTGCTGTATTTTAGATTCTGGATAGAAGACCTTGCTTCTTACGTTAAAACAAATTGTGTTTAAGGGATGAGAATTCTGGTCTGAATTTCCCTTCAGAAACGGAGTTACACGCCATGATCTGTGTCTTCCTACAAGCAAGAGTTCATATCTGGAAAACCCAGTGAATTTTGGGCTCAAGTGATTTTACACAGTTCATGAACCCAATGCGATTCTTACTATTAACTTAAGAGCATTTATGTAAGAGGAGCTGTGGTTTGTTTCAGTTTCCAAAGCAGATTTGAATTAGATATGGTCCGTATGAGTAGGAAACACAGTTCTTTTATTCTGGGAATGCTCATGGTAATTGCTGTATTTTAGTTTCTGGAAAGAAGAACTTGCTTCTTGTGTTAAAACAAATTGGATTTCAGGGATTAGAACTCTGGTCTGAATTTCCCTACAGAAACGGAGTTACACCCCAGGATCTGTGTCTTCCTACAAGCAAGAGTTCATTTCTGGTAAACCCAGGGAATTTTCGGCTCAAATGATTTTACACAGTTCAAAAACCCAATGCCATTCTCACAATCAACTAAAGAGCATTTATATAAGAGGAGCTGTGGTTTGTATCAGTTTCTTACACAGAGTTGAACTACATATGGTGTGTATGAGTAGGAACCACAGTTCTTTTTTTCAGGGCATGCTCATTGTTCTTGCTGTATTTTAGATTCTGGAAAGAAGAGCTTGCTTCTTGCGTTAAAACAGATTGTGTTTCAGGGATGAGAACTCTTGTCTGAATTTCCCTTCAGAAATGGAGTTAAACCCCAGGTTCTGTGTCTTCCTACAAGCAAGAGTTCATTTCTGGTAAACCCAGTGAATTTTAGGCTGAAATGATTTTTCGCAGTTCACGAATCCAACAATATTCTCACTATTAACTAAAGAGCATTTATACAATAGGAGCTGTGGTCTGTATCAGTTTCATAAGCAGAGTTGGAATACATATGGTCCGTATGAGTAGGAAACACATTTCTTTTTTTCATGGCATGCTCATGGTTCTTACTGTATTGGAGACACTGGAAAGAAGAGGATGATTCATGCCTTAAAACAGAGTGTTTTACAGGAATGAGAATTGTGGTCTCAATTTCCCTACAGAAACGGAGTTAAACCCCAGGATCTGTGTCTTCCTACAAGCAAGAGTTCATTTCTGGTAAACCCAGTGAACTTTGGGCTGAAATGATTTTTTGCAGTTCACGAACCCAATGAGATACTCAATATTAACTAGAGAGCATTTATGTAAGAAGAGCTGTTGTATGTATCAGTTTCATAAACAGAGTTGAACTACATATGGTCTGCATGAGTAGGAAACACAATTCTTTTTTCAGGGCATGCTCATGGTTCTTGCTGTATTTTAAACTCTGGAAAGAAGAGCTTGCTTCTTTCATTAAATCAGAGAATGTTTCAGGTTGTGTTTCAGGGATGAGAACTCTGGTCTGAATTTCCCTTCAGAAACGAAGTTAAACCCCATGATCTGTGTCTTCCTACATGCAAGAGTTCAATTCTGGTAAACCAAGTGAATTTTCAGCTCAAATGATTTTACAGAGTTCTAGAACCCAACACAATTATCACTATTAACTAAAGAGCATTTATGTAAGAGGAGCTGTGGTCTGTATCAATTTCATTAGCAGAGTTGAACTACATATCGTCCGTATGAGTAGGAAACACAGTTCTTTTATTCTGTGAATGCTCATGATTCTTGCTGTATTGGAGACGCTGGAAAGAAGAGCTTGCTTCTTGCATTTAAACAGAATGTGTTTCATGGATGAGAACTCTGGTCTGAATTTCCCTTCAGAAACAGAGTTACACCCCAGGATCTGTGTCTTCCTACAAGAAAGAGTTCATTTCTGTTAAACCAATTGAATTTTGGGCTCAAATGATTTTTCGCAGTTCACCAACCCAAACCGATTCCCACAATTAACTAAAGAGCATTTATGTAAGAAGAGATGTGGTTTGTATCAGTTTCTTAAGCAGATTTGAACTACATATGGTCCGTATGAGTAGGAAACACAGTTATTTTTTCAGGGCATGCTCATGGTTCTTGCTGTATTGGAGACGCTTGAAAGAAGAGCTTGCTTCTTGCATTAAAACAGGGTTTGTTTCTTGGATGAGAACTCTGGTCTGAATTTCCCTTCAGAAACGGAGTTAAAACCCACGATCAGTGGCTTCCTACAAGCAAAGGTTCATTTCTGGTAAACCAAGTGAATTTTCAGCTCAACTGATTTTACACAGTTCTAGAACCCAACACTATTATCACTATTTACTAAAGAGCATTTATGTAAGAGGAGCTGTGGTCTATATCAATTTCATTAGCAGAGTTGAACTACATATGGTCCGTATGAGTAGGAAACACAGTTCTTTAATTCTGGGAATGCTCATGATTCTTGCTGTATTAGAGACGCTGGAAGGAAGAGCTTGCTTCTTGCATTTAAACAGAATGTGTTTAATGGATGAGAACTCTGGTCTGAATTTCCCTTCAAAAAACGGAGTTACACGCCAGTATCTGTGTCTTCCTACAAGCAAGAGTTCATTTCTGTTAAACCAAGTGAATTTTGGCATCAAATGATTTTTCGCAGTTCACCAACCCAAACCGATTCCCACTATTAACTAAAGAGCATTTATGTAAGAGTTGCTGTGGTTTGTATCTGTTTCATAAGCAGAGTTGAACTACATATGGTCTGCAGGAGTAGGAAACACAATTCTTTTTTTCAGGGCATGCTCATGGTTCTTGCTGTATTTTAGACTCTGGAAAGAAGAGCTTGCTTCTTGCAATAAATCAGAGAGTGTTTCAGGTTGTGTTTCAGGGATGAGAACTCTGGTCTGAATTTCCTTTCAGAAATGGAGTTAAACCCCAGGATCTGTGTCTTCCTACAAGCAAGAGTTCATTTCTGGAAAACCAAGTGAATTTTCGGCTAAAATGATTTTACACAGTTCTAGAACACAACGTGATTATCAGTATTAACTAAAGAGCATTTATGTAAGAGGAGCTGTGGTCTGTATCAGTTTCATAAGCAGAATTGAACTACATATGGTCCGTATGAGTAGGAAACACAGTTCTTTTATTCTGGGAATGCTCATGGTAATTGCTGTATTTTAGTTTCTGGAAAGAAGAACTTGCTTCTTTTGTTAAAACAAATTGGATTTCAGGGATTAGAACTCTGGTCTGAAATTCCCTACAGAAACGGAGTTACACCCCAGGATCTGTGTCTTCCTACAAGCAAGAGTTCATTTCTGGTAAACCCAGGGAATTTTCGGCTCAAATGATTTTACACAGTTCAAAAACCCAATGCCATTCTCACAATCAACTAAAGAGCATTTATATAAGAGGAGCTGTGGTTTGTATCAGTTTCTTACGCAGAGTTGAACTACATATGGTGTGTATGAGTAGGAAACACAGTTCTTTTTTTCAGGGCATTCTCATGGTTCTTGCTGTATTTTAGATTCTGGAAAGAAGAGCTTGCTTCTTGCGTTAAAACAGATTGTGTTTCAGGGATGAGAACTCTTGTCTGAATTTCCCTTCAGAAACGGAGTTAAACCCCAGGTTCTGTGTCTTCCTACAAGCAAGAGTTCATTTCGGGTAAACCCAGTGAATTTTAGGCTGAAATGATTTTTCGCAGTTCAGAACCCAACGAGATTCTCACTATTAACTAAAGAGCATTTATGTAAGAAGAGCTGTTGTATGTATCAGTTTCATAAACTGAGTTGATCTACATATGGTCTGCATGAGTAGGAAACACAATTCTTTTTTTCAGGGCATGCTCATCGTTCTTGCTGTATTTTAGACACTGGAAAGAAGAGCTTGCTTCTTGCATTTAAACAGAATGTGTTTAATGGATGAGAACTCTGTTCTGAATTTCCGTTAAGAAAATGGAGTTACACCCCAGTATCTGTGTCTTCCTACAAGCAAGAGTTCATTTCTGTTAAACCAAGTGAATTTTGGGCTCAAATGAATTTTCGCAGTTCATCAACCCAAACCGATTCCCACTATTAACTAAAGAGCATTTATGTAAGATGAGCTGTGGTTTGTACCAGTTTCATAAGCAGAGTTGAACTACATATGGTCCGTATGAGTAGGAAACACAGTTCTTTTTTTCAGGCCATGCTCATGTTTCTTGCTGTATTTTAGACTCTGGAAAGAAGAGCTTGCTTCTTCGTTAAAACAGAGTGTGTTTCAGGGATGAGAACTCTGGTCTCAATTTCCCTTCAGAAATGGAGTTAAACCCCAGGATCTGTGTCTTCCTACAAGCAAGAGTTCATTTCTGGTAAACCCAGTGAATTTTGGACTCAAATGGTTTTTCGCAGTATATGAACCCAACGTGATTTTCACTATTAACTAAAGAGCATTTATATAAGAGGAGCTGTGGTCTGTATTTGTTTCATAAGCAGAGTTGAACTACATGTGGAACCTACGAGTAGGAAACACAGATATTTTATTCTTGGCATGCTCATGGTTTTTAATATTTTGGTGACCCAGGAAAGAAGAGGGTGAGTCATGCCTTAAAACGGCATGTTTTTCAGGGATGAGAATTCTGGTCTGAATTTCCCCTAAAAAAGAGAGTTAAACCCCAGGATCTGTGTCTTCCTACAACCAAGAGTTCATTTCTGGTTAACCCAATGAATTTTGAGCTCAAATGATTTTTCACAGTTCACGAATCCAACATTATTCTCACTATTAACTAAAGAGCATTTATATAAGAGGAGCTGTGGTCTGTATCAGTTTCATAAGCAGAGTTGGAATGCATATGGTCCGTATGAGTAGGAAACACATTTCTTTTTTTCTTGGCATGCTCATGGTTCTTACTGTATTGGAGACACTGGAAAGAAGAGGATGATTCATGCCTTAAAACAGAGTGTTTTACAGGAATGAGAATTGGGGTCTCAATTTCCCTACAGAAACGGAGTTAAACCCCAGGATCTGTGTCTTCCTAAAAGAAAGAGTTGAGTTCTGTTAAACATAGTGAATTTTTGGCTCAAATGATTTTTTGCAGTTCACTAACTCATGGCTATTCTCACTATTAACTAAAGAGCATTTATGTAAGAGGAGGTGTGGTCTGTATCAGTTTCATAAGCAGAGTTGAACTGCACATGGACCGTATGAAAAGGAAACACAGTTATTTTGTTCAGGCCATGCTCATGGTTCTTGCTGTATTTTAGTCTCTCGAAAGAAGAGCTTGCTTCTTCGTTAAAACAGAGTGTGTTTCACGGATGAGAACTCTGGTCTCAATTTCCCTTCAGAAACAGAGTTAAACCCCAGGATCTGTGTCTTCCAACAAGCAAGAGTTCATTTCTTGTAAACCCAGTGAATTTTGGGCTGAAATGATTTTTCGCGGTTCACGAACCCAACGAGATTCTCACTATTAACTAAAGAGCATTTATGTAAGAGGAGGTGTGGTCTATATCAGTTTCATAAACAGAGTTGAACTACATAAGGTCTGCATGAGTAGGAAACACATTTCTTTTTTTCAGGGCATGCTCATGGTTCTTGCTGTATTTTAGACTCTGGAAAGAAGAGCTTGCTTCTTGCATTAAATCAGAGAGTGTTTCAGGTTGTGTTTCAGGGATGAGAACTCTGGTCTGAATTTCCTTTCAGAAACGGAGTTAACCCCTAGGATCTTTGTCTTCCTACAAGGAAGAGCTCATTTCTGGAAAACCAAGTGAATTTTCAGCTAAAATGATTTTACACAGTTCTAGAACACAACGCGATTATCACTATTAACTAAAGAGCATTTATGTAAGAGGAGCTGTGGTCTGTATCAGTTTCATAAGCAGAGTTGAACTACATATGGTCCGTGTGATTAGGAAACTCAGTTTTTTTTTCTGGGCATGCTCATGGTTCTTGCTGTATTTTAGTTTCTGGAAAGAAGAACTTGCTTCTTGTGTTAAAACAGATTGTGTTTCAGGGATTAGAACTCTGGTCTGAATTTCCCTACAGAGACGGAGTTACACCCCAGGATCTGTGTCTTCCTACAAGCAAGAGTTCATTTCTGGTAAACCCAGGGAATTTACGGCTCAAATGATTTTACACAGTTCAAAAAGCCAATGCGATTTTCTCAATCAACCAAAGAGCATTTATGTAAGAGGAGCTGTGGTCTGTATCAGTTTCATAAGCAGAGTTAAACTACATATGGTCCGTATGAGTAGGAAACACAGTTCTTTTTTTCAGGGCATGCTCATGGTTCTTGCTGTATTTTAGATTCTGGAAAAAAGAGCTTGCTTCTTGCGTTAAAACAGATTATGTTTCAGGGATGAGAACTCTGGTCTGAATTTCCCTTCAGAAACGGAGTTAAACCCCAGGATCTGTGTCTTCCTACAAGCAAGAGTTCATTTCTGGTAAACCAATTGAATTTTGGCATCAAATGCTTTTTCGCAGTTCACCAATCCTAACCGATTCGCACTAATAACTTAAGAGCATTTATGTAAGAGGAGCTGTGGTCTGTATCAATTTCATTAGTAGAGTTGAACTACATATGGTCGGTATGATATGGAAACACATTTCTTTTATTCTGGGAATGCTGATGGTTCTTGCTCTATTGGAGACGCTGGAAAGAAGAGCTTGCTTCTTGCATCAAAACAGGGTTTGTTTCATGGATGAGAACTCTGGTCTGAATTTCCCTTCAGAAACGGAGTTACACCCCAGGATCTGTGTCTTCCTACAAGCAAGAGTTCATTTCTGGTAAACCCAGGGAATTTTCGGCTCAAATGATTTTACACAGTTCAAAAACCCAATGCGATTCTCACAATCAACTCATTTATATAAGAGGAGCTGTGGTCTGTATCAGTTTCATTAGTACAGATGAACTACATATCGTCCGTATGAGTAGGAAACACAGTTCTTTTATTCTGGGAATGCTCATGGTTCTTGCTCTATTGGAGACGTTGGAAAGAAGAGCTTGCTTCTTGCATCAAAACAGGGTGTGTTTCATGGATGAGAACTCTGGTCTGAATTTCCCTTCAGAAACGGAGTTACACCCCAGGTTCTGTGTCTTCCTACAAGCAAGAGTTCATTTCTGGTAAACACAGGGAATTTTCGGCTCAAATGATTTTACACAGTTCAAAATCCCAATGCGATTATCGCAATCAACTAAAGAGCATTTATATAAGAGGAGCTGTAGTTTGTATCAGTTTCATAAGCCGAGTTGAACTACTTATGGTCTGTATGAATAGGAAACACAGTTCTTTTTTTCAGGCCATGCTCATGTTTCTTTCTCTATTTTAGTCTCTGGAAAGAAGAGCTTGCTTCTTCGTTAAAACAGAGTGTGTTTCAGGGATGAGAACTCTGGTCTCAATTTCCCTTCAGAAATGGAGTTAAACCCCAGGATCTGTGTCTTTGTACAAGCAAGAGTTCATTTCTGGTAAACCCAGTGAATTTTGGACTCAAATGGTTTTTCGCAGTATATGAACCCAACGTGATTTTCACTCTTAACTAAAGAGCATTTAAATAAGAGGAGCTTTGGTCTGTATTAGTTTCATAAGGAAAGTTGAACTACATGTGGAAACTATGGGTAGGAAACACAGATCTTTTTTTCTTGGCATGCTCATGGTTCTTAATATTTTGGTGACCCTGGAAATAAGAGGGTGATTCATGCCTTAAAACAGCGTGTTTTTCAGGGATGAGAATTGTGGTCTCAATTTCCCCTAAAAAACAGAGTTAAACCCCAGGATCTGTGTCTTCTTACAAGCAAGAATTCTTTTCTGGTAAACCCAGTGAATTTTGTGCTGAAATGATTTTTCGCAGTTCACGAACCCAACGAGATTCTCAATATTAACTAAAGAGCATTTATGTAAGAAGAGCTGTTGTGTGTATCAGTTCCATAAACAGAGTTGAACTATATATGGTCTGCATGAGTAGGAAACACAATTCTTTTTTCAGGGCATGATCATGGTTATTGCTGTATTTTAGACTCTGGAAAGAAGACCTTGCTTCTTGCATTAAATCAGAGAGTGTTTCAGGTTGTGTTTCAGGGATGAGAACTCTGGTCTGAATTTCCCTTAAGAATCGGAGTTAAACCCCATGATCTGTGTCTTCCTACAATCAAGAGTTCATATCTGGTAAACCAAGTGAATTTTCAGCTCAAATGATTTTACAAAGTTCTAGAACCCAACACTATTATCAGTATTAACTAAAGAGCATTTATGTAAGAGGAGCTGTGGTCTATATCAATTTCATTAGCAGAGTTGAACTACATATGGTCCGTATGAGTAGGAAACACAGTTCTTTTTTTCAGGCCATGCTCATGTGTCTTGCTGTATTTTAGACTCTGGAAAGAAGAGCTTGCTTCTTCGTTAAAACAGAGTGTGTTTCAGGGATGAGAACTCTGGTCTCAATTTCCCTTCAGAAATGGAGTTAAACCCCAGGATCTGTGTCTTCCTACAAGCAAGAGTTCATTTCTGGTAAACCCAGTGAATTTTGGACTCAAATGGTTTTTCGCAGTATATGAACCCAACGTGATTTTCACTATTAACTAAAGAGCATTTATATAAGAGGAGCTGTGGTCTGTATTAGTTTCATAAGCAGAGTTGAACTACATGTGGAACCTACGAGTAGGAAACACAGATCTTTTTTTCTTGGCATGCTCATGGTTCTTAATATTTTAGTGACCCTGGAATGAAGAGGGTGATTCATGCCTTAAAACAGCGTGTTTTTCAGGGATGAGAATTCTGGTCTGAATTTCCCCTAAAAAACAGACTGAAACCCCAGGATCTGTGTCTTCCTACAAGCAAGAGATCACTTCTGGTTAACCCAATGAATTTCGAGCTCAAATGATTTTTCACAGTTCACGAATCCAACAATATTCTCACTATTAACTAAAGAGCATTTATATAAGAGGAGCTGTGGTCTGTATCAGTTTCATAAACAGAGTTGGAATACATATGGTCCGTATGAGTAGGAAACACATTTCTTTTTTTCTTGGCATGCTCATGGTTCTTACTGTATTGGAGACACTGGAAAGAAGAGGATGATTCATGCCTTAAAACAGAGTGTTTTTCAGGAATGAGAATTGTGGTCTCAATTTCCCTACAGAAACGGAGTTAAACCCCAGGATCTGTGTCTTCCTACAAGCAAGAGTTCATTTCTGGTAAACCCAGTGAATTTTGGGATGAAATGATTTTTTGCGGTTCACGAACCCAACGAGATTCTCAATATTAACTAAAGAGCATTTATGTAAGAAGAGCTGTTGTATGTATCAGTTTCATAAACAGAGTTGAACTACATATGGTCTGCATGAGTAGGAAACACAATTCTTTTTTCAGGGCATGCTCATGGTTATTGCTGTATTTTAGACTCTGGAAAGAAGAGCTTGCTTCTTTCATTAAATCAGAGAGTGTTTCAGGTTGTGTTTCAGGGATGAGAACTCTGTTCTGAATTTCCCTTAAGAAACGGAGTTAAACCCCATGATCTGTGTCTTCCTACAAGCAAGAGTTCATTTCTGGTAAACCAAGTGAATTTTCAGCTCAAATGATTTTACACAGTTCTAGAACCCAACACTATTATCAGTATTAACTAAAGAGCATTTATGTAAGAGGAGCTGTGGTCTATATCAATTTCATTAGCAGAGTTGAAGTACATATGGTCCGTATGTGTAGGAAACACAGTTCTTTAATTCTGGGAATGCTCATGATTCTTGCTGTATTGCAGATGCTGGAAAGAAGAGCTTGCTTCTTGCATTTAAACAGAATGTGTTTAATGGATGAGAACTCTGTTCTGAATTTCCGTTAAGAAAATGGAGTTACACCCCAGTATCTGTGTCTTCCTACAAGCACGAGTTCATTTCTGTTAAACCAAGTGAATTTTGGGCTCAAATGCTTTTACACAGTTTAAAAACCCAATGCGATTCTCTCTATCAACTAAAGAGCATTTATGTAAGAGGAGCTGTGGTTTGTACCAGTTTCATAAGCAGAGTTGAACTACTTATGGTCCGTATGAATAGGAAATACAGTTCTTTTTTTCAGGCCATGGTCATGTTTCTTGCTGTATTTTAGACTCTGGAAAGAAGAGCTTGCTTCTTCGTTAAAACAGAGTGTGTTTCAGTGATGAGAACTCTGGTCTCAATTTCCCTTCAGAAATGGAGTTAAACCCCAGGATCTGTGTCTTCCTACAAGCAAGAGTTCATTTCTGGTAAACCCAGTGAATTTTGGACTCAAATGGTTTTTCGCAGTATATGAACCCAACGCGATTTTCACTATTAACTAAAGAGCATTTATATAAGAGTAGCCGTGGTCTGCATTAGTTTCATAAGCAGAGTTGAACTACATGTGGAACCAATGAGTGGGAAACACAGATCTTTTTTTCTTGGCATGCTCATGGTTCTTAATATTTTGGTGACCCTGGAACGAAGACGTTGATTCATGCCTTAAAACAGCGTGTATTTCAGGGATGAGAATTCTGGTCTGAATTTCCCCTAAAAAACAGACTTAAACCCCAGGATCTGTGTCTTCCTACAAGCAAGAGATCACTTCTGGTTAACCCAATGAATTTTGAGCTCAAATGATTTTTCACAGTTCACGAATCCAACAATATTCTCACTATTAACTAAAGAGCATTTATATAAGAGGAGCTGTGGTCTGTATCAGTTTCATAAACAGAGTTGGAATACATTTGGTCCCTATGAGTAGGAAACACATTTCTTTTTTTCTTGGCATGCTCATGGTTCTTACTGTATTGGAGACACTGGAAAGAAGAGGATGATTCATGCCTTAAAACAGAGTGTTTTTCAGGAATGAGAATTGTGGTCTCAATTTCCCTACAGAAACAGAGTTAAACCCCAGGATCTGTGTCTTCCTACAAGCAAGAGTTCATTTCTGGTAAACCCAGTGAATTTTGGGCTGAAATGATTTTTTGCAGTTCACGAACCCAACGAGATTCTCAATATTAACTAAAGAGCATTTATGTAAGAAGAGCTGTTGTATGTATCAGTTTCATAAACAGAGTTGAACTACATATGGTCTGCATGAGTAGGAAACACAATTCTTTTTTCAGGGCATGCTCATGGTTCTTGCTGTATTTTAGACTCTGGAAAGAAGAGCTTGCTACTTTCATTAAATCAGAGAGTGTTTCAGGTTGTGTTTCAGGGATGAGAACTCTGGTCTGTATTTCCCTTAAGAAAGGGAGTTAAACCCCATGATCTGTGTCTTCCTACAAGCAAGAGTTCATTTCTGGTAAACCAAGTGAATTTTCAGCTCAAATGATTTTACACAGTTCTAGAACCCAACACTATTATCACTATTAACTAAAGAGCATTTATGTAAGAGGAGCTGTGGTCTGTATCAGTTTCATAAGCAGAGTTGAACTACATATGGTCCATATGAGTAGGAAACACAGTTCTTTTTTTCAGGGCATGCTCAAGGTTCTTGCTGTATTTTAGATTTTGGAAAGAAGAGCTTGCTTCTTGCGTTAAAACAGATTATGTTTCAGGAATGAGAACTCTGGTCTGAATTTCCCTTCAGAAACGGAGTTAAACCCCAGGATCTGTGTCTTCCTACAAGCAAGAGTTCATTTCTGTTAAACCAATTGAATTTTGGCATCAAATGATTTTTCGCAGTTCACCAACCCAAACCAATTCCCACTACTAACTAAAGAGCATTTATGTAAGAGGAGCTGTGGTTTGTATCAGTTTCATAAGCAGAGTTGAACTACATATGGTCCGTATGAGTAGGAAACACAGTTCTTTTTTTCATGGCATGCTCATGGTTCTTGCTGTATTGGAGACTCTGGAAATAAGAGCTTGCTTCTTGCATTAAAACAGGGTGTGTTTCATGGATGAGAACTCTGGTCTGAATTTCCCTTCAGAAACGGAGTTAAACCCCATGTTCTGTGTCTTCCTACAAGCAAGAGTTCATTTCTGATAAACCAAGTGAATTTTCAGCTCAAATGATTTTACACAGTTCTAGAACCCAACACTATTATCACTATTAACTAAAGAGCATTTATATAAGAGGAGCTGTGGTCTGTATCAGTTTCATTAGTAGAGATGAACTACATATCGTCCGTATGAGTAGGAAACACAGTTCTTTTATTCTGGGAATGCTCATGGTTCTTGCTCTATTGGAGACGCTGGAAAGAAGAGCTTGCTTCTTGCATCAAAACAGGGTGTGTTTCATGGATGAGAACTCTGGTCTGAATTTCCCTTCAGAAACGGAGTTACACCCCAGGTTCTGTGTCTTCCTACAAGCAAGAGTTCATTTCTGGTAAACACAGGGAATTTTCGGCTCAAATGATTTTACACAGTTCAAAATCCCAATGCGATTATCACAATCAACTAAAGAGCATTTATATAAGAGGAGCTGTAGTTTGTATCAGTTTCATAAGCCGAGTTGAACTACATATGGTCCGTATGAATAGGAAACACAGTTCTTTTTTTCAGGCCATGCTCATGTTTCTTTCTGTATTTTAGTCTCTGGAAAGAAGAGCTTGCTTCTTCGTTAAAACAGAGTGTGTTTCAGGGATGAGAACTCTGGTCTCAATTTCCCTTCAGAAATGGAGTTAAACCCCAGGATCTGTGTCTTTCTACAAGCAAGAGTTCATTTCTGGTAAACCCAGTGAATTTTGGACTCAAATGGTTTTTCGCAGTATATGAACCCAACGCGATTTTCACTATTAACTAAAGAGCATTTATATAAGAGTAGCCGTGGTCTGCATTAGTTTCATAAGCAGAGTTGAACTACATGTGGAACCAATGAGTGGGAAACACAGATCTTTTTTTCTTGGCATGCTCATGGTTCTTAATATTTTGGTGACCCTGGAACGAAGACGTTGATTCATGCCTTAAAACAGCGTGTATTTCAGGGATGAGAATTCTGGTCTGAATTTCCCCTAAAAAACAGACTTAAACCCCAGGATCTGTGTCTTCCTACAAGCAAGAGATCACTTCTGGTTAACCCAATGAATTTTGAGCTCAAATGATTTTTCACAGTTCACGAATCCAACAATATTCTCACTATTAACTAAAGAGCATTTATATAAGAGGAGCTGTGGTCTGTATCAGTTTCATAAACAGAGTTGGAATACATTTGGTCCCTATGAGTAGGAAACACATTTCTTTTTTTCTTGGCATGCTCATGGTTCTTACTGTATTGGAGACACTGGAAAGAAGAGGATGATTCATGCCTTAAAACAGAGTGTTTTTCAGGAATGAGAATTGTGGTCTCAATTTCCCTACAGAAACAGAGTTAAACCCCAGGATCTGTGTCTTCCTACAAGCAAGAGTTCATTTCTGGTAAACCCAGTGAATTTTGGGCTGAAATGATTTTTTGCAGTTCACGAACCCAACGAGATTCTCAATATTAACTAAAGAGCATTTATGTAAGAAGAGCTGTTGTATGTATCAGTTTCATAAACAGAGTTGAACTACATATGGTCTGCATGAGTAGGAAACACAATTCTTTTTTCAGGGCATGCTCATGGTTCTTGCTGTATTTTAGACTCTGGAAAGAAGAGCTTGCTACTTTCATTAAATCAGAGAGTGTTTCAGGTTGTGTTTCAGGGATGAGAACTCTGGTCTGTATTTCCCTTAAGAAAGGGAGTTAAACCCCATGATCTGTGTCTTCCTACAAGCAAGAGTTCATTTCTGGTAAACCAAGTGAATTTTCAGCTCAAATGATTTTACACAGTTCTAGAACCCAACACTATTATCACTATTAACTAAAGAGCATTTATGTAAGAGGAGCTGTGGTCTGTATCAGTTTCATAAGCAGAGTTGAACTACATATGGTCCATATGAGTAGGAAACACAGTTCTTTTTTTCAGGGCATGCTCAAGGTTCTTGCTGTATTTTAGATTTTGGAAAGAAGAGCTTGCTTCTTGCGTTAAAACAGATTATGTTTCAGGAATGAGAACTCTGGTCTGAATTTCCCTTCAGAAACGGAGTTAAACCCCAGGATCTGTGTCTTCCTACAAGCAAGAGTTCATTTCTGTTAAACCAATTGAATTTTGGCATCAAATGATTTTTCGCAGTTCACCAACCCAAACCAATTCCCACTACTAACTAAAGAGCATTTATGTAAGAGGAGCTGTGGTTTGTATCAGTTTCATAAGCAGAGTTGAACTACATATGGTCCGTATGAGTAGGAAACACAGTTCTTTTTTTCATGGCATGCTCATGGTTCTTGCTGTATTGGAGACTCTGGAAATAAGAGCTTGCTTCTTGCATTAAAACAGGGTGTGTTTCATGGATGAGAACTCTGGTCTGAATTTCCCTTCAGAAACGGAGTTAAACCCCATGTTCTGTGTCTTCCTACAAGCAAGAGTTCATTTCTGATAAACCAAGTGAATTTTCAGCTCAAATGATTTTACACAGTTCTAGAACCCAACACTATTATCACTATTAACTAAAGAGCATTTATATAAGAGGAGCTGTGGTCTGTATCAGTTTCATTAGTAGAGATGAACTACATATCGTCCGTATGAGTAGGAAACACAGTTCTTTTATTCTGGGAATGCTCATGGTTCTTGCTCTATTGGAGACGCTGGAAAGAAGAGCTTGCTTCTTGCATCAAAACAGGGTGTGTTTCATGGATGAGAACTCTGGTCTGAATTTCCCTTCAGAAACGGAGTTACACCCCAGGTTCTGTGTCTTCCTACAAGCAAGAGTTCATTTCTGGTAAACACAGGGAATTTTCGGCTCAAATGATTTTACACAGTTCAAAATCCCAATGCGATTATCACAATCAACTAAAGAGCATTTATATAAGAGGAGCTGTAGTTTGTATCAGTTTCATAAGCCGAGTTGAACTACATATGGTCCGTATGAATAGGAAACACAGTTCTTTTTTTCAGGCCATGCTCATGTTTCTTTCTGTATTTTAGTCTCTGGAAAGAAGAGCTTGCTTCTTCGTTAAAACAGAGTGTGTTTCAGGGATGAGAACTCTGGTCTCAATTTCCCTTCAGAAATGGAGTTAAACCCCAGGATCTGTGTCTTTCTACAAGCAAGAGTTCATTTCTGGTAAACCCAGTGAATTTTGGACTCAAATGGTTTTTCGCAGTATATGAACCCAACGTGATTTTCACTCTTAACTAAAGAGCATTTAAATAAGAGGAGCTGTGGTCTGTATTAGTTTCATAAGCAAAGTTGAACTACATGTGGAAACTATGGGTAGGAAACACAGATCTTTTTTTCTTGGCATGCTCATGGTTCTTAATATTTTGGTGACCCTGGAAAGAAGAGGGTGATTCATGCCTTAAAACAGAGTGTTTTTCAGGGATGAGAATTCTGGTCTGAATTTCCCCTAAAAAACAGAGTTAAACCCCAGGATCTGTGTCTTCTTACAAGCAAGAGTTCATTTCTGGTAAACCCAGTGAATTTTGTTCTGAAATGATTTTTCGCAGTTCACGAACCCAACGAGATTCTCAATATTAACTAAAGAGCATTTATGTAAGAAGAGCTGTTGTGTGTATCAGTTTCATAAACAGAGTTGAACTATATATGGTCTGCATGAGTAGGAAACACAATTCTTTTTTCAGGGCATGTTCATGGTTCTTGCTGTATTTTAGACTCTGGAAAGAAGAGCTTGCTTCTTGCATTAAATCAGAGAGTGTTTCAGGTTGTGTTTCAGGGATGAGAACTCTGGTCTGAATTTCCCTTAAGAATCGGAGTTAAACCCCATGATCTGTGTCTTCCTACAAGCAAGAGTTCATTTCTGGTAAACCAAGTGAATTTTCAGCTCAAATGATTTTACACAGTTCTAGAAGCCAACACTATTATCAGTATTAACCTAAGAGCATTTATGTAAGAGGAGCTGTGGTCTGTATCAGTTTCATTAGCAGAGTTGAACTACATATGGTCCGTATGAGTAGGAAACAGAGTTCTTTAATTCTGGGAATGCTCATGATTCTTGCTGTATTGCAGATGCTGGAAAGAAGAGCTTGCTTCTTGCATTTAAACATAATGTGTTCAATGGATGAGAACTCTGTTCTGAATTTCCATTAAGAAAATGGAGTTACACCCCAGTATCTGTGTCTTCCTACAAGCAAGAGTTCATTTCTGTTAAACCAAATGAATTTTGGGCTCAAATGAATTTTCACAGTTCACCAACCCAAACCGATTCCCACTATTAACTAAAGAGCATTTATGTAAGATGAGCTGTGGTTTGTACCAGTTTCATAAGCAGAGTTGAACTACATATGGTCCATATGAATAGGAAACACAGTTCTTTTTTCAGGGCATGCTCATGTGTCTTGCTGTATTTTAGACTCTGGAAAGAAGAGCTTGCTTCTTCATTAAAACAGAGTGTGTTTCAGGGATGAGAACTCTGGTCTCAATTTCCCTTCAGAAACGGAGTTACATCCCAGGATCTGTGTCTTCCTACAAGCAAGAGTTCATTTCTGGTAAACCCAGGGAATTTTGGACTCAAATGGTTTTTCGCAGTATATGAACCCAACGTGATTTTCACTATTAACTAAAGAGCATTAATATAATAGGAGCTGTGGTCTGTATTAGTTTCATAAGCAGAGTTGAACTACATGTGGAACCTACGAGTAGGAAACACAGATCTTTTATTCTTGGCATGCTCATGGTTCTTAATATTTTGGTGACCCTGGAAAGAAGAGAGGTGATTCATGCCTTAAAACAGCGTGTTTTTCAGGGATGAGAATTCTGGTCTGAATTTCCCCTAAAAAACAGACTTAAACCTCAGGATCTGTGTCTTCCTACAAGCAAGAGATCACTTCTGGTTAACCCAATGAATTTTGAGCTCAAATGATTTTTCACAGTTCACGAATCCAACAATATTCTCACTATTAACTAAAGAGCATTTATATAAGAGGAGCTGCGGTCTGTATCAGTTTCATAAACAGAGTTGGAATACATATGGTCCGTATGAGTAGGAAACACATTTCTTTTTTTCTTGGCATGCTCATGGTTCTTACTGTATTGGAGACACTGGAAAGAAGAGGATGATTCATGCCTTAAAACAGAATGTTTTTCAGGAATGAGAATTGTGGTCTCAATTTCCCTACAGAAACGGAGTTAAACCCCAGGATCTTGTCTTCCTACAAGCAAGAGTTCATTTCTGGTAAATCCAGTGAATTTTGGGCTGAAATGATTTTTTGCAGTTCACGAACCCAACGAGATTCTCAATATTAACTAAAGAGCATTTATGTAAGAAGAGCTGTTGTATGTATCAGTTTCATAAACAGAGTTGAACTACATATGGTCTGCATGAGTAGGAAACACAATTCTTTTTTCAGGGCATGCTCATGGTTCTTGCTGTATTTTAGACTCTGGAAAGAAGAGCTTGCTTCTTTCATTAAATCAGAGAGTGTTTCAGGTTGTGTTTCAGGGATGAGAACTCTGTTCTGAATTTCCCTTAAGAAACGGAGTTAAACCCCATGATCTGTGTCTTCCTACAAGCAAGAGTTCATTTCTGGTAAACCAAGTGAATTTTCAGCTCAAATGATTTTACACAGTTCTAGAACCCAACACTATTATCAGTATTAACTAAAGAGCATTTATGTAAGAGGAGCTGTAGTCTATATCAATTTCATTAGCAGAGTTGAACTACATATGGTCCGTATGAGTAGGAAACACAGTTCTTTAATTCTGGGAATGCTCATGATTCTTGCTGTATTGCAGATGCTGGAAAGAAGAGCTTGCTTCTTGCATTTAAACATAATGTGTTTAATGGATGAGAACTCTGTTCTGAATTTCCGTTAAGAAAATGGAATTACACCCCAGTATCTGTGTCTTCCTACAAGAAAGAGTTTATTTCTGTTAAACCAAGTGAATTTTGGCATCAAATGATTTTTTGCAGTTCACCAACCCAAACCGATTCCCACTATCAACTAAAGAGCCTTTATGTAAGAGGAGCTGTGGTTCGTACCAGTTTCATAAGCAGAGTTGAAGTACATATGGTCCGTATGAATAGGAAACACAGTTCTTTTTTTCAGGCCATGCTCATGTTTCTTGCTGTATTTTAGACTCTGGAAAGAAGAGCTTGCTTCTTCGTTAAATCAGAGTGTTTTTCAGGGATGAGAATTCTGGTCTGAATTTCCCCTAAAAAACACAGTTAAACCCCAGGATCTGTGTCTTCCTACAAGCAAGAGATCATTTCTGGTTAACCCAAGGAATTTTGAGCTCAAATGATTTTTCACAGTTCAGGAATCCAACAATATTCTCACTATTAACTAAAGAGCATTTATATAAGAGGAGCTGTGGTCTGTATCAGTTTCATAAGCAGAGTTGGAATACATATGGTCCGTATGAGTAGGAAACACATTTCTTTTTTCTTGGCATGCTCATGGTTCTTACTGTATTGGAGACACTGGAAAGGAGAGGATGATTCATGCATTAAAACAGAGTGATTTTCAGGAATGAGAATTGTGGTCTCAATTTCCCTACAGAAACGGAGTTAAACCCCAGGATCTGTGTCTTCCTACAAGAAAGAGTTGAGTTCTGTTAAACATAGTGAATTTTGGGCTCAAATGATTTTTCGCAGTTCACTAATTCAAGGCTATTCTCACTATTAACTAAAGAGCATCTATGTAAGAGGAGGAGTGGTCTGTATCAGTTTCATAAGCAGAGTTGAACTACACATGGACCGTATGAAAAGGAAGCACAGTTATTTTTTTGAGGCCATGCTCATGGTTCTTGCTGTATTTTAGTCTCTCAAAAGAAGAGCTTGCTTCTTTGATAAAACAGAGTGTGTTTCACGGATGAGAACTCTGATCTGAATTTCCCTTCAGAAACGGAGTTGCACCACAGGATCTGTGTCTTCCTACAAGCAAGAGTTCATTTCTGGAAAACACAGTGAATTTTGGGCTCATATGATTTTACACAGTCCATGAAGCCAACGCGATTCTCTCTATTAACTAAAAAGCATTTATGTAAGAGGAGCTGTGGTTTGTTTCAGTATCCTAAGCAGAGTTGAATTACATATGGTCCTTATGAATAGGAAACACAGTTCTTTTTTCAGGGCAAGCTCATGGTTCTTGCTGTATTGGAGACGCTGGAAAGAAGAGCTTGCTTCTTGCATTAAAACAGGGTGTGTTTCATGGATGAGAATCTGGTCTTAATTTCCCTTCAGAAACGGAGTTACACCCCAGGATCTGTGTCTTCCTACAAGCAAGAGTTCATTTCTGGTTAACCAATGAATTTTGGGCTCAAATGATTTTACACAATTCAAAAACCCAATGCGATTCTCACTATCAACTAAAGAGCATTTATGTAAGAGGAGATGGGGTTTGTATCAGTTTCATAGGCAGAGTTGAACTACATATGGTCTGTATGTATAGCAAACACAGTTCTTTTTTTCAGGGCATGCTCATGGTTCTGGCTGTATTGGAGACGGTGGAAAGAAGAGCTTGCTTCTTGCATTAAAACAGGGTGTGTTTCAGGCATGATAACTCTGGTCTGAATTTCCCTTCAGAAACGGAGTTAAACCCCATGGTCTGTGTCTTCCTACAAGCAAGAGTTCATTTCTGGTAAACCAAGTGAATTTTCAGCTCAAATGATTTTACACAGTTCTAGAACCCAACACTATTATCACTATTAACTAAAGAGCATTTATGTAAGAGGAGCTGTGATCTATATCAATTTCATTAGCAGAGTTGAACTACATATCATCCGCATGAGTAGGAAACACAGTTCTTACTTTCAGGGCATGCTCATGGTTCTTTCTGTATTGGAGACGCTGGAAAGAAGAGCTTGCTTCTTGCATTAAAACAGGGTGTGTTTCATGGATGAGAATCTGGTCTGAATTTCCCTTCAGAAACGGAGTTGCACCACAGGATCTGTGTCTTCCTACAAGCAGGAGTTCATTTCTGGAAAACCCAGTGAATTTTGGGCTCATATGATTTTACACAGTCCATGAACCCAACGCGATTCTCTCTATTAACTAAAAAGCATTTATGTAAGAGGAGCTGTGGTTTGTTTCAGTTTCCCAAGCAGAGTTGAATTACATATGGTCCTTATGAGTAGGAAACACAGTTCGTACTTTCAGGGCATGCTCATGGTTCTTGCTTTATTGGAGACGCTGGAAAGAAGTGCTTGCTTCTTGCATTAAAACAGGGTGTGTTTCATGGATGAGAATCTGGTCTGAATTTCCCTTCAGAAACGGAGTTACACCCCAGGATCTGTGTCTTCCTACAAGCAAGAGTTAATTTCTGGTTAACCAATGAATTTTGGGCTCAAATGATTTTACACAGTTCAAAAACCCAATGCGATTCTCACTATCAACTAAAGAGCATTTATATAAGAGGACCTATGTTTGTATCAGTTTCATAGGCAGAGTTGAACTACATATGGTCCGTATGAGTAGGAAACACAGTTCTTTTTTTCAGAGCATGCTCATGGTTCTTGCTGTATTGGAGACGGTGGAAAGAAGAGCTTGCTTCTTGCATTAAAACAGGGTGTGTTTTATGGATGAGAATCTGGTCTGAATTTCCTTTCAGAAACGGAGTTAAACCCCATGGTCTGTGTCTTCCTACAAGCAAGAGTTCATTACTGGTAAACCAAGTGAATTTTCAGCTCAAATGATTTTACACAGTTCTAGAACCCAACACAATTATCACTATTAATTAAAGAGCATTTATGTAAGAGGAGCTGTGGTCTATATCAATTTCATTAGCAGAGTTGAACTACATATCGTCTGTATGAGTAGGAAACACAGTTCTTACTTTCAGGGCATGCTCATGGTTCTTGCTATATTGGAGATGCTGGAAAGAAGAGCTTGCTTCTTGCATTAAAACAGGGTGTGTTTCATGGATGAGAATCTGGTCTGAATTTCCCTTCAGTAACGAGTTGCACCACAGGATCTGTGTCTTCCTACAAGCAAGAGTTCATTTCTGGAAAACACAGTGAATTTTGGGCTCATATGATTTTACACAGTCAATGAACCCAACGCGATTTTCTCTATTAACTAAAAAGCATTTATGTAAGAGGAGCTGTGGTTTGTTTCAGTTTCCTAAGCAGAGTTGAATTACATATGGTCCTTATGAGTAGGAAACACAGTTCTTTTTTTCAGGGCAAGCTCATGGTTCTTGCTATATTGGAGACGCTGGAAAGAAGAGCTTGCTTCTTGCATTAAAACAGGGTGTGTTTCATGGATGAGAATCTGGTCTGAATTTCCCTTCAGAAACGGAGTTACACCCCAGGATCTGTGTCTTCCTACAAGCATGAGTTCATTTCTGGTAAACCAAGTGAATTTTCAGCTCAAATGATTTTACACAGTTCTAGAACCCAACACTATTATCACTATTAACTAAAGAGCATTTATGTAAGAGGAGCTGTGGTCTATATCAATTTCATTAGCAGAGTTGAACTACATATCGTCCGTATGAGTAGGAAACATAGTTCTTACTTTCAGGGCATGCTCATGGTTCTTTCTGTATTGGAGACGCTGGAAAGAAGAGCTTGCTTCTTGCATTAAAAGAGGGTGTGTTTCATGGATGAGAATCTGGTCTGAATTTCCCTTCAGAAACGGAGTTACACCCCAGGATCTGTGTCTTCCTACAAGCAAGAGTTCATTTCTGGTAAACCAAGTGAATTTTCAGCTCAAATGATTGTTCGCAGTTCACCAACCCAAACCGATTCCTACTATTAACTAAAGAGCATTTATGTAAGAGGAGCTGTGGTTTGTATAAGTTTCATAGGCAGAGTTGAATTACATATGGTCCTTATGAGTAGGAAACACAGTTCGTACTTTCAGGGCATGCTCATGGTTCTTGCTTTATTGGAGACGCTGGAAAGAAGTGCTTGCTTCTTGCATTAAAACAGGGTGTGTTTCATGGATGAGAATCTGGTCTGAATTTCCCTTCAGAAACGGAGTTACACCCCAGGATCTGTGTCTTCCTACAAGCAAGAGTTAATTTCTTGTTAACCAATGAATTTTGGGCTCAAATGATTTTACACAGTTCAAAAACCCAATGCGATTCTCACTATCAACTAAAGAGCATTTATATAAGAGGACCTGTTGTTTGTATCAGTTTCATAGGCAGAGTTGAACTACATATGGTCCGTATGAGTAGGAAACACAGTTCTTTTTTTCAGAGCATGCTCATGGTTCTTGCTGTATTGGAGACGGTGGAAAGAAGAGCTTGCTTCTTGCATTAAAACAGGGTGTGTTTCATGGATGAGAATCTGGTCTGAATTTCCTTTCAGAAACGGAGTTAAACCCCATGGTCTGTGTCTTCCTACAAGCAAGAGTTCATTACTGGTAAACCAAGTGAATTTTCAGCTCAAATGATTTTACACAGTTCTAGAACCCAACACTATTATCACTATTAATTAAAGAGCATTTATGTAAGAGGAGCTGTGGTCTATATCAATTTCATTAGCAGAGTTGAACTACATATCGTCTGTATGAGTAGGAAACACAGTTCTTACTTTCAGGGCATGCTCATGGTTCTTGCTATATTGGAGATGCTGGAAAGAAGAGCTTGCTTCTTGCATTAAAACAGGGTGTGTTTCATGGATGAGAATCTGGTCTGAATTTCCCTTCAGTAACGGAGTTGCACCACAGGATCTGTGTCTTCCTACAAGCAAGAGTTCATTTCTGGAAAACACAGTGAATTTTGGGCTCATATGATTTTACACAGTCCATGAACCCAACGCGATTCTCTCTATTAACTAAAAAGCATTTATGTAAGAGGAGCTGTGGTTTGTTTCAGTTTCCTAAGCAGAGTTGAATTACATATGGTCCTTATGAGTAGGAAACACAGTTCTTTTTTTCAGGGCAAGCTCATGGTTCTTGCTGTATTGGAGACGCTGGAAAGAAGAGCTTGCTTCTTGCATTAAAACAGGGTGTGTTTCATGGATGAGAATCTGGTCTGAATTTCCCTTCAGAAACGGAGTTACACCCCAGGATCTGTGTCTTCCTACAAGCAAGAGTTCATTTCTGGTTAACCAATGAATTTTGGGCTCAAATGATTTTACACAATTCAAAAACCCAATGCGATTCTCACTATCAACTAAAGAGCATTTATGTAAGAGGAGCTGGGGTTTGTATCAGTTTCATAGGCAGAGTTGAACTACATATGGTCTGTATGTATAGCAAACACAGTTCTTTTTTTCAGGGCATGCTCATGGTTCTGGCTGTATTGGAGACGGTGGAAAGAAGAGCTTGCTTCTTGCATTAAAACAGGGTGTGTTTCAGGCATGATAACTCTGGTCTGAATTTCCCTTCAGAAACAGAGTTAAACCCCATGGTCTGTGTCTTCCTACAAGCAAGAGTTCATTTCTGGTAAACCAAGTGAATTTTCATCTCAAATGATTTTACACAGTTCTAGAACCCAACACTATTATCACTATTAACTAAAGAGCATTTATGTAAGAGGAGCTGTGGTCTATATCAATTTCATTAGCAGAGTTGAACTACATATCGTCCGTATGAGTAGGAAACACAGTTCTTACTTTCAGGGCATGCTCATGGTTCTTTCTGTATTGGAGACGCTGGAAAGAAGAGCTTGCTTCTTGCATTAAAACAGGGTGTGATTCATGGATGAGAATCTGGTCTGAATTGCCCTTCAGAAACGGAGTTACACCCCAGGATCTGTGTCTTCCTACAAGCAGGAGTTCATTTCTGGAAAACCCAGTGAATTTTGGGCTCATATGATTTTACACAGTCCATGAACCCAACGCGATTCTCTCTATTAACTAAAAAGCATTTATGTAAGAGGAGCTGTGGTTTGTTTCAGTTTCCCAAGCAGAGTTGAATTACATATGGTCCTTATGAGTAGGAAACACAGTTCATTTTTTCAGGGCATGCTCATGGTTCTTGCTGTATTTCAGACACACGGAAAGAAGAGCTTGCTTCTTGCGTTAAAACAGATTGTGTTTCAGGGATGAGAACTCTGGTCTGAATTTCCCTTCAGAAACGGAGTTAAACCCCAGGATCTGTGTCTTCCTACAAGCAAGAGTTCATTTCCGTTAAACCAATTGAATTTTGGGCTCAAATGATTGTTCGCAGTTCACCAACCCAAACCGATTCCTACTATTAACTAAAGAGCATTTATGTAAGAGGAGCTGTGGTTTGTATAAGTTTCATAGGCAGAGTTGAATTACATATGGTCCTTATGAGTAGGAAACACAGTTCGTACTTTCAGGGCATGCTCATGGTTCTTGCTTTATTGGAGACGCTGGAAAGAAGTGCTTGCTTCTTGCATTAAAACAGGGTGTGTTTCATGGATGAGAATCTGGTCTGAATTTCCCTTCAGAAACGGAGTTACACCCCAGGATCTGTGTCTTCCTACAAGCAAGAGTTAATTTCTGGTTAACCAATGAATTTTGGGCTCAAATGATTTTACACAGTTCAAAAACCCAATGCGATTCTCACTATCAACTAAAGAGCATTTATATAAGAGGACCTGTTGTTTGTATCAGTTTCATAGGCAGAGTTGAACTACATATGGTCCGTATGAGTAGGAAACACAGTTCTTTTTTTCAGAGCATGCTCATGGTTCTTGCTGTATTGGAGACGGTGGAAAGAAGAGCTTGCTTCTTGCATTAAAACAGGGTGTGTTTCATGGATGAGAATCTGGTCTGAATTTCCTTTCAGAAACGGAGTTAAACCCCATGGTCTGTGTCTTCCTACAAGCAAGAGTTCATTCCTGGTAAACCAAGTGAATTTTCAGCTCAAATGATTTTACACAGTTCTAGAACCCAACATTATTATCACTATTGATTAAAGAGCATTTATGTAAGAGGAGCTGTGGTCTATATCAATTTCATTAGCAGAGTTGAACTACATATCGTCTGTATGAGTAGGAAACACAGTTCTTACTTTCAGGGCATGCTCATGGTTCTTGCCATATTGGAGATGCTGGAAAGAAGAGCCTGCTTCTTGCAGTAAAACAGGGTGTGTTTCATGGATGAGAATCTGGTCTGAATTTCCCTTCAGTAACGGAGTTGCACCACAGGATCTGTGTCTTCCTACAAGCAAGAGTTCATTTCTGGAAAACACAGTGAATTTTGGGCTCATATGATTTTACACAGTCAATGAACCCAACGCGATTCTCTCTATTAACTAAAAAGCATTTATGTAAGAGGAGCTGTGGTTTGTTTCAGTTTCCTAAGCAGAGTTGAATTACATATGGTCCTTATGAGTAGGAAACACAGTTCTTTTTTTCAGGGCAAGCTCATGGTTCTTGCTGTATTGGAGACGCTGGAAAGAAGAGCTTGCTTCTTGCATTAAAACAGGGTGTGTTTCATGGATGAGAATCTGGTCTGAATTTCCCTTCAGAAACGGAGTTACACCCCAGGATCTGTGTCTTCCTACAAGCAAGAGTTCATTTCTGGTAAACCAAGTGAATTTTCAGCTCAAATGATTTTACACAGTTCTAGAACCCAACACTATTATCACTATTAACTAAAGAGCATTTATGTAAGAGGAGCTGTGGTCTATATCAATTTCATTAGCAGAGTTGAACTACATATCGTCCGTATGAGTAGGAAACATAGTTCTTACTTTCAGGGCATGCTCATGGTTCTTTCTGTATTGGAGACGCTGGAAAGAAGAGCTTGCTTCTTGCATTAAAACAGGGTGTGTTTCATGGATGAGAATCTGGTCTGAATTTCCCTTCAGAAACGGTGTTGCACCACAGGATCTGTGTCTTCCTACAAGCAAGAGTTCATTTCTGGAAAACCCAGTGAATTTTTGGCTCAAATGATTTTACACAGTTCATGAACCCAATGCGATTCTCACTATGAACTAAAGAGCATTTATATAAGAGGAGCTGTTTTTTGTATCAGTTTCATAAGCAGAGTTGAATTAGATATGGTCTTTTGAGTAGGAAACATAGTTCTTTTTTAATGGGCATGCTCATGATTCTTTCTCTTCAAAAGAGCTGGAAAGAAGAGCTTGCTTCTTGCGATAAATCAGAGTGTATTTCATGGATGAGAACTCTGGTCTGAATTTCCCTTGAGAAACGGAGTTAAACCCCATGATCTCTGTCTTCCTACAAGCCAGAGTTCATTTCTGGTAAACCAAGTGAATTTTGGGCTCAAATAATTTTTCGCAGTTCACCAACCCAAACCGATTCCTACTATTAACTAAAGAGCATTTATGTAAGAGGAGCTGTGGTTTGTATGAGTTTCATAGGCAGAGTTGAACTACATATGGTCTGTATGAGTAGGAAACACAGTTCTTTTTTTCAGGGCATGCTCATGGTTCTTGCTGTATTTCAGATACCGGAAAGAAGAGCTTGCTTCTTGCGTTAAAACAGATTGTGTTTCAGGGATGATAACTCTGGTCTGAATTTCCCTTCAGAAACGGAGTTAAACCCCAGGATCTGTGTCTTCCTACAAGCAAGAGTTCATTTCTGTTAAACCAATTGAATTTTGGGCTCAAATGATTTTTCGCAGTTCACCAACCCAAACCGATTCCTACTATTAACTAAAGAGTATTTATGTAAGAGGAGCTGTGGTTTGTATCAGTGTCATAGGCAGAGTTGAACTACATATGGTCCGTATGAATAGGAAACACAGTTCTTTTTTTCAGGGCATGCTCATGGTTCTTGCTGTATTGGAGACGGTGGAATGAAGAGATTGCTTCTTGCATTAAAACAGGGTGTGTTTCAGGCATGAGAACTCTGGTCTGAATTTCCCTTGAGAAACGGAGTTAAACCCCATGGTCTGTGTCTTCCTAAAAGCAAGAGTTCATTTCTGGTAAACCAAGTGAATTTTCAGCTCAAATGATTTTACACAGTTCTAGAACCCAACACTATTATCACTATTAACTAAAGAGCATTTATGTAAGAGCAACTGTGGTTTGTTTCAGTTTCATAAGCAGAGTTGAATTAGATATGGTCTTTTGAGTGGGAAACATAGTTCTTTTTTACTGGGCATGCTCATGATTCTTTCTCTTCAAAAGAGCTGGAAAGAAGAGCTTCCTTCTTGCGTTAAATCAGAGTGTGTTTCATGGATGAGAACTCTGGTCTGAATTTCCCTTCAGAAACGGAGTTAAACCCCATGATCTGTGTCTTCCTACAAGCAAGAGTTCATTTCTGGTAACCCAAGTGAATTTTCAGCTCAAATGATTTTACACAGTTCTAGACACAACACTATTATCACTATTAACTAAAGAGCATTTATGTCGGAGGAGCTGTGGTTTGTTTCAGTTTCATAAGCAGAGTTGAATTAGATATGGTCTTTTGAGTAGGAAACATAGTTCTTTTTTACTGGGCATGCTCATGATTCTTTCTCTTCAAAAGAGTTGGAAAGAAGAGCATCCTTCTTGCGTTAAATCAGAGTGTGTTTCTTGGATGAGAACTCTGGTCTGAATTTCCCTTAAGAAACGGAGTTAAACCCCATGATCTGTGTCTTCCTACAAGCAAGAGTTCATTTCTGGTTAACCAAGTGAATTTTCAGCTCAAATGACTTTACACAGTTCCAGAACCCAACACTATTATCACTATAAACTAAAGATCATTTATGTAAGTGGAGCAGTGGTCTGTATCAATTTCATTAGCAGAGTTGAACTACATATGGTCCGTATGAGTAAGAAACACAGTTCTTTTATTCTGGGAATGCTCATGATTCTTGCTGTATTGGAGACGCTGGAAAGAAGGGCTTGCTTCTTGCATTTAAACAGAATGTGGTTCATGGATGAGAACTCTGGTCTGAATTTCCCTTCATAAACGGAGTTACACCCCAGGATCTGTGTCTTCCTACAAGCAAGAGTTCATTTCTGGAAAACCCAGTGAATTTTGGGCTCAAATGATTTTACACAGTTCATGAACCCAACGCGATTCTCACTATTAACTAAACAGCATTTATGTAAGAGGAGTTGTGGTTTGTTTCAGTTTCATAAGCAGAGTTGAATTACATATGGTCCTTATGAGTAGGAAACACAGTTCTTTTTTTCAGGCCATGCTCATCGTTCTTGCTGTATTTTAGACAATGGAAAGAAGAGTTTGCTTCTTGCGTAAAAACAGATTGTGTTTCAGGGATGAGAACTCTGCTCTGAATTTCCCTTCATAAATGGAGTTAAACCCCAGGATCTGTGTCTTGCTACAAGCAAGAGTTCATTTCTGTTAAACCAATTGAATTTTGAACTGAAATGATTTTTCACAGCTCACCAACCCAAACCGATACCCACTATTAACTAAAGAGCATTTATGTAAGAGGAGCTGTGGTTTGTATCAGATGCATAAGGAGAGTTGAATTCCATATGTTCCTTATGAGTAGAAAACACAGTTCTTTTTTTCGGGGCAGGCTCATGGTTCTTGCTTTATTGGAGACGGTGGAAAGATGAGCTTGCTTCTTGCATTTAAACAGAATGTGTTTCATGGATGAGAACTCTGGTCTGAATTTCCCTTCAGAAACGGAGTTACACCCCAGGATCTGTGTCTTCCTACAAGCAAGAGTTCATTTCTGGTAAACCCAGTGAATTTTGGGCTCAAATGATTTTACACAGTTCATGAACCCAATGCAATTCTCACTATGAACTAAAGAGCATTTATGTAGGAGGAGCTGTGGTTTGTATCAGTTTCTTAAGCAGAGTTGAACTACATATGGTCTGTATGAATAGGAAACACAGTTTTTTTTGTTTTTTTTTTTTTTTTTACGGGCATGCTCATGGTTCTTGCTGTATTGGAGACACTGGAAAGAAGAGCTTGCTTCTTGCGTTAAAACAGATTGTATTTCAGGGGGTGAGAACTCTGGTCTGAATTTCCCTTCAGAACCGGAGTTAAACCCCAGGATCTGTGTCTTCCTACAAGCAAGAGTTCATTTCTGTTAAACCAATTGAATTTTGGGCTCAAATGATTTTTCGCAGTTCACCAACCCAAACCGATTCCTACTATTAACTAAAGAGCATTTATGTAAGAAGAGCTGTGTTTTGTATCAGTTTCATAGGCATAGTTGAATTACATATGGTCCTTATGAGTAGGAAACACAGTTCTTACTTTCAGGGCATGCTCATGGTTCTTGCTGTATTGGAGACGCTGGAAAGAAGAGCTGGCTTCTTGCATTAAAACAGGGTGTGTTTTATGGGTGAGAATCTGGTCTGAATTTCCCTTCAGAAACGGAGTTACACCACAGGATCTGTGTCTTCCTACAAGCAAGAGTTCATTTCTGGTAAAACAATGAATTTTGGGCTCAAATGATTTTACACAGTTCAAAAACCCAATGCGATTCTCACTATCAACTAAATCGCATTTATATAAGAAGAGCTGTGGTTTGTATCAGTTTCTTAAGCAGAGTTGAACTACATATGGTCCGTATGAGAAGGAAACACAGTTCTTTTTTTCAGGGCATGCTCAAGGTTCTTGCTGTAATTTAGAATCTGCAAAGAAGAGCTTGCTTTTTGCGTTAAAACTGATTGTGTTTCAGGGATGAGAATTCTGGTCTGAATTTCCCTTCAGAAACTGTGTTACACGCCAGGAACTCTGTCTTCCTACAAGCAAGAGTTCATTTCTGGAAAACCCAGTGAATTTTGGGCTCAAATGATTTTACACAGTTCATGAACCCAACGCGATTCTCACTATTAACTAAAGAGCAATTATGTACGAGGAGGTGTGGTTTGTTTCAGTTTCATAAGCAGATTGAAATACATATGGTCCTTATGAGTTAAAACACAGTTTTTTTTTTCTGGGCAGGCTCATGATTCTTGCTGTATTGGAGACGCTGGAAAGAAGAGCTTGATTCTTGCATTTAAACAGAATGTGTTTCATGGATGAGAACTCTGGTCTGAATTTCCCTTCAGAAACGGAGTTACACCCGAGGATCGGTGTCTTCCTACAAGCAAGAGTACATTTCTGGTAAACCCAGTGAATTTTGGTCTCAATTGATTTTACACAGTTCATGAAACCAATGCGATTCTCACTATGAACTAAAGATCATTTATATAAGAGGAGCTGGGGTTTGTATCAGTTTCTTAAGCAGAGTTGAACTACATATGGTCTGTATGAGTAGGAAACACAGTTCTTTTTTTCGGGGCATGCTCATGGTTCTTGCTGTATTGGAGACACTGGAAAGAAGAGCTTGCTTCTTGCGTTAAAACAGATTGTGTTTCAGGGATGAGAACTCTGGTCTGAATTTCCCTTCAGAAACGGAATTAAACCCCAGGATCTGTGTCTTCCTACAAGCAAGAGTTCATTTCTGTTAAAGCAATTGAATTTTGGGCTCAAATGATTTTTCGCAGCTCACCAACCCAAACCGATACCCACTATTAACTAAAGAGCATTTATGTAAGAGGAGCTGTGGTTTGTATCAGATGCATAAGGAGAGTTGAATTCCATATGTTCCTTATGAGTAGAAAACACAGTTGTTTTTTTCGGGGCAGGCTCATGGTTCTTGCTGTATTGGAGACGCTGGAAAGAAGAGCTTGCTTCTTGCATTAAAACAGGGTGTGTTTCATGGATGAGAACTCTGGTCTGAATTTCCATTCAGAAACGGAGTTAAACCCCATGATCTTTGTCTTCCTACAAGCCAGAATTCATTTCTGGCAAACCAAGTGAGTTATCAGATCAAATGATTCTACACAGTTCTAGAACCCAACACTATTAACACTATTAACTAAAGAGCATTTATGTAAGAGGAGCTGTGGTTTGTTTCAGTTTCATAAGCAGAGTTGAACTACATATCAACCATATGAGTAGGAAACACAGTTCTTTTATTCTGGGAATGCTCATGATTCTTGATGTATTGGAGACGCCTGAAAGAAGAGCTTGCTTCTTGCATTTAAACAGAATGTGTTTCATGGATGAGAACACTGGTCTGAATTTCCCTTCAGAAACGGAGTTACACCCGAGGATCCGTGTCTTCCTACAAGCAAGAGTACATGTCTGGTAAACCCAGTGAATTTTGGGCTCAAATGATTTTACACAGTTCATGAACCCAATGCGATTCTCACTATGAACTAAAGAGCATTTATATAAGAGGAGCTGTGGTTTGTATCAGTTTCTTAAGCAGAGTTGAACTACATATGGTCTGTATGAGTAGGAAACACAGTTTTTTTTTTTTTTTTTACAGGCATGCTCATGGTTCTTGCTGTATTTCAGACACCAGAAAGAAGAGCTTGCTTCTTGCGTTAAAACAGATTGTGTTTCAGGGATGAGAACTCTGGTCTGAATTTCCGTTCAGAAACGGAGTTAAACCCCATGATCTGTGTCTTCCTACAAGCCAGAGTTCATTTCTGGTAAACCAAGTGAAATATCAGCTCATATGATTCTACACAGTTCTAGAACTCAACACTATTATCACTATTAACTAAAGAGCATTTATGTAAGAGGAGCTGTGGTTTGTTTCAGTTTCATAAGCAGAGTTGAACTACATATCAACCATATGAGTAGGAAACACAGTTCTTTTATTCTGGGAATGCTCATGATTCTTGATGTATTGGAGACGCCTGAAAGAAGAGCTTGCTTCTTGCATTTAAACAGAATGTGTTTCATGGATGAGAACTCTGGTCTGAATTTCCCTTCAGAAACGGAGTTACACCCCAGGATCTGTGTCTTCCTACAAGCAAGAGTTCATTTCTGGTAAACCCAATGAATTTTGGGCTCAAATGATTTTACACAGTTCATGAACCCAATGCGATTCTCACTATGAACTAAAGAGCATTTATATAAGAGGAGCTGTGGTTTGTATCAGTTTCTTAAGCAGAGTTGAACTACATATGGTCTGTATGAATAGGAAACACATTTTTTTTTTTTTTTACCGGCATGCTCATGGTTCTTGCTGTATTTCAGACACCAGATAGAAGAGCTTGCTTCTTGCGTTAAAACAGATTGTGTTTCAGGGGGTGAGAACTCTGGTTGAATTTCCCTTCAGAACCGGAGTTAAACCCCAGGATCTGTGTCTTCCTACAAGCAAGAGTTCATTTCTGTTAAACCAATTGAATTTTGGGCTCAAATGATTTTTCGCAGTTCACCAACCCAAACCGATTCCTACTAGTAACTAAAGAGCATTTATGTAAGAAGAGCTGTGGTTTGTTTCAGTTTCATAGGCAGAGTTGAACTACATATGGTCCGTATGAGTAGGAAACACAGTTCTTTTTTTCAGGGCATGCTCAAGGTTCTTGCTGTATTTTAGAATCTGGAAGAAGAGCTTGCATCTTGCGTTAAAACAGATTGTGTTTCAGGGATGAGAATTCTGGTCTGAATTTCCCTTCAGAAACTGTGTTACACGCCAGGATCTCTGTCTTCCTACAAGCAAGAGTTCATTTCTGGAAAACCCAGTGAATTTAGGGCTCAAATGATTTTACACAGTTCATGATTCCAACGCGATTCACACTATTATCTAAAGAGCAATTATGTACGAGGAGGTGTGGTTTGTTTCAGTTTCATAAGCAGATTGAATTACTTATGGTCCTTATGAGTTAAAACACAGTTTTTTTTTTTTCTGGTCAGGCTCATGATTCTTGCTGTATTGGAGACGCTGGAAAGAAGAGCTTGCTTCATGCGTTAAAACAGAGTGTGTTTCATGGATGAAAACACTGGTCTGAATTTCCCTTCAGAAACTGAGTTGAACCCCAGGATCTGTATTTTCCTACGAGCAAGAGTTCATTTCTGTTAAGCCAAGTTAATTTTGGGCTCAAATTATTTTACACAGTTCAAAAACCCAATGTGATTCTCACTATCAACTAAAGAGCATTTATATAAGGGGAGCTATGGTTTGTATCAGCTTCTTAAGCAGAGTTAAACTACGTATGATCTGTATGAGTAGGAAACACAGTTCTTTTTTTCAGGGCATGTTCATGGTTCTTGCTGTATTGGTGACGCTGGAAAGAAGAGCTTGCTTCTTGCATTAAAACAGGTTGTGTTACATGGATGACAACTCTGGTCTGAATTTCCCTTCAGAAACGGAGTTAAACCCCATGATCTGTGTCTTCCTACAAGCAAGAGTTCATTTCTGGAAAACCCAGTGTATTTTGGGCTCAAATGATTTTACACAGTTCATGAACCCAACGCGATTCTCACTATTAACTAAAGAGCATTTATGTAAGAGGAGCTGTGGTTTGTTTCAGTTTCATAAGCAGAGTTGAACTACATATGGTCTGTATGAGTAGGAAACACAATTCTTACTTTCAGGGCATGCTCATGTTTCTTGCTGTATTGGAGACGCTGGAAAGAAGAGCTTGCTTCTTGCATTAAAACAGGGTTTGTTTCATGGATGAGAACTCTGGTCTGAATTTCCCTTGAGAAACGGAGTTAAACCCCATGATCTGTGTCTTCCTACAAGCAAAAGTTCACTTCTGATAAACCAATGAATTTTGGGCTCAAATGATTTTACACAGTCCATGAACCCAATGCAATTCTCTCTATTAACTGAAAAGCATTTATCTAATAGGAGGTGTGGTCTGTATCAGTTTCATAAGCAGAGTTGAACTACATATGGTCCGTAAGAGTAGGAAACACAGTTCTTTTTTTCAGGGCATGCTCATGGTGCTTGCTGTATTGGAGACGCTGGAAAGAAGAGCTTGCTTCTTGCATTTATACAGAATGTGTTTCATGGATGAGAACTCTGGTCTGAATTTCCCTTCAGAAACGGAGTTACACCCCGGGATCTGTGTCTTCCTACAAGCAAGAGTTCATTTCTGTTAAACCAATTGAATTTTTGGCTCAAATGATTTTTCCCAGTTCAAAAACCCAATGAGATTCTCACTATCAACTAAAGAGCATGTATATGAGAAGAGCTGTGGTTTGTATCAGTTTCTTAAGCAGAGTTGACCTACATATGGTCTGTATGAGTAGGAAACACAGTTCTTTTATTCAGGGCATGCTCATCGTTCTTGCTGTATTTTAGACTCTGGAAAGAAATACTTGCTTCTTGCATTAAAACAGATTGTGTTTCAGGGATGAGAACTCTGTTCTGAATTTCCCTTCAGAAACGGAGGTAAACCCCAGGATCTGTGACTTCCTACAAGCAAGAGTTCATTTCTGTTAAACCAATTGAATTTGGGGCTCAAATGATTTTTCGCAGTACACCAACCCAAACCGATTCCCACTATTAACTAAAGAGCATTTATGTAAGAGGAGCTGTGGTTTGTTTCAGTTTCATAAGCAGAGTTGAACCACATATGGTCATTATGAGTAGGAAACAAAGTTCTTTTTTCTGGGCATGCTCAAGGTTCTTGCTGTTTTGGAGACGAAGGAAAGAAGTGCTTGCTTCTTGCATTAAAACAGAGTGTGTTCCATGGGTGAGCACTCTGTTCTGAATTTCCCATCAGAAACGGAGTTACACCCCAGGATCTGTTTCTTCCTACAAGCAACAGTTCATTTCTGGAAAACCTAGTGAACTTTGGGTTCAAATGATTTTACACAGTTCCTCAACCCAACGCGATTATCACTATTAACTACAGAGCAATTATGTAAGAGGAGGTGTGGTTTGTTTCAGTTTCATTAGCAGAGTTGAATTACATATGGTCCTTATGATTAGGAAACACAGTTCTTTTTTTCAGGCCATGCTCATGGTTCTTGCTGTATTTTAGATTCTGGAAAGAAAACCTTGCTTCTTACGTTAAATCAAATTGTGTTTAAGAAATGAGAATTCTGGTCTGAATTTCCCTTCAGAAACGGACTTAAACCCCAGGATCTGTGTCTTCCTACAAGCAAGAGTTCCGTTTCTGGAAAACACAGTGAATTTTGGGCTCAAATGATTTTACACAGTACATGTTCCCAACGCGATACTCACTATTAACTAAAGAGCATTTATGTAAGAGGACCTGTGGTTTGTATCAGTTTCATAAGCAGAGTTGAACTATATATGGTCAGTATGAGTAGGAAACACAGTTCTTTTTTATGGGCATGCTCCGGATTCTTGCTGTTTTGGAGACGCTGGAAAGAAGAGCTTGCTTCTTCCATTAAAAGAGAGTGTGTTTCATGGATGAGAACTCTGGTCTGAATTTCCCTTCAGAAACGGAGTTACACCCCAGGATCTGTTTCTTCCTACAAGCAACAGTTCATTTCTGGAAAACCCAGTGAATTTTGGGTCAAATGATTTTACACAGTTCACGAACCCAACGCGACTATCACTATTAACTACAGTGCATTTATGTAAGAGGAGCTGTGGTTTGTTTCAGTTTCATAAGCAGAGTTGAATTACATATGGTCCTTATGAGTAGGAAACACAGTTCTTTTTTTCAGGCCATTCAAATTGTTCTTGCAGTATTTTAGATTCTGGAAAAAAGACCTTGCTTCTTACATTAAAACAAATTTTGTTTCAGGAATGAGAATTGTGGTCTGAATTTCCCTTCAGAAACGGAGTTAAACCCCAGGATCTGTGTCTTCCTACGAGCAAGAGTTCATTTCTGGAAAACCCAGTGAATTTTGGGCTCAAATGATTTTACACAGTACATGTACCCAACGCGATTCTCACTATTAACTAAAGAGCATTTATGTAAGAGGAGCTTTGGTTTGTTACAGTTTCATAAGCAGAGTTGAACTACATATGGACAGTATGAGTAGGAAACACAGTTCTTTTTTCTGGGCATGCACAGGGTTCTTGCTGTTTTGGAGAGGATGGAAAGAAGTGCTTGTTTCTTGCATTAAAACAGAGTGTGTTCCATGGGTGAGTACTCTGGTCTGAATTTCCCATCAGAAACGGAGTTACACCCCAGGATCTGTTTCTTCTTACAAGCAACAGTTCATTTCTGGAAAACCCAGTGAATTTTGGGTTCAAATCATTTTACAAAGTTCATGAACCCAACGTGATTATCACTATTAACTACAGAGCATTTATGTTAGAGGAGGTGTGGTTTGTTTCAGTTTCATAAGCAGAGTTGAATTACATATGGTCCTTATGAGTAGGAAACACAGTTCTTTTTTTCAGGCCATGCTCATGGTTCTTGCTGTATTTTAGATTCTGGAAAGAAGACCTTGCTTCTTATGTTAAAACAAATTGTGTTTCAGGAATGAGAATTCTGGTTTGAATTTCCCTTCAGAAACGGAGTTACACGCCAGCATCTCTGTCTTCCTACAAGCAAGAGTTCATTTCTGGAAAACTCAGTGAATTTTGGGCTCAAATGATTTTACACAGTTCATGAACACAACGCGATTCTCTCTATTAACTAAAGAGCATCTATGTAAGAGGAGCTTTTGGTTTGTTTCAGTTTCATAAGCAGAGTTGAATTACTTATGGTCCTTATGAGTAGGAAACAGTTCTTTTTTTCAGGGCATGCTCATGGTTCTTGCTGTATTGGAGACACTGGAAAGAAGAGCTTGATTCTTTCATTTAAACAGGGTGTGTTTCATGGATGAGAACTCTAGTCTGAATTTACCTTCAGAAACGGAGTTACTCCCCAGGATCTGTGTCTTCCTACAAGCAAGAGTTCATTTCTGGACAACCCAGTGAATTTTGGGCTCAATTGATTTTACAAAATACATGTACCCAACGCAATTCTCACTATTAACTAAAGAGCATTTATGTAAGAGGAGCTTGGTTTGTTTCAGTTTCATAAGCAGAGTTGAACTACATATGGTCAGTATGAGTAGGAAACAAAGTTCTTTTTTCTGGGCATGCTCAGGTTTCTTGCTGTTTTGGAGACGATGGAAACAAGTGCTTGTTTCTTCCATTAAAACAGAGTGTGTTCCATGGGTGAGTACTCTGGTCTGAATTTCCCATCAGAAACAGAGTTACACCCCAGGATCTGTTTCTTCTTACAAGCAACAGTTCATTTCTGGAAAACCCAGTGAATTTTGGGTTCAAATGATTTTACAAAGTTATTGAACCCAACGTGATTATCACTATTAACTACAGAGCATTTATGTAAGAGGAGGTTTGGTTTGTTTCAGTTTCATAAGCAGAGTTGAATTACATATGGTCCTTATGAGTAGGAAACACAGTTCTTTTTTTCAGGCCATGCTCATGGTTCTTGCTGTATTTTAGATTCTGGAAAGAAGACCTTGCTTCTTACGTTAAAACAAATTGTGTTTCAGGAATGAGAATTCTGGTTTGAATTTCCCTTCAGAAATGGAGTTACAAGCCAGCATCTCTGTCTTCCTACAAGCAAGACTTCTTTTCTGGAAAACTCAGTGAATTTTGGGTCAAATGATTTTACACAGTTCATAAACACAACGCGATTCTCTCTATTAACTAAAGAGCATCTATGTAAGAGGAGCTTTTGGATTGTTTCAGTTTCATAAGCAGAGTTGAATTACTTATGGTCCTTATGAGTAGGAAACACAGTTCTTTTTTTCAGGGCATGCTCATGTTTCTTGCTGTATTGGAGACACTGGAAAGAAGAGCTTGCTTCTTGCATTAAAACAGGTTGTGTTTCATGGATGAGAACTCTAGTCTGAATTTCCCTTCATAAACGGAGTACCACCCCAGGATCTATGTCTTCCTAAAAGCAAGAGTTCATTTCTGGAAAACCCAGTGAATTTTGGCCTCAAATGATTTTACACAGTACATGTACCCAACGCGATTCTCACTATTAACTAAAGAGCATTTATGTAAGAGGAGCTATGGTTTGTTTCAGTTTCATAAGCAGAGTTGAACTACATATGGTCAGTATGAGTAGGAAACAAAGTTCTTTTTTCTGGGCATGCTCAAGGTTCTTGCTGTTTTGGAGACGATGGAAAGAAGTGCTTGTTTCTTGCATTAAAACAGAGTGTATTCCATGGATGAGTGTCTGGTCTGAATTTCCCATCAGAAACGTAGTTACACCCCAGGATCTGTTTCTTCTTACAAGCAACAGTTCATTTCTGGAAAACCCAGTGAATTTTGGGTTCAAATGATTTTACAATGTTCATGAACCCAACGCGATTATCACTATTAACTACAGAGCATTTATATAAGAGGACGTGTGGTTTGTTTCAGTTTCATAAGCAGAGTTGAATTACATATGGTCCTTATGAGTAGGAAACACAGTTCTTTTTTTCAGGCCATGCTCATGGTTCTTGCTGTATTTTAGATTCTGGAAAGAAGACCTTGCTTCTTACGTTAAAACAAATTGTGTTTCAGCAATCAGAATTCTGGTCTGAATTTTC
Source organism: Onychomys arenicola (assembly GCA_949786405.1). Taxonomy (NCBI): domain Eukaryota; kingdom Metazoa; phylum Chordata; class Mammalia; order Rodentia; family Cricetidae; genus Onychomys; species Onychomys arenicola. Next base: position 3,656,110 of record CATKUM010000028.1, read on the forward strand.
CTACAGAAACGGAGTTAAACCCCATGAACTGTGCCTTCCTACAAGCAAGAGTTCATTTCTGGAAAACCCAGTGAATTTTGGGCTCAAATGATTTTACACAGTTCATGAACCCAACGCGATGCTCACTATTAACTTAAGAGCATTTATGTAAGAGGAGCTGTGGTTTGTTTCAGTTTCATAAGCAGAGTTGAATTACATATGGTCCTTATGAGTAGGAAACACAGTTATTTTTTCTGGGCGTGCTCATGATTCTTGCTGTGTTGGAAGCGCTGGAAAGAAGAGCTTGCTTCTTGCGTTAAATCAGAGTGTGTTTCATGGATGAGAACTCTGGTCTGAATTTCCTTCAGAAACGGAGTTAAACCCCATGATCTGTTTCTTCCTACAAGCAAGAGTTCCGTTTCTATTAAACCAAGTGAATTTTTGGCTCAAATGATTTTACACAGTTCATGAACCCAACGCGATTCTCACTATTAACTAAAGAGCATTTATGTAAAGTAGCTGTGGTTTGTTTCAGTTTCATAAGCAGAGTTGAATTACATATGTTCCTTATGATTAGGAAACACAGTTCTTTTTTTCAGGCCATGTTCATGGTTCTTGCTGTATTTTAGATTCTGGAAAGAAGACCTTGCTTCTTATGTTAAAACAAATTGTGTTTCAGGAATGAGAATTCTGGTCTGAATTTCCCTTCAGAAACGGAGATACACGCCAGCATCTCTGTCTTCCTACAAGAAAGAGTTCATTTCTATAAAAACCAGTTAATTTTGGGCTCAAATGATTTTACACAGTTCATGAACCCAACGCGATTTTCACTATTAACATAAGAGCATTTATGTAAGAGGAGCTGTGGTTTGTTTCAGTTTCATTAGCAGAGTTGAATTACATATGGTTCTTATGAGTAGGAAACACAGTTCTTTTTTTCTGGGCATGCTCATGATTCTTGCTGTATTGGAGACTAGGGAAAGAAGAGCTTGCTTCTTGCGTTAAATCAGAGTGTGTTTCATGGATGACAACTCTGGTCTGAATTTCCCTGCAGAAACAGAGTTAAACCCCATGATCTGTGTCTTCCTACAAGCAAGAGTTCATTTCTGGTAAACCAAGTGAATTTTCAGCTCAAATGATTTTACACAGTTCTAGAACCCAACACTATTATCACTATTAACTAAAGAGCATTTATGTAAGAGGAGCTGTGTTCTTTATCAGTTTTATTAGCAGAGTTGTACTACATATAGTCCGTATGAGTAGGACACACAGTTCTTTTATTCTGGGAATGCTCATGATTCTTGCTGTGTTGGAGACGCTGGAAAGAAGAGCTTGCTTCTTGCATTTAATCAGAATGTGTTTCATGGATGAGAACTCTGGTCTGTATTTCCCTTCAGAAACGGAGTTACACCCCAGGATCTTTGTCTTCCTAAATGCAAGAGTTCATTTCTGGATAACCCAGTGAATTTTGGACTCAAATGATTTTACACAGTTCATGAACACAACGTTTTTCTCTCTATTAACTAAAGAGCATTTATGTAAGAGGAGCTGTGGTTTGTTTCAGTTTCATAAGCAGAGTTGAATTACATATGGTCCTTATGAGTAGGAAACACAGTTCTTTTTTTCAGGGCATGCTCATGGTTCTTCCTGAATTGGAGACGCTGGAAAGAAGAGCTTGCTTCTTGCATTAAAACATGGTGTGTTTCATGGATGAGAACTCTAGTCTGAATTTCCCTTCAGAAACGGAGTTACACCCCAGGATCTGTGTCTTCCTAAAAGCAAGAGTACATTTCTGGTAAACACAGTGAATTTTGGGCTCAAATGATTTTACACAGCTCAGGAACCCAACGCGATTCTCACTATTAACATAAGAGCATTTATGTAAGAGGAGCTGTGGTTTGTTTTAGTTTCATAAGCAGAGTTGAATTACATATGGTTCTTTTGAGTAGGAAACACAGTTCTTTTTTTCTGGGCATGCTCATGATTCTTGCTGTATTGGAGAGTAGGGAAAGAAGAGCTTGCTTCTTGCGTTAAATCAGAGTGCGTTTCATGGATGAGAACTCTGGTCTGAATTGCCCTTCAGAAACGGAGTTACACCCCAGGATCTGTGTCTTCCTAAAAGCAAGAGTACATTTCTGGTAAACACAGTGAATTTTGGGCTCAAATGATTTTACACAGTTCATGAACACAACGTTTTTCTCTCTATTAACTAACGATCATGTATGTAAGAGGAGCTGTGGTTTGTATCAGTTTCTTAAGCAGAGTTGAACTACATATGGTCCATATGAATAGGAATCACACTTCTTTTTTTCAGGGCATGCTCATGGTTCTTCCTGTATAGGAGATGCTGGAAAGAAGAACTTGCTTCTTGCATTTAAACAGAATGTGTTTCATGGATGTGAACTCTGGTCTGAATTTCCCTTCAGAAACGGAGTTACACCCCAGGATCTGTGTCTTCCTACAAGCAAGAGTCCATTTCTGGAAAACTATGTGAATTTTGGGCTCAAATGATTTTACACAGATCATGAACACAACGCGATTCTCTCTATTAACTAAAGAGCATTTATGTAAGAGGAGATGTGGTTTGTTTCAGTTTCATAAGCAGAGTTGAATTACATATGGTCCTTATGAGTAGAAAACACAGTTCTTTTTTTCGGGGCATGCTCATGGTTCTTGCTGTATTGGAACGCTGGAAAGAAGAGCTTCCTTCTTGCATTAAAACAGGGTGTGTTTCATGGATGACAACTCTGGTCTGAATTTCCCTTCAGAAACGGAGTTAAACCCCATGATCTGTGTCTTCCTACAAGCAAGAGTTCATTTCTGGTAAACCAAGAGAATTTTAAGCTCAAATGATTTTACACAATTCTAGAACCCAACACTATTATCACTATTAACTAAAGAGCATTTATGTAAGAGGAGCTGTGGTCTGTATCAATTTCATTAGCAGAGTTGAACTACATATGGTCCGTATGAGTAGGAAACACAGTTCTTTTTTTCAGGGCATGCTCATGGTTCTTGCTGTATTGGAGTCGCTGGAAAGAAGAGCTTCCTTCTTTCATTAAAACAGGGTGTGTTTCATAGATGAGAACTCTTGTCTGAATTTCCCTTCAGAAACGGAATTACAACCCAGGATCAGTGTCTTCCTACAAGCAAGAGTTCATTTCTGGAAAACCCAGTGAATTTTGGGCTCAAATGATTTTACACAGTACATGTACCCAACACGATTCTCACTATTAACTAAAGAGCAATTATGTAAGAGGAGCTGTGGTTTGTTTCAATTGCATAAGCAGAGTTGAATTACATATGGTCCTTACGAGTAGGCAACACAGTTCTTTTTTTCTGGCCATGCTCATGGTTCTTGCTGTATTGGAGACGCTGGAAAGAAGAGCTTCCTTCTTGCATTAAAACAGGCTGTGTTTCATAGATGAGAACTCTTGTCTGAATTTCCCTTCAGAAACGGAATTACAACCCAGGATCAGTGTCTTCCTACAAGCAAGAGTTCATTTCTGGTAAACCAAGTGAATTTTCAGCTCAAATGATTTTACACAGTTCTGGAACCCAACACAATTATCACTATTAACTAAAGAGCATTTATGTAAGAGGAGCTGTGGTTTGTATCAGGTTCTTAAGCACAGTTGAACTACATATGGTCCTTACGAGTAGGAAACACAGTTCTTTTTTTCAGGGCATGCTCATGGTTCTTGCTTTATTGGAGACGCTGGAAAGAAGAGCTTGCGTCTTGCATTAAAACAGGGTGTGTTTCATGGATGAGAACTCTGTTCTGAATTACCCATCAGAAACGGAGGTAAACCCCATATATGTGTCTTCCTAAAAGCAAGAGTTAATTTCTGGTAAACTAAGTGAATTTTCAGCTCAAATGATTTTACACAGTTCTAGAAACCAACACTATTATCACTATTAACTAAAGAGCATTTATGTAAGGCAGAGCTGTGCTCAGTATCAATTTCATTACCAGAGTTGAACTACATATAGTCCGTATGAGTAGGAAACACAGTTCTTTTATTCTGGGAATTCTCATGATTCTTGGTGTATAAGAAACGCTGGAAAGAAGAGCTTGCTTCTTGCATTAAAACAGCGTGTGTTTCATGGATGAGTACTCTGGTCTGAATTTCCCATCAGAAACAGAGTTACACCACAGAATCTGTTTCTTCGTACAAGCAACAGTTCATTTCTTGAAAACTCAGTGAATTTTGGATTCAAATGATTTTACACAGTTCATGACCCAACGCGATTATCACAATTAACTACAGAGCATTTATGTAAGAGGAGCTGTGGTTTGTTTCAGTTTCATAAGCAGAGTTGAACTACATATGGTCCGTATGAATAGGAAACACAGTTCTTTTTTTCAGGGCATGCTCATGGTTCTTGCTGTATTGGAGACGCTGGAGAGAAGAGCTTGCTTCTTGCATTAAAACAGAATGTGTTTCATGGATGAGAACTCTGGTCTGAATTTCCCTTCAGAAACGGAGTTAAACCCCATGGTCTGTGTCTTCCTACAAGCAAGAGTTCATTTCTGGTAAACCCAGTGAATTTTGGGCTCAAATGATTTTACACAGTTCATGAATCCAATGCGATTCTCACTATGAACTAAAGAGCATTTATATAAGAGGAGCTGTGGTTTGTATCAGTTTCTTAAGCAGAGTTGAACTACATATGGTCTGTATGAGTGGGAAACACAGTTTTTTTTTTTTTTTTTTTTTACGGGCATGCTCATGCTTCTTGCTGTATTTCAGACACCAGAAAGAAGAGGTTGCTTCTTGCGTTAAAACAGATTGTGTTTCAGGGATGAGAACTCTGGTCTGAATTTCCCTTCAGAAACGGAGTTAAACCCCAGGATCTGTGTCTTCCTGCAAGCAAGAGTTCATTTCTGTTAAACCTATTGAATTTTGGGCTCAAATGATTTTTCGCAGTTCACCAACCCAAACCGATTCCTACTATTAACTAAAGAGCATTTTGTAAGAAGAGCTATGGTTTGTATCAGTTTCATAGGCAGAGTTGAATTACATATGGTCCTTATGAGTAGGAAACACAGTTCTTACTTTCAGGGCATGCTCATGGTTCTTGCTGTATTGGAGACGCTGGAAAGAAGAGCTTGCTTCTTGCATTAAAACAGGGTGTGTTTTATGGATGAAAATCTGGTCTGAATTTCCCTTCAGAAACGGAGTTAAACCCCAGGATCTGTGTCTTCCTACAAGCAAGAGTTCATTTCTGTTAAACCTATTGAATTTTGGGCTCAAATGATTTTTCGCAGTTCACCAACCCAAACCGATTCCTACTATTAACTAAAGAGTATTTTGTAAGAAGAGCTATGGTTTGTATCAGTTTCATAGGCAGAGGTGAACTGCATATGGTCCGTATGAGTAGGAAACACAGTTCTTTTTTTCAGGGCATGCTCAAGGTTCTTGCTGTATTTTAGACTCTGGAAAGAAGAGCTTGCTTCTTGCGTTAAAACAGATTGTGTTTCAGGGATGAGAATTCTGGTCTGAATTTCCCTTCAGAAACTGTGTTACACGCCAGGATCTCTGTCTTCCTACAAGCAAGAGTTCATTTCTGGAAAACCCAGTGAATTTTGGGCTCAAATGGTTTTACACAGTTCATGAACCCAACGCGATTCTCACTATGAACTAAAGAGCAATTATGTACGAGGAGGTGTGGTTTGTTTCAGTTTCATAAGCAGATTGAATTACATGTGGTCCTTATGAGTTAAAACACAGTTTTTTTTTTTCTGGGCAGGCTCATGATTCCTGCTGTATTGGAGACGCTGGAAAGAAGAGCTTGCTTCTTGCGTTAAATCAGATTGTGTTTCATGGATGAAAACACTGGTCTGAATTTCCCTTCAGAAACTGAGTTAAACCCTAGGATCTGTATTTTCCTACAAGCAAGAGTTCATTTCTGTTAACCCAAGTTAATTTTGGGCTCAAATTATTTTACACAGTTCAAAAACCCAATGTGATTCTCACTATCAACTAAAGAGCATTTATATAAGAGTAGCTATGGTTTGTATCAGCTTTTAAGCAGAGTTAAACTACGTATGATCTGTATGAGTAGGAAACACAGTTCTTTTTTTCAGGGCATGCTCATGGTTCTTGCTGTATTGGTGACGCTGAAAAGAAGAGCTTGCTTCTTGCATTAAAACAGGTTGTGTTACATGGATGAGAACTCTGTTCTGAATTTGCCTTCAGAATCGGAGTTAAACCCCATGATCTGTGTCTTCCTACAAGCAAGAGTTCATTTCTGGTAAAGCAAGTGAATTTTCAGCTCAAATGATTTTTCACAGTTCTAGAACCCAACACTATTATCACTATTAACTAAAGAGCATTTATGTAAAAGGAGCTGTGGTCTGTATCAATTTCCTTAGCAGAGTTGAACTACATATGGTCCGTATGAGTAGGAAACACAGTTCTTTTATTCTGGGAATGCTCATGATTCTTGCTGTATTGGAGACGCTGGAAAGAAGAGCTTGCTTCTTGCATGTAAACAGAATGTGTTTCATGGATGAGAACTCTGGTCTGAATTTCCCTTCAGACACGGAGTTACATCCCAGGATCTGTGTCTTCCTACAAGCAAGAGTTCATTTCTGGAAAAACCAGTGAATTTTGGGCTCAAATGATTTTACACAGTTCATGAACCCAACGTGATTCTCACTATTAACTAAAGAGCATTTATGTAAGAGGAGCTGTGGTTTGTTTCAGTTTCATAAGCAGAGTTGAATTAGATATGGTCTTTTGAGTAGGAAACAGTTTTTTTTTACTGGGCATGCTCATGATTCTTTCTCTTCAAAAGAGCTGGAAAAAAGAGCTTGCTTCTTGCGATGAATCAGAGTGTGTTTCATGGATGAGAACTCTGGTCTGAATTTCCCTTGAGAAACGGAGTTAAACCCCATTATCTGTGTCTTCCTACAAGCAAAAGTTCATTTCTGGTAAACCAAGTGAATTTTCAGCTCAAATGATTTTACACAGTTCTAGAACCCAACACTATTTTCACTATTAACTAAAGATCATTTATGGAAGAGGAGCTGTTGTCTATATCAATTTCATTAGCAGAGTTGAACTACATATCGTCCGTATGAGTAGCAAACACAGTTCTTTTATTCTGGGAATGCTCATGATTCTTGGTGTATTGGAGACGCTGGAAAGAAGAGCTTGCTTCTTGCATTTAAACAGAATGTGTTTCATGGAAGAGAACTCTGGTCTGAATTTCCCTTCAGAAACGGAGTTACACCCCAGGATCTGTGTCTTCCTACAAGCAAGAGTTCATTTCTCGTAAACACAGTGAATTTTGGGATCAAATGATTTTACACAGTTCATGAACCCAATGCGATTGTCACTATGAACTAAAGAGCATTTATATAAGAGGAGCTGTGGTTTGCATCAGTTTCTTAACCAGAGTTGAACTACATATGGTCTGTATGAGTAGGAAACACAGTTCTTTTTTTCAGAGCATGATCATGGTTCTTGCTGTATTTCAGACACCGGAAAGAAGAACTTGCTTCTTGCGTTAAAACAGATCGTGTTTCAGGGATGAGAACTCTGGTCTGAATTTCCCTTCAGAAACGGAGTTAAACCCCAGGATCTGTGTCTTCCTACAAGCAAGAGTTCATTTCTGTTAAACCAATTGAATTTTGGGCTCAAATGATTTTTCGCAGTTCACCAAACCAAACCGATTCCTACTAATAACTAAAGAGCATTTATGTAAGATGAGCTGTGGTTTGTATCAGTTTCATAGGCAGAGTTGAATTACATATGGTCCTTATGAGTAGGAAACACAGTTCTTACTTTCAGGGCATGCTCATGGTTCTTGCTGTATTGGAGACGCTGGAAAGAAGAGCTTGCTTCTTGCATTAAAACAGGGTGTGTTTCATGGATGAGAATGTGGTCTGAATTTCCCTTCAGAAACGGAGTTACACCACAGGATCTGTGTCTTCCTACAAGCAGGAGTTCATTTCTGGTAAACCAATGAATTTTGGGCTCAAATGATTTTACACAGTCCATGAACCCAACGCGATTGTCTCTATTAACTAAAAAGCATTTATCTAATAGGAGGTGTGGTCTGTATCAGTTTCATAAGCAGAGTTGAACTACATATTGTCCGTATGAGTAGGAAACACAGTTCTTTTTTTCAGGGCATGCTCATGGTGCTTGCTGTATTGGAGACGCTGGAAAGAAGAGCTTGCTCTTGCATTTAAACAGATTGTGTTTCAAGGATGAGAACTCTGGTCTGAATTTCCATTCAGAAAGGAGTTACACCCCAGGATCTGTGTCTTCCTACAAGCAAGAGATCATTTCTGTTAAAACAATTGAATTTTGGGCTCAAGTGATTTTTCGCAGTTCACCAACCCAAACCGATTCCTACTATTAACTAAAGAGCATTTTGTAAGAAGAGCTATGGTTTGTATCAGTTTCATAGGCAGAGTTGAATTACATATGGTCCTTATGAGTAGGAAACACAGTTCTTACTTTCAGGGCATGCTCATGGTTCTTTCTGTATTGGAGACGCTGGAAAGAAGAGCTTGCTTCTTGCATTAAAACAGGGTGTGTTATATGGATGAAAATCTGGTCTGAATTTCCCTTCAGAAACGGAGTTAAACCCCAGGATCTTTGTCTTCCTACAAGCAAGAGTTCATTTCTGTTAAACCTATTGAATTTTGGGCTCAAATGATTTTTCGCAGTTCACCAACCCAAACCGATTACTACTATTAACTAAAGAGCATTTTGTAAGAAGAGCTATGGTTTGTATCAGTTTCATAGGCATAGTTGAACTACATATGGTCCGTATGAATAGGAAACAAAGTTCTTTTTTTCAGAGCATGCTCATGGTTCTTGCTGTATTGGAGACGCCTGAAAGAAGAGCTTGCTTCTTGCATTTAAACAGAATGTGTTTCATGGATGAGAACTCTGGTCTGAATTTCCCTTCAGAAACGGAGTTACACCCCAGGATCTGTGTCTTCCTACAAGCAAGAGTTCATTTCTGGAAAACCCAGTGAATTTAGGGCTCAAATGATTTTACACAGTTCATGAACCCAACGCGATTCTCACTATTAACTAAAGAGCAATTATGTACGAGGAGGTGTGGTTTGTTTCAGGTTCATAAGCAGATTGAATTACATATGGTCCTTATGAGTTAAAGCACAGTTTTTTTTTTCTGGGCAGGCTCATGATTCTTGCTGTATTGGAGACGCTGGAAAGAAGAGCTTGCTTCTTGCGTTAAATCAGATTGTGTTTCATGGATGAAAACACTGGTCTGAATTTCCCTTCAGAAACTGAGTAAAACCCCAGGATCTGTATTTTCCTACGAGCAAGAGTTCATTTCGGTTAACCCAAGTTAATTTTGGGCTCAAATTATTTTACACAGTTCAAAAACCCAATGTGATTCTCACTATCAACTAAAGAGCATTTATATAAGAAGAGCTATGGTTTGAATCAGCTTCTTAAACAGAGTTAAACTACGTATATTCTGTATGAGTAGGAAACACAGTTCTTTTTTTCAGGGCATGCTCATGGTTCTTGCTGTATTGGTGACGCTGGAAAGAAGAGCTTGCTTCTTGCATTAAAACAGGTTGTGTTACATGGATGAGAACTCTGGTCTGAATTTCCCTTCAGAAACGGAGTTAAACACCATGATCTGTGTCTTCCTGCATCAAGAGTTCATTTCTGGTAAACCAAGTGAATTTTCAGCTCAAATGAGTTTACACAGTTCTAGAACCCAACACTATTATCACTATTAACTAAAGAGCATTTATGTAAGAGGAGCTGTGGTCTGTATCAATTTCCTTAGCAGAGTTGAACTACATATGGTCCGTATGATTAGGAAACACAGTTCTTTTATTCTGGGAATGCTCATGATTCTTGCTGTATTGGAGACGCTGGAAAGAAGAGCTTGCTTCTTGCATGTAAACAGAATGTGTTTCATGGATGAGAACTCTGGTCTGAATTTCCCTTCAGAAACGGAGTTACATCCCAGGATCTGTGTTTTCCTACAAGCAAGACTTCATTTCTGGAAAACCCAGTGAATTTTGGGCTCAAATGATTTTACGCAGTTCATGAACCCAATGCGATTCTCACTATTAACTAAAGAGCATTTATGTAAGAGGAGCTGTGGTTTGTTTCAGTTTCATAAGCAGAGTTGAATTAGATATGGTCTTTTGAGTAGGAAACTTGGTTCTTTTTTACTGGGCATGCTCATGATTCTTTCTCTTCAAAAGAGCTGGAAAAAAGAGCTTGCTTCTTGCGATGAATCAGAGTGTGTTTCATGGATGAGAAATATGGCCTGAATTTCCCTTGAGAAACGGAGTTAAACCCCATGATCTGTGTCTTCCTACAAGCAAAAGTTCATTTCTGGGAAACCAAGTTTATTTTCAGCTCAAATGATTTTACACAGTTCTAGAACCCAACACTATTTTCACGACTAACTAAAGAGCATTTATGGAAGAGGAGCTGTTGTCTATATCAATTTCATTAGCAGAGTTGAACTACATATCGTCCATATGAGTAGGAAACACAGTTCTTTTATTCTGGGAATGCTCATGATTCTTGCTGTATTGGAGACACTGGAAAGAAGAGCTTGCTTCTTGCATTTAAACAGAATGTGTTTCATGGATTAGAACTCTGGTCTGAATTTCCCTTCAGAAACGGAGTTACACCCCAGGATCTGTGTCTTCCTACAAGCAAGAGTTCATTTCTCGTAAACACAGTGAATTTTGGGATCAAATGATTTTACACAGTTCATGAACCCAATGCGATTGTCACTATGAACTAAAGAGCATTTATATAAGAGGAGCTGTGGTTTGCATCAGTTTCTTAACCAGAGTTGAACTACATATGGTCTGTATGAGTAGGAAACACAGTTCTTTTTTTCAGAGCATGATCATGGTTCTTGCTGTATTTCAGACACCGGAAAGAAGAACTTGCTTCTTGCGTTAAAACAGATCGTGTTTCAGGGATGAGAACTCTGGTCTGAATTTCCCTTCAGAAACGGAGTTAAACCCCAGGATCTGTGTCTTCCTACAAGCAAGAGTTCATTTCTGTTAAACCAATTGAATTTTGGGCTCAAATGATTTTTCGCAGTTCACCAAACCAAACCGATTCCTACTAATAACTAAAGAGCATTTATGTAAGATGAGCTGTGGTTTGTATCAGTTTCATAGGCAGAGTTGAATTACATATGGTCCTTATGAGTAGGAAACACAGTTCTTACTTTCAGGGCATGCTCATGGTTCTTGCTGTATTGGAGACGCTGGAAAGAAGAGCTTGCTTCTTGCATTAAAACAGGGTGTGTTTCATGGATGAGAATGTGGTCTGAATTTCCCTTCAGAAACGGAGTTACACCACAGGATCTGTGTCTTCCTACAAGCAGGAGTTCATTTCTGGTAAACCAATGAATTTTGGGCTCAAATGATTTTACACAGTCCATGAACCCAACGCGATTGTCTCTATTAACTAAAAAGCATTTATCTAATAGGAGGTGTGGTCTGTATCAGTTTCATAAGCAGAGTTGAACTACATATTGTCCGTATGAGTAGGAAACACAGTTCTTTTTTTCAGGGCATGCTCATGGTGCTTGCTGTATTGGAGACGCTGGAAAGAAGAGCTTGCTCTTGCATTTAAACAGATTGTGTTTCAAGGATGAGAACTCTGGTCTGAATTTCCATTCAGAAAGGAGTTACACCCCAGGATCTGTGTCTTCCTACAAGCAAGAGATCATTTCTGTTAAAACAATTGAATTTTGGGCTCAAGTGATTTTATGCAGTTCACCAACCCAAACCGATTCCTACTATTAACTAAAGAGCATTTTGTAAGAAGAGCTATGGTTTGTATCAGTTTCATAGGCAGAGTTGAATTACATATGGTCCTTATGAGTAGGAAACACAGTTCTTACTTTCAGGGCATGCTCATGGTTCTTTCTGTATTGGAGACGCTGGAAAGAAGAGCTTGCTTCTTGCATTAAAACAGGGTGTGTTATATGGATGAAAATCTGGTCTGAATTTCCCTTCAGAAACGGAGTTAAACCCCAGGATCTTTGTCTTCCTACAAGCAAGAGTTCATTTCTGTTAAACCTATTGAATTTTGGGCTCAAATGATTTTTCGCAGTTCACCAACCCAAACCGATTACTACTATTAACTAAAGAGCATTTTGTAAGAAGAGCTATGGTTTGTATCAGTTTCATAGGCATAGTTGAACTACATATGGTCCGTATGAATAGGAAACAAAGTTCTTTTTTTCAGAGCATGCTCATGGTTCTTGCTGTATTGGAGACGCCTGAAAGAAGAGCTTGCTTCTTGCATTTAAACAGAATGTGTTTCATGGATGAGAACTCTGGTCTGAATTTCCCTTCAGAAACGGAGTTACACCCCAGGATCTGTGTCTTCCTACAAGCAAGAGTTCATTTCTGGAAAACCCAGTGAATTTAGGGCTCAAATGATTTTACACAGTTCATGAACCCAACGCGATTCTCACTATTAACTAAAGAGCAATTATGTACGAGGAGGTGTGGTTTGTTTCAGGTTCATAAGCAGATTGAATTACATATGGTCCTTATGAGTTAAAGCACAGTTTTTTTTTTCTGGGCAGGCTCATGATTCTTGCTGTATTGGAGACGCTGGAAAGAAGAGCTTGCTTCTTGCGTTAAATCAGATTGTGTTTCATGGATGAAAACACTGGTCTGAATTTCCCTTCAGAAACTGAGTAAAACCCCAGGATCTGTATTTTCCTACGAGCAAGAGTTCATTTCGGTTAACCCAAGTTAATTTTGGGCTCAAATTATTTTACACAGTTCAAAAACCCAATGTGATTCTCACTATCAACTAAAGAGCATTTATATAAGAAGAGCTATGGTTTGAATCAGCTTCTTAAACAGAGTTAAACTACGTATATTCTGTATGAGTAGGAAACACAGTTCTTTTTTTCAGGGCATGCTCATGGTTCTTGCTGTATTGGTGACGCTGGAAAGAAGAGCTTGCTTCTTGCATTAAAACAGGTTGTGTTACATGGATGAGAACTCTGGTCTGAATTTCCCTTCAGAAACGGAGTTAAACACCATGATCTGTGTCTTCCTGCATCAAGAGTTCATTTCTGGTAAACCAAGTGAATTTTCAGCTCAAATGAGTTTACACAGTTCTAGAACCCAACACTATTATCACTATTAACTAAAGAGCATTTATGTAAGAGGAGCTGTGGTCTGTATCAATTTCCTTAGCAGAGTTGAACTACATATGGTCCGTATGATTAGGAAACACAGTTCTTTTATTCTGGGAATGCTCATGATTCTTGCTGTATTGGAGACGCTGGAAAGAAGAGCTTGCTTCTTGCATGTAAACAGAATGTGTTTCATGGATGAGAACTCTGGTCTGAATTTCCCTTCAGAAACGGAGTTACATCCCAGGATCTGTGTTTTCCTACAAGCAAGACTTCATTTCTGGAAAACCCAGTGAATTTTGGGCTCAAATGATTTTACGCAGTTCATGAACCCAATGCGATTCTCACTATTAACTAAAGAGCATTTATGTAAGAGGAGCTGTGGTTTGTTTCAGTTTCATAAGCAGAGTTGAATTAGATATGGTCTTTTGAGTAGGAAACTTGGTTCTTTTTTACTGGGCATGCTCATGATTCTTTCTCTTCAAAAGAGCTGGAAAAAAGAGCTTGCTTCTTGCGATGAATCAGAGTGTGTTTCATGGATGAGAAATATGGCCTGAATTTCCCTTGAGAAACGGAGTTAAACCCCATGATCTGTGTCTTCCTACAAGCAAAAGTTCATTTCTGGGAAACCAAGTTTATTTTCAGCTCAAATGATTTTACACAGTTCTAGAACCCAACACTATTTTCACGACTAACTAAAGAGCATTTATGGAAGAGGAGCTGTTGTCTATATCAATTTCATTAGCAGAGTTGAACTACATATCGTCCATATGAGTAGGAAACACAGTTCTTTTATTCTGGGAATGCTCATGATTCTTGCTGTATTGGAGACACTGGAAAGAAGAGCTTGCTTCTTGCATTTAAACAGAATGTGTTTCATGGATTAGAACTCTGGTCTGAATTTCCCTTCAGAAACGGAGTTACACCCCAGGATCTGTGTCTTCCTACAAGCAAGAGTTCATTTCTCGTAAACACAGTGAATTTTGGGATCAAATGATTTTACACAGTTCATGAACCCAATGCGATTGTCACTATGAACTAAAGAGCATTTATATAAGAGGAGCTGTGGTTTGCATCAGTTTCTTAACCAGAGTTGAACTACATATGGTCTGTATGAGTCGGAAACACAGTTCTTTTTTTCAGAGCATGATCATGGTTCTTGCTGTATTTCAGACACCGGAAAGAAGAACTTGCTTCTTGCGTTAAAACAGATCGTGTTTCAGGGATGAGAACTCTGGTCTGAATTTCCCTTCAGAAACGGAGTTAAACCCCAGGATCTGTGTCTTCCTACAAGCAAGAGTTCATTTCTGTTAAACCAATTGAATTTTGGGCTCAAATGATTTTTCGCAGTTCACCAAACCAAACCGATTCCTACTATTAACTAAAGAGCATTTATGTAAGAGGAGCTGTGGTTTGTATCAGTTTCATAGGCAGAGTTGAATTACATATGGTCCTTATGAGTAGGAAACACAGTTCCTACTTTCAGGGCATGCTCATGGTTCTTGCTGTATTGGAGATGCTGGAAAGAAGAGCTTGCTTCTTGCACTAAAACAGGGTGTGTTTCATGGATGAGAATGTGGTCTGAATTTCCCTTCAGAAACGGAGTTACACCACAGGATCTGTGTCTTCCTACAAGCAAGAGTTCATTTCTGGTAAACCAATGAATTATGGGCTCAAATGATTTTACACAGTCCATGAACCCAACGCGATTCTCTCTATTAACGAAAAAGCATTTATCTAATAGGAGGTGTGGTCTGTATCAGTTTCATAAGCAGAGTTGAACTACATATTGTCCGTATGAGTAGGAAACACAGTTCTTTTTTTCAGGGCATGCTCATGGTGCTTGCTGTATTGGAGACGCTGGAAAGAAGAGCTTGCTTCTTGCATTTAAACAGATTGTGTTTCAAGGATGAGAAGTCTGGTCTGAATTTCCATTCAGACAGGAGTTACACCCCAGGATCTGTGTCTTCCTACAAGCAAGAGATCATTTCTGTTAAAACAATTGAATTTTGGGCTGAAGTGATTTTTCGCAGTTCGCCAACCCAAACCGATTCCTACTATTAACTAAAGAGCATTTATGTAAGAGGAGCTGTGGTTTGTATCAGTTTCATAGGCATAGTTGAACTACATATCGTCCGTATGAATAGGAAACACAGTTCTTTTTTTCAGGGCATGCTCATGGTTCTTGCTGTATTGGAGACGCCTGAAAGAAGAGCTTGCTTCTTGCATTTAAACAGAATGTGTTTCATGGATGAGAACTCTGGTCTGAATTTCCCTTCAGAAACGGAGTTACAGCCCAGGATCTGTGTCTTCCTACAAGCAAGAGTTCATTTCTGGTAAACCCAGTGAATTTTGGGCTCAAATGATTTTACACAGTTGATGAACCCAATGCGATTCTCACTATGAACTAAAGAGCATTTATATAAGAAGAGCTGTGGTTTGTATCAGTTTCTTAAGCAGAGTTGAACTACATATGGTCCGTATGAGTAGGAAAAACAGTTCTTTTTTTCAGGGCATGCTCAAGGTTCTTGCTGTATTTTAGACTCTGGAAAGAAGAGCTTGCTTCTTGCGTTAAAAAAGATTGTGTTTCAGGGATGAGAATTCTGGTCTGAATTTCCCTTCAGAAACTGTGTTACACGCCAGGATCTCTATCTTCCTACAAGCAAGAGTTCATTTCTGGAAAACCCACTGAATTTAGGGCTCAAATGATTTTACACAGTTCATGAACCCAACGCGATTCTCACTATTAACTAAAGAGCAATTATGTACGAGGAGGTGTGGTTTGTTTCAGGTTCATAAGCAGATTGAATTACATATGGTCCTTATGAGTTAAAACACAGTATTTTTTTTCTGGGCAGGCTCATGATTCTTGCTGTATTGGAGACGCTGGAAAGAAGAGCTTGCTTCTTGCGTTAAAAAAGATTGTGTTTCAGGGATGAGAACTCTGTTCTGAATATCCCTTCAGAAACGGAGGTAAACCCCAGGATCTGTGACTTCCTACAAGCAAGAGTTCATTTCTGTTAAACCATTTGAATTTGGGGCTCAAATGATTTTTCGCAGTTCACCAACCCAAACCGATTCCCACTATTAACTAAAGAGCATTTATATAAGAGGAGCTGTGGTTTGTATCAGTTTCTTAAGCAGAGTTGAACTACATATGGTCTGTATGAGTAGGAAACACAGTTCTTTTTTTCAGGGCATGCTCATGGTTCTTGCTGTATTTCAGACACCGGAAAGAAGAGCTTGCTTATTGCATTAAAACAGATTGTGTTTCAGGGATGAGAATTCTGGTCTGAATTTCCCTTCAGAAACTGAGTTACACGCCATGATCTCTGTCTTCCTACACGCAAGAGTTCATTTCTGGAAAACCCAGTGAATTTTGGGTTCAAATGATTTTACACAGTTCACGAACCAAACGCGATTATCACTATTAACTACAGTGCATTTATGTAAGAGGAGCTGTGGTTTGTTTCAGTTTCATAAGCAGAGTTGAATTACATATGGTCCTTATGAGTAGGAAACACAGTTCTTTTTTTCAGGCCATTCAAATTGTTCTTGCAGTATTTTAGATTCTGGAAAAAAGACCTTGCTTCTTACATTAAAACAAATTTTGTTTCAGGAATGAGAATTGTGGTCTGAATTTCCCTTCAGAAACGGAGTTAAACCCCAGGATCTGTGTCTTCCTACGAGCAAGAGTTCATTTCTAGAAAACCCAGTGAATTTTGGGCTCAAATGATTTAACACAGTACATGTACCCAACGCGATTCTCACTATTAACTAAAGAGCATTTATGTAAGAGGAGCTGTGGTTTGTTTCAGTTTCATAAGCAGAGTTGAACTACATATGGTCAGTATGAGTAGGAAACAAAGTTCTTTTTTCTGGGCATGCTCAGGGTTCTTGCTACTTTGGAGACGATGGAAACAAGTGCTTGTTTCTTGCATAAAAACAGAGTGTGTTCCATGGGTGAGTACTCTGGTCTGAATTTCCCATCAGAAACGGAGTTACACCCCAGGATCTGTTTCTTCTTACAAGCAACAGTTCATTTCTGGAAAACCCAGTGAATTTTGGGTTCAAATGATTTTACAATGTTCATGAACCCAACGCGATTATCACTATTAACTACAGAGCATTTATGTAAGAGGAGGTGTGGTTTGTTTCAGTTTCATAAGCAGAGTTGAATTACATATGGTCCTTATGAGTAAGAAACACAGTTCTTTTTTTCTGGACATGCTCATGATTCTTGCTGTATTGGAAGCGCTGGAAAGAAGAGCTTGCTTCTTGCATTAACTCAGAGTGTGTTTCATGGATGAGAACTCTGGTCTGAATTTCCGTTCAGAAACGGAGTTAAACCCCATGATCTGTTTCTTCCTACAAGCAAGAGTTCCGTTTCTGGTAAACCAAGTGAATTTTGGGCTCAAATGATTTTACACAGTTCATGAACCCAACGCTATTCTCAATATTAACTAAAGAGCATTTATGTAAAGGAGCTGTGGATTGTTTCAGTTTCATAAGCAGAGTTGAATTACATATGTTCCTTATGAGTAGGAAACACAGTTCTTTTTTTCAGGCCATGCTCATGGTTCTTGCTGTATATTAGATTCTGGAAAGAAGACCTTGCTTCTTACGTTAAAATAAATTGTGTTTCAGAAATGAGAATTCTGGTCTGAATTTCCCTTCAGAAACGGACTTAAACCCCAGGATCTGTGCCTTCCTACGAGCAAGAGTTCATTTTTGGAAAAACCCAGTGAATTTTGGGCTCAAATGATTTTCCACAGTTCATGAACCCAACGTGATGCTCACTATTAACTTAAGAGCATTTATGTATGAGGAGCTGTGGTTTGTTTCAGTTTTATAAGCAGAGTTGAATAACATATGGTCCTTATGAGTAGGAAACACAGTTCTTTTTTTCAGGGCATGCTCATGGTTCTTGCTGTATTTTAGAGTCTGGAAAGAAGAGCTTGCTTCTTGCGTTAAATCAGAGTGTGTTTCAGTTGTGAGAACTCTGGTCTGAATTTCCCTTCACAAATGGAGTTACTCGCCAAGATCTGTGTCTTCCTACAAGCAAGAGTTCATTTCTGGAAAACCCAGTGAATTTTGGGCTCAAATGATTTTACACAGTTCATGAACCCAACACTATTCTCACTATTAACATAAGAGCATTTATGTAAGAGGTGCTGTGGTTTGTTTCAGTTTCATAAGCAGAGTTGAATTACATATGGTTCTTATGAGTAGGAAACACAGTTCTTTTTTTCTGGGCATGCTCATGATTCTTGCTGTATTGGAGACTCTGGAAAGAAGAGCTTGCTTCTTGCGTTAAATCAGAGTGTGTTTCAGGGATGAGAACTCTGGTCTGAATTTCCCTTAAGAATCAGAGTTAAACCCCATGATCTGTGTCTTCCTACAAGCAAGAGTTCATTTCTGGAAAACCCAGTGAATGTTGGGCTCAAATGATTTTACACAGTACATGTACCCAACGCGATTCTCACTATTAACTAAAGAGCATTTATGTAAGAGGACCTGTGGTTTGTATCAGTTTCATAAGCAGAGTTGAACTATATATGGTCAGTATGAATAGGAAACACAGTTCTTTTTTCTGGGCATGCTCAGTGTTCTTGCTGTTTTGGAGACGCTGGAAAGAAGAGCTTGCTTCTTCCATTAAAAGAGAGTGTGTTTCATGGATGAGAACTCTGGTCTGAATTTCCCTTCAGAAATGGAGTTACACCCCAGGATCTGTTTCTTCCTACAAGCAACAGTTCATTTCTTGAAAACCCAGTGAATTTTGGGTTCAAATGATTTTACAAAGTTCATGAACCCAACGTGATTATCACTATTAACTACAAAGCATTTATGTAAGAGGAGGTGTGGTTTGTTTCAGTTTCATAAGCAGAGTTGAATTACATATGGTCCTTATGAGTAGGAAACACAGTTCTTTTTTTCAGGCCATGCTCAAGGTTCTTTCTGTATTTTAGATTCTGGAAAGAAGACCTTGCTTCTTACGTTAAAACAAATTGTGTTTCAGAAATCAGAATTCTGGTCTGAATTTTCCTACAGAAACGGAGTTAAACCCCAGGAACTGTGCCTTCCTACAAGCAAGAGTTCATTTCTGGAAAACCCAGTGAAGTTTGGGCTCAAATGATTTTACACAGTTCATGAACCCAACGCGATGCTCACTATTAACTTAAGAGCATTTATGTAAGAGGAGCTGTTTTGTTTCAGTTTCATAAGCAGAGTTGAATTACATATGGTCCTTATGAGTAGGAAACACAGTTTTTTTTTCTGGGCATGCTCATGATTCTTGCTGTGTTGGAAGCGCTGGAAAGAAGAGCTTGCTTCTTGCGTTAAATCAGAGTGTGTTTCATGGATGAGAACTCTGGTCTGAATTTCCCTTCAGAAACGGAGTTAAACCCTATGATCTGTTTCTTTCTACAAGCAAGAGTTCCGTTTCTGGTAAACCAAGTGAATTTTCGGCTCAATTGATTTTACACAGTTCATGAACCCAACGCGATTCTCACTATTAACTAAAGAGCATTTATGTAAAGGAGCTGTGGTTTGTTTCAGTTTCATAAGCAGAGTTGAATTACATATGTTCCTTATGAGTAGGAAACACAGTTCTTTTTTTCAGGCCATGCTCATGGTTCTTGCTGTATTTTAGATTCTGGAAAGAAGACCTTGCTTCTTACGTTAAAACAAATTGTGCTTCAGGAATGAGAATTCTGGTCTGAATTTCCCTTCAGAAACGGAGATACACGCCAGCATCTCTGTCTTCCTACAAGCAAGAGTTCATTTCTGGAAAACTCAGTGTATTTTGGGCTCAAATGATTTTACACAGTTCATGAACGCAATGCGATTCTCACTATTAACTGAAGAGCAATTATGTAAGAGGAGCTGTGGTTTGTTTCAGTTTCATAAGCAGAGTTGAATTACATATGGTCCTTATGAGTAGGAAACACAGTTCTTTTATTCAGGCCATGCTCATGGTTCTTGCTGTATTTTAGTATCTGGAAAGAATACCTTGCTTCTTAAGTTAAAACAAATTGTGTTTCAGGAATGAGAATTCTGGTCTTAATTTTCCTTCAGAAACGGAGTTACACGCCAGCATCTCTGTCTTCCTACAAGAAAGAGTTCCTTTCTATAAAAACCAGTTAATTTTGGGCTCAAATGATTTTACACAGTTCATGAACCCAACGCGATTCTCACTATTAACATAAGAGCATTTATGTAAGAGGAGCTGTGGTTTGTTTCAGTTTCATAAGCAGAATTGAATTACATATGGTTCTTATGAGTAGGAAACACAGTTCTTTTTTTCTGGGCATGCTCATGATTCTTGCTGTATTGGAGACTAGGGAAAGAAGAGCTTGCTTCTTGCGTTAAATCAGAGTGTGTTTCATGGATGAGAACTCTGGTCTGAATTTCCCTTCAGAAACGGAGTTAAACCCCATGATCTGTGTCTTCCTACAAGGAAGAGTTCATTTCTGGTAAACCAAGTGAATTTTCAGCTGAAATGATTTTAAACAGTTCTAGAACCCAACACTATTATCACTATTAACTAAAGAGCATTTATGTAAGAGGAGCTGTGGTCTGTATCAATTTCATTAGCAGAGTTGAACTACATATAGTCCGTATGAGTAGGACACACAGTTCTTTTATTCTGGGAATGCTCATGATTCTTGCTGTATTGGAGATGCTGGAAAGAAGACCTTGCTTCTTACGTTAAAACAAATTGAGTTTCAGGAATGAGAATTCTGGTTTGAATTTCCCTTCAGAAACGGTGTTACACGCCAGCATCTCTGTCTTCCTACAAGCAAGAGTTCATTTCTGGAAAACTCAGTGAATTTTGGGCTCAAATGATTTTACACAGTTCATGAACACAACGCGATTCTCTCTATTAACTAAAGAGCATCTATGTAAGAGGAGCTTTTGGTTTGTTTCAGTTTCATAAGCAGAGTTGAATTACATATGGTCCTTATGAGTAGGAAATACAGTTCTTTTTTCTGGGAAGCTCAGGGTTCTTGCTGTTTTGGAGACGATGGAAAGAAGTGCTAGTTTCTTGCATTAAAACAGAGTGTGTTCCATGGGTGAGTTCTCTACTCTGAATTTCCCATCAGAAACGGATTTACACCCCAGGATCTGTTTCTTCTTACAAGCAACAGTTCATTTCTGGAAAACCCAGTGAATTTTGGGTTCAAATGATTTTACAAAGTTCATGAACCCAACGCGATTATCACTTAACTACAGAACATTTATGTAAGAGGAGGTGTGGTTTGATTCAGTTTCATAATCAGAGTTTAATTACATATTGTCCTTATAAGTAGGAAACACAGTTCTTTTTTTCAGGCCATGATCATGGTTCTTGCTGTATTTTAGATTCTGGAAAGAAGACCTTGCTTCTTACGTTAAAACAAATTGTGTTTCAGAAATAAGAATACTGGTTTGAATTTCCCTTCAGAAACGGAGTTAAACCCCAGGATCTGGGCCTTCCTACAAGCAAGAGTTCATCTGGAAAACCCAGTGAATTTTGGGCTCAAATGATTTTACACAGTTCATGAACGCAACGCGATTCTCACTATTAACTTAAGAGCATTTATGTAAGAGGGGCTGTGGTTTGTTTCAGTTTCATAAGCAGAGTTTAATTACATATGGTCCTTATGAGTAGGAAACACAGTTCTTTTTTTCTGGGCATGCTAATGATTCTTGCTGTATTGGAAGCGATGGAAAGAAGAGCTTGCTTCTTACGTTAAAACACATTGTGTTTCAGGAATGAGAATTCTGGTCTTAATTTCCCTTCAGAAACGGAGTTACACTCCAGCATGTCTGTCTTCCTACAAGGAAGAGTTCATTTTTGGAAAACTCAGTGAATTTTGGGCTCAAATGATTTTACACAGTTCATGTACACAACGCGATTCTCACTATTAACTAAAGAGCAATTATGTAAGAGGAGCTGTGGTTTGTTTCAATTTCACAATCAGAGTTGAATTACATATGGTCCTTATGAGTAGGCAACACAGTTCTTATTTTCTGGGCATGCTCATGATTCTTGCTGTATTTTAGACTCTGGAAAGAAGAGCTTGCTTCTTGCGTTAAAACAGATTGTGTTTCAGTGATGAGAACTCTGGTCTGTATTTCCCTTCACAAATGGAGTTACACGCCAAGATCTGTGTCTTCCTACAAGCAAGAGTTCATTTCTGGAAAACCCAGTGAATTTTGGGCTCCAATGATATTACACAGTTCAGGAACCCAACGCGATTCTCACTATTAACATAAGAGCATTTATGTAAGAGAAGCTGTGGTTTGTTTCAGTTTCATAAGCAGAGTTGAATTGCATATGGTTCTTTTGAGTAGGAAACACAGTTCTTTTTTTCTGGGTATGCTCATGATTCTTGCTGTATTGGAGACTAGGGAAAGAAGAGCTTGCTTCTTGCATTAAATCAGAGTGTGTTTCATTGATGAGAACTCTGGTCTGAATTGCCCTCAGAAACGGAGTTACACCCCAGGATCTGTGTCTTCCTAAAAGCAAGAGTACATTTCTGGTAAACCCAGTGAATTTTGGGCTCAAATGATTTTACACAGTTCATGAACACAACGTTTTTCTCTCTATTAACTAAAGAGCATTTATGTAAGAGGAGCTGTGGTTTGTATCAGTTTCTTAAGCAGAGTTGAACTACATATGGTCCGTATGAATAGGAATCACAGTTCTTTTTTTCAGGGCATGCTCATGGTTCTTCCTGTATAGGAGATGCTGGAAAGAAGAACTTGCTTCTTGCATTTAACAGAATGTGTTTCATGGATGTGAACTCTGGTCTGAATTTCCCTTCAGAAACGGAGTTACACCCCAGGATCTGTGTCTTCCTACAAGCAAGAGTCCATTTCTGGAAAACTATGTGAATTTTGGGCTCAAATGGTTTTACACAGATCATGAACACAACGCGATTCTCTCTATTAACTAAAGAGCATTTATGTAAGAGGAGATGTGGTTTGTTTCAGTTTCATAATCAGAGTTGAATTACATATGGTCCTTATGAGTAGGAAACACAGTTCTTTTTTTCAGGGCATGCTCATGGTTCTTGCTGTATTGGAACGCTGGAAAGAAGAGCTTCCTTCTTGCATTAAAACAGGGTGTGTTTCATGGATGAGAACTCTGGTCTGAATTTCCCTTCAGAAACGGAGTTAAACCCCATGATCTGTGCCTTCCTACAAGCAAGAGTTCTTTTCTGGTAAACTAAGAGAATTTTAAGCTCAAATGATTTTACACAGTTCTAGAACCCAACACTATTATCACTATTAACTAAAGAGCATTTATGTAAGAGGAGCTGTGGTCTGTATCAATTTCATTAGCTGAGTTGAACTACATATGGTCCATATGAGTAGGAAACACAGTTCTTTTTTTCAGGGCATGCTCATGGTTCTTGCTGTATTGGAGTCGCTGGAAAGAAGAGCTTCCTTCTTGCATTAAAACAGGGTGTGTTTCATAGATGAGAACTCTTGTCTGAATTTCCCTTCAGAAACGGAATTACAACCCAGGATCAGTGTCTTCCTACAAGCAAGAGTTCATTTCTGGTAAACCAAGTGAATTTTCAGCTCAAATGATTTTACACAGTTTTAGAACCCAACACAATTATCACTATTAACTAAAGAGCATTTATGAAAGAGGAGCTGTGGTCTGTATCAATTTCATTAGCAGAGTTGATCTACATATGGTCCCTATGAGTAGTTAACACAGTTCTTTTTTTCAGGGCATGCTCATGGTTCTTGCTGTATGGGAGACGCTGGAAAGAAGAGCTTGCTTCTTGCAATAAACAGAATGTGTTTCATGGATGAGAACCCTGGTCTGAATTTCCCTTCAGAAACGGAATTACACCCCAGGATCTGTGTCTTCCTAAAAGCAAGAGTTCATTTCTGGGAAACCCAGTGAATTTTGGTCTCAAAAGATTTCACAGAGTACATGTACCCAACGTGATTCTCACTATTAACTAAAGAGCATTTATGTAAGAGGAGCTGGGTTTGTACCAGTTTCATAAGCAGAGTTGAACTACATATGGTCCGTTTGAGAAGGAAACACAGTTCTTTTTTTCAGGGCATGCTCAAGGTTCTTGCTTTATTGGAGACGCTGGAAAGAAGAGCTTGCGTCTTGCATTAAAACAGGGTGTGTTTCATGGATGAGAAATCTGTTCTGAATTACCCATCAGAAACGGAGGTAAACCCCATATATGTGTCTTCCTAAAAGCAAGAGTTCATTTCTGGTAAACCAAGTGAATTTTCAGCTCAAATGATTTTACACAGTTATAGAAACCAACTCTATTATCACTATTAACTAAAGAGCATTTATGTAAGGCAGAGCTGTGCTCTGTATCAATTTCATTACCAGAGTTGAACTACATATAGTCCGTATGAGTAGGAAACACAGTTCTTTTATTCTGGGAATTCTCATGATTCTTGCTGTATAAGAAACGCTGGAAAGAAGAGCTTGCTTCTTGCATTAAAACAGAGTATGTTTCATGGATAAGTACTCTGGTCTGAATTTCCAATCAGAAACAGAGTTACACCCCAGGATCTGTTTCTTCGTACAAGCAACAGTTCATTTCTTGAAAACTCAGTGAATTTTGGATTCAAATGATTTTACACAGTTCACGAACCTAACGCGATTATCACAATTAACTACAGAGCATTTATGTAAGAGGAGCTGTGGTTTGTTTCAGTTTCATAAGCAGAGTTGAATTACATATGGTCCTTATGAGTAGGAAACAGTACTTTTTTTCAGGCCATTCAAATTGTTCTTGCTGTATTTTAAATTCTGAAAAGAAGACCTTGCTTCTTACGTTAAAACAATTTGTGTTGCAGGAATGAGAATTCTGGTCTGAATTTCCTTTCAGAAAGGGAGTTAAACCCCAGGATCTGTGTCTTCCTACAAGCAAGAGTACATTTCAGGAAAACCCAGTGAATTTTGGGCTCAAATGATTTAACACAGTTCATGAACCCAGCGCGATTATCACTATTAACTTAAGAGCATTTATGTAAGAGGAGCTGTGGTCTGTATCAATTTCATTACCAGAGTTGAACTACAAATGGTCCGTATGAGTAGTTAACACAGTTCATTTATTCTGGGAATGCTCATGATTCTTGCTGCATTGGAGACGCTGGAAAGAAGAGCTTGCTTCTTGCATTTAAACAGAATGTGTTTCATGGATGAGAACTCTGGTCTGAATTTCCCTTCAGAAACGGAGTTAAACCCCAGGATCTGTGTCTTCCTACGAGCAAGAGTTCATTTCTGGAAAACCCAGTGAATTTTGGGCTCAAATGATTTTACACTGTTCATGAAACCATAGCGATTCTCACTATTAACTTAAGAGCATTTATGTAAGAGGAGCTGTGGCTTGTTTCAGTTTCATAAGGAGAGTTGAATTACATATGGTCCTTATGAGTAGGAAACACAGTTCTTTTTTTCTGGGCATGCTCATGATTCTTACTGTATTGGAAGCGCTGGAAAGAAGAGCTTAGTTCTTGCGTTAAAACAGGCTGTGTTTCATGGATGAGAACTCTGTTCTTAATTTCCCATCAGAAAAGGAGTTAAACCCCATGATATGTGTCTTCCTACAAGCAAGGGTTCATTTCTGGTAAACCAAGTGAATTTTCGGCTCAAATGATTTTACACAGTTATAGAAACCAACTCTATTATCACTATTAACTAAAGAGCATTTATGTAAGAGGAGCTGTGGTCTGTATGAATTTCATTAGCAGAGTTGAACTACATATGGTCCGTATTAGTAGTTAACACAGTTCTTTTATTCTGGGGATGCTCATGATTCTTCCTGTATTGGAGACGCTGGAAAGAAGAGCTTGCTTCTTGCATTTAAACAGAATGTGTTTCATGGATGAGAACTCTGGTCTGAATTTCCCTTCAGAAACAGAGTTACACACCAGGATCTGTGTCTTCCTACAAGCAAGAGTTCATTTCTGGAAAACCCAGAGAATTTTGGGCTAAAATGATTTTACACAGTTCATGAACACAACGTGTTTCTCTCTATTAACTAAAGAGCATTTATGGGAGGAGCTGTGGTTTGTTTCAGTTTCATAAGCAGAGTTGAATTACATATGGTCCGTATGAGTAGGAAACACAGTTCTTTTTTTCAGGGCATGCTCATGGTTCTTGCTGTATTGGAGACGCTGGAAAGAAGAGCTTACGTCTTGCATTAAAACAGGCTGTGTTTCATGGATGAGAACTCTGTTCTGAATTTCCCATCAGAAACGGAGGTAAACCCCATGATATGTGTCTTCCTAAAAGCAAGAGTTCATTTCTGGTAAACCAACTGAATTTTCAGCTCAAATGATTTTACACAGTTCTAGAACCCAACACTATTATCACTATTAACTAAAGAGCATTTATGTAAGAGGAGCTGTGGTCTGTATCAATTTCATTAGCAGAGTGAACTACATATGGTCTGTATGTGTAGTTAACACAGTTCTTTTATTCTGGGAATGCTCATGATTCTTGAGGTATTGGAGACACTGGAAAGAAGAGCTTGCTTCTTGCCTTTAAACAGAATGTGTTTCATGGATCAGAACTCTGGTTTGAATTTCTCTTCAGAATCGGAGTTACACACCAGGGTCTGTGTCTTCCTACAGGCAAGAGTTCATTTCTGGAAAACCCAGTGAATTTTGGACTCAAATTATTTTACACAGTTCATGAACCCAACGTGATTCTCACTATTAACTAAAGAACATTTATGTAAGAGGAGCTGTGGTTTGTTTCAGTTTCATAAGCAGAGTTGAATTACATATGTTCCTTATGAGTAGGTAACACGGTTCTTTTTTTCTGGGCATGCTCATGATTCTTGCTGTATTGGAGATGCTGGAAAGAAGAGCCTGCTTCTTGCGTCAAATCAGAGTGTGTTTCATGGATGAGAACACTGGTCTGAATTGCTCTTCAGAAACGGAATTAAACCCCAGGATCTGTGTTTTCCAGAAGCAAGAGTTCATTTCCGGTAAACCAAGTGAATTTTGGGCTCAAATGATTTTACACAGTTCAAAACCCAATGCGATTCTCACTATCAACTAAAGAGCATTTATATAAGAGGTGCAGTGGTTTGTATCAGTTTCTTAAGCAGAGTTGAACTACATATGGTCCGTATGAATAGGAATCACAGTACTTTTTTTCAGGGCATGCTCATGGTTCTTGCTGTATTGGAGATGCTGGAAAGAAGAGCTTTCTTCTTTCATTTAAGCAGAATGTGTTTCATGGATGAGAACTCTGGTCTGAATTTTCCTTCAGAAACGGAGTTACACCCCAGGATCTGTGTCTTCCTACAAGCAAGAGTCCATTTCTGGAAAAATATGTCAATTTTGGGCTCAAATGCTTTTACACAGTTCATGAACACAACGCGATTCTCTCTATTAACTAAAGATCATCTATGTAAGAGGAGCTTTTGGTTTGTTTCAGTTTCATAAGCAGAGTTGAATTACATATGGTCCTTATGATTAGGAAACACAGTTCTTTTTTTCAGGGCATGCTCATGGTTCTTGCTGTATTGGAGACGCTGGAAAGAAGAGCTTGCTTCTTGCATTAAAACAGGGTGTGTTTCATGGATGAGAACTCTTGTCTGAATTTCCCTTCATAAACGGAGTTACACCCTAGGATCTGTGTCTTCCTACAAGCAAGAGTTCATTTCTGGAAAACCCAGTGCTTTTTGGGCTCAAATGATTTTACACAGTACATGTACCCAACACGATTCTCATTATTAACTAAAGAGCATTTATGTAAGAGGAGCTGTGGTTTGTTTCAGTTTCATAAGCAGAGTTGAATTACATATGGTCCTTATGAGTAGGAAACCCAGTTCTTTTTTTCAGGGCATGCTCATGGTTCTTTCTGTATTTTAGATTCTGGAAAGAAGACCTTACTTCTTACGTTAACACAAATTGTGTTTCAGGAATGAGAATTCTGGTCTGAATTTCCCTTCAGAAACGGAGTTAAACCCCAGGATCTGTTCCTTCCTACAAGCAAGAGTTCATTTCTGGAAAACCCAGTGAATTTTGGTCTCAAATGATTTTACACAGTTCATGAACCCAACGTGATTCTCACTATTAACATAAGAGCATTTATGTAAGAGGAGCTGTGGTTTGTTTCAGTTTCATAAGCAGAGTTGAACTACATATGGTCAGTATGAGTAGGAAACACAGTTTTTTTTTCTGGGCATGCTCATGATTCTTGCTGTATTGGAGATGCTGGAAGGAAGAGCTTGCTTCTTGCGTTAAATCAGCGTGTGTTTCATGGATGAGAACACTGGCTGAATTGCTCTTCAGAAACGGAGTTACACCACAGGATATGTATTTTCCTACAAGCAAGAGTACATTTCTGGTAAACCAAATGAATTTTGTGTTCAAATGATTTTACACAGGTCGAAACCCCAATGTGATTCTCTCTATCAACTAAAGAGCATTTATATAAGAGGAGTTGTGGTTTGTATAAGTTTCTTAAGCAGAGTTGAACTACATATGGTCCGTATGAATAGGAATCACAGTTCTTTTTTTCAGGGCATGCTCATGGTTCTTGCTGTATTGGAGATCCTGGAAAGAAGTGCTTTCTTCTCTCATTTAAACAGATTGTCTTTCATGGATGAGAACTCTGGTCTCAATTTCCCTTCAGAAACGGAGTTACACCCCAGGATCTGTGTCTGCCTACAAGCAAGAGTCCATTTCTGGAAAACTATGTGAATTTTGAGCTCAAATGATTTTACACAGTTCATGAACACAACGCGATTCTCTCTATTAACTAAAGAGCATTTATGTAAGACGAGCTGTGGTTTGTATCAGTTTCATAAGCAGAGTTGAACTACATATGGTCCGTATGAGAAGGAAACACAGTTCTTTTTTTCAGGGCATGCTCATGGTTCTTGCTTTATTGGAGACGCTGGAAAGAAGAGCTTGCGTCTTGCATTAAAACAGGGTGTGTTTCATGGATGACAACTCTGGTCTGAATTACCCATCAGAAACGGAGTTAAACCCCATATATGTGTCTTCCTAAAAGCAAGAGTTCATTTCTGGTAAACCAAGTGAATTTTCAGCTCAAATGATTTTACACAGTTCTAGAAACCAACACTATTATCACTATTAACTAAAGAGCATTTATGTAAGGCAGAGCTGTGCTCTGTATCAATTTCATTACCAGACTTGAACTAAATATGGTCCGCATGAGTAGTTAACACAGTTCTTTTATTCTGGGAATTCTCATGGTTCTTGCTGTATTGGAGACGCTGGAAAGAAGAGCTTGCTTCTTGCATTAAAACAGAGTGTGTTTCATGGATGAGTACTCTGGTCTGAATTTCCCATCAGAAACAGAGTTATACCCCAGGATCTGTTTCTTCGTACAAGCAACAGTTCATTTCTTGAAAACTCAGTGAATTTTGGGTTCAAATGATTTTACACAGTTCATGAACCCAACGCGATTATCACAGTTAACTACAGAGCATTTATGTAAGAGGAGCTGTGGTTTGTTTCAGTTTCATAAGCAGAGTTGAATTACATATGGTCCTTATGAGTAGTAAACACAGTTCTTTTTTTCAGGCCATTCAAATTGTTCTTGCTGTATTTTAAATTCTGGAAAGAAGACCTTGCTTCTTACGTTAAAACAAATTGTTTTGCAGGAATGAGAATTCTGCTCTGAATTTCCTTTCAGAAAGGGAGTTAAACCCCATGTTCTGTGTCTTCCTACGAGCAAGAGTTCATTTCAGGAAAACCCAGTGAATTTTGGGCTCAAATGATTTAACACAGTTCATGAACCCAACGAGATTATCACTATTAACTAAAAAGCATTTATGTAAGAGGAGCTGTGGTCTGTATCAATTTCATTACCAGAGTTGAACTACATATGGTCCGTATGAGTAGTTAACACTGTTCCTTTATTCTGGGAATGCTCATGATTCTTGCTGTATTGGAGACGCTGGAAAGAAGAGCTTGCTTCTTGCATTTAAACAGAATGTGTTTCATGGATGAGAACTCTGGTCTGAATTTCCCTTCAGAAACGGAGTTACACACCAGGATCTGTGTCTTCCAACAAGCAAGAGTTCATTTTTGGAAAACCCAGTGAATTTTGGGCTCAAATGATTTTACACAGTTCATGAACACAACGTTTTTCTCTCTATTAACTAAAGAGCATTTATGTAAGAGGAGCTGTGGTTTGTTTCAGTTTCATAAGCAGAGTTGAATTACATATGGTCCTTATGAGTAGGAAACACAGTTCTTTTTTTCAGGGCATGCTCATGGTTCTTGCTGTATTGGAGACGCTGGAAAGAAGAGCTTGCTTCTTGCATTTAAACAGAATGTGTTTCATGGATGAGAACTCTGGTCTGAATTTCCCTTCAGAAACGGAGTTACACACCAGGATCTGTGTCTTCCTACAAGCAGGAGTTCATTTCTGGGAAACCCAGTGAATTTTGGGCTCAAATGATTTCACACAGTACATGTACCCAACGTGATTCTCACTATTAACTAAAGAGCATTTATGTAAGAGGAGCTGTGGTTTTTATCAGTTTCATAAGCAGAGTTGAAGTACATATGGTCCGTATGAGTAGGACACACTGTTCTTTTTTTCAGGGCATGCTCATGGTTCTTGCTGTATTGGAGACGCTGCAAAGAAGAGCTTCCGTCTTGCATTAAAACAGGGTGTGTTTCATGGATGAGAACTCTGGTCTGAATTTCCCTTCAGAAACGGAGATACAACCCAGTATCTGTGTCTTCCTACAAGCAAGAGTTCATTTCTGGAAAACCCAGTGAATTTTGGGCTCAAATGATTTTACCGAGTACATGTACCCAACGCGATTCTCACTATTAACTAAAGAGCAATTATGTAAGAGGAGCTGTGGTTTGTTTTAGTTTCATAAGCAGAGTTGAATTACATATGCTCCTTATGAGTAGGAAACACAGTTCTTTTTTTCAGGCCATTCAAATTGTTCTTGCTGTATTTTAAATTCTGGAAAGAAGACCATGCTTCTTACGTTAAAACAAATGGTGTTTCAGGAATGAGAATTCTGGTCTGAAGTTCCTTTCAGAAACGGAGTTAAACCCCAGGATCGGTGTCTTCCTACGAGCAAGATTTCATTTCTGGAAAACCAAGTGAATTTTCGGCTCAAATGATTTTACACAGTTATAGAACCCAACTCTATTATCACTATTAACTAAAGAGCATTTATGTAACAGGAGCTGTGGTCTGTATCAATTGCATTAGCAGAGTTGAACTACATATTGTCCGTATGAGTAGTTAACACAGTTCTTTTATTCTGGGAATGCTCATGATTCTTGCTGTATTGGAGACGCTGGAAAGAAGAGCTTGCTTCTTGCCTTTAAACAGAATGTGTTTCATGGATCAGAACTCTGGTCTGAATTTCTCTTCAGAATCGGAGTTACATACTAGGGTCTGTGTCTTCCTACAGGCAAGAGTTCATTTCTGGAAAACCCAGTGAATTTTGGACTCAAATTATTTTACACAGTTCATGCACCCAACGTGATTCTCACTATTAACTAAAGAACATTTATGGAAGAGGAGCTGTGGTTTGTTTCAGTTTCATAAGCAGAGTTGAATTACATATGGTCCTTATGAGTAGGAAACACAGTTCTTTTTTTCTGGGCATGCTCATGATTCTTGCTGTATTGGAGATGCTGGAAAGAAGAGCCTGCTTCTTGCGTCAAATCAGAGTGTGTTTCATGGATGAGAACACTGGTCTGAATTGCTCTTCAGAAACGGAGTTAAACCCCAGGATCTGTGTTTTCCACAAGCAAGAGTTCATTTCCGGTAAACCAAGTGAATTTTGGGCTCAAATGATTTTACACAGTTCAAAACCCAATGCGATTCTCACTATCTACTAAAGAGCATTTATATAAGAGGTGCTGTGGTTTGTATCAGTTTCTTAAGCAGAGTTGAACTACATATAGTCCGTATGAGTAGGAAACACAGTTCTTTTATTCTGGGAATTCTCATGATTCTTGCTGTATAGGAAACGCTGGAAAGAAGAGCTTCCTTCTAGCATTAAAACAGAGTGTTTTTCATGGATGAGTATTCTGGTCTGAATTTCCCATCAGAAACGGAGTTACACCCCAGGATCTGTTTCATCGTACAAGCAACAGTTCATTTCTTGAAAACTCAGTGAATTTTGGGTTCAAATGATTTTACACAGTTCATGAACCCAACGCGATTATCACTATTAACTACAGAGCATTTATGTAAGAGGAGCTGTGGATTGTTTCAGTTTCATAAGCAGAGTTGAATTACATATGGTCCTTATGAGTAGGAAACACAGTTCTTTTTTTCAGGCCATTCAAATTGTTCTTGCTGTATTTTAAATTCTGGAAAGAAGACCTTGCTTCTTACGTTAATACAAATTGTGTTGCAGGAATGAGAATTCTGCTCTGAATTTCCTTTCAGAAAGGGAGTTAAACCCCAGGATCTGTGTCTTCCTACGAGCAAGAGTTCATTTCAGGAAAACCCAGTGAATTTTGGGCTCAAATGATTTAACACAGTTCATGAACCCAACGCAATTATCACTATTAACTAAAGAGCATTTATGTAAAAGGAGCTGTGGTCTGTATCAATTTCATTACCAGAGTTGAACTACATATGGTCCGTATGAGTAGTTAACACAGTTCATTTATTCTGGGAATGCTCATGATTCTTGCTGTATTGGAGACGCTGGAAAGAAGAACTTGCTTCTTGCATTTAAACAGAATGTGTTTCATGGATCAGAACTCTGGTCTGAATTTCCCTTCAGAATCGTAGTTACACCCCAGGATCTGTGTCTTCCTACAAGCAAGAGTTCATTTCTGGAAAACCCAGTGAATTTTGGACTCAAATTATTTTACACAGTTCTAGAACCCAACACTATTATCACTATTAACTAAAGAGCATTTATGTAAGAGGAGCTGTGGTCTGTATCAATTTCATTAGCAGAGTTGAACTACATATGGTCCGTATGAGTAGTTAACACAGTTCTTTTATTCTGGGAGTGCTCATGATTCTTGCTGTATTGGAGACGCTGGAAAGAAGAGCTTGCTTCTTGCTTTTAAACAGAATGTGTTTCATGGACCAGAATCTGGTCTGAATTTCTCTTCAGAATCGGAGTTACACACCAGGGTCTGTGTCTTCCTACAAGCAAGAGTTCATTTCTGGAAAACACAGTGAATTTTGGACTCAAATGATTTTACACAGTTCATGAACCCAACGTGATTCTCACTATTAACTAAAGAGCATTTATGTAAGAGGAGCTGTGGTTTGTTTCAGTTTCAGAAGCAGAGTTGAATTACATATGGTCCTTATGAGTAGGAAAAACAGTTCTTTTTTTCTGGGCATGCTCATGAATCTTGCTGTATTGGAGATGCTGGAAAGAAGAGCCTGCTTCTTGCGTCAAATCAGCGTGTGGTTCATGGATGAGAACACTGGTCTGAATTGCTCTTCAGAAACGGAGTTAAACCCCAGGATCTGTGTTTTTCTCCAAGCAATAGTTCATTTCCGGTAAACCAAGTGAATTTTGGGCTCAAATGATTTTACACAGATCAAAACCCCAATGCGATTCTCACTATCTACTAAAGAGCATTTATATAAGAGGTGCTGTGGTTTGTATCAGTTTCTTAAGCAGAGTTGAACTACATATAATCCGTATGAGTAGGAAACACAGTTCTTTTATTCTGGGAATTCTCATGATTCTTGCTGTATAGGAAACGCTGGAAAGAAGAGCTTCCTTCTAGCATTAAAACAGAGTGTTTTTCATGGATGAGTACTCTGGTCTGAATTTCCCATCAGAAACGGAGTTACACCCCAGGATCTGTTTCTTCGTACAAGCAACAGTTCATTTCTTGAAAACTCAGTGAATTTTGGGTTCAAATGATTTTACACAGTTCATGAACCCAACGCGATTATCACTATTAACTACAGAGCATTTATGTAAAAGGAGCTGTGGATTGTTTCAGTTTCATAAGCAGAGTTGAATTACATATGGTCCTTATGAGTAGGAAACACAGTTCTTTTTTTCAGGCCATTCAAATTGTTCTTGCTGTATTTTAAATTCTGGAAAGAACACCTTGCTTCTTACGTTAAAACAAATTGTGCTGCAGGAATGAGAATTCTGCTCTGAATTTCCTTTCAGAAAGGGAGTTAAACCCCAGGATCTGTGTCTTCCTAGGAGCAAGAGTTCATTTCAGGAAAACCCAGTGAATTTTGGGCTCAAATGATTTTACACAGTTCATGAACACAACGCCATTCTCACTATTAACTAAAGAGCAATTATGTAAGAGGAGCTGTGGTTTGTTTCAGTTTCATAAGCAGAGTTGAATTACATATGGTCCTTACAAGTAGGAAACACAGTTCTTTTTTTCTGGGCATGCTCATGCTTCTTGCTGAATTTTAGACTCTGGAAAGAAGAGCTTGCTTCTTGTGTTAAAACAGATTTTGTTTCAGTGAAGAGAACTCTGGTCTGAATTTCCCTTCACAAACGGAGTTACACGCCAAGATCTGTGTCTTCCTACAAGCAAGAGTTCATTTCTGGAAAACACAGTGAATTTTGGGCTCAAATGATTTTACACAGTTCATGAACCCAACGCGATTTTCACTATTAACTTAAGAGCATTTATGTAAGATGAGCTGTGGTTTGTTTCTGTTTCATAAGCACAGTTGAACTACATATCGTCCGTATGAGTAGGAAACACAGTTCTTTTATTCTGGGAATGCTCATGATTCTTGCTGTATTGGAGACGCTGGAAAGAAGAGCTTGATTCTTGCATTTAAACAGAATGTGTTTCATGGATGAGAACTCTGGTCTGAATTTCCCTTCAGAAACGGAGTTACACCCCAGGATCTGTGTCTTCCTACAAGCAAGGGTTCATTTCTGGAAAACCCAGTGAATTTTGGGCTCAAATCATTTTACACAGTACATGTACCCAACGTGATTCTCACTATTAACTAAAGAGCATTTATGGAAGAGGAGCTGTGGTTTGTATCAGTTTCATAAGCAGAGTTGAACTACATATGGTCCGTATGAGTAGGAAACACAGTTCTTTTTTTCAGGGCATGCTCATGGTTCTTGCTGTATTGGAGACGCAAGAAAGAAGAGCTTGCGTCTTGCATTAAAACATGGTGTGTTTCATGGATGAAAACTCTGTTCTGAATTTCCCATCAGAAACGGAGGTAAACCCCATGATATGTGTCTTCCTAAAAGCAAGAGTTCATTTCTGGTAAACCAAGTGAATTTTCAGCTCAAATGCTTTTACACAGTTCTAGAACCCAACACTATTATCACTATTAACTAAAGAGCATTTATGTAAGAGGAGCTGTGGTCTGTATCAATTTCATTAGCAGAGTTCAACTACATATGGTCCCTATGAGTAGTTAACACAGTTCTTTTATTCTGGGAATGCTCATGATTCTTGCTGTATTGGAGACGCTGGAAAGAAGAGCTTGCTTCTTGCATTTAAACAGAGTGTGTTTCATGGATGAGATCTCTGGTCTGAATTTCCCTTAAGAAACGGAGTTAATCCCCATGATCTGTGTCTTCCTACAAGCAAGAGTTCATTTCTGGAAAACCCAGTGAATTTTGGGCTCAAATGATTTTACACAGTTCATGAACACAACGTTTTTCTCTCTATTAACTAAAGAGCATTTATGTAAGAGGAGCTGTGGTTTGTTTCAGTTTCATAAGCAGAGTTGAATTACATATGGTCCTTATGAGTAGGAAACACAGTTCTTTTTTTCAGGGCATGCTTATGATTCTTGCTGTATTGGAGACCCGGGAAAGAAGAGCTTGCTTCTTGCGTTAACTCATAGTGTGTTTCATGGATGAGAACACTGGTCTGAATTGCTCTTCTGAAACGGAATTAAACCCCAGGATATGTACTTTCCTACAAGCAAGAGTTCATTTCTGGTAACCAAAGTGAATTTTGGGCTCAAATGATTTTACACAGTTCAAAACCCCAATGCGATTCTCACTATCAACTAAAGAGCATTTATATAAGAGGAGCTGTGGTTTGTATCAGTTTCTTAAGCAGAGTTGAACTACATATGGTCCGTATGAATAGGAATCACAGTTCTTTTTTTCAGGGCATGCTCATGGTTCTTCCTGTATTGGAGATGCTGGAAAGAAGAGCTTTCTTCTTGCATTTAAAGGGAAAGTGTTTCATGGATGAGAACTCTGGTCTGAATTTCCCTTCAGAAACGGAGTTACACCCCAGGATCTATGTCTTCCTACAAGCAACAGTTCGTTTCTGGTAAACCAAGAGAATTTTAAGCTCAAATGATTTTACACAGTTCTAGAATCCAACACTATTATCATTATTAACTAAAGAGCATTTATGTAAGAGGACATGTGGTTTGTATCAGTTTCATAAGCAGAGTTGAACAACATATGGTCAGTATGCGTAGGAAACACAGTTCTTTTTTCTGGGCATGCTCAGGGTTCTTGCTGTTTTGGAGAGAATGGAAAGAAGAGCTTGCTTCTTGCATTAAAACCGAGTGTGTTTCATGGATGAGTACTCTGGTCTGAATTTCCCATCAGACACGGAGTTACACCCCAGGATCTGTTTCTTCCTACAAGCAACAGTTCATTTCTGGAAAACCCAGTGAATTTTGGGTTCAAATGATTTTACACAGTTCATGAACCCAACGCGATTCTCACTATTAACTACAGAGCAGTTATGTAAGAGGAGCTGTGGTTTGTTTCAGTTTCATAAGCAGAGTTGAATTACATATGGTCATTATGAGTAGGAAACACAGTTCTTTTTTTCAGGCCATTCAAATTGTTCTTGCTGTATTTTAGATTCTGGAAAGAAGACCTTGCTTCATACGTTAAAACAAATTGTGTTTCAAGAATGAGAATTCTGGTCTGAATTTCCCTTCATAAACGGAGTTAAACCCCAGGATCTGTGTCTTCCTACAAGAGAGTGTTCATTTCTGGAAAACCCAGTGAATAATGGGCTCAAATGATTTTACACAGTACATGTCCCCAACGCGATTCTCACTATTAACTAAAGAGCATTTATGTAAGAGGAGCTGTGGTTTGTATCAGTTTCATAAGCAGAGTTGAACAACATAAGGTCAGTATGAGTAGGAAACACAGTTCTTTTTTCTGGGCATGCTCAGGGTATTGCTGTTTTGGAGACGATGGAAATAAGAGCTTGCGTCTTGCATTAAAACAGGGTGTGTTTCATGGATGAGAACTCTGTTCTGAATTTCCCATCAGAAACGGAGGTAAACCCCATGATATGTGTCTTCCTACAAGCAAGGGTTCATTTCTGGTAAACCAAGTGAATTTTCGGCTCAAACGATTTTACACAGTTCTAGAACCCCACACTATTATCACTATTAATTAAAGAGCATTTATGTAAGAGGAGCTGTGGTCTGTATCAATTTCATTAGCAGAGTTGAACTACATATGGTATGTATGAGTAGTTGACACAGTTATTTTATTCTGGGAATGCTCATGATTCTTGCTGTATTGGAGACGATGGAAAGAAGAGCCTGCTTCTTGCGTCAAATTAGAGTGTGTTTCATGGATGAGAACACTGGTCTGTATTGCTCTTCAGAAACGGAGTTAAACCCCAGGATCTGTGTTTTCCTACAAGCAAGAGTTCATTCCCGGGAAACCAAGTGAATTTTGGGCTCAAATGATTTTACACAGATTCAAAACCCCAATGCGATTCTCACTATCACCTAAAGAGCATTTATATAATAGGTGCTGTGGTTTGTATTAGTTTCTTAAGCAGAGTTGAACTACATATGGTCCGTATGAATAGGAATCACAGTTCTTTTTTTCAGGGCATGCTCATGGTTCTTGCTGTATTGGAAATGCTGGAAAGAAGAGCTTTCTTCTTGCATTTAAACAGAATGTGTATCTTGGATGAGAATTCTGGTCTGAATTTCCCTTCAGAAACGGAGTTACACCCCAGGATCTGTGTCTTCCTACAAGCAAGAGTCCATTTCTGGAAAACTATGTGAATTTTGGGCTCAAATGATTTTACACAGTACATGTACCCAACGCGATTCTCACTATTAACTAAAGAGCATTTATGTAAGAGGAGCTGTGGCTTGTTTCAGTTTCATAAGCAGAGTTGAACTACATATAGTCCTTATGAGTAGGAAACACAGTTCTTTTTTTCAGGGCATGCTCATGGTTCTTGTTGTATTGGAGACACTGGAAAGAAGAGCTTGCGTCTTGCATTAAAATAGGGTGTGTTTCATGGATGAGAACTCTAGTCTGAATTTCCCTTCAGAAACGGAGTTACACCCCAGGATCTGTGTCTTCCTACAAGCAAGAGTTCATTTCTGGAAAACCCAGTGAATTTTGGGTTCAAATGATTTTACACAGTACATGTACCCAACGCGATTCTCACTATTAACTAAAGAGCATTTTTGTAAGAGGAGCTGTGGCTTGTTTCAGTTTCATAAGCAGAGTTGAACTACATATGGTCAGTATGAGTAGGAAACACAGTTCTTTTTACTGGGCATGCTCAGGATCCTTGCTCTTTTGGAGACTATGGAAAGAAGTGCTTGTTTCTTGATTTAAACACAGTGTGTTCCATTGGTGAGTACTCTGGTCTGAATTTCCCATCAGAAACGGGGTTACACCCCAGGATCTATTTCTTCGTACAAGCAAGAGTTCATTTCTGGAAAACCCAGTGAATTTTGGGTTCAAATGATTTTACAAATTTCATGAACCAAACGCGATTATCACTATTAACTACAGAGCATTTATGTAAGAGGAGCTGTGGTTTGTTTCAGTTTCATAAGCAGATTTGAATAACATATGGTCCTTATGAGTAGGAAACACAGTTCTTTTTTTTCTGGGCAAGCTAATGGTTCTTGCTGTATTTTAGATTCTGGAAAGAAAAGCTTGCTTCTTACGTTAAAACAAATTGTGTTTCAGGAATGAGAATTCTGGTCTGAATTTCCCTTCAGAAACGGAGTTAAACCACAGGGTCTGTGTCTTCCTACAAGCAAGAGTTCATTTCTGGAAAACCAGTGAATTTTGGGCTCAAATGATTTTACACAGTTCAGGAACCCAACGTGATTCTCACTATTAACTAAAGAGCATTTATGTAAGAGGAGGTGTGGTTTGTTTCAGTTTCATAATCAGAGTTTAATTACATATTGTCCTTATGAGTAGGAAACACAGTTCTTTTTTTCAGGCCATGCTCATGGTTCTTGCTGTATTTTAGATTCTGGAAAGAAGACCTTGCTTCTTAAGTTAAAACAAATTGTGTTTCAGAAATGAGAACTCTGGTCTGAATTTCCCTTGAGAAACGGAGTTAAACCCCATGATCTGTGTGTACCTACAAGCAAGAGTTCGTTTCTGGTAAACCAACAGATTTTTAAACTCAAATGATTTTACACAGTTCTATAACCTAACACTATTATCACTATTAACTAAAGAGCATTTATGTAAGAGGAGCTGTGGTCTGTATCAATTTCATTAGCAGAAATGAACTACATATGGTCCGTATGAGTAGGAAACACAGTTCAAGTTTTCAGGGCATGCTCATGGTTCTTGCTGTATTGCAGACGCAGGAAAGAAGACCTTGCTTCTTGCGTTAAAACAGGGTGTGTTTCATGGATGAGAACTCTGTTCTGAATTTCGCTTCAGAAACGGAGTTACACCCCAGGATCTGAGTCTTCCTACAAGTAAGAGTTCATTTCTGGAAATCCCAGTGAATTCTGGGCTCAAATGATTTTACACAGTACATGTACTCAACGCGATTCTCACTATTAACTAAAGAGCATTTATGTAAGAGGAGCTGTGGTTTGTTTCAGTTTCATAAGCAGAGTTGAACTACATATGGCCTGTATGAGTAGGAAACACAGTTCTTTTTTCTGGGCATGCTCAGGGTTCTTGCTGTTTTGGAGACTATGGAAAGAAGTGCTTGTTTCTTACATTAAAACAGAGTGTGTTCCATGGGTGAGTACTCTGGTCTGAATTTCCCATCAGAAACGGAGTTACACCCCAGGATCTGTTTCTTCTTACAAGCAAGAGTTCATTTCTGGAATACCCAGTGAATTTTGGGTTCAAATATTTTACAAAGTTCATGAACCCAACGCGATTATCACTATTAACTACAGAGCATTTACGTAAGAGGAGGTGTGGTTTGTTTCAGTTTCATAAGCAGAGTGGAATTACATATGGTCCTTATGAGCAGGAAACACAGTGCTTTTTTTTATTCCATGATCATGGTTCTTGCTGTGTTTTAGATTCTGGAAAGAAGACCTTGCTTCTTACGTTAAAACAAATTGTGTTTCAGAAATGAGAATTCTGGTCTGAATTTCCCTTCACAAACGGAGTTAAACCCCAGGATCTGTGCCTTCCTACGAGCAAGTGTTCATTTCTGGAAAACCCAGTGAATTTTGGTCTCAAATGATTTTACACAGTTCATGAACCCAACGCGATGCTCACTATTAACTTAAGAGCATTTATGTAAGAGGAGATGTGGTTTGTTTCAGTTTCATAAGCAGAGTTGAATTACATATGTTCCTTATGAGTAGGAAACACAGTTCTTTTTTTCTGGGCATGCTCATGATTCTTGCTGTATTGGAAGCGCTGGAAAGAAGAGCTTGCTTCTTGCGTTAAATCAGAGTGTGTTTCATGGATGAGAACTCTGGTCTGAATTTCCCTTCACAAACTGAGTTAAGCCCCATGATCTGTGTCTTCCTACAAGCCAGAGTTCTGTTTCTGGTAAACCAAGTGAATTTTGGGCTCAAATGATTTTACACAGTTCATGAACCCAACGCGATTATCACTATTAACTAAAGAGCATTTATGTAAAGGAGCTGTGGTTTGTTTTAGTTTCATAAGCAGAGTTGAATTACATATGGTCCTTATGAGTAGGAAACACAGTTCTTTTTTCAGGCCATGCTCATGGTTCTTGCTGTATTTTAGAT
Organism: Onychomys arenicola; assembly: GCA_949786405.1. Lineage (NCBI taxonomy): Eukaryota > Metazoa > Chordata > Mammalia > Rodentia > Cricetidae > Onychomys > Onychomys arenicola. The sequence continues at coordinate 3,697,133 of CATKUM010000028.1, forward strand.
TCTAGAAAGAAGACCTTGCTTCTTACGTTAAAACAAATTGTGTTTCAGGAATGAGAATTCTGGTCTTAATTTCCCTTCAGAAACGGAGTTACACGCCAGCATCTCTCTCTTCCTACAAGTAAGAGTTCATTTCTGGAAAACTCAGTGAATTTTGGGCTCAAATGATTTTACACAGTTCATGAACACAACACAATTCTCACTATTACTAAAGAGCAATTATGTAAGAGGAGCTGTGGTTTGTTCCAGTTTCATGAGCAGAGTTGAATTACATATGGTCCTAACGAGTAGGCAACACAGTTCTTATTTTCTGGGCATGCTCATGGTTCTTGCTGTATTTTAGACTCTGGATAGAAGTTCTTGCTTCTTGCATTAAAACAGATTGTGTTTCAGTGATGAGAACTCTGGTCTGAATTTCCCTTCACAAATGGAGATACTCGCCAAGATCTGTGTCTTCCTACAAGCAAGAGTTCATTTCTGGAAAAACCAGTGAATTTTGGGCACAAATGATTTTACACAGTACATGTACCCAACGCGATTCTCACTATTAACTAAAGATCATTTATGTAAGAGGAGCTGTGGCTTGTTTCAGTTTCATAAGCAGAGTTGAACTACATATGGTCAGTATGAGTAGGAAACACAGTTGTTTTTTCTGGGCATGCTCAGGGTTCTTGCTCTTTTGGAGACTATGGAAAGAAGTACTTGTTTCTTGCATTAAAACACAGTGTGTTCCATTGGTGAGTACTCTGGTCAGAATTTCCTATCAGAAACGGAGTTACACCCCAGGATCTGTTTCTTCTTACAAGCAACAGTTCATTTCTGGAAAACCCAGTGAATTTTGGGTTCAAATGATTTGACACAGTTCATGACCCCAACGCGATTATCACTATTAACTACTGTGCATTTATGTAAGAGAAGCTGTGGTTTGTTTCAGTTTCATAAGCAGAGTTGAATTACATATGGTCCTTATGAGTAGGAAACACAGTTCTTTTTTTCAGGCCATTCAAATTGTTCTTGCTGTATTTTAGATTCTGGAAAGAAGGCCTTGCTTCTTACATTAAAACAAATTGTGTTTTAGGAATGAGAATTCTGGTCTGAATTTCCCTTCAGAATCGGAGTTAAATCCAAGGATCTGTGTCTTCCTATGAGCAAGAGTTCATTTCTGGAAAACCCAGTGAATTTTGGTCTCAAATGATTTTACACAGTTCATGAACCCAACGAGATGCTCACTATTAACTTAAGAGCATTTATGTAAGAGGAGATGTGATTTGTTTCAGTTTCATAAGCAGAGTTGAATTACATATGTTCCTTATGAGTAGGAAACACAGTTCTTTTTTTCTGGGCATGCTCATGATTCTTGCTGTATTGGAAGCGCTGGAAAGAAGAGCTTGCTTCTTGCGTTAAATCAGAGTGTGTTTCATGGATGAGAACTCTGGTCTGAATTTCCCTTCACAAACTGAGTTAAGCCCCATGATCTGTGTCTTCCTACAAGCCATAGTTCTGTTTCTGGTAAACCAAGTGAATTTTGGGCTCAAATGATTTTACACAGTTCATGAACCCAACGCGATTATCACTATTAACTACAGAGAATTTATGTAAGAGGAGGTGTGGTTTGTTTCAGTTTCATAATCAGAGTTTAATCACATATTGTCCTTATGAGTAGGAAACACAGTTCTTTTTTTCAGGCCATGCTCATGGTTCATGCTGTATTTTAGATTCTGGAAAGAAGACCTTGCTTCTTAAGTTAAAACAAATTGTGTTTCAGAAATGAGAATTCTGGTCTGAATTTCCCTTCAGAAACGGAGTTAAACCCCAGGATCAGTGCCTTCCTACGAGCAAGAGTTCATTTCTGGAAAACCCAGTGATTTTGGGCTCAAATGATTTTACACAGTTCATGAACCCAACACGATGCTCACTATTAACTTAAGAGCATTTATGTAAGAGGAGCTGTGGTTTGTTTCAGTTTCATAAGCAGAGTTGAATTACATATGGTCCTTACGAGTAGGAAACACAGTTCTTTTTTTCTGGGCATGCTCATGATTCTTTCTGTAATAGAAGCACTGGAAAGAAGAGCTTGCTTCTTGCGTTAAATCAGAGTGTGTTTCATGGATGAGAACTCTGGTCTGAATTTCCCTTCAGAAACGGAGTTAAACCCCATGATCTGTGTCTCCCTACAAGCAAGAGTTCATTTCTTTTAAAGCAAGTGAATTTTCAGATCAAATGATTTTCCACAGTTCTAGAACCCAACACTATTATCACTATTAACTAAAGAGCATTTATGTAAGAGGAGCTGTGGTCTGTATCAATTTCATTAGCAGAATTGAACTACATATAGTCCGTATGAGTAGGAAACACAGTTCTTTTATTCTGGGAATGCTCATGATTCTTGCTGTTTTGGAGACGTGGAAAGAAGAGCTTGCTTCTTGCATTTAAACAGATTGTGTTTCATGGATGAGAACTCTGGTCTGAATTGCCCTTCAGAAACAGAGTTACACAACAGGATCTGTGTCTTCCTAAAAGCAAGAGTTCATTTCTGGAAAACCCTGTGAATTTTGGGCTCAAATGATTTTACATAGTTCATGAACACAACGTTTTTCTCTCTATTAACTAAAGAGCATTTATGTTAGAGGAGCTGTGGTTTGTTTCACTTTTATAAGCAGAGTTGAATTACATATGGTCCTTATGAGTAGGAAACACAGTTCTTTTTTTCAGGGCATGCTCATGGTTCTTGCTGTATTGGAGATGCTGGAAAGAAGAGCTTGCTTCTTGCGTTAAATCAGAGTGTGTTTAATGGATGAGAACTCTGGTCTGAATTTCCCTTCAGAAACGGAGTTAAACCCCATGATCTGTGTCTTCCTACAAGCAAGAGTTCCGTTTTTGGTAAACCAAGTGAATTTTGGGCTCAAATGATTTTACACAGTTCATGAACCCAACGCGATTATCACTATTAACTAAAGAACTTTTATGTAAAGGAGCTGTGGTTTGTTTCAGTTTCATTAGCAGAGTTGAACTACATATGGTCCTTATGAGTAGGAAACACAGTTCTTTTTTTCAGGCCATGCTCATGGTTCTTGCTGTATTTTAGATTCTGGAAAGAAGATCTTGCTTCTTACGTTAAAACAAATTGTGTTTCAGGAATGAGAATTCTGGTCTTAATTTCCCTTCAGAAACGGAGTTACACGCCACCATCGCTGTCTTCCTACAAGCAAGAGTTCATTTCTGGAAAACCCAGTGAATTTTGGGCTCAAATGATTTTTCACAGTTCATGAACCCTTCGCGATTCTCACTATTAACGTAAGAGCATTTATGTAAGAGGAGCTGTGGTTTGTTTCAGTTTCATAAGCAGAGTTGAATTACATATGGTCCTTATGAGTAGGAAACACAGTTCTTTTTTTCTGGGCATGCTCATGATTCTTGCTGTATTGGAAGCGCTGGAAAGAAGAGCTTGCTTCTTGCGTTAAAACAGGGTGTGTTTCATGAATGAGAACTCTGTTCTGAATTTCGCTTCAGAAACGGAGTTACACCCAAGGATCTGAGTCTTCCTACAAGCAAGAGTTCATTTCTGGAAATCCCAGTGAATTCTGGGCTAAAATGATTTTACACAGTACATGTACCCAACGCGAATCTCACTATTAACTAAAGAGCATTTATGTAAGAGAAGCTGTGGTTTGTTTCAGTTTCATAAGCAGAGTTGAACAACATATGGTCAGTATGAGTAGGAAACACAGTTCTTTTTTCTGGGCATGCTCAGGGTTCTTGCTGTTTTGGAGACAATGGAAAGAAGAGCTTGCTTCTTGCATTAAAACCGAGTGTGTTTCATGGATGAGTACTCTGGTCTGAATTTCCCATCAGAAACGGAGTTACACCCCAGGATCTGTTTCTTCCTACAAGCAACAGTTCATTTCTGGAAAACCCAGTGAATTTTGGGTTCAAATGATTTTACACAGTTCATGAACCCAACGCGATTATCACTATTAACTAAAGAGCATTTATGTAAGAGGAGCTGTGGTTTTTTAAGTTTCATAAGCAGAGTTGAATTACATATGGTCCTAATGAGTAGGAAACACAGTTCTTTTTTTCTGGGCAAGCTAATGGTTCTTGCTGTATTTTAGATTCTGGAAAGAAGAGCTTGCTTCTTACGTTAAAACAAATTGTGTTTCAGGAATGAGAATTCTGGTCTGAATTTCCCTTCAGAAATGGAGTTAATCACCAGGGTCTGTGTCTTCCAAAAAGCAAGAGTTCATTTCTGGAAAACCAGTGAATTTTGGGCTCAAATGATTTTACACAGTTCATGAACCCAACGTGATTCTCACTATTAACTAAAGAGCATTTATGTAAGAGGAGGTGTGGTTTGATTCAGTTTCATAATCAGAGTTTAATTACATATTGTACTTATGAGTAGGAAACACAGTTCTTTTTTTCAGGCCATGCTCATGGTTCTTGCTGTATTTTAGATTCTGGAAAGAAGACCTTGCTTCTTAAGTTAAAACAAATTGTGTTTCAGAAATGAGAACTCTGGTCTGAATTTCCCTTGAGAAACGGAGTTAAACCCCATGATCTGTGTGTACCAACAAGCAAGAGTTCGTTTCTGGTAAACCAACAGAATTTTAAACTCAAATGATTTTACACAGTTCTATAACCTAACACTATTATCACTATTAACTAAAGAGCACTTATGTAAGAGGAGCTGTGGTCTGTATCAATTTCTTTAGCAGAAATGAACTACATATGGTCCGTATGAGTAGGAAACACAGTTCAAGTTTTCAGGGCATGCTCATGGTTCTTGCTGTATTGCAGACGCTGGAAAGAAGACCTTGCTTCTTGCATTAAAACAGGGTGTGTTTCATGGATGAGAACTCTGGTCTGAATTTCCCTTCGGAAACGGAGTTACACCCCAGGATCTGTGTCTTCCTACAAGCAACAGTTCGTTTCTGGTAAACCAAGAGAATTTTAAGCTCAAATTATTTTACACAGTTCTAGAATCCAACATTATTATCATTATTAACTAAAGAGCATTTATGTAAGAGGAGCTGTGCTCTGTATGAATTTCATAAGCAGAGTTGAATTACATATGGTCCTTATGAGTAGGAAACATAGTTCTTTTTTTCAGGCCATTCAAATTGTTCTTGCTGTATTTTAGATTCTGGAAAGAAGGCCTTGCTTCTTACATTAAAACAAATTGTGTTTTAGGAATGAGAATTCTGGTCTGAATTTCCCTTCAGAATCGGAGTTAAATCCCAGGATCTGTGTCTTCCTATGAGCAAGAGTTCATTTCTGGAAAACCCAGTGAATTTTGGGCTCATATGATTTTACACAGTTCATGAACCCAACGCGATTCTCACTATTAACTTAAGAGCATTTATGTAAGAGGAGCTGTGGTTTGTTTCAGTTTCATAAGCAGAGTTGAATTACATATGGTCCTTACGAGTAGGAAACACAGTTCTTTTTTTTTGGGCATGCTCATGGTTCTTGTTGTATTTTAGACTCTGGAAAGAAGCGCTTGCTTCTTGCGTTAAAACAGATTGTGTTTCAGTGAAGAGAACTCTGGTCTGTATTTCCCTTCACAAACGGAGTTTCACGCCAAGATTTGTGTCTTCCTACAAACAAGAGTTCATTTCTGGAAAACACAGTGAATTTTGGGTTCTAATGATTTTACACAGTACTTGTACCCAACGTGATTCTCACTATTAACTAAAGAGCATTTATGTAAGAGGAGCTGTGGTTTGTATCAGTTTCATAAGCAGATTTGAACTATATGTGGTCCGTATGAGTAGGAAACACAGTTCTTTTTTTCAGGGCATACTCATGGTTCTTGCTGTATTGGAGACCCTGGAAAGAAGAGCTTGCTTCTTGGATTTAAACAGGGTGTGTTTCATGGATGAGAACTCTGTTCTGAATTTCCCATCATAAACGGAGGTAACCCCATGATATGTGTGTTCCTACAAGCAAGAGTTCATTTTTGGCAAACCAAGTGAATTTTCAGCTCAAATGATTTTACACAGTTCTAGAACCCAATACTATTATCACTATTAACTAAAGAGCATTTATGTAAGAGGAGCTGTGGACTGTATCAATTTCATTAGCAGAGTTGAACTACATATGGTCCGTATGAGTAGTTAACACAGTTCTTTTATTCTGGGAATGCTCATGATTCTTGCTGTATTGGAGACACTGGAAAGAAGAGCTTGCTTCTTGCATTTAAACAGAATGTGTTTCATGGATGAGAACTCTAGTCTGAATTTCCGTTCAGAATCGGAGTTACAAAACCAGGATCTGTGTCTTCCTACAAGCAGGAGTTCATTTCTGGAAAACCCAGTGAATTTTGGGCTCAAATGGTTTTACACAGTTCATGAACCCAACGCGATTCTCACTATTATCTAAAGAGCATTTATGTAAGAGGAGCTGTGGTTTGTTTCAGTTTCATAAGCAGAGTTGAATTACATATGGTCCTTATGAGTAGGAAACACAGTTCTTTTTTTCTGGGCATGCTCATGGTTCTTGCTGTATTGGAGACGCTCGAAAGAAGTGCTTGCTTCTTGCATTACAAGAGGGTGTGTTTCATGGATGAGAACTCTGGTCTGAATTTCCATTCAGAAACGGAGTTACACCCCAGGATCTGTGTCTTCCTACAAGCAAGAGTTTATTTCTGGAAAACCCAGTGAAATTTGGGCTCAAATGGTTTTACACAGTACATGGAATCAACGCGATTCTCACTATTAACTAAAGAGCATTTATGTAATAGGAGCTGTGGTTTGTATCAGTTTCATAAGCAGAGTTGAACTACATATGTTCAGTATGAGTAGGAAACACAGTTCTTTTTTCTGGGCATGCTCAGGGTTCTTGCTGTATTGGAGACGCTGGAAAGAAGAGCTTGCTCCTTGGGGTAAATCAGAGTGATTTTCATGGATGAGAACTCTGGTCTGAATTTCGCTTAAGAAACGTAGTTAAACCCCATGATCTTTGTCTTCCTACAAGCAAAAGTTCATTTCTGGTAAAGCAAGTGAATTTTGGGCTCAAATGTTTTTACAAAGTTCATGAACCCAACGCAATTATCACTATTAACTAAAGAGCATTTATGTAAAGGAGCTGTGGTTTGTTTCAGTTTCATAAGCAGAGTTGAATTACATATGGTCCTTACGAGTAGGAAACACAGTTCTTTTTTTCTGGGCATGCACATGGTTCTTGCTGTATTTTAGACTCTGGAAAGAAGAGCTTGCTTTTTGCATTTAAACAGAATGTGTTTCATGGATGAGAACTCTGGTCTGAACTTCCCTTCAGAATCGGAGTTACACACCAGGATCTGTGTCTTCCTACAAGCAAGAGTTCATTTCTGGAAAACCCAGTGAATTTTGGGCTCAAATGATTTTACACAGTTCATGAACCCAACGTGATTCTCACTATTAACTAAAGAGCATTTATGTAAGAGGAGCTGTGGTTTGTTTCAGTTTCATAAGCAGAGTTGAATTACATATGGTCCTTATGAGTAGGAAACACAGTTCTTTTTTTCTGGGCATGCTCATGAATCTTGCTGTATTGGAGATGCTGGAAAGAAGAGCCTGCTTCTTGCGTCAAATCAGAGTGTGTTTCATGGATGAGAACACTGGTCTGAATTGCTCTTCAGAAACGGAGTTAAACCCCAGGATCTGTGTTTTCCTACAAGCAAGAGTTCATTTCCGGTAAACCAAGTGCATTTTGGGCTCAAATGATTTTACACAGATCAAAACCCCAATGCGATTCTCACTATCAACTAAAGAGCATGTATATAAGAGGTGCTGTGGTTTGTATCAGTTTCATAAGCAGAGTTGAACTACATATGATCCGTATGAATAGGAATCACAGTTCTTTTTTTCGGGGCATGCTCATGGTTCTTGATGTATTGGAGATGCTGGAAAGAAGAGCTTTCTTCTTGGATTTAAACAGAATGTGTTTCATGGATGAGAACTCTGGTCTGAATTTCCTTTCAGAAACGGAGTTACACCCCAGGATCTGTGTCTTCCTACAAGCCAGAGTTCATTTCTGGAAAACCCAGTGAATTTTGGGCTCAAATGATTTTTCACAGTTCATGAACCATTCGCTATTCTCACTATTAACGTAAGAGCATTTATGTAAGAGGAGCTGTGGTTTGTTTCAGTTTCATAAGCAGAGTTGAATTACATATGGTCCTTACGAGTAGGAAACACAGTTCTTCTTTCTGGGCATGCTCAGTGTTCTTGCTCTTTGGGAGACTATGGAAAGAAGTGCTTGTTTCTTGCATTAAAACACAGTGTGTTCCATTGGTGAGTACTCTGGTCTGAATTTACCATCAGAAACGGAGTTACACCCCAGGATCTGTTTCTTCTTACAAGCAACAGTTCATTTCTGGAAACCCCAGTGAATTTTGGGGTCAAATGATTTTACAAAGTTCATGAACCCAACGCGATTATCACTATTAACTACAGAGGATTTATTAAGAGGAGGTGTGTTTTGTTTCAGTTTCATAATCAGAGTTTAATTACATATTGTCCTTATGAGTAGGAAACACAGTTCTTTTTTTCAGGCCATGCTCATGGTTCTTCCTGTATTTTAGATTCTGGAAAGAAGACCCTGCTTCTTAAGTTAAAACAAATTGTGTTTCAGAAATGAGAATTCTGGTCTGAATTTCCCTTCAGAAACGGAGTAAAACCCAGGATCATTGCATTCCTACGAGCAAGAGTTCATTTCTGGAAAACCCAGTGAATTTTGGGCTCAAATGATTTTACACAGTTCATGAACCCAACGCGATGCTCACTATTAACTTAAGAGCATTTATGTAACAGGAGCTGTGGTTTGTTTCAGTTACATAAGCAGAGTTGAATTACATATGGTCCTTACGAGTAGGAAACACAGTTCTGTTTTTCATGCCATGCTCATGGTTCTTGGTGTATTTTAGATTCTGGAAAGAAGACCTTGCTTCTTAGGTTAAAACAAATTGTGTTTCAGGAATGAGAATTCTGGTCTTAATTTCCCTTCAGAAACGGAGTTACATGCAAGCATCTCTGTCTTCCTACAAGCAAGAGTTCATTTCAGGAAAACCCAGTGAATTTTGGGCTCAAATGATTTTACACAGTTCATGAACACAACGTGATTCTCACAATTAACTAAAGAGCAATTATGTAAGAGGAACTGTGGTTTGTTTCAGTTTCATAAGCAGAGTTGAATTACATATGGTCCTTACAAGTAGGAAACACAGTTCTTTTTTTCTGGGCATGCTCATGGTTCTTGTTGTATTTTAGACTCTGGAAAGAAGCGCTTGCTTCTTGCGTTAAAACAGATTGTGTTTCAGTGAAGAGAACTCTGGTCTGTATTTCCCTTCACAAACGGAGTTTCACGCCAAGATTTGTGTCTTCCTACAAACAAGAGTTCATTTCTGGAAAACACAGTGAATTTTGGGTTCTAATGATTTTACACAGTACTTGTACCCAACGTGATTCTCACTATTAACTAAAGAGCATTTATGTAAGAGGAGCTGTGGTTTGTATCAGTTTCATAAGCAGATTTGAACTATATGTGGTCCGTATGAGTAGGAAACACAGTTCTTTTTTTCAGGGCATACTCATGGTTCTTGCTGTATTGGAGACCCTGGAAAGAAGAGCTTGCTTCTTGGATTTAAACAGGGTGTGTTTCATGGATGAGAACTCTGTTCTGAATTTCCCATCATAAACGGAGGTAACCCCATGATATGTGTCTTCCTACAAGCAAGAGTTCATTTTTGGCAAACCAAGTGAATTTTCAGCTCAAATGATTTTACACAGTTCTAGAACCCAATACTATTATCACTATTAACTAAAGAGCATTTATGTAAGAGGAGCTGTGGACTGTATCAATTTCATTAGCAGAGTTGAACTACATATGGTCCGTATGAGTAGTTAACACAGTTCTTTTATTCTGGGAATGCTCATGATTCTTGCTGTATTGGAGACACTGGAAAGAAGAGCTTGCTTCTTGCATTTAAACAGAATGTGTTTCATGGATGAGAACTCTGGTCTGAATTTCCGTTCAGAATCGGAGTTACAAAACCAGGATCTGTGTCTTCCTACAAGCAGGAGTTCATTTCTGGAAAACCCAGCGAATTTTGGGCTCAAATGGTTTTACACAGTTCATGAACCCAACGCGATTCTCACTATTAACTAAAGAGCATTTATGTAAGAGGAGCTGTGGTTTGTTTCAGTTTCATAAGCAGAGTTGAATTACATATGGTCCTTATGAGTAGGAAACACAGTTCTTTTTTTCTGGGCATGCTCATGGTTCTTGCTGTATTGTAGACGCTCGAAAGAAGTGCTTGCTTCTTGCATTAAAAGAGGGTGTGTTTCATGGATGAGAACTCTGGTCTGAATTTCCATTCAGAAACGGAGTTACACCCCAGGATCTGTGTCTTCCTACAAGCAAGAGTTTATTTCTGGAAAACCCAGTGAAATTTGGGCTCAAATGGTTTTACACAGTACATGGAATCAACGCGATTCTCACTATTAACTAAAGAGCATTTATGTAATAGGAGCTCTGGTTTGTATCAGTTTCATAAGCAGAGTTGAACTACATATGTTCAGTATGAGTAGGAAACACAGTTCTTTTTTCTGGGCATGCTCAGGGTTCTTGCTGTATTGGAGACGCTGGAAAGAAGAGCTTGCTCCTTGGGGTAAATCAGAGTGATTTTCATGGATGAGAACTCTGGTCTGAATTTCGCTTAAGAAACGTAGTTAAACCCCATGATCTTTGTCTTCCTACAAGCAAAAGTTCATTTCTGGTAAAGCAAGTGAATTTTGGGCTCAAATGTTTTTACAAAGTTCATGAACCCAACGCAATTATCACTATTAACTAAAGAGCATTTATGTAAAGGAGCTGTGGTTTGTTTCAGTTTCATAAGCAGAGTTGAATTACATATGGTCCTTATGAGTAGGAAACACAGTTCTTTTTTTCATGCCATGCTCATGGTTCTTGGTGTATTTTAGATTCTGGAAAGAAGACCTTGCTTCTTAGGTTAAAACAAATTGTGTTTCAGGAATGAGAATTCTGGTCTTAATTTCCCTTCAGAAACGGAGTTACATGCAAGCATCTCTGTCTTCATACAAGCAAGTGTTCATTTCTGGAAAACTCAGTGAATTTTGGGCTCAAATGATTTTACACAGTTCATGAACACAACGCGATTCTCACAATTAACTAAAGAGCAATTATGTAAGAGGAGCTGTGGTTTGTTTCAGTTTCATAAGGAGAGTTGAATTACATGTGGTCCTTACAAGTAGGAAACACAGTTCTTTTTTTCTGGGCATGCACATGGTTCTTGCTGTATTTTAGACTCTGGAAAGAAGAGCTTGCTTCTTGCATTTAAACAGAATGTGTTTCATGGATGAGAACTCTGGTCTGAACTTCCCTTCAGAATCGGAGTTACACACCAGGATCTGTGTCTTCCTACAAGCAAGAGTTCATTTCTGGAAAACCCAGTGAATTTTGGGCTCAAATGATTTTACACAGTTCATGAACCCAACGTGATTCTCACTATTAACTAAAGAGCATTTATGTAAGAGGAGCTGTGGTTTGTTTCAGTTTCATAAGCAGAGTTGAATTACATATGGTCCTTATGAGTAGGAAACACAGTTCTTTTTTTCTGGGCATGCTCATGAATCTTGCTGTATTGGAGATGCTGGAAAGAAGAGCCTGCTTCTTGCGTCAAATCAGAGTGTGTTTCATGGATGAGAACACTGGTCTGAATTGCTCTTCAGAAACGGAGTTAAACCCCAGGATATGTGTTTTCCTACAAGCAAGAGTTCATTTCCGGTAAACCAAGTGCATTTTGGGCTCAAATGATTTTACACAGATCAAAACCCCAATGCGATTCTCACTATCAACTAAAGAGCATGTATATAAGAGGTGCTGTGGTTTGTATCAGTTTCATAAGCAGAGTTGAACTACATATGATCCGTATGAATAGGAATCACAGTTCTTTTTTTCGGGGCATGCTCATGGTTCTTGATGTATTGGAGATGCTGGAAAGAAGAGCTTTCTTCTTGGATTTAAACAGAATGTGTTTCATGGATGAGAACTCTGGTCTGAATTTCCTTTCAGAAACGGAGTTACACCCCAGGATCTGTGTCTTCCTACAAGCCAGAGTTCATTTCTGGAAAACCCAGTGAATTTTGGGCTCAAATGATTTTACACAGTTCATGAACACAACGTTTTTCACTCTATTAACTAAAGAGCATTTATGTAAGAGGTGCTGTGGCTTGTTTCAGTTTCCTAAGCAGAGTTGAATTACATATGGTACTTATGAGAAGGAAACACATTTCTTTTTTCTGGGCATGCTCAGGGTTCTTGCTGTATTGGAGATGCTGGAAAGAAGAGCTTGATTCTTGCATTTAAACAGAATGTGTTTCATGGATGAGAACTCTGGTCTGAATTTCGCTTAAGAAACGTAGTTAAAATCCATGATCTGTGTCTTCCTACAAGCAAAAGTTCATTTCGGGTAAAGCAAGTGAATTTTGGGCTCAAATGTTTTTACAAAGTTCATGAACCCAACGCGGTTATCACTATTAACTAAAGAGCATTTATGTAAAGGAGCTGTGGTTTGTTTCAGTTTCATAAGCAGAGTTGAATTACATATGGTCTTTATGAGTAGGAAACACAGTTCTTTTTTTCATGCTATGCTCATGGTTCTCGGTGTATTTTAGATTCTGGAAAGAAGACCTTGCTTCTTAGGTTAAAACAGATTGTGTTTCAGTGAAGAGAACTCTGGTCTGTATTTCCCTTCACAAACGGAGTTTCACGCCAAGATTTGTGTCTTTCTACAAGCAAGAGTGCATTTCTGGAAAACCCAGTGAATTTTACGCTCAAATGATTTCACACAGTACTTGTACCCAACGTGATTCTCACTATAAACTAAAGAGCGTTTATGTAAGAGGAGCTGTGGTTTGTATCAGTATCATAACCAGAGTTGAACTATATATGGTCCCTATGAGTAGGAAACACAGTTCTTTTTTCAGGGCATACTCATGGTTCTTGCTGTATTGGAGACGCTGGAAAGAAGAGCTTGCTTCTTGCATTAAAACAGGGTGTGTTTCATGGATGAGAACTCTGTTCTGAATTTCCCATCATAAACGGAGGTAAACCCCATGATATGTGTCTTCCTACAAGCAAGAGTTCATTTCTGGTAAACCAAGTGAATTTTCAGCTCAAATGATTTTACACAGTTCTAGAGCCCAACACTATTATCACTATTATCTAAAGAGCATTTATGTAAGAGGAGCTGTGGTCTGTATCAATTTCATTAGCAGAGTTGAACTACATGTGGTCCGTATGAGTAGTTAACACAGTTCTTTTATTCTGGGAATGGTCAGGATTCTTGCTGTAAAGGAGACGCTGGAAAGAAGAGCTTGCTTCTTGCATTAAAAAAGGGTGTGTTTCATGGATGAGAACTCTATTCTGAATTTCCCTTCAGAAACGGAGTTACACTCCAGGATCTGTGTCTTCCTACAAGCAAGAGTTCATTTCTGGAAAACCCAGTGAATTTTGGGCTCAAATGATTTTACACAGTATATGTACCCAACGTGATTCTCACTATTAACTAAAGAGCATTTATGTAAGAGGAGCTGTGGTTTGTAACAGTTTCATAAGCAGAGTTGAACTACATATGGTCCGTATGAGTAGGAAACACAGTTCTTTTTTTCAGGGCATGCTCATGGTTCTGGCTGTATTGGAGACGCTGGAAAGAAGAGCTTGCGTCTTGCATTAAAACAGGGTGTGTTTCATGGATGAGAACTCTGTTCTGAATTTCCCATCAGAAACGGAGGTAAACCCCATGATATGTGTCTTCCTAAAAGCAAGAGTTCATTTCTGGTAAACCAAGTGAATTTTCAGCTCAAATGATTTTACACAGTTCTAGAACCCAACACTATTATCACTATTAACTAAAGAGCATTTATGTAAGAGGAGCTGTGGTCTGTATCAATTTCATTAGCAGAGTTGAACTACATATGGTCCGTATGAGTAGTTAACACAGTTATTTTATTCTGTGAATGCTCATGATTCTTGCTGTATTGGAGACGCTGGAAAGAAGAGCTTGCTTCTTGCATTTAAACAGAATATGTTTCATGGATGAGAACTCTGGTCTGAATTTCCCTTCAGAAATGGAATTACACCCCAGGATCTGTGTCTTCCTACAAGCAAGTGTCCATTTTTGGAAAACTATATGAATTTTGGGTTCTAATGATTTTACACAGTTCATGAACACAACGCGATTCTGCCTATTAACTAAAGAGCATCTATGTAAGAGGAGCTGTGGTTTGTTTCAGTTTCACAAGCAGAGATGAATTACATATGGTCCTTATGAGTAGGAACACAGTTTTTTTTTTTCAGGGCATGCTCATGGTTCTTGCTGTATTGGAGACGCTGGAAAGAAGAGCTTGCTTCTTGCATTAAAAAAGGGTGTGTTTCATGGATGAGAACTCTAGTCTGAATTTCCCTTCAGAAACGGAGTTACACCCCAGGATCTGTGTCTTCCTAGAAGCAAGAGTTCATTTCTGGAAAACCCAGTGAATTTTGGGCTCAAATGATTTTACACAGTATATGTACCCAACGTGATTCTCACTATTAACTAAAGAGCATTTATGTAAGAGGAGCTGTGGTTAGTAACAGTTTAATAAGCAGAGTTGTACTACATATGGTCCGTATGAGTAGGAAACACAGTTCTTTTTTTCAGGGCATGCTCATGGTTCTTGCTCTATTGGAGACGCTGGAAAGAAGAGCTTGCGTCTTGCGTTAAAACAGGGTGTGTTTCATGGATGAGAACTCTGTTCTGAATTTCCCATCAGAAACGGAGGTAAAGCCCATGATATCTGTCTTCCTAAACGCAAGAGTTCATTTCTGGTAAACCAAGTGAATTTTCAGCTCAAATGATTTTACACAGTTCTAGAAGCCAACACTATTATCTCTATTAACTAAAGAACATTTATGTAAGAGGAGCTGTGGTCTGTATCAATTTCATTAGCAGAATTGAACTACATATGGTCCGTATGAGTAGTTAACACAGTTCTTTTATTCTGGGAATGCTCATGATTCTTGCTGTATTGGAGACGATGGAAAGAAGAGCTTGCTTCTTGCATTTAAACAGAATGTGTTTCATGGATGAGAACTCTGGTCTGAACTTCCCTTCAGAATCGGAGTTACACACCGGGATCTGTGTCTTCCTACAAGCAAGAGTTCATTTCTGGAAAAACCAGTGAATTTTGGGCTCAAATGATTTTACACAGTACATGTACCCAACGCGATTCTCACTATTAACTAAAGAGCATTTATGTAAGAGGAGCTGTGGTTTGTATCAGTTTCATAAGCAGAGTTGAACTACATATGGTCATTATGAGTAGGAAACACAGTTCTTTTTTCTGGGCATGCTCAGTGTTCTTGCTGTTTTGGAGACCATGGAAAGAAGTGCTTGTTTCTTGCCTTAAAACAGAGTGTGTTCCATGGGTGAGTACTCTGGTCTGAATTTCACATCAGAAACGGAGTTACACCCCAGGATCTGTTTCTTCTTACAATCAACAGTTCATTTCTGAAAAACCCAGTGAATTTTGGGTTCAAATGATTTTACAAAGATAATGAACCCAACGAGATTATCACTATTAACTAAAGAGCAATTATGTAAGAGGAGCTGTGGTTTATTTCAGTTTCATAAGCAGAGTTGAATTACATATGGTCCTTACAAGTAGGATACACAGTTCTTTTTTTCTGGGCATGCTCATGGTTCTTGCTGTATTTTAGACTCTGGAAAGAAGATCTTGCTTCTTGCGTTAAAACAGATTGTGTTTCAGTGAAGAGAACTCTTGTCTGAATTTCCCTTCACAAAAGGAGTTTCACGCCAAGATGTGTGTCTTCCTACAAGCAAGAGTTCATTTCTGGAAAACCCAGTGAATTTTGGGCTCAAATGATTTTACACAGTTCATGAACCCAACGCGATTTTCACTATTAACTTAAGAGCATTTATGTAAGAGGAGCTGTGGTTTGTTTCCGTTTCATAAGCAGAGTTGAATTACATATGGTTCTTATGAGTAGGAAACACGGTTCTTTTTTTCATGCTATGCTCATGGTTCTCGGTGTATTTTAGATTCTGGAAAGAAGACCTTGCTTCTTAGGTTAAAACAGATTGTGTTTCAGTGAAGAGAACTCTGGTCTGTATTTCCCTTCACAAACGGAGTTTCACGCCAAGATTTGTGTCTTTCTACAAGCAAGAGTTCATTTCTGGAAAACCCAGTGAATTTTAGGCTCAAATGATTTCACACAGTACTTGTACCCAACGTGATTCTCACTATAAACTAAAGAGCATTTATGTAAGAGGAGCTGTGGTTTGTATCAGTATCATAACCAGAGTTGAACTATATATGGTCCCTATGAGTAGGAAACACAGTTCTTTTTTCAGGGCATACTCATGGTTCTTGCTGTATTGGAGACGCTGGAAAGAAGAGCTTGCTTCTTGCATTAAAACAGGGTGTGTTTCATGGATGAGAACTCTGTTCTGAATTTCCCATCATAAACGGAGGTAAACCCCATGATATGTGTCTTCCTACAAGCAAGAGTTCATTTCTGGTAAACCAAGTGAATTTTCAGCTCAAATGATTTTACACAGTTCTAGAACCCAACACTATTATCACTATTATCTAAAGAGCATTTATGTAAGAGGAGCTGTGGTCTGTATCAATTTCATTAGCAGAGTTGAACTACATGTGGTCCGTATGAGTAGTTAACACAGTTCTTTTATTCTGGGAATGGTCAGGATTCTTGCTGTAAAGGAGACGCTGGAAAGAAGAGCTTGCTTCTTGCATTAAAAAAGGGTGTGTTTCATGGATGAGAACTCTATTCTGAATTTCCCTTCAGAAACGGAGTTACACCCCAGGATCTGTGTCTTCCTACAAGCAAGAGTTCATTTCTGGAAAACCCAGTGAATTTTGGGCTCAAATGATTTTACACAGTATATGTACCCAACGTGATTCTCACTATTAACTAAAGAGCATTTATGTAAGAGGAGCTGTGGTTTGTAACAGTTTCATAAGCAGAGTTGAACTACATATGGTCCGTATGAGTAGGAAACACAGTTCTTTTTTTCAGGGCATGCTCATGGTTCTGGCTGTATTGGAGACGCTGGAAAGAAGAGCTTGCGTCTTGCATTAAAACAGGGTGTGTTTCATGGATGAGAACTCTGTTCTGAATTTCCCATCAGAAACGGAGGTAAAGCCCATGATATGTGTCTTCCTAAAAGCAAGAGTTCATTTCTGGTAAACCAAGTGAATTTTCAGCTCAAATGATTTTACACAGTTCTAGAACCCAACACTATTATCACTATTAACTAAAGAGCATTTATGTAAGAGGAGCTGTGGTCTGTATCAATTTCATTAGCAGAGTTGAACTACATATGGTCCGTATGAGTAGTTAACACAGTTATTTTATTCTGTGAATGCTCATGATTCTTGCTGAATTGGAGACGCTGGAAAGAAGAGCTTGCTTCTTGCATTTAAACAGAATGTGTTTCATGGATGAGAACTCTGGTCTGAATTTCCCTTCAGAAATGGAATTACACCCCAGGATCTGTGTCTTCCTACAAGCAAGTGTCCATTTTTGGAAAACTATATGAATTTTGGGTTCTAATGATTTTACACAGTTCATGAACACAACGCGATTCTGCCTATTAACTAAAGAGCATCTATGTAAGAGGAGCTGTGGTTTGTTTCAGTTTCACAAGCAGAGATGAATTACATATGGTCCTTATGAGTAGGAACACAGTTTTTTTTTTTCAGGGCATGCTCATGGTTCCTGCTGTATTGGAGACGCTGGAAAGAAGAGCTTGCTTCTTGCATTAAAAAAGGGTGTGTTTCATGGATGAGAACAATGCTCTGAATTTCCCTTCAGAAACGGAGTTAAACCCCATGATCTGTGTCTTCCAACAAGCAAGAGTTCATTTCTGGTAAACCAAGTGAATTTTCAGGTCAAATGATTTTAAACAGTTCTAGAACCCAACACTATTATCACTATTAACTAAAGAGTATTTATGTAAGAGGAGCTGTGGTCTGTATCAATTTCATTAGCAGAGTTGAACTACATATAGTCCGTATGAGTAGGAAACACAGTTCTTTTATTCTGGGAAAGCTCATGATTCTTGCTGTTTTGGAGACGCTGGAAAGAAGAGCTTGCTTCTCGCATTTAAACAGAATGTGTTTCATGGATGAGAACTCTGGTCTGAATTGCCCTTCAGAAACAAAGTTACACCCCAGGATCTGTGTCTTCCTAAAAGCAAGAGTTCATTTCGGGTAAAGCAGGTGAATTTTGGGCTCAAATGATTTTACACAGTACATGTACCCAACGCGATTCTCACTATTAACTAAAGAGCATTTATGTAAGAGGAGCTGTGGCTTGTTTCAGTTTCATAAGCAGAGTTGAACTACATATGGTCAGTATGAGTAGGAAACACAGTTCTTTTGTCTGGGCATGCTCAGGGTTCTTGCTGTTTTGGAGACTATGGAAAGAAGTGCTTGTTTCTTGCATTAAAACACAGTGTGTTCCATGGGTGAGTACTCTGGTCTGAATTTCCCATCAGAAACGGAGTTACACCCCAGGATCTTTTTCTTCTTACAAGAAACAGTTCATTTCTGGAAAACCCAGAGAATTTTGGGTTCACATGATTTTACAAAGTTCATGAACCCAACGCGATTATCACTATTTACTACAGAGCATTTATGTAAGAGGAGGTGTGGTTTGTTTCAGTTTCATACTCAGAGTTTAATTACATATTATCCTTAAGAGTAGGAAACACTGTTCTCTTTTTCAGGCCATGCTCATGGTTCTTGCTGTATTTTAGATTCTGGAAAAAAGACCTTGCTTCTTAAGTTAAAGCAAATTGTGTTTCAGAAATGAGAATTCTGGTCTGAATTTCCCTTCAGAAATGGAGTTAAACCCCAGGATCAGTGCCTTCCTACAAGCAAGAGTTCATTTCTGGAAAACCCAGGGAATTTTGGGCTCAAATGATTTTACACAGTTCATGAACCCAACGAGATGCTCACTATTAACTTAAGAGCATTTATGTAAGAGGAGCTGTGGTTTGTTTCCATTTCATAAGCAGAGTTGAATTACATATGGTCCTTACGAGTAGGAAACACAGTTTTTTTCTGGGCATGCTCATGATTCTTTCTGTATTGGAAGCGCTGGAAAGAAGAGCTTGCTTCTTGCGTTAAATCAGAGTGTGTTTCATGGATGAGAACTCTGGTCTGAATTTCCCTTCAGAAACGGAGTTAAACCCCATGATCTGTGTCTTCCTACAAGCAAGAGTTCCGTTTCTGGTAAACCAAGTGAATTTGGGCTCAAATGATTTTACACAGTTCATGAACCCAACGCGATTATCACTATTTACTACAGAGCATTTATGTAAAGGAGCTGTGGATTGTTTCAGTTACATAAGCAGAGTTGAATTACATATGGTCCTTATGAGTAGGAAACACAGTTCTTTTTTTCAGGCCATGCTCATGGTTCTTGCTGTATTTTAGATTCTGGAAAGAAGACCTTGCTTCTTACGTTAAACAAATTGTGTTTCAGGAATGGAAATTCTGGTCTGAATTTCCCTTCACAAAAGGAGTTTCACGCCAAGATGTGTGTCTTCCTACAAGCAAGAGTTCATTTCTGGAAAACCCAGTGAATTTTGGGCTCAAATGATTTTACACAGTTCATGAACCCAACGCGATTTTCACTATTAACTTAAGAGCATTTATGTAAGAGGAGCTGTGGTTTGTTTCCGTTTCATAAGCAGAGTTGAATTACATATGGTTCTTATGAGTAGGAAACACAGTTCTTTTTTTTCTGGGCATGCTCATGATTCTTGCTGTATTGGAGTCTCTGGAACGAAAAGCTTGCTTCTTGCGTTAAATCAGAGTGTGTTTCATGGATGAGAACTCTGGTCTGAATTTCCCGTAAGAAACGTAGTTAAACCCCATGATCTGTGTCTTCCTACAAGCAAGAGTTCATTTCTGGTAAACCAAGTGAATTTTCAGCTCAAATGATTTTACACAGTTCTAGAACCCAACACTTTTATCACTATTAACTAAAGAGCATTTATGTAAGAGGAGCTGTGGTCTGTATCAATTTAATTAGCAGAGTTGAACCACATATCGTCCTTATGAGTAGGAAACACAGTTCTTTTATTCTGGGAATGCTCATGATTCTTGCTGTATTGGAGACGCTGGAAAGAAGAGCTTGCTTCTTGCATTTAAACAGAACGTATTTCATGGATGAGAACTCTGGTCTGAATTTCCCTTCAGAAACGGAGTTACACCCCAGGATCTGTGTCTTCCTACAAGCAAGAGTCCATTTCTGGAAAACTATGTGAATTTTGGGCTCAAATGATTTTACATAGTTCATGAACACAACGCGATTCTGTCTATTAACTAAAGAGCATCTATGTAAGAGGAGCTGTGGTTTGTTTCAGTTTCATAAGCAGAGTTGAATTACATATGGTCCTTATGAATAGGAAACACAGTTATTTTTTTCAGGGCATGCTCACGGTTCTTGCTGCATTGGAGACGCTGGAAAGAAGACCTTGCTTCTTGCATTAAAAAAGGGTGTGTTTCATGGATGAGAACTCTATTCTGAATTTCCCTTCAGAAACGGAGTGACACCCCAAGATCTGTGTCTTCCTACAAGCAAGAGTTCATTTCTGGAAAACCCAGTGAATTTTGGGCTCAAATGATTTTACACAGTATATGTACCCAACGTGATTCTCACTATTAACTAAAGAGCATTTATGTAAGAGGAGCTGTGGTTTGTAACAGTTTCATAAGCAGAATTGAACTACTTATGGTCCGAATGAGTAGGAAACACAGTTCTTTTTTTCAGGGCATGCTCACGGTTCTTGCTGTATTGGAGACGCTGGAAAGAAGAGCTTGCGTCTTGCATTAAAACAGGGTGTGTTTCATGGATGAGAACTCTGTTCTCAATTTCCCATCAGAAACGGAGGTAAAGCCCATGATATGTGTCTTCCTAAAAGCAAGAGTTCATTTCTGGTAAACCAAGTGAATTTTCAGCTCAAATGATTTTACACAGCCCTAGAACCCAACTATTATCAGTATTAACTAAAGAGCATTTATGTAAGAGGAGCTGTGGTCTGTATCAATTTCATTAGCAGAGCTGAACTGCATATGGTCCGTATGAGTAGTTAACACAGTTCTTTTATTCTGGGAATGCTCATGATACTTGCTGTATTGGAGACGCTGGAAAGAAGAGCTTGCTTCTTGCATTTAAACAGAATGTGTTTCATGGATGAGAACTCTGGTCTGAACTTGCCTTCAGAATCGGAGTTACACCCCAGGATCTGTGTCTTCCTACAAGCAAGAGTTCATTTCTGGAAAACCCAGTGAATTTTGGGCTCAAATGATTTTACACAGTACATGTACCCAACGTGATTCTCACTATTAACTAAAGAGCATTTATGTAAGAGGAGCTGTGGTTTGTATCAGTTTCATAAGCAGAGTTGAACTACATATGGTCATTATGAGTAGGAAACACAGTTCTTTTTTCTGGGCATGCTCAGTGTTCTTGCTGTTTTGGAGACCATGGAAAGAAGTGCTTGTTTCTTGCATTAAAACAGAGTGTGTTCCATGGGTGAGTACTCTGGTCTGAATTTCCCATCAGAAACGGAGTTACACCCCAGGATCTGTTTCTTCTTACAATCAACAGTTCATTTCTGGAAAACCAAGTGAATTTTGGGTTCAAATGATTTTACAAAGTTCATGAACCCAACGCGATTATCACTATTAACTAAAGAGCAATTATGTAAGAGGAGCTGTGGTTTATTTCAGCTTCATAAGCAGAGTTGAATTACATATGGTCCTTACAAGTAGGAAACACAGTTCTTTTTTTCTGGGCATGCTCATGGTTCTTGATGTATTTTAGACTCTGGAAAGAAGAGCTTGCTTCTTGCGTTAAAACAGATTATGTTTCAGTGAAGAGAACTCTGGTCTGAATTTCCCTTCACAAAAGGAGTTTCACGCCAAGATCTGTGTCTTCCTACAAGCAAGAGTTCATTTCTGGAAAACCCAGTGAATTTTGGGCTCAAAAGATTTTACACAGTTCATGAACCCAACGCGATTTTCACTATTAACTTAAGAGCATTTATGTAAGAGGTGCTGTGGTTTGTTTCCGTTTCATAAGCAGTGTTGTATTACATATGGTTCTTATGAGTAGGAAACACAGTTCTTTTTTTCTGGGCATGCTCATGATTCTTGCTGTATTGGAGTCTCTGGAAAGGAAAGATTGCTTCTTGCATTAAATCAGAGTGTGTTTCATGGATGAGAACTCTGGTCTGAATTTCCCTTCAGAATCGGAGTTACACCCCAGGATCTGTGTCTTCCTACAAGCAAGAGTTCATTTCTGGAAAACCCAGTGAATTTTGGGCTCAAATGATTTTACACAGTTCATGAACTCAACGCGTTTCTCACTATTAACATAAGAGCATTTATGTAAGAGGAGCTGTGGTTTGTTTCAGTTTCATAAGCAGAGTTGAATTACATATGGTTCTTATGAGTAGGAAACACAGTTCTTTTTTTCTGAGCATGCTCATGATTCTTACTGTATTGGAGACTCTGGAAAGAGGTGCTTGCTTCTTGCATTTAAACAGAATGTGTTTCATGGATGAGAACTCTGGTCTGAATTTCCCTTCAGAAACGGAGTTACACCCCAGGATCTGTGTCTTCCTACAAGCAAGAGTCCATTTCTGGAAAACTATGTGAATTTTGGGCTCAAATGATTTTACATAGTTCATGAACACAACGCGATTCTGTCTATTAACTAAAGAGCATCTATGTAAGAGGAGCTGTGGTTTGTTTCAGTTTCACAAGCAGAGTTGAATTACATATGGTCCTTATGAGTAGGAAACACAGTTCTTTTTTTCAGGGCATACTCACTGTTCTTGCTGCATTGGAGACGCTGGAAAGAAGACCTTGCTTCTTGCATTAAAAAAGGGTGTGTTTCATGGATGAGAACTCTATTCTGAATTTCCCTTCAGAAACGGAGTGACACCCCAAGATCTGTGTCTTGCTACAAGCAAGAGTTCATTTCTGGAAAACTCAGTCAATTTTGGGCTCAATTGATTTTACACAGTTCATGAACCAAACGCGATTATCACTATTAACTAGAGAGCATTTATGTAAAGTAGCTGTGGATTGTTTCAGTTTCATAAGCAGAGTTGAATTACATATGGTCCTTATGAGTAGGAAACACAGTTCTTTTTTTCAGGCCATGCTCATGGTTCTTGCTGTATTTCAGATTCTGGAAAGAAGACCTTGCTTCTTACGTTAAAACAAATTGTGTTTCAGGAATGATAATTCTGGTCTGAATTTCCCTTCACAAAAGGAGTTTCACGCCAAGATCTGTGTCTTCCTACAAGCAAGAGTTCATTTCTGGAAAACCCAGTGAATTTTGGGCTCAAATGATTTTACACAGTTCATGAACCCAACGCGATTTTCACTATTAACTTAAGAGCATGTATGTAAGAGGAGCTGTGGTTTGTTTCCGTTTCATAAGCAGAGTTGAATTACATATGGTTCTTATGAGTAGGACACACAGTTCTTTTTTTCTGGGCATGCTCATGATTCTTGCTGTATTGGAGTCTCTGGAACGAAAAGCTTGCTTCTTGCGTTAAATCAGAGTGTGTTTCATGGATGAGAACTCTGGTCTAAATTTCCCGTAAGAAACGTAGTTAAACCCAATGATCTGTGTCTTCCTACAAGTAAGAGTTCATTTCTGGTAAACCAAGTGAATTTTCAGCTCAAATGATTTTACACAGTTCTAGAACCGTACACTATTATCACTATTACCTAAAGAGCATTTATGTAAGAGGAGCTGTGGTCTGTATCAATTTCATTAGCAGAGTTGAACCACATATCGTCCTCATGAGTAGGAAACACAGTTCTTTTATTCTGGGAATGCTCATGATTCTTGCTGTATTGGAGTCGCTGGAAAGAAGAGCTTGCTTCTTGCATTAAAACAGGGTGTGTTTCATGGATGAGATCTCTGGTCTGAATTTCCCTTCAGAAATGGAGTTACACCCCAGGATCTGTGTCTTCCTACAAGCAAGTGTCCATTTTTGGAAAACTATGTGAATTTTGGGCTCAAATGATTTTACACAGTTCATGAACACAACACGATTCTGTCTATTAACTAAAGAGCATCTATGCAAGAGGAGCTGTGGTTTGTTTCAGTTTCATAAGCAGAGATGAATTACATATGGTCCTTACGAGTAGGCAACACAGTTCTTATATTCTGGGCATGCTCATGGTTCTTGCTGTATTTTAGACTCTGGAAAGAAGATCTTGCTTCTTGCGTTAAAACAGATTGTGTTTCAGTGATGAGAACTCTGGTCTGAATTTCCCTTCACAAATGGAGTTACTCGCCAAGATCTGTGTCTTCCTACAAGCAAGAGTTCATTTCTGGAAAACCCAGTGAATTTTGGGCTCAAATGATTTTACACAGTTCATGAACCCAACGCGATTCTCACTATTAACATAAGAGCATTTATGTAAGAGGTGCTGTGGTTTGTTTCAGTTTCATAAGCAGAGTTGAATTACATATGGTTCTTATGAGTAGAAAACACAGTTCTATTTTTCTGGGCATGCTCATGGTTCTTGCTGTATTGGAGACACTGGAAAGAAGAGCTTGCTTCTTGCATTAAAAAAGGTTGTGTTTCATGGATAAGAACTCTATTCTGAATTTCCTTTCAGAAACCGAGTTACACCCCATGATCTGTGTCTTCCTACAAGCAAGAGTTCATTTCTGGAAAACCCAGTGAATTTTGGGCTCAAATGATTTTATACAGTATATGTACCCAACGTGATTCTCACTATTAACTAAAGAGCATTTATGTAAGAGGAGCTGTGGTTTGTAACAGTTTCATAAGCAGAGTTGAACTACATATGGTCCGTATGAGTAGGAAACACAGTTCTTTTTTTCAGGGCATGCTCATGGTTCTTGCTGTATTGGAGACGCTGGAAAGAAGAGCTTGCATCTTGCATTAAAACAGGGTGTGTTTCATGGATGAGAACTCTGTTCTAAATTTCCCATCAGAAACGGACGTAAAGCCCATGATATGTGTCTTCCTAAAAGCAAGAGTTCATTTCTGGTAAACCAAGTGAATTTTCAGCTCAAATGATTTTACACAGTTCTAGAACCCAACACTATTATCACTATTAACTATTGAGCATTTATGTAAGAGGAGCTGTGGTCTGTATCAATTTCATTAGCAGAGTTGAACTACATATGGTCCTTATGAGTAGTTAACACAGTTCTTTTATTCTGGGAATGCTCATGATTATTGCTGTATTGGAGACGCAGGAAAGAAGAGCTTGATTCTTGCATTTAAACAGAATGTGTTTCATGGATGAGAATTCTTGTCTGAACTTCCCTTCAGAATCGGAGTTACACACCAGGATCTGTGTCTTCCTACAAGCAAGAGTTCATTTCTGGAAAACCCAGTGAATTTTGGGCTCAAATGATTTTACACAGTTCATGAACCCAACGCGATTTTCACTATTAACTTAAGAGCATGTATGTAAGAGGAGCTGTGGTTTGTTTCCGTTTCATAAGCAGAGTTGAATTACATATGGTTCTTATGAGTAGGACACACAGTTCTTTTTTTCTGGGCATGCTCATGATTCTTGCTGTATTGGAGTCTCTGGAACGAAAAGCTTGCTTCTTGCGTTAAATCAGAGTGTGTTTCATGGATGAGAACTCTGGTCTGAATTTCCCGTAAGAAACGTAGTTAAACCCAATGATCTGTGTCTTCCTACAAGTAAGAGTTCATTTCTGGTAAACCAAGTGAATTTTCAGCTCAAATGATTTTACACAGTTCTAGAACCGTACACTATTATCACTATTACCTAAAGAGCATTTATGTAAGAGGAGCTGTGGTCTGTATCAATTTCATTAGCAGAGTTGAACCACATATCGTCCTCATGAGTAGGAAACACAGTTCTTTTATTCTGGGAATGCTCATGATTCTTGCTGTATTGGAGACGCTGGAAAGAAGAGCTTGCTTCTTGCATTTAAACAGAATGTGTTTCATGGATGAGAACTCTGGTCTGAATTTCCCTTCAGAAACGGAGTTACACCCCAGTATCTGTGTCTTCCTACAAGCAAGAGTCCATTTCTGGAAAACTATGTGAATTTTGGGCTCAAATGATTTTACACAGTTCATGAACACAACGTTATTCTCTCTATTAACTAAAGAGCATCTATGTAAGAGGAGCTGTGGTTTGTTTCAGTTTCATAAGCAGAGTTGAATTACATATGGTCCTTATGAGTAGGAAACACAGTTCTTTTTTTCAGGGCATGCTCATGGTTCTTGCTGCATTGGAGACGCTGGAAAGAAGACCTTGCTTCTTGCATTAAAAAAGGGTGTGTTTCATGGATGAGAACTCTATTCTGAATTTCCCTTCAGAAACGGAGTGACACCCCAGGATCTGTGTCTTCCTACAAGCAAGAGTTCATTTCTGGAAAACCCATTGAATTTTGGGCTCAAATGATTTTACACAGTTCATGAACCCAACGCGATTTTCACTATTAACTTAAGAGCATTTATGTAAGAGGAGCTGTGGTTTGTTTCCGTTTCATAAGCAGAGTTGAATTACATATGGTTCTTATGAGTAGGAAACACAGTTCTTTTTTTCTGGGAATGCTCATGATTCTTGCTGTATTGGAGTCTCTGGAAAGAAAAGCTTGCTTCTTGCGTTAAATCAGAGTGTGTTTCATGGATGAGAACTCTGGTCTGAATTTCCCATAAGAAACACAGTTAAACCCCATGATCTGTGTATTCCTACAAGCAAGAGTTCATTTCTGGTAATCCAAGTGAATTTTCAGCTCAAATGATTTTACACAGTTCTAGAACCCAACACTATTATCACTATTAACTATTGAGCATTTATGTAAGAGGAGCTGTGGTCTGTATCAATTTCATTAGCAGAGTTGAACTACATATGGTCCTTATGAGTAGTTAACACAGTTCTTTTATTCTGGGAATGCTCATGATTATTGCTGTATTGGAGACGCAGGAAAGAAGAGCTTGATTCTTGCATTGAAACAGAATGTGTTTCATGGATGAGAACTCTTGTCTGAACTTCCCTTCAGAATCGGAGTTACACACCAGGATCTGTGTCTTCCTACAAGCAAGAGTTCATTTCTGGAAAACCCAGTGAATTTTGGGCTCAAATGATTTTACACAGTTCATGAACCCAACGCGATTTTCACTATTAACTTAAGAGCATTTATGTAAGAGGAGCTGTGGTTTGTTTCTGTTTCATAAGCAGAGTTGAATTACATATGGTTCTTATGAGTAGGAAACACAGTTCTTTTTTTCTAGGCATGCTCATGATTCTTGCTGTATTGGAGTCTCTGGAAAGAAAAGCTTGCTTCTTGCGTTAAATCAGAGTGTGTTTCATGGATGAGAACTCTGGTCTGAATTTCCCGTAAGAAACATAGTTAAACACCATGATCTGTGTATTCCTACAAGCAAGAGTTTATTTCTGGTAAACCAAGTGAATTTTCAGCTCAAATGATTTTACACAGTTCTAGAACCCAACACTATTATCACTATTAACTAAAGAGCATTTATGTAAGAGGAGCTGTGGTCTGTATCAATTTCATTCGCAGAGTAGAACTACATATCATCTGTATGAGTAGGAAACACAGTTCTTTTATTCTGGGAATGCTCATGATTCTTGCTGTATTGGAGATGCTGGAAAGAAGAGCTTGCTTCTTGCATTAAAACAGGGTGTGTTTCATGGATGAGATCTCTGGTCTGAATTTCCCTTCAGAAATGGAGTTACACCCCAGGATCTGTGTCTTCCTACAAGCAAGTGTCCAATTTTGGAAAACTATGTGAATTTTGGGCTCAAATGATTTTACACAGTTCATGAACACAACACGATTCTGTCTATTAACTAAAGAGCATCTATGTAAGAGGAGCTGTGGTTTGTTTCAGTTTCATAAGCAGAGATGAATTACATATGGTCCTTACGAGTAGGCAACACAGTTCTTATATTCTGGGCATGCTCATGGTTCTTGCTGTATTTTAGACTCTGGAAAGAAGATCTTGCTTCTTGCGTTAAAACAGATTGTGTTTCAGTGATGAGAACTCTGGTCTGAATTTCCCTTCACAAATGGAGTTACTCGCCAAGATCTGTGTCTTCCTACAAGCAAGAGTTCATTTCTGGAAAACCCAGTGAATTTTGGGCTCAAATGATTTTACACAGTTCATGAACCCAACGCGATTCTCACTATTAACATAAGAGCATTTATGTAAGAAGTGCTGTGGTTTGTTTCAGTTTCATAAGCAGAGTTGAATTACATATGGTTCTTATGAGTAGAAAACACAGTTCTATTTTTCTGGGCATGCTCATGGTTCTTGCTGTATTGGAGACGCTGGAAAGAAGAGCTTGCTTCTTGCATTAAAAAAGGTTGTGTTGCATGGATGAGAACTCTATTCTGAATTTCCTTTCAGAAACGGAGTTACACCCCATGATCTGTGTCTTCCTACAAGCAAGAGTTCATTTCTGGAAAACCAGTGTATTTTGGGCTCAAATGATTTTGCACAGTATATGTACCCAACGTGATTCTCACTATTAACTAAAGAGCATTTATGTAAGAGGAGCTGTGGTTTGTAACAGTTTCATAAGCAGAGTTGAACTACATATGGTCCGTATGAGTAGGAATCACAGTTCTTTTTTTCAGGGCATGCTCATGGTTCTTGCTGTATTGGAGACGCTGGAAAGAAGAGCTTGCTTCTTGCGTTAAATCAGAGTGAGTTTCATGGAGGAGAACTCTGGTCTGAATTTCCCTTCAGAAACGGAGTTAAACCCTATGATCTGTGTCTTCCGACAAGCAAGAGTTCCGTTTCTGGTAAACCAAGTGAATTTTGGGCTCAAATGCTTTTACACAGTTCATGAACCCACAGCGATTATCACTATTTACTAGAGAGCATTTATGTAAAGGGGCTGTGGTTTGTTTCAGTTTCATAAGCAGAGTTGAATTACATATTGTCCTTATGAGTAGGAACACAGTTCTTTTTTTCAGGCCATGGTCATGGTTCTTGCTGTATTTTAGATTCTGGAAAGAAGACCTTGCTTCTTACGTTAAAACAAATTGTGTTTCAGGAATGATAATTCTGGTCTTAATTTCCCTTCAGAAACGGAGTTACACGCCAGCATCTCTGTCTTCCTACAAGCAAGAGTTCATTTCTGGAAAACCCAGTGAATTTTGGGCTCAAATGGTTTTACACAGTTCTAGAACCCAACACTATTATCACGATTAACTATTGAGCATTTATGTAAGAGGAGCTGTGGTCTGTATCAATTTCATTAGCAGAGTTGAACTACATATGGTCCTTATGAGTAGTTAACACAGTTCTTTTATTCTGGGAATGCTCATGATTATTGCTGTATTGGAGACGCTGGAAAGAAGAGCTTGATTCTTGCATTTAAACAGAATGTGTTTCATGGATGAGAACTCTTGTCTGAACTTCCCTTCAGAATCGGAGTTACACACCAGGATCTGTGTCTTCCTACAAGCAAGAGTTCATTTCTGGAAAACCCAGGGAATTTTGGGCTCAAATGATTTTACACAGTTCATGAACCCAAAGTATTTCTCACTATTAACTAAAGAGCAATTATGTAAGAGGAGCTGTGGTTTGTTTCAGTTTCATGAGCAGAGTTGAATTACATATGGTCCTTACGAGTAGGCAACACAGTTCATATTTTCTGGGCATGCTCATGGTTCTTGCTGTATTTTAGACTCTGGAAAGAAGATCTTGCTTCTTGCGTTAAAACAGATTGTGTTTCAGTGATGAGAACTCTGGTCTGAATTTCCCTTCACAAATGGAGTTACTCGCCAAGATCTGTGTCTTCCTACAAGCAAGACTTCATTTCTGGAAAACCCAGTGAATTTTGGGCTCAAGTGATTTTACACAGTACATGTACCCAACTCGATTCTCACTATTAACTAAAGAGCGTTTATGTAAGAGGAGGTGTGGCTTGTTTCAGTTTCATAAGCAGAGTTGAACTACATATGGTCAGTATGAGTAGGAAACACAGTTCTTTTTTCTGGGCATGCTCAGGGTTCTTGCTGTTTTGGAGACTATGGAAAGAAGTGCTTGTTTCTTGCATTAAAACACAGTGTGTTCCATGGGTGAGTACTCTGGTCTGAATTTCCCATCAGAAACGGAGTTACACCCCAGGATATGTTTCTTCTTCCAAGCAACAGTTCATTTCTGGAAAACCCAGTGAATTTTGGGTTCAAATGATTTTACAAAGTTCATGAACCCAACGCGATTATCACTATTAACTACAGAGCATTTATGTAAGAGGAGGTGTGGTTTGTTTCAGTTTCATAATCAGAGTTTAATTACATATTGTCCTTATGAGTAGGAAACAAAGTTCTTTTTTTCAGGCCATGCTCATGGTTCTTGCTGTATTTTAGATTCTGGAAAGAAGACCTTGCTTCTTAAGTTAAAACAAATTGTGTTTCAGAAATGAGAATTCTGGTCTGAATTTCCCTTCAGAAACGGAGTTAAACCCCAGGATCAGTGCCTTCCTACGAGCAAGAGTTCATTTCTGGAAAGCCCAGTGTATTTTGGGCTCAAATGATTTTACCAGTTCATGAACCCAACGCGATGCTCACTATTAACTTAAGAGCATTTATGTAAGAGGAGCTGTGGTTTGTTTCAGTTTCATGAGCAGAGTTGAATTACATATGGTCCTTACGGGTAGGAAACACAGTTCTTTTTTTCTGGGCATGCTCATGATTCTTTCTGAATTGGAAGCGCTGGAAAGAAGAGCTTGCTTCTTGCGTTAAATCAGAATGAGTTTCATGGAGGAGAACTCTGGTCTGAATTTCCCTTCAGAAACGGAGTTAAACCCTATGATCTGTGTCTTCCGACAAGCAAGAGTTCCGTTTCTGGTAAACCAAGTGAATTTTGGGCTCAAATGATTTTACACATTTCATGAACCCACAGCGATTATCACTATTAACTAGAGAGCATTTATGTAAAGGGGCTGTGGTTTGTTTCAGTTTCATAAGCAGAGTTGAATTACATATTGTCCTTATGAGTAGGAACACAGTTCTTTTTTTCAGGCCATGGTCATGGTTCTTGCTGTATTTTAGATTCTGGAAAGAAGACCTTGCTTCTTACGTTAAAACAAATTGTGTTTCAGGAATGATAATTCTGGTCTTAATTTCCCTTCAGAAACGGAGTTACACGCCAGCATCTCTGTCTTCCTACAAGCAAGAGTTCATTTCTGGAAAACCCAGTGAATTTTGGGCTCAAATGGTTTTACACAGTTCTAGAACCCAACACTATTATCACGATTAACTATTGAGCATTTATGTAAGAGGAGCTGTCGTCTGTATCAATTTCATTAGCAGAGTTGAACTACATATGGTCCTTATGAGTAGTTAACACAGTTCTTTTATTCTGGGAATGCTCATGATTATTGCTGTATTGGAGACGCTGGAAAGAAGAGCTTGATTCTTGCATTTAAACAGAATGTGTTTCATGGATGAGAGGAGACGCTGGAAAGAAGAGGATGATTCATGCCATAAAACAGAGAGGTTTTCAGGGATGAGAATTCTGGTCTGAATTTCCCTTCAGAAACCAAGTTAAACCCCAGGATCTGTGTCTTCCTCCAAGCCACAGTTCATTTCTCGAAAACCCAGTGAATTTTTGGGCTCAAATGATTTTACACAGTTCATGAACCCAACACGATTCTCACAATTAATAAAGAACATTTATGTAAGAGGACCTGTGATTTGTTTCAGTTTCATAAGCAGAGTTAAATTACATATGGTCCTTATAAGTAGGAAACACAGTTCTTTTTTTCAGGCCATGCTCACTGTTCTTGCTGTATTTTAGATTCTGGAAAGAAGACCTTGCTTCTTATGTTAAAACAAATTGTGTTTCAGGGATGAGAATTCTGGTCTGAATTTCCCTTCGCAAATGGAGTTACACGCCAGGATCTCTGTCTTCCTACAAGCAAGAGTTCATTTCTGGAAAACAAAGTGAATTTTCGGCTCAAATGATTTTACACAGTTCATGAACCCAACGCGATTCTCACTATAAACTAAAGAGCAATTATGTAAGAGGAGCTGTGGTTTGTTTCAGTGTCATAAGTAGAGTTGAATTACATATGGTCCTTATGAGTAGGGAACACAGTTCTTTTTTTCAGGCCATGCTCATGGTGCTTGCTGTATTTTAGATTCTGGAAAAAAGACCTTGCTTCTTACATTAAAACATATTGTGTTTCAGGCATGAAAATTCTGGTCTGAATTTCCCTTCAGAAACGGAGTTACACCTCAGGATCTGTGTCTTCCTACAAGCAAGAGTTCATTTCTAGAAAACCCAGTGAATTTTCGGCCCAAATGATTTTACACAGTTCATGAACCCAACGCGATTCTCACTATTAACTAAAGAGCATTGATGTAAGAGGTGCTGTGATTTGTATCGGTTTCATAAGCAGAGTTGAATTACATATGGTCCTTATGAGTAGGAAACACAGTTCTTTTTTTCAGGCCATGCTCATGATTCTTGCTGCATTGGAGAGGCTGGAAAGAAGAGCTTGCTTCTTGCGTTAAAACAGAGTGTGTTTCATGGATGAGAACAATGGTCTGAATTTCCCTTCAAAAACGGAGTTAAACCCCATGATCTGTGTCTTCCTACAAGCAAGAGTTCATTTCTGGTAAACCAATTGAATTTTCTGCTCAAATGATTGTACACAGTTATAGAACCCAATATGATTATCACTATTAACTAAAGAACATTTATGTAAGAGGAGCTGTGATTTGTGTCTGTTTCATAAGCAGAGTTCAATTACATATGGTCCTTATGAGTAGGAAACACTGTTCTTTTTTTCAGGCCATGCTCATGGTTCTTGCTGTATTTTAGAATCTGGAAAGAAGAGCTTGCTTCTGTTGTGAAAACAGAGTGTGTTTCATTGATGAGAACACTGCTCTGAATTTCCCTTCAGAAACGGAGTTTAACTCCAGGATCTGTGTCTTCCT
The DNA here is from genome assembly GCA_949786405.1 of Onychomys arenicola. Classification (NCBI taxonomy): domain Eukaryota; kingdom Metazoa; phylum Chordata; class Mammalia; order Rodentia; family Cricetidae; genus Onychomys; species Onychomys arenicola. Next base: position 3,730,205 of record CATKUM010000028.1, read on the forward strand.
ACAAGCAAGAGTTCAATTCTGGAAAACACAATGAATTTTGGGCTCATATAATAGTACACAGTTCATGAACCCAACACGATTCTCACTACTAACTAAAGAGCATTTATGTCAGAGGAGCTGTGGTTTGTTTCAGTTTCATAAGGAGAGGTGAATTACATATGGTCCTTATGAGTAGGAAACACAGTTCTTTATTTCAGGGCATGCTCATGGTTCTTGCTATATTTTAGATTCTGGAAAGAAGAACTTTCTTCTTGTGTTAAAACAGATTGTGTTTCATGGATGAGTACTCTGGTCTGAATTTCCCATCAGAAACGGAGATAAACCCAAGGATCTGTGTCTTCCTACAACCAAGAGTTCATTTCTGGTAAACCCAGTGAATTTTGGGCTCAAATGATTTTACACAGTTCATGAAACCAACGCGATTCTCACTATTAACTAAAGAGTATTTATGTAAGAGGAGGTGTGGTGTTTCAGATTCATAAGCCGAGTTGAACTACATATGGTCCGTATGATTAGTAAACACAGTTCTTTTTTTCAGCACATGCTCATGGTTCTTACTGTATTGGAGATGCTGGAATGAAGAGGATGATTCATGCCTTAAAACAGAGTGTTTTTCAGGGATGAGAATTCTGGTCTGAATTTCCCTTCAGAAACGGAGTTACACCCCAGGATCTGTGTCTTCCTACAAGCAAGAGTTCATTTCTGGAAAACCCAGTGAATTTTGGGCTCAAATGATTTAACACAGTTCATGAACCCAACGTGATTCTCACTATTAACAAAAGAGCATTTATGTAAGAGGGGCTGTGGTTTGTTTCAGTTTCATAAGCAGAGATGAATTACATATGGTCCTTATGAGTAGGAAACACAGTTCTATTTTCAGGCCATGCTCATGGTTCTTGCTGCATTGGAGAGGCTGGAAAGAAGAGCTTGCTTCTTGCGTTAAAACAGAGTGTGTTTCATGTATTAGAACAATGGTCTGAATTTCCCTTAAAAAACGGAGTTAAACCCCATGATCTGTGTCTTCCTACAAGCAAGAGTTCATTTCTGGTAAACCAACTGAATTTTCTGCTCAAATGATTATACAGAGTTATAGAACCCAATATGATTATCACTATTAACTAAAGAATATTTACGTAAGAGGAGCTGTGGATTGTATCAGTTTCATCAGCAGAGTTGAACTACATCTGGTCCGTATGAGTAGAAAACACAGTTCTTTTTTTCTGGGCATGCTCATGGTTCTGCTGTATTGGAGACGCTGGAATGAAGAGCTTGCTTCTTGCATTAAAACAGAGTGAGTTTCATGTATGAGTACTCTGGTCTGAATTTCTCTTCAGAAACGGAGTTAAACCCCAGGATCTGTGTCTTCCTACAACAAGAGTTCATATCTGGAAAACCCAGTGAATTTTGGGCTCAAATGATTTTACACAGTTCATGAACCCAAAGCGATTCTCACTATTAACTAAAGAGCATTTATGTAAGAGGAGCTGTGGATTGTTTCAGTTTCATAAGCAGAGTTGAATTACATATGGTCCTTATGAGTAGGAAAAAGAGTTCTTTATTTCAGGGCATGCTCATGGTTCTTGCTGTATTTTAGATTCTGGAAAGAAGAACTTGCTTCTTGCATTAAAACAGATTGTCCTTCAGGGATGAGAATTCTGGTCTGAATTGCACTTCAGACGCAGAGTTAAAACCCATGATCTGTGTCTTCCTACAAGCAAGAGTTCATTTCTGGAAAACCCAGTGAATTTTGGGCTCCAATGATTTTACACAGTTCATGAACCCAACGCGATTCTCAATATAAACTAAAGAGCATTTATGTAAGAGGAGCAGTGGTCTGTATCAGTTTCATCAGCAGAGTTGAACTACATATGGTCCGTATGAGTAGGAAACACAGTTCATTTTTCTGGGCATGCTCAGGGTTCTTGCTTTTTTCGCGATGATGGAAAGAAGAGCTTGCTTCTTGCATTATAACAGAGTGTGTTTCATGGATGAGTACTCTGGTCTGAATTTCCCATCAGAAATGGAGTTAAACCCCAGGATCTGTGTCTTGCTACAAGCAAGAGTTCATTTCTGGTAAACTCAGTGAATTTTGGGCTCAAATGATTTTACACAGTTCATGAATCCAACGCGATTCTCATTATGAACTAACGAGCATTTATGAAAGAGGAGCTGTGGTTTGTTTCAGTTTCATAAGCAGAGTTGAATTACATATGGTCCTTATGAGAGGGAAACACAGTTCTTTTATTCTGGGAATGCTCATGATTCTTGCTGTATTTTAGATTCTTGAAAGAAGACCTTGCTTCTTACATGAAAACAGATTTTGTTTCATGGATGAGAACTGTGGTCTTAATTTCCCTTCAGAAACAGAGTTAAACCCCATGATCTGTGTCTTCCTACAAGCAAGAGTTCATTTCTGGTAAACCAAGTGAATTATCCGCTCAAATGATTTTACACGGATCTAGAACCCAACACGACTATCACTATTAACTGAAGAGCATTTATGTAAGAGGGGCTGTGGTTTGTTTTAGTTTCATAATCAGAGTTGAATTACATATGGTCCTTATGAGTGGGGAATACAGTTCTATTTTTCTGGGCATGCTCATAGTTATTGTTGTATTTTAGATTCTGGAAATAAGAACTTTCTTCTTGCGTTAAAACAGATTGTGTTTCATGGATGAGTACTCTGGTCTGAATTTCCCATCAGAAACGGAATTAAACCCAAGGATCTGTGTCTTCCTACAAGCAAGAGTTCATTTCTGGTAAACCAATTGAATTTTCTGCTCAAATGATTGTACACAGTTATAGAACCCCATATGAATATCACTATTAACTTTAGGACATTTAAGTAAGAGGAGCTGTGGTTCTTATCAGTTTCATAAGCAGAGTTGAATTACATATGGTCCTTAAGAGTAGGAAACCCAGTTCTTTTTTTCTGGCCATGCTCATTGTTCTTGCTGTATATTAGATTCTGGAAAGAAGACCTTGCTTCTTACCTTAAAACACATTGTGTTTCAGAGATGAGAATTCTAGTCTGAATTTCCCTTCAGAAACTGAGTTAAACCCCAGGATCTGTGTCTTCCTACAAGCAAGAGTTCATTTCTGGAAAACCCAGTGAATTTTGGGCTCAAATGATTTTTCGCAGTTCACTAACCCAACGCAATTCTCACTTTTAACTAAAGAGCATTTATTTAAGAGGAACTGTGGTTTGTATCAGTTTCATCAACAGAGTTGAACTTCATCTGGTCCGTAGGAGTAGGCAACACAGTTCTTTTTTTCTGGGAATGCTCATGGTTCTTGCTGTATTGGAGACACAGGAAAGAAGAGCTTGCTTCTTTCATTAAAACAGAGTGTGTTTCATGGATGAGTACTCTGGTCTGAATTTCCCATCAGAAACGGAGTTAAACCCCAGGATTTGTGTCTTCCTACAAGCAAGAGTTCATTTCATGGTAAACCCAGTGAATTTTGGGCTCAAATGATTTTACACAGTTCATGAATCAAACGCGATAGTCACTATTAACCAACGAGCTTTTATGTAAGAGGAGCTGTGGTTTGTTTCAGTTTCATAAGCAGAGTTGAATTACATATGGTCCTTATGAGTAGGAAACACAGTTCTTTTTTTCTGGGCTTGCTCATGATTCTTGCTGTATTGGAGATGCTGGAAAGAAGTGCTTGCTTCTTGCGTTAAATCAGAGTGTGTTTCATGGATGAGTACTCTGGTCTGAATTTCCCATCAGAAACGGAGTTAAACCCCAGGATCTGTGTCTTCCTACAAGCAACAGTTCATTTCTGGTAAACCCAGTGAATTTTGGGCTAAAATGATTTTACACAGTTCATGAATCCAACGCGATTCTCACTATTAACTAACGAGCATTTATGGAAGAGGAGCTGCGGTTTGTTTCAGGTACATAAGCAGAGTTGAACTACATATTGTTCGTATGAGTAGGAAACACAGTTCATTTTTCAGCACATGCTCATGGTCCTTGCTGTATTTTAGACTCTGGAAATAAGAGCTTGCTTCTTGCGTTAAAACAGATTGTGTTTCAGGGATGAGACCTCTGGTCTGAATTTCCCTTCACAAACGGAGTTAAACACCAGGATCTGTGTCTTCCTACAATTAAGAGTTCATTTCAGGTAAACCCGGTGACTTTTGGGCTCAAATGATTTTACAAAGTTCATGAACCCAACACGATTCTCAATATTAACTAAAGAGCATTTATGTAAGGAGCTGTCGTTTGTTTCAGTTTCATAAGCAGAGTTGAATTACATATGGTCCGTCTGAGTAGGAAAAGCAGCTCTTTTTTTCTTGGCATGCTCATGGATCTTGCTGTATTGGAGAGGCTGGAAAGAAGAGCTTGCTTCTTGTGTTCAAACAGAGTGTTTTTCATGGATGAGAACAATGGTCTGAATTTCCTTTCAGAAACGGAGTTGAACCCCAGGATCTGTGCCTTCCTACAAGCAAGAGTTCATTTCTGGTAAACAAAGTGAATTTTGGGTTTAAATAAATTTAAAACAGATCTAAAACACAATGCGATTTTCACTATTAACTAAAGAGCATTTATATAAGAGGAGCTGTGTTGTGTTTCAGTTTCATAAGCAGAGTTGAACTACATATGGTCTGTATGAGTAGGAAACACAGTTATTTTTTTCAGTGCATGCTCATGGTTCTTGCTGTATTGGAGACGCTGGAAAGAAGAACTTGTTTCTTGCACTAAAACAGAGTGTGTTTCATGGATGAGTACTCTGGTCTGAATTTCTCTTCAGAAACGGAGTTAAACCCCATGATGTGTGTGTTCCTACAAGCAAGAGTTCATTTCTGGTAAACCCAGTGAATTTTGAACTCAAATGTTTTTATACAGTCCATGAAAACAATGCGATTCTCACTATTAACTAAAGAGTATTTATGTAAGAGGAGCTGTGGTTTGTATCAGTTTCACCAGCAGAGTTGAACTTCATCTGGTCCGTATGAGTAGGAAACACAGATCTTTTTTTCAGGCCATGCTCATGGTTCTTGCTGCATTGGAGAGGCTGGAAAGAAGAGCTTGCTTCTTGTGTTAAAACAGAGTGTGTTTCATGGATGAGAACACTGCTGTGAATTTCCCTTCAGAAACGGAGTTAAACCCCAGGATTTGTGTCTTCCTACAAGCAAGAGTTCATTTCTGGAAAACCCAGTGAATTTTGGGCTCAAATAATAGTACACAGTTCATGAACCCAACGCAATTCTCACTATTAACTAAAGAGCATTTATGTAAGAGGAGCTGTGGTTTGTTTCAGTTTCATAAGCAGAGTTGAATTACATATGGTCCTTATGCGTAGGAAACACAGTTCTCTTTTTCAGGTCATGCTCATGGTTCTTGCTGTATTTTAGATTCTGGAAAGAAGACCTTGCTACTTATGTTAAAACAAATTGTGTTTCAAGGATGAGATTTCTGGTCTGAATTTCCCTTCAGAAACGGAGTTAAACCAGGATCTTGTCTTCCTACAATCAAGAGTTCACCTCAGGTAAACCCAGTGACTTTTGGGCTCAAATGTTTTTACACAGTTCATGAACCCATCGCGATTCTCACTATTAACTAAGGAGCATTTATGTAAGAGGAGCTGTGGTTTGTATCAGTTTCATAAGCAGAGTTGAACTACATATGGTCCGTATGAGTAGGAAACACAAATTTTTTTTTTCTGGGCATGGTCATTGTTCTTGCTTTATTTTAGAATCTAGAAAGAAGAGCTTGCTTCTTGCGTGAAAACAGAGTGTGTTTTATTGATGAGAACAATGCTCTGAATTTCCCTTCAGAAACGGAGTTAAACCCCAGGATATGTGTCTTCCTACAAGCAAGAGTTCATTTCTGGAAAACTCAGTGAATTTTGGGCTCAAATGATTTTTCGCAGTTCACGAAACCAATGTGATTCTCACTATTAACAAAAGAGAATTTTTGTAAGAGGAGTTGTGGGTTGTATCAGTTTCATAAGCAGAGTTTAACTACATATGGTCTGTATGAGTAGAAAAACAGTTCTTTTTTTCTGGGCATGGTCATGGTTCTTACTATATTGGAGACAGAGGAAAGTATAAGAGGATTCTTGCCTTAAAACAGAGTGTTTTTCAGGGCTGAGAACTCTGGTCTGAATTTCCCTTCGGAAACAGAGCTTAGCCCCAGGATCTGTGTCTTCCTACAAGCAAGAGTTCATTTCTGGTTAACATAGTGAATTTTGGTCTCAAATGATTTTTCCCAGTTCATGAACCCAACGTGATTCTCACTATTAACTAAAGAGCATTTATGTAGGAGGAGCTGTGTTCTGTATCAGTTTCATAAGGAGAGTTGAATTACATATGGTCCATATGAGTAGGAAACACAGTTCATTTTTTCTGGACATGCTCATGGTTCTTACTGTATTGGAGACGCTGGAAAGAGGAGGATGATTCATGTCTTAAAACAGAGTGTTTTTCAGGGATGAGCATTCTGGTCTGAATTTCCCTTCAGAAACGGAGTTAAACCCCAGGATCTGTGTCTTCCTACAAGCAAGAGTTCATTTCTGGTAATCCCAGTGAATTTTGGGCTCAAATGATTTTTCGCAGATCACGAACCCAACGCGATTCTCACTATTAACTAAAGAGCATTTATATAAGAGGAGCTGTGGTCTTTATCAGTTTCATAAGCAGAGTTGAACTACATATGGTCTGTATGTGTAGGAAACACAGTTATTTTTTTCAGGGCATGCTCATGGTTCTTGCTGTATTGGAGACGCTGGAAAGAAGAACTTGCTTCTTGCATTAAAACAGAGTGTGTTTCATAGATGAGTACTCTGGTCTGAATTTCCCTTCAGAAACGGAGTTAAACCCCATGATGTGTGTGTTCCTACAAGCAAGAGTTCATTTCTGATAAACCAAGTGAATTTTTGGCCCAAATGATTTTACACAGTTCTAGATCACAACACGAATTTCAATAATAACTAAAGAGCATTTATGTAAGAGAAGCTGTGGTCTCTATCAGTTTCATCAGCAGAGTTTAAATACATATGGTCTGTATGAGTAGAAAAACAGTTCTTTTTTTCTGGGCATGCTCATGGTTCTTACAATATTGGAGACAGAGGAAAGAATAGGAGGATTCTTGCCTTAAAACAGAGTGATGTTCAGGGCTGAGAACTCTGGTCTGAATTTTCCTTCAGAAACGGAGTTAAACCCCAGGATCTGTGTCTTCCTACAAGCAAGAGTTCAATTCTGTTAAACAAAGAGAATTTTGGGCTCAAATGATTTTACACAGTTCAAAAACCCAACGCGATTCTCGCTATTAATTAAAGAGCATTGATTTAAGAGGTGCTGTGGTTTGTATCAGTTTCATAAGCAGAGTTGAACTAAATATGGTCTGTACGAGTAGGAAATACAGTTCTTTTTTGAGGGCATGCTCATGGTTCTTGCCGTATTGGAGACGCTGGAAAGAAGTGCTTGCTTCTTGCATTAAAGCAGAGTGTGTTTCATGGATGAGTACTCTGGTCTGAATTTCCCATCAGAAACGGAGTTAAACCCCAGGATCTGTGTCTTCCTACAAGCAAGAGTTCATTTCTGGTAAACCCAGTGAATTTGGGGCTCAAATGATTTTACACAGTTCATGAATCAAACGCGATACTCACTATTAACCAACGAGCATTTATGTAAGAGGAGCTGCGGTTTGTTTCAGGTACATAAGCAGAGTTGAACTACATATGGTTTGTATGAGTAGGAAACACAGTTCTTTTTTTCAGCACATGCTCATGGTCCTTGCTGTATTTTAGACTATGGAAATAAGAGCTTGCTTCCTGCGTTAAAGCAGATTGTGTTTCAGGGATGAGACCTCTGGTCTGAATTTCCCTTCACAAACGGAGTTAAACACCAGGATCTGTGTCTTCCTACAATCAAGAGTTCATTTCAGGTAAACCCGGTGACTTTTCGGCTCAAATGATTTTACAAAGTTCATGAACCCAACACGATTCTCAATATTAACTAAAGAGGATTTATTTAAGAAGAGCTGTCGTTTGTTTCAATTTCATAAGCAGAGTTGAATTACATATGGTCCGTCTGAGTAGGAAAAGCAGCTCTTTTTTTTCTTGGCATGCTCATGGATCTTGCTGTATTGGAGAGGCTGGAAAGAAGAGCTTGTTTCTTGTGTTCAAACAGGGTGTGTTTCATGGATGAGAACAATGATCTGAATTTCCTTTCAGAAACGGAGTTGAACCCCAGGATCTGTGCCTTCCTACAAGCAAGAGTTCATTTCTGGTAAACAAAGTGAATTTTGGGTTTAAATAAATTTTAAACAGATCAAAAACCCAATGCGATTTTCACTATTAACTAAAGAGCATTTATATAAGAGGAGCTGTGTTGTGTTTCAGTTTCATAAGCAGAGTTGAACTACATATGGTCTGTATGAGTAGGAAACACAGTTATTTTTTTCAGTGCATGCTCATGGTTCTTGCTGTATTGGAGACGCTGGAAAGAAGAACTTGTTTCTTGCACTAAAACAGAGTGTTTCATGGATGAGTACTCTGGTCTGAATTTCTCTTCAGAAACGGAGTTAAACCCCATGATGTGTGTGTTCCTACAAGCAAGAGTTCATTTCTGGTAAACCCAGTGAATTTTGACTCAAATGTTTTTATACAGTTCAAGAAACCAATGCGATTCTCACTATTAACTAAAGAGTATTTATGTAAGAGGAGCTGTGGTTTGTATCAGTTTCATCAGCAGAGTTGAACTTCATCTGGTCCGTATGAGTAGGAAACACAGTTCTTTTTTTCAGGCCATGCTCATGGTTCTTGCTGCATTGGAGAGGCTGGAAAGAAGAGCTTGCCTCTTGTGTTAAAACAGAGCATGTTTCATGGATGAGATCTCTGGTCAGAATTTCCCTTCAGACACAGAGTAAAACCCCATGGTCTGTGTCTTCCTACAAGCAACAGTTCATTTATGGTAAAACAAATGAATTTTCGGCTCAAATACTATTACACAGTTCAAAAACCCAATGCGATTCTCACTATTAACTAAAGATTATTTATTTAAGAGGTGCTCTGGTTTGTATCAGTTTCATACGCAGAGTTGAACTTCATATGGTCCATATGAGTAGGAAACACAGTTCTTTTTCTAGGCATGCTCATGGTTCTTGCTGCATTTTACAATCTGGAGCTTGCTTCTTGCCATAAAACAGAGTGTGTTTCAGGAATGAGAACTCTGGTCTGAATTTCCCTTCGGAAACGGAGCTAAGCCCCAGGATCTTTGTCTTCCTACAAGCAAGAGTTCATTTCTGGTTAACATAGTGAATTTTGGTCTCAAATGATTTTTCACAGTTCATGAAACCAACGTGATTCTCACTATTAACTAAAGAGCATTTATGTAGCAGGAGCTGTGTTCTGTATCAGTTTCATCAGCAGAGTTGAACTACATATGGTCCGTATGAGTAGGAAACACAGTTCCTTTTTTCTGGGCATGCTCATGGTTCTTACTGTATTGGAGACGCTGGATAGAGGAGGATGATTCATGTCTTAAAACAGAGTGTTTTTCAGGGATGAGCATTCTGGTCTGAATTTCCCTTCAGAACGGAGTTAAACCCCAGGATCTGTGTCTTCCTACAAGCCAGAGTTCATTTCTGGTAATCCCAGTGAATTTTGTGCTCAAATGATTTTTCGCAGGTCACGAACCCAACGAGATTCTCTCTATTAACTAAAGAGCATTAAGGTAAGAGGAGCTGTGGTTTGTATCAGTTTCATAAGCAGAGTTGAACTACATATGGTCCATATGAGTAGGAGACACTTCTTTTTTTTCTGGGCATGCTCCTATTTCTTTCTGTATAGGAGAGGCAGGATAGAAGAGTTTTCTTTTTGCTTTCAGACAGAGTGTGTTTCATGGATGAGAACACTGGTCTGAATTTACCTTCAGAAACGGAGTTAAACCCCATGATCTGTGTCTTCCTACCAGCAAGTGTTCATTTCTGGTAAACCAAGTGAATTTTGGGCTCAAATGATTTTACATAGTTCAAAAACCCAATGTGATTCTCACTATTAACTAAAGATTATTTATTTAAGATGTGCTGTGGTTTGTATCAGTTTCATACACAGAGATGAACTTCATATGGTCTGTATGAGTAGGAAACACAGTTCTTTTTTTCTTGGCATTTCTCATGGTTCTTGCTGTATAGGGGAGGCTGGAAAGAGGAGCTTGCTTCTTGGGTTACAACAGAGTGTGTTTCATGGATGAGAACAATGGTCTGAATTTCCCTTCAGAAACAGAGTTAAACCCCAGGATCTGTGCCTTCCTACAAGCAAGAGTTCAATTCTGTTAAACCAAGTGAATTTTGGGCTCAAATGATTTTACACAGTTCAAAAACCCAACGTGATTCTGGCTATTAACTTAAGAGCATTTATGTAAGAGGAGCTGTGGTTTGTTTCAGTTTCATAAGCAGAGTTGAACTTCATATGGTCCATATGAGTAGGAAACACAGTTCTTTTTTTCTGGGCATGCTCATGGTTCTTACTGTATTGGAACGGTGGAAAGAAGAGGAGGATTCTTGCCTTAAAACAAGGTGTTTTTCAGGCTGAGAACTCTGGTCTGAATTTCCCTTTGGAAACGGAGTTAAACCCGAGGATCTGTGTCTTCCTACAAGCAAGAGATTACTTCTGTTAAACCAAGTGAATTTTGGGCTCAAATGATTATACACAGTTCAAAAACCGAACGCGATTCTATCTATTAACTAAAGAGCATTTAATTAAGAGGTGCTGTGGTTTGAATCAGTTTCATAATCAGAGTTGATCTACATATGGTCTGTATGAGTAGGAAACACAGTTCTTTTTTGAGGGCATGCTTATGGTTCTTGCTGTATTGGAGAAGCTGGAAAGAAGAGCTTGCTTCTTGCATTAAAACAGAGTATGTTCATGGATGAGATCTCTGGTCTGAATTTCCCTTCAGAAACGGAGTTAAACTCCAGGATCTGTGTCTTCCTACAAGCAAGAGTTCATTTCTGGTAAACCAAGGGAATTTGTGGCTCAAATGATTTTTCGCAGTTTCGAACCCAACGTGATTCTCAATATTAACTAAAGAGGATTTATGTAAGAGGAGCTGTGGTTTGTATCAGTTTCATACCCAGAGTTGAAATTCATATGGTCCGTATGAGTAGGAAACACAGTTCTTTTTTTCTTGGCATTGCTCATGGTTCTTGCTGTATAGGAGAGGCTGGAAAGAAGAGCTTGCTTCTTGCGTTAAAACAGAGTGTGTTTCATGGATGAGAACAATGGTCTGAATTTCCCTTCAGAAACGGATTTAAACCCCAGGATCTGTGTGTTCCTACAAGCAAGAGTTCAATTCTGTTAAACCAAGTGAAATTTGGGCTCAAACTATTTTACACAGTTCAAAAACCCAACGCGATTCTGGCTATTAACTAAAGAGCATTTCTTTAAGAGGTGCTGTGGTTTGTATCTGTTTCATAAGCAGAGTTGATCTACATATGGTCCGTATGAGTAGGAAACACAGTTCTTTTTTTTCTGGGCATGCTCCTTTTTCTTGCTGTATTGGAGACACTGGAAAGAAGAGCTTGCTTTTTGCGTTAAGACAGAGTGTGTCTCATGGATGAGATCTATGGTCAGAATTTCCCTTCAGAAACGGAGTTAATCCCCAGGATCTGTGTGTTCTTACAAGCAAGAGTTCATTTCTGGTAAATCAAGTGAATTTTGGGCTCAAATGATTTTACATAGTTCAAAAACCCAATGCGATTCTCACTATTAACTAATGATTATTTATTTAAGAGGTGCTGTGGTTTGTATCAGTTTCATACCCAGAGTTGAACTTCATAAGGTCCCTATGAGTAGGAAACACAGTTCTTTTTATCTGGGCATTGCTCATGGTTCTTGCTGTATAGGAGATGCTGGAAAGAAGAGCTTGCTTCTTGCGTTAAAACAGAGTGTGTTTCATGGATGAGAACAATGGTCTTAATTTCCCTTCAGAAACGGAGTTAAACCCCAGGATCTGTGTCTTCCTACAAGCAAGCGTTCAATTCTTTAAAACCAAGTGAATTTTGGGCTCAAATGATTTTACACAGTTCAAAAACCCTACGCGATTCTGTCTATTAACTAAAGAGCATTTAAGTAAGAGGAGCTGTGGTTTGTTTCAGTTTCATAAGCAGAGTTTAATTACATCTTACCCTTCTGAGTAGGAAACACAGCTCTTTTTTTCTTGGCACTTCTCATGGTTCTTGCTGTATAGGAGAGGCTGAAAAGAAGACCTACTTCTTGGGGTAAAACAGAGTGTGTTTCAGGGATGAGAACAATGGTCTGAATTTCCCTTCAGAAACGGAGTTAAACCCCAAGATCTGTGTCTTCCTACAAGCAAGAGTTCAATTCAGGTAAATCCAGTGAATTTTGGACTCAAATGATTTTTTGCAGTTCACGAAGCCAACACGATTCTCACTATTAACTAAAGAGCATTTATGTAAGAGGAGCTGTGGTTTGTATCAGTTTCATAAGCAGAGTTCATCTACATATGGTCCGTATGAGTAGGAAACACAGTTCTTTTTTTTCTGGGCATGCTCCTTTTTCTTGCTGTATTGGAGACACTGGAAAGAAGGGCTTGCTTTTTGCGTTAAGACAGAGTGTGTCTCATGGATGAGAACACTAGTCTGAATTTCCGTTCAGAAAAGGAGTAAAAACCCAGGATCTGTGTCTTCCTATAAGCAAAGGTTCAGTTCAGGTAAATCCAGTGAATTTTGAGCTCAAATGATTTTTTGCAGTTCACTAAGCCAACACGATTCTCACTATTAACTAAATAGCATTTATGTAAGAGGAGCTGTGGTTTGTATCACATTCATGAGCAGAGTTGAACTACATATGGTCTGTATTAGTAGGAAACACCGTACTTTTTTTCAGGGCATGCTCATGGTTCTTTCTGTATTTTAGAATCTGGAAAGAATAGACTTGCTTCTTGCGTTAAAACAGAGTGTGTTTCAGGGGTGAGAACTATGGTCTGAATTTCCCTTCAGAAACGGAGTTTAACCCCAGGATCTATTCATTCCTAGAAGCAAGAGTTCATTTCTCGTTAAGCCAGTGAATTTTGGGCTCAAATGATATTTCGCAGTTCAACACCCAACGCGGTTCTCACTATTAACTAAAGAAAATTTATGTAAGAAGAGCTGTGGTTTGTTTCAGTTTCATAAGCAGAGTTGAATTACATATGGTCCTTATGAGTAGGAAGCACAGCTCTTTTTTTCTTGGCATGCTTATTGTTCTTGCCAATTTGGAGAGGCTGGAAAGAAGAGCTTGGTTCTTGTGTTAAAACAGAGTGTGTTTCATGGATGAGAACAATGGTCTAAATTTCCCTTCAGAAACGGAGTTAAACCCCAGGATCTGTGTCTTCCTACAAGCAAGAGTTCATTTCTGGAAAACCAAGGGAATTTGTGGCTCAAATGATTTTTCGCAGTTTCGAACCCAACGTGATTCTCAATATTAACTAAAGAGGATTTATGTAAGAGGAGCTGTGGTTTGTATCAGTTTCATACCCAGAGTTGAAATTCATATGGTCCGTATGAGTAGGAAACACAGTTCTTTTTTTCTTGGCATTGCTCATGGTTCTTGCTGTATAGGAGAGGCTGGAAAGAAGAGCTTGCTTCTTGCGTTAAAACAGAGTGTGTTTCATGGATGAGAACAATGGTCTGAATTTCCCTTCAGAAACGGATTTAAACCCCAGGATCTGTGTGTTCCTACAAGCAAGAGTTCAATTCTGTTAAACCAAGTGAAATTTGGGCTCAAACTATTTTACACAGTTCAAAAACCCAACGCGATTCTGGCTATTAACTAAAGAGCATTTCTTTAAGAGGTGCTGTGGTTTGTATCTGTTTCATAAGCAGAGTTGATCTACATATGGTCCGTATGAGTAGGAAACACAGTTCTTTTTTTTCTGGGCATGCTCCTTTTTCTTGCTGTATTGGAGACACTGGAAAGAAGAGCTTGCTTTTTGCGTTAAGACAGAGTGTGTCTCATGGATGAGATCTATGGTCAGAATTTCCCTTCAGAAACGGAGTTAATCCCCAGGATCTGTGTGTTCTTACAAGCAAGAGTTCATTTCTGGTAAATCAAGTGAATTTTGGGCTCAAATGATTTTACATAGTTCAAAAACCCAATGCGATTCTCACTATTAACTAATGATTATTTATTTAAGAGGTGCTGTGGTTTGTATCAGTTTCATACCCAGAGTTGAACTTCATAAGGTCCCTATGAGTAGGAAACACAGTTCTTTTTATCTGGGCATTGCTCATGGTTCTTGCTGTATAGGAGATGCTGGAAAGAAGAGCTTGCTTCTTGCGTTAAAACAGAGTGTGTTTCATGGATGAGAACAATGGTCTTAATTTCCCTTCAGAAACGGAGTTAAACCCCAGGATCTGTGTCTTCCTACAAGCAAGCGTTCAATTCTTTAAAACCAAGTGAATTTTGGGCTCAAATGATTTTACACAGTTCAAAAACCCTACGCGATTCTGTCTATTAACTAAAGAGCATTTAAGTAAGAGGAGCTGTGGTTTGTTTCAGTTTCATAAGCAGAGTTTAATTACATCTTACCCTTCTGAGTAGGAAACACAGCTCTTTTTTTCTTGGCACTTCTCATGGTTCTTGCTGTATAGGAGAGGCTGAAAAGAAGACCTACTTCTTGGGGTAAAACAGAGTGTGTTTCAGGGATGAGAACAATGGTCTGAATTTCCCTTCAGAAACGGAGTTAAACCCCAAGATCTGTGTCTTCCTACAAGCAAGAGTTCAATTCAGGTAAATCCAGTGAATTTTGGACTCAAATGATTTTTTGCAGTTCACGAAGCCAACACGATTCTCACTATTAACTAAAGAGCATTTATGTAAGAGGAGCTGTGGTTTGTATCAGTTTCATAAGCAGAGTTCATCTACATATGGTCCGTATGAGTAGGAAACACAGTTCTTTTTTTTCTGGGCATGCTCCTTTTTCTTGCTGTATTGGAGACACTGGAAAGAAGGGCTTGCTTTTTGCGTTAAGACAGAGTGTGTCTCATGGATGAGAACACTAGTCTGAATTTCCGTTCAGAAAAGGAGTAAAAACCCAGGATCTGTGTCTTCCTATAAGCAAAGGTTCAGTTCAGGTAAATCCAGTGAATTTTGAGCTCAAATGATTTTTTGCAGTTCACTAAGCCAACACGATTCTCACTATTAACTAAATAGCATTTATGTAAGAGGAGCTGTGGTTTGTATCACATTCATGAGCAGAGTTGAACTACATATGGTCTGTATTAGTAGGAAACACCGTACTTTTTTTCAGGGCATGCTCATGGTTCTTTCTGTATTTTAGAATCTGGAAAGAATAGACTTGCTTCTTGCGTTAAAACAGAGTGTGTTTCAGGGGTGAGAACTATGGTCTGAATTTCCCTTCAGAAACGGAGTTTAACCCCAGGATCTATTCATTCCTAGAAGCAAGAGTTCATTTCTCGTTAAGCCAGTGAATTTTGGGCTCAAATGATATTTCGCAGTTCAACACCCAACGCGGTTCTCACTATTAACTAAAGAAAATTTATGTAAGAAGAGCTGTGGTTTGTTTCAGTTTCATAAGCAGAGTTGAATTACATATGGTCCTTATGAGTAGGAAGCACAGCTCTTTTTTTCTTGGCATGCTTATTGTTCTTGCCAATTTGGAGAGGCTGGAAAGAAGAGCTTGGTTCTTGTGTTAAAACAGAGTGTGTTTCATGGATGAGAACAATGGTCTAAATTTCCCTTCAGAAACGGAGTTAAACCCCAGGATCTGTGTCTTCCTACAAGCAAGAGTTCATTTCTGGAAAACCCAGTGAATTTTGGGCTCAAATGATTTTGCACAGTTCATGAACCCAATGCGATTCTGAATATTAACTAAAGAGCATTTATGTAAGAGGAGCTGTGGTTTGTTTCAGTTTCATAAGCAGAGTTGAATTACATCTTATCCTTCTGAGTAGGAAACACAGCTCTTTTGTCTTGGCATTGTTCATGGTTCTTGCTGTATTAGAGAGGCTGGAAAGAAGAGCTTGCTTCATGTGTTATAACAGAGTGTGTTTCATGGATGAGAACTCAGGTCTGATTTTCCCTTCAGAAACGGAGTTAAACCCCTGCATGTATGTCTTCCTACAAGCAAGAGTTCATTTCTGGTTAACCCAGTGAATTTTGGGCTCAAATGATTTTTCGCAGTTCACAAACCCAACACGATTCTCACTATTAACTAAAGAGCATTTATGTAATAGGAGCTGTGGTTTGTATCAGTTTCATAAGCAAGTTGAACTACATATGGTCCGTATGAGTAGGAAACACAGTTCTTTTTTTTCTGGGCATGCTCCTTTATCTTGCTGTTTTGGAGACTCAGGAAAGAAGAGCTTGCTTTTTGCGTTAAGACAGAGTGTGTTTCATGGATGAGAACACTGGTCTGAATTTCCCTTCAGAAACGGAGTTAAACCCCAGGATCTGTGTCTTCCTACAAGCAAGATTTCATTTTGGTAAACCAAGTGAATTTTGGGCTCAAATGATTTTACACAGTTCAAAAACCCAATGCGATTATCACTATTAACTAAAGATTATTTATTTAAGAGGTGCTGTCGTTTGAATCAGTTTCATATGCAGAGTTGAACTTCATATGGTCCATATGAATAGGGAACACAGTTCTTTTTTTCAGGGCATGCTCATGGTTCTTGTTGCATTTAAGAATCTTGAGCTTGCTTCTTGAGTTAAAACAGAGTGTGTTTCAGGGATGTGGACTCAGGTCTGAATTTCCCTTCAGAAACGGAGTTAAACCCCAGGATCTGTGTCTTCCTACCAGCAAGAGTTCATTTCTGCTAAACCAAGTGAATTTTGGGCTCAAATGATTTTACATAGTTCAAAAACCCAATGCTGTTCTCACTATTAACTAAAGATTATTTATTTAAGAGTTGCTGTGGTTTGTATCAGTTTCATACCCAGATTGGAACTTCATATGGTCCCTATGAGTAGGAAACACAGTTCTCTTTTTCAGGTCATGCTCATGGTTCTTGCTGTATTTTAGATTCTGGAAAGAAGACCTTGCTACTTATGTTAAAACAAATTGTGTTTCAAGGATGAGATTTCTGGTCTGAATTTCCCTTCAGAAACGGAGTTAAACCAGGATCTTGTCTTCCTACAATCAAGAGTTCACCTCAGGTAAACCCAGTGACTTTTGGGCTCAAATGTTTTTACACAGTTCATGAACCCATCGCGATTCTCACTATTAACTAAGGAGCATTTATGTAAGAGGAGCTGTGGTTTGTATCAGTTTCATAAGCAGAGTTGAACTACATATGGTCCGTATGAGTAGGAAACACAATTTTTTTTTTCTGGGCATGGTCATTGTTCTTGCTTTATTTTAGAATCTAGAAAGAAGAGCTTGCTTCTTGCGTGAAAACAGAGTGTGTTTTATTGATGAGAACAATGCTCTGAATTTCCCTTCAGAAACGGAGTTAAACCCCAGGATATGTGTCTTCCTACAAGCAAGAGTTCATTTCTGGAAAACTCAGTGAATTTTGGGCTCAAATGATTTTTCGCAGTTCACGAAACCAATGTGATTCTCACTATTAACAAAAGAGAATTTTTGTAAGAGGAGTTGTGGGTTGTATCAGTTTCATAAGCAGAGTTTAACTACATATGGTCTGTATGAGTAGAAAAACAGTTCTTTTTTTCTGG
Organism: Onychomys arenicola; assembly: GCA_949786405.1. Classification (NCBI taxonomy): domain Eukaryota; kingdom Metazoa; phylum Chordata; class Mammalia; order Rodentia; family Cricetidae; genus Onychomys; species Onychomys arenicola. Next base: position 3,747,863 of record CATKUM010000028.1, read on the forward strand.
GCATGGTCATGGTTCTTACTATATTGGAGACAGAGGAAAGTATAAGAGGATTCTTGCCTTAAAACAGAGTGTTTTTCAGGGCTGAGAACTCTGGTCTGAATTTCCCTTCGGAAACAGAGCTTAGCCCCAGGATCTGTGTCTTCCTACAAGCAAGAGTTCATTTCTGGTTAACATAGTGAATTTTGGTCTCAAATGATTTTTCCCAGTTCATGAACCCAACGTGATTCTCACTATTAACTAAAGAGCATTTATGTAGGAGGAGCTGTGTTCTGTATCAGTTTCATAAGGAGAGTTGAATTACATATGGTCCATATGAGTAGGAAACACAGTTCATTTTTTCTGGACATGCTCATGGTTCTTACTGTATTGGAGACGCTGGAAAGAGGAGGATGATTCATGTCTTAAAACAGAGTGTTTTTCAGGGATGAGCATTCTGGTCTGAATTTCCCTTCAGAAACGGAGTTAAACCCCAGGATCTGTGTCTTCCTACAAGCAAGAGTTCATTTCTGGTAATCCCAGTGAATTTTGGGCTCAAATGATTTTTCGCAGATCACGAACCCAACGCGATTCTCACTATTAACTAAAGAGCATTTATATAAGAGGAGCTGTGGTCTTTATCAGTTTCATAAGCAGAGTTGAACTACATATGGTCTGTATGTGTAGGAAACACAGTTATTTTTTTCAGGGCATGCTCATGGTTCTTGCTGTATTGGAGACGCTGGAAAGAAGAACTTGCTTCTTGCATTAAAACAGAGTGTGTTTCATAGATGAGTACTCTGGTCTGAATTTCCCTTCAGAAACGGAGTTAAACCCCATGATGTGTGTGTTCCTACAAGCAAGAGTTCATTTCTGATAAACCAAGTGAATTTTTGGCCCAAATGATTTTACACAGTTCTAGATCACAACACGAATTTCAATAATAACTAAAGAGCATTTATGTAAGAGAAGCTGTGGTCTCTATCAGTTTCATCAGCAGAGTTTAAATACATATGGTCTGTATGAGTAGAAAAACAGTTCTTTTTTTCTGGGCATGCTCATGGTTCTTACAATATTGGAGACAGAGGAAAGAATAGGAGGATTCTTGCCTTAAAACAGAGTGATGTTCAGGGCTGAGAACTCTGGTCTGAATTTTCCTTCAGAAACGGAGTTAAACCCCAGGATCTGTGTCTTCCTACAAGCAAGAGTTCAATTCTGTTAAACAAAGAGAATTTTGGGCTCAAATGATTTTACACAGTTCAAAAACCCAACGCGATTCTCGCTATTAATTAAAGAGCATTGATTTAAGAGGTGCTGTGGTTTGTATCAGTTTCATAAGCAGAGTTGAACTAAATATGGTCTGTACGAGTAGGAAATACAGTTCTTTTTTGAGGGCATGCTCATGGTTCTTGCCGTATTGGAGACGCTGGAAAGAAGTGCTTGCTTCTTGCATTAAAGCAGAGTGTGTTTCATGGATGAGTACTCTGGTCTGAATTTCCCATCAGAAACGGAGTTAAACCCCAGGATCTGTGTCTTCCTACAAGCAAGAGTTCATTTCTGGTAAACCCAGTGAATTTGGGGCTCAAATGATTTTACACAGTTCATGAATCAAACGCGATACTCACTATTAACCAACGAGCATTTATGTAAGAGGAGCTGCGGTTTGTTTCAGGTACATAAGCAGAGTTGAACTACATATGGTTTGTATGAGTAGGAAACACAGTTCTTTTTTTCAGCACATGCTCATGGTCCTTGCTGTATTTTAGACTATGGAAATAAGAGCTTGCTTCCTGCGTTAAAGCAGATTGTGTTTCAGGGATGAGACCTCTGGTCTGAATTTCCCTTCACAAACGGAGTTAAACACCAGGATCTGTGTCTTCCTACAATCAAGAGTTCATTTCAGGTAAACCCGGTGACTTTTCGGCTCAAATGATTTTACAAAGTTCATGAACCCAACACGATTCTCAATATTAACTAAAGAGGATTTATTTAAGAAGAGCTGTCGTTTGTTTCAATTTCATAAGCAGAGTTGAATTACATATGGTCCGTCTGAGTAGGAAAAGCAGCTCTTTTTTTTCTTGGCATGCTCATGGATCTTGCTGTATTGGAGAGGCTGGAAAGAAGAGCTTGTTTCTTGTGTTCAAACAGGGTGTGTTTCATGGATGAGAACAATGATCTGAATTTCCTTTCAGAAACGGAGTTGAACCCCAGGATCTGTGCCTTCCTACAAGCAAGAGTTCATTTCTGGTAAACAAAGTGAATTTTGGGTTTAAATAAATTTTAAACAGATCAAAAACCCAATGCGATTTTCACTATTAACTAAAGAGCATTTATATAAGAGGAGCTGTGTTGTGTTTCAGTTTCATAAGCAGAGTTGAACTACATATGGTCTGTATGAGTAGGAAACACAGTTATTTTTTTCAGTGCATGCTCATGGTTCTTGCTGTATTGGAGACGCTGGAAAGAAGAACTTGTTTCTTGCACTAAAACAGAGTGTTTCATGGATGAGTACTCTGGTCTGAATTTCTCTTCAGAAACGGAGTTAAACCCCATGATGTGTGTGTTCCTACAAGCAAGAGTTCATTTCTGGTAAACCCAGTGAATTTTGACTCAAATGTTTTTATACAGTTCAAGAAACCAATGCGATTCTCACTATTAACTAAAGAGTATTTATGTAAGAGGAGCTGTGGTTTGTATCAGTTTCATCAGCAGAGTTGAACTTCATCTGGTCCGTATGAGTAGGAAACACAGTTCTTTTTTTCAGGCCATGCTCATGGTTCTTGCTGCATTGGAGAGGCTGGAAAGAAGAGCTTGCCTCTTGTGTTAAAACAGAGCATGTTTCATGGATGAGATCTCTGGTCAGAATTTCCCTTCAGACACAGAGTAAAACCCCATGGTCTGTGTCTTCCTACAAGCAACAGTTCATTTATGGTAAAACAAATGAATTTTCGGCTCAAATACTATTACACAGTTCAAAAACCCAATGCGATTCTCACTATTAACTAAAGATTATTTATTTAAGAGGTGCTCTGGTTTGTATCAGTTTCATACGCAGAGTTGAACTTCATATGGTCCATATGAGTAGGAAACACAGTTCTTTTTCTAGGCATGCTCATGGTTCTTGCTGCATTTTACAATCTGGAGCTTGCTTCTTGCCATAAAACAGAGTGTGTTTCAGGAATGAGAACTCTGGTCTGAATTTCCCTTCGGAAACGGAGCTAAGCCCCAGGATCTTTGTCTTCCTACAAGCAAGAGTTCATTTCTGGTTAACATAGTGAATTTTGGTCTCAAATGATTTTTCACAGTTCATGAAACCAACGTGATTCTCACTATTAACTAAAGAGCATTTATGTAGCAGGAGCTGTGTTCTGTATCAGTTTCATCAGCAGAGTTGAACTACATATGGTCCGTATGAGTAGGAAACACAGTTCCTTTTTTCTGGGCATGCTCATGGTTCTTACTGTATTGGAGACGCTGGATAGAGGAGGATGATTCATGTCTTAAAACAGAGTGTTTTTCAGGGATGAGCAATCTGGTCTGAATTTCCCTTCAGAACGGAGTTAAACCCCAGGATCTGTGTCTTCCTACAAGCCAGAGTTCATTTCTGGTAATCCCAGTGAATTTGGTGCTCAAATGATTTTTCGCAGGTCACGAACCCAACGAGATTCTCTCTATTAACTAAAGAGCATTTAGGTAAGAGGAGCTGTGGTTTGTATCAGTTTCATAAGCAGAGTTGAACTACATATGGTCCGTATGAGTAGGAGACACTTCTTTTTTTTCTGGGCATGCTCCTATTTCTTTCTGTATAGGAGAGGCAGGATAGAAGAGTTTTCTTTTTGCTTTCAGACAGAGTGTGTTTCATGGATGAGAACACTGGTCTGAATTTACCTTCAGAAACGGAGTTAAACCCCATGATCTGTGTCTTCCTACCAGCAAGTGTTCATTTCTGGTAAACCAAGTGAATTTTGGGCTCAAATGATTTTACATAGTTCAAAAACCCAATGTGATTCTCACTATTAACTAAAGATTATTTATTTAAGATGTGCTGTGGTTTGTATCAGTTTCATACACAGAGATGAACTTCATATGGTCTGTATGAGTAGGAAACACAGTTCTTTTTTTCTTGGCATTTCTCATGGTTCTTGCTGTATAGGGGAGGCTGGAAAGAAGAGCTTGCTTCTTGGGTTACAACAGAGTGTGTTTCATGGATGAGAACAATGGTCTGAATTTCCCTTCAGAAACAGAGTTAAACCCCAGGATCTGTGCCTTCCTACAAGCAAGAGTTCAATTCTGTTAAACCAAGTGAATTTTGGGCTCAAATGATTTTACACAGTTCAAAAACCCAACGTGATTCTGGCTATTAACTTAAGAGCATTTATGTAAGAGGAGCTGTGGTTTGTTTCAGTTTCATAAGCAGAGTTGAACTTCATATGGTCCATATGAGTAGGAAACACAGTTCTTTTTTTCTGGGCATGCTCATGGTTCTTACTGTATTGGAAAGGTGGAAAGAAGAGGAGGATTCTTGCCTTAAAACAAGGTGTTTTTCAGGCTGAGAACTCTGGTCTGAATTTCCCTTTGGAAACGGAGTTAAACCCGAGGATCTGTGTCTTCCTACAAGCAAGAGATCACTTCTGTTAAACCAAGTGAATTTTGGGCTCAAATGATTATACACAGTTCAAAAACCGAACGCGATTCTATCTATTAACTAAAGAGCATTTAATTAAGAGGTGCTGTGGTTTGAATCAGTTTCATAATCAGAGTTGATCTACATATGGTCTGTATGAGTAGGAAACACAGTTCTTTTTTGAGGGCATGCTTATGGTTCTTGCTGTATTGGAGAAGCTGGAAAGAAGAGCTTGCTTCTTGCATTAAAACAGAGTATGTTCATGGATGAGATCTCTGGTCTGAATTTCCCTTCAGAAACGGAGTTAAACTCCAGGATCTGTGTCTTCCTACAAGCAAGAGTTCATTTCTGGTAAACCAAGGGAATTTGTGGCTCAAATGATTTTTCGCAGTTTCGAACCCAACATGATTCTCAATATTAACTAAAGAGGATTTATGTAAGAGGAGCTGTGGTTTGTATCAGTTTCATACCCAGAGTTGAAATTCGTATGGTCCGTATGAGTAGGAAACACAGTTCTTTTTTTCTTGGCATTGCTCATGGTTCTTGCTGTATAGGAGAGGCTGGAAAGAAGAGCTTGCTTCTTGCGTTAAAACAGAGTGTGTTTCATGGATGAGAACAATGGTCTGAATTTCCCTTCAGAAACGGATTTAAACCCCAGGATCTGTGTGTTCCTACAAGCAAGAGTTCAATTCTGTTAAACCAAGTGAAATTTGGGCTCAAACTATTTTACACAGTTCAAAAACCCAACGCGATTCTGGCTATTAACTAAAGAGCATTTCTTTAAGAGGTGCTGTGGTTTGTATCTGTTTCATAAGCAGAGTTGATCTACATATGGTCCGTATGAGTAGGAAACACAGTTCTTTTTTTTCTGGGCATGCTCCTTTTTCTTGCTGTATTGGAGACACTGGAAAGAAGAGCTTGCTTTTTGCGTTAAGACAGAGTGTGTCTCATGGATGAGATCTATGGTCAGAATTTCCCTTCAGAAACGGAGTTAATCCCCAGGATCTGTGTGTTCTTACAAGCAAGAGTTCATTTCTGGTAAATCAAGTGAATTTTGGGCTCAAATGATTTTACATAGTTCAAAAACCCAATGCGATTCTCACTATTAACTAATGATTATTTATTTAAGAGGTGCTGTGGTTTGTATCAGTTTCATACCCAGAGTTGAACTTCATAAGGTCCCTATGAGTAGGAAACACAGTTCTTTTTATCTGGGCATTGCTCATGGTTCTTGCTGTATAGGAGATGCTGGAAAGAAGAGCTTGCTTCTTGCGTTAAAACAGAGTGTGTTTCATGGATGAGAACAATGGTCTTAATTTCCCTTCAGAAACGGAGTTAAACCCCAGGATCTGTGTCTTCCTACAAGCAAGCGTTCAATTCTTTAAAACCAAGTGAATTTTGGGCTCAAATGATTTTACACAGTTCAAAAACCCTACGCGATTCTGTCTATTAACTAAAGAGCATTTAAGTAAGAGGAGCTGTGGTTTGTTTCAGTTTCATAAGCAGAGTTTAATTACATCTTATCCTTCTGAGTAGGAAACACAGCTCTTTTGTCTTGGCATTGTTCATGGTTCTTGCTGTATTGGAGAGGCTGGAAAGAAGAGCTTGCTTCATGTGTTATAACAGAGTGTGTTTCATGGATGAGAACTCAGGTCTGATTTTCCCTTCAGAAACGGAGTTAAACCCCTGCATGTATGTCTTCCTACAAGCAAGAGTTCATTTCTGGTTAACCCAGTGAATTTTGGGCTCAAATGATTTTTCGCAGTTCACGAACCCAACACGATTCTCACTATTAACTAAAGAGCATTTATGTAATAGGAGCTGTGGTTTGTATCAGTTTCATAAGCAAGTTGAACTACATATGGTCCGTATGAGTAGGAAACACAGTTCTTTTTTTTCTGGGCATGCTCCTTTATCTTGCTGTTTTGGAGACTCAGGAAAGAAGAGCTTGCTTTTTGCGTTAAGACAGAGTGTGTTTCATGGATGAGAACACTGGTCTGAATTTCCCTTCAGAAACGGAGTTAAACCCCAGGATCTGTGTCTTCCTACAAGCAAGATTTCATTTTGGTAAACCAAGTGAATTTTGGGCTCAAATGATTTTACACAGTTCAAAAACCCAATGCGATTATCACTATTAACTAAAGATTATTTATTTAAGAGGTGCTGTCGTTTGAATCAGTTTCACATGCAGAGTTGAACTTCATATGGTCCATATGAATAGGGAACACAGTTCTTTTTTTCAGGGCATGCTCATGGTTCTTGTTGCATTTAAGAATCTTGAGCTTGCTTCTTGAGTTAAAACAGAGTGTGTTTCAGGGATGTGGACTCAGGTCTGAATTTCCCTTCAGAAACGGAGTTAAACCCCAGGATCTGTGTCTTCCTACCAGCAAGAGTTCATTTCTGCTAAACCAAGTGAATTTTGGGCTCAAATGATTTTACATAGTTCAAAAACCCAATGCTATTCTCACTATTAACAAAAGATTATTTATTTAAGAGTTGCTGTGGTTTGTATCAGTTTCATACCCAGATTTGAACTTCATATGGTCCCTATGAGTAGGAAACACAGTTCTTTATTTCTGGGCATTGCTCATGGTTCTTGCTGTATAGGAGAGGCTGGAAAGAAGAGCTTGCTTCTTGCGTTAAAACAGAGAGTGTTTCATGGATGAGAACAATGGTCTGAATTTCCCTTCAGAAACGGAGTTAAACCCCAGGATCTGTGTCTTCCTACAAGCAAGCGTTCAATTCTTTTAAACCAAGTGAATTTTGGGCTCAAATGATTTTACAAAGTTCAATAACCCAACGAGATTCTGTCTATTAACTAAAGAGCATTTATGTAAGAGGAGCTGTGGTTTGTTTCAGTTTCATAAGCAGAGTTTAATTACATATGGTCCTTATGAGTAGGAAGCACAGCTCTTTGTTTCTGGGCATGCTCATTGTTCTTGATGTATTTTAGAATCTTGAAAGAAGTGCTTGCTTCTTGCATGAAAACAGAGTGTGTTTCATTGATGAGCACACTGCTCTGAATTTCCCTTCAGAAACGGAGTTAAAACCCAGGATTTGTGTCTTCCTACCAGAAAGAGTTCATTTCTGGTAAACCAATTGAATTTTGGCCTCAAATGATTTTACACAGTTCAAAAACCCAATGCGATTCTCACTAATAACTAAAGATTAATTAATTAAGAGGTGCTGTGGTTTGTATCAGTTTCATACACAGAGTTGAACTTCATATGGTCCGTATGAGTAGGAAACACATTTCTTTTTTTCAGGGCATGCTCATTGTTCTTGGTGCATTTTACAATCTGGAGCTTGCTTCTTGCGTTAAAACGGAGTGTGTTTCAGGGATGAGAACTCTGGACTGAATTTCCCTTCAGAAACGGAGTTAAATCCCAGGATCTCTGTCTTCCTACAAGCAAGAGTTCATTTCTGGTAAACCCAGTGAATTTTGGGCTCAAATGATTTTTCGCAATTCACGAACCCAACACGATTCTCACTATTAACTAAAGAGCATTTATGTAATAGGAGCTGTGGTTTGTATCAGTTTCAAAGCAGAGATTAACTACATTTGGTCTGTATGAGAAGGAAAAACAGTTCTTTTTTTCTGGGCATGCTCATGGTTGTTACTGTATTGGAGACGTTGGAAAGAAGAGGAGGATTCTTGCCTTAAAACAGAGTGTTTTTCAGGGCTGAGAACTCTGGTCCGAATTTCCCTTCAGAAACGGAGTTAAACCCCAGGATCTTGTCTTCCTACAAGCAAGAGATCAATTCAGTTAAACGAAGTGAATTTTGAGCTCAAATGATTATACACAGTTCAAAAACCCAACACAATTCTGGCTATTAACTAAAGAGCATGTAATTAAGAGGTGCTGTGGTTTGTATCAGTTTCATAATCAGAGTTGATCTACATATGGTCTGTATGAGTAGGAAACACACTTCTTTTTTGAGGGCATCCTTATGGTTCTTGCTGTATTGGAGAAGCTGGAAAGAAGATCTTGCTTCTTGCATTAAAACAGAGTGTGTTTCATGGATGAGATGTCTGGCCTGAATTTCCCTTTAGAAACGGAGTTAAACCCCAGGATCTGTGTCTTCCTACAAGCCAGAGTTCATTTCTGGTAAACCAAGTGAATTTGCGGCTCACATGATTTTTCCCAGTTCTCGAACCCAACGTGATTCTCAATATTAGCTAAAGAGGATTTATGTAAGAGGAGCTGTGGTTTGTATCAGTTTCATAAGCAGAGTTGAACTACATATGGTCCGTATGAGTAGGAAACTCTTCTTTTTTTTCTGGGCATGCTCCTATTTCTTGCTGTTTTGGAGATGCTTGAAAGATGAGCTTTCTTTTTGCGTTCAGACAGAGTGTGTTTCATGGATGAGAACACTGGTCTGAATTTACCTTCAGAAACGGAGTTAAACCCCACGATCTGTGTCTTCCTACCAGCAAAAGTTCATTTCTGGTAAACCAAGTGAATTTTGGGCTCAAATGATTTACCATAGTTCAAAAACCCAATGCGATTCTCACTATTAACTAAAGATTATTTATTTAAGAGGTGCTGTGGTTTGTATCAGTTTCATACCCAGAGTTGAACTTCATATGGTCTGTATGAGTAGGAAACACAGTTCTTTTTTTTCTTGGCATTTCTCATGGTTCTTGCTATATAGGGGAGGCTGGAAAGAAGAGCTTGCTTCTTGCTTTACAGCAGAGAGTGTTTCATGGATGAGAACAATGGTCTGAATTTCCCTTCAGAAACAGAGTTAAACCCCAGGATCTGTGCCTTCCTACAAGCAAGAGTTCAATTCTGTTAAACCAAGTGAATTTTGGGCTCAAATGATTTTACACAGTTCAAAAACCCAACGCGATTCTGGCTATTAACTTAAGAGCATTTATATAAGAGGAGCTGTGGTTTGTTTCAGTTTCATAAGCAGAGTTGAATTACATATTATCCTTCTGCGTAGGAAACACAGCTCTTTTTTTCTTGGCATTGCTCATGGTTCTTGCTGTATAGGAGAGGCTGGAAAGAAGAGCTTGCTTCTTGCGTTAAAACAGAGTGTGTTTCATGGATGAGAACAATGGTCTGAATTTCCCTTCAGAAACGGAGTCAAACCCCAGGGTCTGTGTGTTCCTACAAGCAAGAGTTCAAACCTGTTAATCCAAGTGAAATTTGGGCTCAAATGATTTTACACAGTTCAAAAACCCAACGCGATTCTGGCTATTAACTAAAGAGCATTTCTTTAAGAGGTGCTGTGGTTTGTATCAGTTTCATAAGCAGAGTTGATCTACATATGGTCTGTATGAGTAGGAAACACAGTTCTTTTTTGAGGGCATGCTCATGGTTCTTGCTGTATTGGAGACACTGGAAAGAAGTGCTTGCTTCTTGCATTAAAACAGAGTGTGTTTCATGGATGAGATCTCTGGTCAGAATTTCCCTTCAGAAACGGAGTTAAACCCCAGGATCTGTGTGTTCCTATAAGCAAGAGTTCATTTCTGGTAAACCAAGTGAATTTCGGCTCAAATGATTTTATAGAGTTCAAAAAACCCAATTCGATTCTCACTATTCACTAAAGATTATTTATTTAAGAGGTGCTGTGGTTTTTATCAGTTTCATACGCAGAGTTGAACTTTATATGGTCCATATGTGTAGGAAACACAGTTCTTTTATTCTGGGCATGCTCATGGTTCTTTCTGTATTGGAACGGTGGAAAGAAGAGGAGGATTCTTTCCTTAAAACACAGTGTTTTCCAGGCTGAGAACTCTGGTCTGAATTTCCCTTCAGAAACGGAGTTAAACCCGAGGATCTGTGTCTTCCTACAAGCAAGAGTTCATTTCTGGTAAACAAAGTGAATTTTGGGCTCAAATGATTAAACACAGTTCAAAAACCCAACGCGATTCTATATATTAACTAAAGAGCATTTAATTAAGAGGTGCTGTGGTTTGTATCAGTTTCATAAGCAGAGTTGATCTACATATGGTCCGTATGAGTAGGAAACACAGTTCTTTTTTTTTCTGGGCATGCTCATTGTTCTTACTGTTTTGGGGGTGCAGGATAGAAGAGCTTGCTTTTTATTTTAAGACAGAGTGTGTTTCATGGATGAGAACACTGGTCTGAATTTCCCTTTAGAAACGGAGTTAAACCCCAGGATCTGTGTCTTCCTACCAGCAAGAGTTCATTTCTGGTAAACCAAGTGAATGTTGGGCTCAAATGATTTTACATAGTTCAAAAACCCAATGCGATTCTCCCTATTAACTAAAGATTATGTATTTAAGAGGTGCTGTGGTTTGTATCAGTTTCATACCCAGAGTTGAACTTCATATGGTCCGTATGAGTAGGAAACACAGTTCTTTTTTTCTGGGCATTGCTCATGGTTCTTGCTGTATAGGAGAGATTGGAAAGAAGAGCTTGCTTCTTGCGTTAAAACAGAGTGTGTTTCATGGATGAGAACAATGGTCTGAATTTCCCTTCAGAAACGGAGTTAAACTCCAGGATCTGTGTCTTCCTACAAGCAAGAGTTCATTTCTGTTAAACCAAGTGAATTTTGAGCTCAAATGATTTTACACAGTTCAAAAACCCAACGCGATTCTGTCTATTAACTAAAGAGCATTTATGTAAGAGGAGCTGTGGTTTGTTTCAGTTTCATAAGCAGAGTTTAATTACATCTTATCCGTCTGAGTAGGAAACACAGCTCTTTTTTTCTTGGCACTTCTAATGGTTCTTGCTGTAAAGGGAGGCTGAAAAGAAGAGCTTGCTTCTTGGGGTAAAACAGAGTGTGTTTCAGGGATGAGAACGATGGTCTGAATTTCCCTTCAGAAACGGAGTTAAACCCCAGGATCTGTGTCTTCCTACAAGCAAGAGTTCATTTCTGGTAAACCAAGTGAATTGTCGGCTCAAATGATTTTTCGCAGTTCAAGAACACAACGTGATTCTCACTATTAACTAAAGAGGATTTATGTAAGAGGTGCTGTGGTTTGTATCAGTTTCACACGCAGAGGTGAACTTCATATGGTGCATATGAATATGAAACACAGTTCTTTTTTTCAGTGCATGCTCATGGTTCTTCCTGCATTTAAGAATCTGGAGTTTGCTTCTTGCGTTAAAACATAGTGTGTTTCAGGGATGAGAACTCAGGTCTGTATTTCCCTTCAGAAACGGAGTTTAACCCCTGCATGTATGTCTTCCTACAAGCAAGAGTTCATTTCTCATTAACCCAGTGAATTTTGGGCTCAAATGATTATTTGCAATTCAGGAACCCAAGGCGATTCTCACTATTAACGAAAGAGAATTCATGTAAGAGGAGTTGCGGGTTGTATCAGTTTCATAAGCAGGGTTTAACTACATATGGTCTGTATGAGAAGGAAAAACAGTTCTTTTTTTCTGGGCATGCTCATGGTTCTTACTGTATTTGGGACGGTAGAAAGAAGAGGAGGATTCTTGCCTTAAAACAGAGTGTTTTTCAGGGCTGAGAACGCTGGTCTCAATTTCTCTTCAGAAACGGAGTTAAACCCCAGGATCTGTGTCTTCCTACAAGCAAGAGTTCATTTATTGTACACCAAGTGAATTTTCGGCTCAAATGATTTTTTCGCAGTTCAAGAACCCAACGTGATTCTCACTATTAACTAAAGAGGATTTATGTAAGAGGAGCTGTGGTTTGTATCAGTTTCATAAGCAGAGTTGAACTACATATGGTCCGTATGAGTAGGACACACAATTCTTTTTTTTTTCTGGGCATGCTCATTGTTCTTGATGTATTTTAGAATCTGGAAAGAAGAGATTGCTTCTTGCGTGAAAACATAGTGTGTTTCATTGATGAAAACACTTCTCTGAATTTCTCTTCAGAAACGGAGTTAAACCCCAGGATCTGTGTCTTCCTACAAGCAAGAGTTCATTTCTTGTAAACCAAGTGAATTTTCGGCTCAAATGATTTTTTCGCAGTTCAAGAACCCAACGTGATTATCACTATTAACTAAAGAGGATTTATGTAAGAGGAGCTGTGGTTTGTATCAGTTTCATAAGCAGAGTTGAACTACATATGGTCCGTATGAGTAGGACACACAATTCTTTTTTTTTTTCTGGGCATGCTCATTGTTCTTGATGTATATAAGAATCTGGAAAGAAGAGATTGCTTCTTGCGTGAAAACATACTGTGTTTCATTGATGAGAACACTTCTCTGAATTTCTCTTCAGAAACGGAGTTAAACCCCAGCATCTGTGTCTTCCTACATGCAAGAGTTCATTTCTGGTAAACTCAGTGAATTTTGGGCTCAAATGATTTTTCACAATTCACGAACCCAACGTGATTCTCACTATCAACGAAAGAGAAATTATGTAAGATGTGTTGTAGGTCGTATCAGTTTCATAAGCAGAATTTAACTATTTATGGTCTGTATGAGAAGGAAAAACAGTTCTCTTTCTCTGGGCATGCTCATGGTTCTTACTGTATTGGGGACGGAGGAAAGAAGAGGAGGATTCTTGCCTTAAAACAGAGTGTTTTTCAGTGCTGAGAACTCTGGTCTCATTTTCCCTTCAGAAACGGAGTTAAACCCCAGGATCTGTATCTTCCTACAAGCAAGAGTTCAATTCTGTTAAACCAAATGAATTTTGGGCTCAAGTGATTTTACACAGTTCAAAACCCAACAACGCGATTCTCGCTATTAACTAAAGAGGATTTATGTAAGAGGAGCTGTGGTTTGTATCAGTTTCATAAGCAGAGTTGAACTACATATGGTCCATATGAGTAGGAAACACAGTTCTTTTTTTTCTGGGCATGCTCCTTTTTCTTGCTGTTTTGGAGACGCTGGAAAGAAGAGCTTGCTTTTTGCGTTAAGACAGAGTGTGTTTCATGGATGAGAACTCTGGTCTGCATTTCCCTTCAGAAACGGAGTTAAACCACAGGATTTGTGTCTTCCTACAAGCAAGAGTTCATTTCTGGTAAACCAAGTGAATTTTGGGCTCAAATGATTTTACACAGTTCAAAAACCCAATGCAATTGTCACTATTAAATAAAGATTATTTATTTAAGAGGTGCTGTGATTTGTATCAGTTTCATACGCAGAGTTGAACTTCATATGGTGCATATGAATATGAAACACAGTTCTTTTTTTCAGGGCATGCTCATGGTTCTTCCTGCATTTAAGAATCTGGAGTTTGCTTCTTGCCTTAAAACAGAGTGTGTTTCAGGGATGAGAACTCAGTTCTATATTTCCCTTCAGAAATGGAGTTTAACCCCTGCATGTATGTCTTCCTACAAGCAAGAGTTCATTTCTCATTAACCCAGTGAATTTTGGGCTCAAATGATTATTTGCCGTTCAGGAACCCAACGTGTTTCTCACTATTATCGAAAGAGAATTTATGTAAGAGGTTTTTCGGGTTGTATCAGTTTCATAAGCAGAGTTTAACTACATATGGTCGGTATGAGAAGGAAAAACAGTTCTTTTTTTCTGGACATGCTCATTGTTCTTGATGTATTTTAGAATCTGGAAAGAAGAGCTTGCTTCTTGTGTGAAAACAGAATGTGTTTCATTGATGAGAACACTGCTCTGAATTTCCTTTCAGAAACGGAGTTAAACCCCAGGATCTGTGTCTTCCTACAAGCAAGATTTCGTTTCTGGAAAACCCAATGAATTTTGGGCTCAAATGATTTTACACAGTTCTTGAACCCACCGCGATTTTCACTATTAACTAAAGAGCATTTATGTAAGAGCATCTGTGGTTTTTTTCAATTTCATAAGCAGAGTTGAATTACATATGGTACTTATGAGTAGGAAACACAGTTCTTTTTTTTCTGGGCATGCTCATGGTTCTTGCTGTTTTGGAGACGCTGGAAAGAAAAGCTTGCTTTTTGCGTTAAGACAGAGTGTGTTTCATGGATGAGAACACTGGTCTGAATTTCCCTTTAGAAAGGGAGTAAACCACAGGATCTGTGTCTTCCTACAAGCAAGAGTTCATTTCTGGTAAAAAAAAAAAATAGTGAATTTTGGGCTTAAACAATTTTACACAGTTTAAAAACACAATGTGATTCTCATTAGTCACTAAAGATTATTTAATTAAGAGGTGCTCTGGTTTGTATCAGTTTCTTAAGCAGAGTTGAACTGCATATGGTCCGTATGAGTAGGAAACCCAGTTCTTTTTTTCAGGGCATGCTCATGGTTCTTGCTGCATTTTGGACTCTGGAGCTTGCTTCTTGTATTAAAATAGAGTGTGTTTCAGGGATGAGATCTCTGGTCTGAATTTGCCTTCAGAAATGGAGTTAAACCCCATGATCTGTGTCATCCTACAAGCAAGAGTTCATTTCTGGTAAACCCAGTGAATTTTGGGCTGAAATGATTTTTCACAGTTCACGAACCCAACGTGATTCTCACTATTAACTAATGAGCATTTATGTAAGAGGAGGTGTGGTTTGTATCAGTTTCATAATCAGAGTTGAACTACATATGGTCCGCATGAGTAGGAATCACAGTTCAATTTTTTTCTGGGCATGCTCATGGTTCTTGCTGTATTGGAGACGCTGGAAAGAAGAGCTTGATTCTTGCAAAAAAATAGAGTGTTTCATGGATGAGAACTCTGGTCTGAATTCCCCTTCTGAAACGGAGTTAAACCCCAGGATTTGTGTCTTTCTACAAGCAAGAGTTCATTTCTGGTAAACCAAGTGAATTTTGGGCTCAAATGATTTTACACAGTTCAAAAACCCAATGTGATTCTCACTATTAACTAAACAGCTTTTATTTAAGAGGAGCTGTGGTTTGTATCAGTTTTATAATCAGAGTTGATCTACATATGGTCTGTATGAGTAGGAAAAACAGTTCTTATTTGAAGGCATGCTCACGGTTCTTGCTGTATTGGAGACGCTGGAAAGAAGAGCTTGCTTCTTGCATTAAAACAGAGTGTGTTTCATGAATGAGAAGTCTGGTCTGAATTTCCCTTCAGAAACGGTGTTAAACGACAGGATCTGTATCTTCCTACAAGCAAGAGTTCATTTCTGGTAAACCGAGTGAATTTTCGGCTCAAATGATTTTACACAGTTGGAGAACCCAACGTGATTATCACTATTAACTAAAGAGAATTTATGTAAGAGGAGCTGTGGTTTGTATGATTTTCATAAGCAGAGTTGAACTACATATGGTGTGTATGAGTAGGAAACACAGTTCTTTTTTCTAGGCAGGCCCATGGTTCTTAATGTATTGGAGACGCTGGAAAGAAGAGGATGATTCTTGCCTTAAAACAGAGTGTTTTTCAGGGATGAGAACTCTGGTATGAATTTGCCTTAAGAAACGTAGTTAATCACCAAGATCTTTGTCTTACTACAAGCAAGAGTTCATTTCTGGTAAACCCAGGGAATTTTGGGCTCAAATGATTTCTCGCAGTTCACGAAGCCAACGCGATTCTCACTATTAACTAAAGAGCATTAATGTAAGAGAAGCTGTGGTTTGTATCACTTTCATAAACATAGTTGAATACATATGGTCCTTATGAGTAGTATACACAGTTCTTTTTTTCAGGGCATCCTCATGCTTCTTGCTGTACTTTAGACTCTGGAAAGAGGAGCTAGCTTCTTGCGTTAAATCAGAGTGTGTTTCAGGGATGAGAACTCTGGTCATAATTTCCCTCAGAAGTGGAGTTAAACCCCAGGATCTGTGTCTTCCTACAAGCAAGAGTTCATTTCTTTTAAACCAAGTGAATTTTGGGCTCAAATGATTTTTTGCAGTTCAGAAACCCAAGGCTATTCTCACTATTAACTATAGAGGATTTATGTTAGAGGAACTGTGGTTTGTATCAGTTTCATAAGCAGAGTTGAACTACATATGGTCTGTATGAGTAGGAATCACAGTTCTTTTTTACTTGGCATGCTCATGGTTCTTACTATAGTGGAGACGCTAGAAAGAAGAGGATGATTGTTGCCTTAAAACAGAGTGTTTTTCAGGGGTGAGAAGTCTGGTCTGAATTTGCCTTCAGAAACGGAGTTAAACCCCAGGATCTGTGTCTTCCTACAGCAAGAGTTCATTTCTGGTAAACCCAGTGAACCTTGGGCTCAAATGATTTTTCGCAGTTCACTATCCCAACATGATTCTCACTATTAACTAAAGAGCATTTATGTAAGAGGAGCTGTTGTTTGTATCAGTTTCATAAGCAGAGTTGAATACATAATGTCCTTATGAGTAGGATACAGAGTTCTTTTATGCAGGGTAAGCTCATTGTTCTTGCTCTATTTTAGACTCTGGAAAGAAGAGCGTGCTTCTTGTGATAAAACAAAGTGTGTTACAGGGATGCGAACTCTGGTCTGAATTTCCCTTCAGAAACGGAGTTAAACCCCATGATCTGTGTCTTCCTACAAGCAAGAGTTCATTTCTGGTAAACTCAGTGAATGTTGGGCTCAAATGATTTCTCGCAGATCACGACCCCAACATGATACTCACTATTAACTAAAGAGCATTTATGTAAGAGGAGCTGTTGTTTGTATCAGTTTCATAAGCAGAGTTGAACTACATATGGTCCATATGACTAGGAAACACATTTCTTTTTTTCTGGACATGCTAATTGTTATTGCTGTACTAGAGACACTGGAAAGCAGAGCATGCTTCTTACATTAAAACAGAGCGTGTTTCATGAATGAGAAGTCCAGTCTGATTTTCCCTTGAGAAACGGAGTTAAACGGCAGATTCTGAATCTTCCTACATGCAAGAGTTCGTTTCTGGTAAACCGAGTGAATTTTCGGCTCAAATGATTTTGCACAGTTCTAGAACTCAACGCGATTATCACTATTAACTAAAGAGAATTTATGTAAGTGGAGCTCTGGTTTGTATCAGTTTCATAAGCACAGTTGAACTACATATGGTGTGTATGAGTAGGAAACACAGTTCTTTTTTTCTAGGCATTCTCATGGTTATTTTTGTATTGGAAACGCTGGAAAGAAGAAGATGATTCTTGCCTTAAAACAGAGTGTTTTTCAGGGATGAGAACTCTGGTCTGAATTTGCCTTCAGAAACGTAGTTAATCACATAGATCTGTGACTTACTAGAAGCAAGAGTTCTTTTCTGGTAAACACAATGAAATTTGGGCTCAAATAATTTTACACAGTTAATGAACCCAACGCGATTCTCACTATTAACTAAAGAGCATTTGTGTAAGAGGAGCTGTGGTCTGCATCAGTTTCATGAGCAGAGTTGAACTACATATGGTCCCTATGAGTAGGAAACACAGTTCTCTTTTCTGTGCATGCTCTTGGTTCTTGCTGTATTGGAGACGCTGGAAAGAAGAGCTTGCTTCTGGCGTGAAAACAGAGTGTGTTTCATGGATGAGAACACTGGTCTGAATTTCCTTCAGAAACAGAGTTAAACAACCAGATCTGTGTCTTCCTACAAGCAAGAGTTCATTTGTGGTATACCCAGTGAATTTTGGGCTCAAATGATTTTTCGCAGTTCATGAACGCAACATGATTCTCACTATTAACTAAGGAGCATTTATGTAAGAGGAGCTGTGGTTTGTATCAGTTTCATAAGCAGAGTTGAACTACATATGGTCTGTATAAGTAGGAAACAGTTCTTTTTTTTCAGGGCATGCTCATGGTTCTTGCTGTAATTTAGACTCTGGAAAGAAGACCTTCTTTTGCGTTAAAACAGAGTGTGTTCCAGGGATGAGAAGTCTGGTCTGAATTTCCCTTGAGAAACGGAGTTAAATAGCAGGATCTGTATCTTCCTACAAGCAAGACTTCGTTTCTGGTAAACCGAGTGAGTTTTCGGGCAAATGATTATTTATCGTTCAGAAACCCATCGCGATTCTCACTATTAACTTAAGAGCTTTTATTTAAGAGGAGCTGTGGTTTGTATCAGTTTTATAAGCAGAGTTGATCTACATATGGTCTGTATGAGTAGGAAAAACAGTTATTTTTTGAAGGCATGCTCATGGCTCTTGCTGTGTTGGAAACGCTGGAAAGAAGAGCTTGCTTCTTGCATTAAAAGAGAGTGTGTTTCATGAATGAGAACTCTGGTCTGAATTTCCCTTCAGAAACGGAGTTAAACCCCAGGATCTGTGTCTTCCTACCAGCAAGAGTTCATTTCTGGTTAACCCAGTGAATTTGGGGCTCAAATGATTTTACACAGTTCTAGAACCCACCGCGATTATCACTATTAAGTAAAGAACATTTATGTAAGAGGAGCTGTGGTCTGTAACATTTCATAAGCAGAGTTGAACTACATAAAGTCCGTGTAAGTAAGAAACACAGTTCTTGTTTTCTGGGCATGCTCATGGTTCTTACTGTATTGGAGACACTGGAAAGAAGAGGATGATTCTTGCCTTAAAACAGAGTGTTTTTCAGGGTTGAGAATTCTGGTCTGAATTTGACTTCAGAATCGGAGTTAAAGCCCAGGATCTGTGTCTTCCTACAAGCAAGGGTACTTTTCTGGTAAACCCAGGGAATTTGGGGATCAAATGATTTTTCACAGTTCACGAACCAAAACGCGATTCTCACTATTAACTAAAGAGGATTTATGTAAGAGGAGCTGTGGTTTGTATCAGTCTCATAAGCAGAGTTGAACTACTTATGGTCTGTATGAGTAGGAAACACAGTTCTTTTTTTCTTGGAATGCTCATGGGTCTTACTGTATTGGAGACACTGGAAATAAGAGGATGATTCATGCCTTAAAACAGTGTTTTTCAGGGATGAGAATTCTGGTCTTAATTTCCCTTCAGAAGTGGAGTTAAACCCCAGGATCTGTGTCTTCCTACAAGCAAGAGTTCATTTCTGGTAAACCCAGTATATTTGGGGCTCAAATGATTTTTTGCAGTTCACGAAGCCAACATTATTCTCACTATTAACTAAAGAGCATTTATGTAAGTGTAGGTGTGTTTTGTATCAGTTTCATAAACAGAGTCAAACTACATATGTTCCATGTGAGGAGGAAACACAGTTCTTTTTTCAGGGCATGCTCATGGTTCTTGCTGTATATTAGATTCTGGAAGAAGAGCTTGCTTCTTGCATTAAAGCAGAGTGTGCTTCAGGGATGAGAACTCTGATCTGAATTTCCCTTCATAAACGGAGTTAAACCCCCGGATCTGTGTCTTCTTACAAGCAAGAGTTCATTTCTGGTAAATCCAGTGAATATTGGGCTCAAATGATTTTACACAGTTCTAGAATCCAACGCGATTATCACTATTAACTAAAGAGCACTTATGTAAGAGGAGCTGTGGTCTGTAAAATTTCATAAGCAGAGTTGAACTACATATCATCTGTATGAGTAGGAAACACAGTTCTTATATTCTGGGCATGCTCATGTTTCTTACTGTATTGGAGACTCTGGAAAGAAGAGGATGAATCTTGCTTTAAAACAGAGTGTTTTTCACGGATGAGAACTCTGTTCTTAATTTGCCTTCAGAAACGGATTTAAACCCCAGGATCTGTTTCTTCCTACAAGCAAGAGTTCATTCCTGGTAAACCCAGTGAATTTTGGGCTCAAAGGATTTTTCCCAGTTCACGAAGCCAACGCTATTTTCACTATTAACTAAAGAGGATATATGTAAGTGGAGCTGTGTTTTGTATCAGTTTCATAAGCAGAGTTGAACTACATATGGTCAGTATGAGGAGGAAACACAGTTCTTTTTTTCTGGGCATGCTCATGGATCTTGATGTATTGGAGCCGCTGGAAAGAAGAGCTTGCTTCTTGCATGAAACAGATTGTGTTTCGTGATTGAGAACACTGGTCTGAATTTCCCTTCAGAAACGAAGTTATACCCCAGGATCTGTGTCTTCCTACAAGCAATAGTTCATTTGTGGTATACCCAGTGAATTTTGGGCTCAAATGATTTTTCGCAGTTCATGAACGCAACATGATTCTCACTATTAACTAAGGAGCATTTATGTAAGAGGAGCTGTGGTTTGTATCAGTTTCATAAGCAGAGTTGAACTACATATGGTCTGTATAAGTAGGAAACAGTTCTTTTTTTTCAGGGCATGCTCATGGTTCTTGCTGTAATTTAGACTCTGGAAAGAAGACCTTCTTTTGCGTTAAAACAGAGTGTGTTCCAGGGATGAGAAGTCTGGTCTGAATTTCCCTTGAGAAACGGAGTTAAATAGCAGGATCTGTATCTTCCTACAAGCAAGACTTCGTTTCTGGTAAACCGAGTGAGTTTTCGGGCAAATGATTATTTATCGTTCAGAAACCCATCGCGATTCTCACTATTAACTTAAGAGCTTTTATTTAAGAGGAGCTGTGGTTTGTATCAGTTTTATAAGCAGAGTTGATCTACATATGGTCTGTATGAGTAGGAAAAACAGTTATTTTTTGAAGGCATGCTCATGGCTCTTGCTGTGTTGGAAACGCTGGAAAGAAGAGCTTGCTTCTTGCATTAAAAGAGAGTGTGTTTCATGAATGAGAACTCTGGTCTGAATTTCCCTTCAGAAACGGTGTTAAAACCCAGGACTGTGTCTTCCTACCAGCAAGAGTTCATTTCTGGTTAACCCAGTGAATTTGGGGCTCAAATGATTTTACACAGTTCTAGAACCCACCGCGATTATCACTATTAAGTAAAGAACATTTATGTAAGAGGAGCTGTGGTCTGTAACATTTCATAAGCAGAGTTGAACTACATAAAGTCCGTGTAAGTAAGAAACACAGTTCTTGTTTTCTGGGCATGCTCATGGTTCTTACTGTATTGGAGACACTGGAAAGAAGAGGATGATTCTTGCCTTAAAACAGAGTGTTTTTCAGGGTTGAGAATTCTGGTCTGAATTTGACTTCAGAATCGGAGTTAAAGCCCAGGATCTGTGTCTTCCTACAAGCAAGGGTACTTTTCTGGTAAACCCAGGGAATTTGGGGATCAAATGATTTTTCACAGTTCACGAACCAAAACGCGATTCTCACTATTAACTAAAGAGGATTTATGTAAGAGGAGCTGTGGTTTGTATCAGTCTCATAAGCAGAGTTGAACTACTTATGGTCTGTATGAGTAGGAAACACAGTTCTTTTTTTCTTGGAATGCTCATGGATCTTACTGTATTGGAGACACTGGAAATAAGAGGATGATTCATGCCTTAAAACAGTGTTTTTCAGGGATGAGAATTCTGGTCTTAATTTCCCTTCAGAAGTGGAGTTAAACCCCAGGATCTGTGTCTTCCTACAAGCAAGAGTTCATTTCTGGTAAACCCAGTATATTTGGGGCTCAAATGATTTTTTGCAGTTCACGAAGCCAACATTATTCTCACTATTAACTAAAGAGCATTTATGTAAGTGTAGGTGTGTTTTGTATCAGTTTCATAAACAGAGTCAAACTACATATGTTCCATGTGAGGAGGAAACACAGTTCTTTTTTCAGGGCATGCTCATGGTTCTTGCTGTATATTAGATTCTGGAAGAAGAGCTTGCTTCTTGCATTAAAGCAGAGTGTGCTTCAGGGATGAGAACTCTGATCTGAATTTCCCTTCATAAACGGTGTTAAACCCCCGGATCTGTGTCTTCTTACAAGCAAGAGTTCATTTCTGGTAAATCCAGTGAATATTGGGCTCAAATGATTTTACACAGTTCTAGAATCCAACGCGATTATCACTATTAACTAAAGAGCACTTATGTAAGAGGAGCTGTGGTCTGTAAAATTTCATAAGCAGAGTTGAACTACATATCATCTGTATGAGTAGGAAACACAGTTCTTATATTCTGGGCATGCTGATGTTTCTTACTGTATTGGAGACTCTGGAAAGAAGAGGATGAATCTTGCTTTAAAACAGAGTGTTTTTCACGGATGAGAACTCTGTTCTTAATTTGCCTTCAGAAACGGATTTAAACCCCAGGATCTGTTTCTTCCTACAAGCAAGAGTTCATTCCTGGTAAACCCAGTGAATTTTGGGCTCAAAGGATTTTTCCCAGTTCACGAAGCCAACGCTATTTTCACTATTAACTAAAGAGGATATATGTAAGTGGAGCTGTGTTTTGTATCAGTTTCATAAGCAGAGTTGAACTACATATGGTCAGTATGAGGAGGAAACACAGTTCTTTTTTTCTGGGCATGCTCATGGATCTTGATGTATTGGAGCCGCTGGAAAGAAGAGCTTGCTTCTTGCATGAAACAGATTGTGTTTCGTGATTGAGAACACTGGTCTGAATTTCCCTTCAGAAACGAAGTTATACCCCAGGATCTGTGTCTTCCTACAAGCAATAGTTCATTTCTGGTTAACCCAGTGAATTTGGGGCTCAAATGATTTTACACAGTTCTAGAACCCACCACGATTATCACTATTAAGTAAAGAACATTTATGTAAGAGGAGCTGTGGTCTGTAACATTTCATAATCAGAGTTGAACTACATAAGGTCCGTGTAAGTAAGAAACACAGTTCTTGTTTTCTGGGCATGCTCATGGTTCTTACTGTATTGGAGACACTGGAAAGAAGAGGTTGATTCTTGCCTTAAAACAGTGTTTTTCGCAGTTCACAAAGCCAACGCAATTCTAACTATTAACTAAAGAGCATTTATATAAGAGGAGCTGTGTTCTGCATCAGTTTCATGAGCAGAGTTAAACTACATATGGTCCCTATGAGTAGGAAACACAGTTCTTTTTTCTGTGCATGCTCATGGTTCTTGCTGTATTGGAGACGCTGGAAAGAAGAGCTTGCTTCTGGCGTAAAACAGAGTGTGTTTCATGGATGAGAACACTGGTCTGAATTTCCTTCAGAAACAGAGTTAAACCACCAGATCTGTGTCTTCCTACAAGCAAGAGTTCATTTGTGGTAAAAACAGTGAATTTTGTGCTCAAATGATTTTTCGCAGTTCATGAACGCAACATGATTCTCACTATTAACTAAAGAGCATTTATGTAAGAGGAGCTGTGGTTTGTATCAGTTTCATAAGCAGAGTTGAACTACATATGGTCCATATGAGTAGGAAACAGTTCTTTTTTTCAGGGCATGCTCATGGTTCTTGCTGTGTTGGAAACGCTAGAAAGAAGAGCTTGCTTCTTGCATTAAAACAGAGTGTGTTTCATGAATGAGAACTCTGGTCTCAATTTCCCTTCAGGAACGGAGTTAAACGGCAGGATCTGTATCTTCCTACAAGCAAGAGTTCGTTTCTGGTAAACCGAGTGAGTTTTCGGCTCCAATGATTTTACACAGTTCTAGAACAAAAAGTGATTATCACTATTAACTAAAGAGAATTTACGTAAGAGGAGCTGTGGTTTGTATCAGTTTCATAAGCAGAGTTGATCTACATATGGTCTGTATGAGTAGAAAACACAATTCTTTTTTGAGGGCATGCTCATGTTTCTTGCTGTATTGGAGAAGCTGGAAAGAAGAGCTTCTTTCTAGCATTAAAACAGAGCGTGTTTCATGGATGAGATCTCTGGTCTGAATATCCCTTCAGAATCGGAGTTAAACCCCAGGATCTGTGTCTTCCTTCAAGCAAGTGTTCATTTCTGATAAACCAAGTGAATTTTCGGCTCAAAGGATTTTTCCCACTTCACGAAGCCAACGCTATTTTCACTATTAACTAAAGAGGATATATGTAAGTGGAGCTGTGGTTTGTATCTGTTTCATAAACAGAGTTGAAATACATATGGTCCCTATGAGTAGGAAACACAGTTCTTTTTTCTGTGCATGCTCATGGTTCTTGCTGTATTGGAGACGCTGGACAGAAGAGCTTGCTTCTGGCTTGAAAACAGAGTGTGTTTCATGGATGAGAACACTGGTCTGAAATTCCTTCAGAAGCAGAGTTAAACCACCAGATCTGTGTCTTCCTACAAGCAATAGTTCATTTGTGGTAAACCCAGTGAATTTTTGGCTCAAAGGATTTTTCGCAGTTCACGAACCCTACGCTATTCTCACAGTTAACTAAAGAGGATTTATGTAAGAGGATCTGTGGTTTGTATCAGTTTCATAAGCACAGTTGAACTACATATGGTCCGTATGAGTAGGAAACAGTTCTTTTTTTCAGGGCATGCTCATGGTTCTTGCTGTAATTTAGACTCTGGAAAGAAGACGTTCCTTTTGCGTTAAAACAGAGTGTGTTTCAGGGATGAGAAGTCTGGTCCGAATTTCCCTTGAGAAACGGAGTAAAACAGCAGGATCTGTATCTTCCTACAAGCAAGACTCGTTTCTGGTAATCCGAGTGAGTTTTCGGCTCAAATGATTATTTACAGTTCAGAAACCCATCGCGATTCTCACTATTAACTAAAGAGCTTTTATTTAAGAGGAGCTGTGGTTTGTATCAGTTTTATAAGCAGAGTTGATCTACATATGGTCTGTATGAGTAGAAAAACAGTTCTTTTTTGAAGGCATGCTCATGGTTCTTGCTGTGTTGGAAACGCTGGAAGGAAGAGCTTGCTTCTTGCATTAAAACAGAGTGTGTTTCATGAATGAGAACTCTGGTCTGAATTTCCCTTCAGAAACGGAGTTGAAAGGCAGGATCTGTATCTTCCTACAAGCAAGAGTTCGTTTCTGGTAAACCGAGTGAGTTTTCGGCTCCAATGATTTTACACAGTTCTAGAACCCAACGTGATTATCACTATTAACTAAAGAGAATTTACGTAAGAGGAGCTGTGGTTCACATCAGTTTCATAAGCAGAGTTGAACTACATATGGTCCGTATGAGTAGGAAACCCATTTCTTTTCAGGGCATGCTCATGTTTCTTGCTGTATTTTAGACTCTGGAAAGAAGAGCTTGCTACTTCGTTAAAACAGATTGTTTTTCAGGGATGAGAACTCTGGTCTGAATTTAACCCCTTCAGAAATGGAGTTAAAACCCAGGATGTGTGTCTTCCTACAAGCAGTAATTCATTTCTGGTTAGCAAAGTGAATTTAGGGCTCAAATGTTTTTACACAGTACACCAACAGAACACGATTCTCACTATTAACCAAAGAGCATTAATGTAAGAGGAGATGTGGTTTGTATCAGTTTCATAAGCAGATTTGAACTACATATGGTCTGTATGAGTAGGAAACACAGTTCTTTTTTTCTGTGCGTGTTCATGGTTCTTGTTGTATTGGAGACTCTGGAAAGAAGACCTTACTTCTTGCATTAAAACAGAGTGTATTTCATGGATGAGAACACTGGTCTGAATTTCCCTTCAGAAACGGAGTTAAACCCCATGATCTGTGTCTTCCTACAAGCAAGAGTTCATTTCTGGTAAACCTAGTGAATATTCGGCTCAAATTTTTTCCACAGTTCTTGAACCCAACGTGATTATCACTATTAACTAAAGAGCATTTATGTAAGAGGAGCTGTGGTCTCTATCAGTTTCATAAGTAGATTTGAACTACATATGGTCCGTATGAGTAGGAAACACAGTTCTTTTTTCAGGGCATGCTCATGGTTCTTGTTGCATTTTATATTCTGGAAAGAAGAGCTTGATTCTTGCAATAAAACAGAGTGTGTTACAGGGATGAGAACTCTGGTCTGAATTTCCCTTCAAAAACTGAATTAAACCCCATGTTCTGTGTCTTCCTACAAGAAAGAGTTCATTTCTGGTAAACCCAGTGAATTTTCAGCTCAAGTGACTTTACACAGTTGTAGAACCCAACGCGATAATCACTATTAACCAAAGAACATTTATGTAAGAGGAGCTGTGGTCTGTATCATTTCAAAAGAATAGTTGAACTACAATTGGTCTGGATCAGTAGGAAACACAGTTCTTTTATTCTGGGCATGCTCATTGTACTTACTCTTCTGGAGACACTGAAAAGAAGAGGATGATTCTTGCCTTATGACAGAGTTTTGTTTTTCAGGGATGAGAACTCTGCTCTGAATTTGGCTTCAGAAACTGCGTTAAAACCCAGAATCTGTGTCTTCCTACAAGCAAGAGTTCTTTTTTGGTAAACCGTGCTAATTTTGGGCTCAAATGATTTTTCGCAGTTCAGGAACCCAACGCTATTCTCACTATTAACTAAAGAGCATTTATGTAAGTGGTGCTGTGGTTTGTATCAGTTTCATAACCAGAGTTGAACTATATATGGTCCGTATGAGTAGGAAAGTCAGTTCTTTTTCTCAGCGCATGCTCATGGTTCTTGCTGTATTTGATAAGCCAGAAAGCAGAGGTTGCTTCTTGCATTAAAACACACTGTTTTTCAGGGATGAGAACTCTGGTCTGAATTTGAGTTCAGAAACAGAGTTAAACCCCAGGGACAGTGTCTCCCTACAGCAAGAGTTCATTTCTGGTAAACACGGTGAATTTGAGGCTCAAATGATTTTTGGCAGTTCACGAACCCAACATGATTCTCACTATTAACTAAAGTACATTTATGTAAGAGGAGCTGTGGTTTGTATCAGTTTCATAAGCAGAGTTGAACTACATATGGTCCGTATGAATAGGAAACACAGTTCTTTTTTTCAGGCCATGCTCATGGTTCTTGCTGTATTTTATACTCTGGAAAGAAGAGCTTGCTTCTTCGTTAAAACAGAGTGTGTTTCAGGGTTGTGAATTCTGGTCTGAATTTCCCTTCAGAAACGGAGTTAAATCCCAGCATCTGTGTCTTCCTACAAGAAAGAGTTCATTTCAGGTAAACCCAGTGAATTTTGGGCTCAAATGGTTTTCCACAGTTCACGAACCCAACGCGATTCTCACTATTAACTAAAGAGGATTTATGTTAGAGGAGCTGGGGTTTGAATCAGTTTCATAAGCAGAGTTGAACTACATATGGTGTTCATGAGTAGGAAACACACTTCTTTTTTTATGGGAATGCTCATGTTTCTTACTGTATTGGAGAAGCTGGAAGAAGAGGATGATTCTTGCCTTAAAACAGAATTTTTTTCACGGATGAGAAGTCTGGTCTCTATTTGCCTTCAGAAACAGAGTTAAACCCCATGATCTGTGTCTTCCTACAAGCAAGAGTTCATTTCTGGTAAACCAAGTGAATTTTCAGCTCAAATGACTTTAAACAGTTCTAGAACCCAACGCGATAATCACTAATAACTAAAGAGCATATATGTAAGAGGAGCTGTGGTCTGTGTCATTTCATAAGCAGAGTTGAACTACAACTAGTCCGCACAGTAGGAAACACAGTTCTTTTTTTCTGGGCATGCTCATGGTTCTTACTCTTTTGGAGACGCTGCAAAGAAGAGTTTGATTCTTGCATTAAAACAAATTTTTTTTCAGTGTTGCGAATTCTGGTCTGAATTTCCCTTCAGAAGCGGAGTTAAACCCCAGGATCAGTGTCTTCCTACAACAAGAGTTCATTTCTGGCAAACCCAGTGAATTTTGGGCTCAAATGATTTTTCGCTGTTCACAAACCCAACATGAATCTCACTATTAACTAAAGAGCATTTATGTAAGAGGAGCTGTGGTTGGTATCAGTTTCATAAACAGAGTTGAACTACACATGATCTGTAATAGTAGGAAACACAGTTCTTTTATTCTGGGCATGCTCATGGTTCTTGCTATATTTTAGACTCTGGAAAGAAGAACTTGCTTCTTGCATTAAAACAGAGTGTGTTTCATGGATGAGAACTCTGGTCTGAATTTACCTTCAGAAACAGATTTATACCCCAGTATCTGTGTCTTCCTACAAGCAAGAGTTCTTTTTTGGTAAACCGTGGGAATTTTGGGCTCAAATGATTTTTCGCAGTTTACGAACCCAATGCTATTCTCACTATTAACTAAAGAGCATTTATGTAAGAGGGGGTGTGGTTTGCATCAGTTTCATATTCAGAGTTGAACTACATACGGTCCGTATGAATAGGAACCACAGTTCTTTATTCCTGGGCATGCTCATGGTTCTTACTCTTTTGGAGACACTTGAAAGAAGACGATGATTCTTGCCTTAAATCAGAGTATTTTTTAGGGATGTTAACTCTGTTCTGAATTTGCCTTCAGAAACAGAGTTAAACCCCAGGGTCAGTGTCTTCCTACAAGCAAGTGTTCATATCTGGTAAACAACCTGAATTTAGGGCTCAAATGATTTTTCGCAGTTCACGAACCCAACGAGATTCTCACTATGAACTAAAGAGCATTTATGTAAGAGGAGCTGTGGTTTGTATCAGTTTCATAAGCAGAGTTGAAATACATATCGTCCGTATGAGTAGGAAACACAGTTCTTTTTTCAGGGCATGCTCATGGTTCTTGTTGCATTTTAGATTCTGGAAAGAAGAGCTTGCTTCTTGCAATAAAACAGAGTGTGTTACAGGGATGAGAACTCTGGTCTGAATTTCCCTTCAAAAACTGAATTAAACCCCATGTTCTGTGTCTTCCTACAAGAAAGAGTTCATTTCTGGTAAACCCAGTGAATTTTCAGCTCAAATGTCTTTACACAGTTGTAGAACCCAACGCGATAATCACTATTAACTAAAGAGCATTTATGTAAGAGGAGCTGTGGTCTGTATCATTTCAAAAGAATAGTTGAACTACAATTGGTCTGTATCAGTAGGAAACACAGTTCTTTTTTTCTGGGCATGCTCATTGTACTTACTCTTCTGGAGACACTGGAAAGAAGAGGATGATTCTTGCCTTATGACAGAGTTTTGTTTTTCAGGGATGAGAACTCACCTCTGAATTTGCCTTCAGAAACGGCGTTAAAACCCAGAATCTGTGTCTTCCTACAAGCAAGAGTTCTTTTTTGGTAAACCGTGCGAATTTTGGGCTCAAATGATTTTTCGCAGTTCAGGAACCCAACGCTATTCTCACTATTAACTAAAGAGCATTTATGTAAGTGGTGCTGTGGTTTGTATCAGTTTCATAAGCAGAGTTGAACTATATATGGTCCGTATGAGTAGGAAAGACAGTTCTTTTTCTCAGCGCATGCTCATGGTTCTTGCTGTATTTGATAAGCCGGAAAGCAGAGGCTGCTTCTTGCATTAAAACACACTGTTTTTCAGGGATGAGAACTCTGGTCTGAATTTGCCTTCAGAAACAGAGTTAAACCCCAGGGACAGTGTCTCCCTACAGCAAGAGTTCATTTCTGGTAAACACGGTGAATTTGAGGCTCAAATGATTTTTGGCAGTTCACGAACCCAACATGATTCTCACTATTAACTAAAGTACATTTATGTAAGAGGAGCTGTGGTTTGTATCAGTTTCATAAGCAGAGTTGAACTACATATGGTCCGTATGAATAGGAAACACAGTTCTTTTTTTCAGGCCATGCTCATGGTTCTTGCTGTATTTTATACTCTGAAAAGAAGTGCTTGCTTCTTCGTTAAAACAGAGTGTGTTTCAGGGTTGTGAATTCTGGTCTGAATTTCCCTTCACAAACGGAGTTACACGCCAAGATCTGTGTCTTCCTACAAGCAAGAGTTCATTTCTGGAAAACACAGTGAATTTTGGGCTCAAATGATTTTACACAGTTCATGAACCCAACGCGATTTTCACTATTAACTTAAGAGCATTTATGTAAGATGAGCTGTGGTTTGTTTCTGTTTCATAAGCACAGTTGAACTACATATCGTCCGTATGAGTAGGAAACACAGTTCTTTTATTCTGGGAATGCTCATGATTCTTGCTGTATTGGAGACGCTGGAAAGAAGAGCTTGATTCTTGCATTTAAACAGAATGTGTTTCATGGATGAGAACTCTGGTCTGAATTTCCCTTCAGAAACGGAGTTACACCCCAGGATCTGTGTCTTCCTACAAGCAAGGGTTCATTTCTGGAAAACCCAGTGAATTTTGGGCTCAAATCATTTTACACAGTACATGTACCCAACGTGATTCTCACTATTAACTAAAGAGCATTTATGTAAGAGGAGCTGTGGTTTGTATCAGTTTCATAAGCAGAGTTGAAATACATATCGTCCGTATGAGTAGGAAACACCGTTCTTTTTTCAGGGCATGCTCATGGTTCTTGTTGCATTTTAGATTCTGGAAAGAAGAGCTTGCTTCTTGCAATAAAACAGAGTGTATTACAGGGATGAGAACTCTGGTCTGAATTTCCCTTCAAAAACTGAATTAAACCCCATGTTCTGTGTCTTCCTACAAGAAAGACTTCATTTCTGGTAAACCCAGTGAATTTTCAGCTCAAATCACTTTACACAGTTGTAGAACCCAACGCGATAATCACTATTAACTAAAGAGCATTTATGTAAGAGGAGCTGTGGTCTGTATCATTTCAAAAGAATAGTTGAACTACAATTGGTCTGTATCAGTAGGAAACACAGTTCTTTTTTTCTGGGCATGCTCATTGTACTTACTCTTCTGGAGACACTGGAAAGAAGAGGATGATTCTTGCCTTATGACAGAGTTTTGTTTTTCAGGGATGAGAACTCTGCTCTGAATTTGCCTTCAGAAACGGCATTAAAACCCAGAATCTGTGTCTTCCTACAAGCAAGAGTTCTTTTTTGGTAAACCGTGCGAATTTTGGGCTCAAATGATTTTTCGCAGTTCAGGAACCCAACGCGATTCTCACTATTAACTAAAGAGCATTTATGTAAGTGGTGCTGTGGTTTGTATCAGTTTCATAAGCAGAGTTGAACTACATATGGTCTGTATGAGTAGGAAACACAGTTCTTTTTTTCTGGGCATGCTCATGGTTCTTGCTGTATTTTAGACTCTGGAAAGAAGACCTTGCTTCTTGCATTAAAACAGAGTGTGTTTCAGGGATGAGAACTCTGGTCTCAATTTGCCTTCAGAAACAGAGTTAAACCCCAGCGTCAGTGTCTCGCTACAGCAATAGTTCATTTCTGGTAAACACTGTGAATTTGGGGCTCAAATGATTTTTGGCAATTCACGAACCCAACAAGATTCTCACTATTAACTAAAGTACATTTATGTAAGAGGAGCTGTGGTTTGTATCAGTTTCCTAAGCAGAGTTAAAATATACATGGTCCATATGAGTAGGAAACACAGTTCTTTTTTTCAGGGCATGCTCATGTTTCCTGCTGTATTTTAGACTCTGGAAAGCAGAGCTTGCTTCTAGCGATAACACAGAGTGTGTTACAGGGATGAGAACTCTGGTCTGAATTTGCCTTCAGAAACGGAGTTAAACCCCATGATCTGTGCCTTCCTACAAGCAAGAGATCATTTCTGGTAAACTCAGTGAATTTTGGGCTCAAATGATTATTCGCAGTTCAGCAACCCAACGCGATTCTCACTATTAACTAAAGAGCTTTTATGTAAGATGTGCTGTGGTTTATATCAGTTTCATAAGCAGAGTTGAACTACATATGGTGTTCATGAGTAGGAAACACACTTCTTTTTTTATGGGAATGCTCATGTTTCTTACTGCATTGGAGAAGCTGGAAGAAGAGGATGATTCTTGCCTTAAACCAGAATTTTTTTCACGGATGAGAAGTCTGGTCTCTATTTGCCTTCAGAAATGGAGTTAAACCCCATGATCTGTGTCTTCCTACAAGCAAGAGTTCATTTCTGGTAAACCAAGTGAATTTTCAGCTCAAATGATGTTACACAGTTCTAGAACCCAACGCGATAATTACTATTAACTAAAGAGCATATATGTAAGAGGAGCTGTGGTCTGTATCATTTCATAAGCAGAGTTGAACTACAATTGGTCCGTACAGTTGGAAACACAGTTCTTTTTTTCTGGGCATGCTCATGGTTCTTACTCTTTTGGAGACGCTGCAAAGAAGAGTTTGATTCTTGCATTAAAACAATTTTTTTTTCAGTGTTGCGAATTCTGGTCTCAATTTCCCTTCAGAAACGGAGTTAAATCCCAGGATCTGTGTCTTCATACCAGAAAGAGGTCATTTCAGGTAATCCCAGTGAATTTTGGGTTCAAATGGTTTTTCACAGTTCACGAACCCAACGAGATTCTCACTATTATCTAAAGAGGATTTATGTAAGAAGAGCTGTGGTTTGAATCAGTTTCATAAGCAGAGTTGAACTACATATGGTCTTCATGAGTAGGAAACACACTTCTTTTTTTCTGGGCATGCTCATGTTTCTTACTGTATTGTAGACGCTGGAAGAAGAGTATGATTCTTGCCTTAAAACAGAATTTTTTTCACGGATGAGAACTCTGGTCTCAATTTGCCTTCAGAAGCAGAGTTAAACCCCGGGATCAGTGTCTCCCTACAGCAATAGTTCATTTCTGGTAAACACGGTGAATTTGGGGCTCAAATGATTTTTCGCTGTTCACGAACCAAACATGAATCTCACTATTAATTAAAGAGCATTTATGTAATAGGAACTGTGGTTTGAATAAGTTTCATAAGCAGAGTTGAACTACATGTGGTCCATATGAGTAGGAAAGAACAGTTTTTTTTTCAGGACATGCTCATGTTTCTTGCTGTATTGGAAACGCTGGAAAGAAGAGCTTGCTTCTTGCATTAAAACAGAGTGTGTTTCTTGGAAGAGAAATCTGGTCTGAATTTCCCTTCACAAATGGAGTTAAACCCCATGATCTGTGTCTTCCTAGAAGCAAGAGTTCATTTCTGGTAAACCAAGTGAATTTTCAGCTCAAATGAATTTACACAGTTCTGGACCCAAACACGATAATCACTATTAACTAAAGAGCATTTATGTAAGAGGAGGTGTGGTTTGCATCAGTTTCATATTCAGAGTTGAACTACATATGGTCTGTATGAATAGGAAACACAGTTCTTTATTCCTGGGCATGCTCATGGTTCTTACTCTTTTGGAGACACTTGAAAGAAGACGATGATTCTTGCCTTAAATCAGAGTATTTTTTAGGGATGTTAACTCTCGTCTGAATTTGCCTTCAGAAACAGAGTTAAACCCCAGGGTCAGTGTCTTCCTACAAGCAAGAGTTCATATCTGGTAAACAACCTGAATTTAGGGCTCAAATGATTTTTCGCAGTTCACGAACCCAACGAGATTCTCACTATTAACTAAAGAGCATTTATGTAAGAGGAGCTGTGGTTTGTATCAGTTTCATAAGCAGAGTTGAAATATATATCGTCTGTATGAGTAGGAAACACAGTTATTTTTTTCAAGGCATGCTCATGGTTCTTGTTGCATTTTAGATTCTGGAAAGAAGACCTTGCTTCTTGCAATAAAACAGAGTGTGTTACAGGAATGAGAACTCTGGTCTGAATTTCCCTTCAGAAACTGAATTAAACCCCATGATCTGTGTATTCCTTCAAGAATGAGTTCATTTCTTTGTAAACCCAGTGAATTTTCAGCTCAAATGACTTTACACAGTTGTAGAACCCAACAGGATAATCACTATTAACTAAAGAGCATTTATGTAAGAGGAGCTGTGGTCTGTATCATTTCAGAAGCAGAGTTGAACTACAATTGGTCCGGATCAGTAGGAAACACAGTTCTTTTTTTCTGGGCATGCTATTGTACTTACTCTTTTGGAGACACTGGAAAGAAGAGGATGATTCTTGCCTTATGAGAGAGTTTTGTTTTTCAGGGATAAGAACTCTGCTCTGAATTTGCCTTCAGAAACGGAGTTAAAACCCAGGATCTGTGACTTCCTACAAGCAAGAGTTCTTTTCTGGTTAAGCCAGTGATTTTTGGGCTCAAATGATTTGTCGCAGTTCACAAACCCAACGCGATTCTCACTATTATCTAAAGAGCATTTATGTAAGAGGAGCTGTGGTTTGTATCAGTTTCATAAGCAGAGTTGAACTACACATGATCTGTATGAATAGGAAACACAGTTCTTTTTTTCTGGGCATGCTCATGGTTCTTTCTGTATTTTAGACTCTGGAAAGAAGACCTTGCTTCTTGCATTAAAACAGAGTGTGTTTCAGGGATGAGAACTCTGGTCTGAATTTGCCTTCAGAAATAGAGTTAAACCCCAGGGTCAGTGTCTCCCTACAGCAATAGTTCATTTCTGGTAAACACGGTGATTATGAGGCTCAAATGATTTTTGGCAATTCACGAACCCAACAAGATTCTCACTATTAACTAAAGTACATTTATGTAAGAGGAGCTGTGGTTTGTATCAGTTTCCTAAGCAGAGTTGAAATATACATGGTCCATATGAGTAGGAAACACAGTTCTTTTTTTCAGGGCATGCTCATGTTTCTTGCTGTATTTTAGATTCTGGAAAGCAGAGCTTGCTTCTTGCGATAACACAGAGTGTGTTACAGGGATGAGAACTCTGGTCTGAATTTGCCTTCAGAAACGGAGTTAAACCCCATGATCTGTGTCTTCCTACAAGCAAGAGATCATTTATGGTAAAACAAGTGAATTTTCAGCTCAAATGACTTTACACAGTTCTACAACCCAACGTGATAAACACTATTAACTAAAGAGCATATATGTAAGAGGAGCTGTGGTCTGAATCATTTTATAAGCAGAGTTGAACTACAATTGGTCCGTATCAGTAGGAAACATTGTTCTTTTTTTCTGGGCATGCTCATGGTTCTTACTATTTTGGAGACGCTGGAAAGAAGAGGATGATTCTTGCCTTAAAACAGAGTGTTTTTTAGTGATGTTAACTCTGGTCTGAATTTGCCTTCAGACACGGAGTTAAAACCCAGGATCTGTGACTTCCTAGAAGAAAGAGTTCTTTTCTGGTTAAGCCAGTGATTTTTGGGCTCAAATGATTTGTTGCAGTTCACAAACCCAACGCGATTCTCACTATTAACTAAAGAGCATTTATGTAAGAGGAGCTGTGGTTTGTATCAGTTTCATAAGCAGAGTTGAACTACACATGGTCTGTATGTGTAGGAAACACAGTTTTTTTTTCTGGGCATGGTCATGGTTCTTGCTGTATTTTAGAATCTGGAAAGAAGAGCTTGCTTCTTGCATTAAAACAGAGTGTGTTTCAGGGATGAGAACTCTGGTCTGAATTTGCCTTCAGAAATAGAGTTAAACCCCAGGGTCAGTGTCTCCCTACAGCAATAGTTCATTTCTGGTAAACACGGTGAATTTGGGGCTCAAATGATTTTTGGCAGTTCACGAACCCAACAAGATTCTCACTATTAACTAGAGTACATTTATGTAAGAGGAGCTGTGGTTTGTATCAGTTTCATAAGCAGAGTTGAAATATACATGGTCCATATGAGTAGGAAACACAGTTCTTTTTTTCAGGGCATGCTCATGTTTCTTGCTGTATTTTATAATCTGGAAAGCAGAGCTTGCTTCTTGCGATAACACAGAGTGTGTTTCAGGGATGAGAACTCTGCTCTGAATTTCCCCTCAGAAACAGAGTTAAACCCCATGATCTGTATCTTCCTACAAGCAAGAGATCATTTCTGGTAAACTCAGTGAATTTTAGGCTCAAATGATTTTTTGCAGTTCAGGAACCCAACGCGATTCTCACTATTAACTAAAGAGCATTTATGTAAGAGGTGCTGTGGTTTGTATCAGTTTCATAAGCAGAGTTGAACTACATATGGTCCGTATGAGTAGGAAAGACAGTTCTTTTTTTCAGGGCATGCTCATGGTTCTTGCTGTATTGGAGAATTGGAAAGAAGAGCTTGCTTCTTGCATTAAAACAGAGTGTTTTTCAGGGAAGAGAACTCTGGACTGAATTTCCCTTCAGAAACTGAATTAAACCCCATGATCTGTGTCTTCCTTCAAGAAAGAGTTCATTTCTGGTAAACCCAGTGAATTTTCAGCTCAAATGACTTTACACAGTTGAAGAACCCAACGCGATAATCACTATTAACTAAAGAGCATTTATGTAAGAGGAGCTGTAGTCTGTGTCATTTCAGAAGCAGAGTTGAACTACAATTGGTCCGTACAGTAGGAAACACAGTTCTTTTTTTCTGGGCATGCTCATGGTTCTTACTCTTTTGGAGACGCTGGAAAGAAGTGGATGATTCTTGCCTTAAAACAGAGTGTTTTTTAGGGATGTTAACTCTGGTCTGAATTTGCCTTCAGAAACGGAGTTAAAACCAAGGATCTGTGTCTTCCTACAAGCAAGAGTTCTTTTCTGGTTAAGCCAGTGATTTTTGGGCTCAAATGATTTGTCGCAGTTCACAAACCCAACGCGATTCTCACTATTAACTAAAGAGCATTTATGTAAGAGGAGCTGTGGTTTGTATCAGTTTCATAAGCAGAGTTGAACTACACATGGTCTGTATGAGTAGGAAACACAGTTCTTTTTTTCTGGGCATGGTCATGGTTCTTGCTGTAATTTAGAATCTGGAAAGAAGAGCTTGCTTCTTGCATTAAAACAGAGTGTGTTTCAGGGATGAGAACTCTGCTCTGAATTTCCCTTCAGAAACAGTTAAACCCCGTGATCTGTTTCTTCCTACAAGCAAGAGATCATTTCTGGTAAACTCAGTGAATTTTGGGCTCAAATGATTATTCGCAGTTCAGGAACCCAACGCGATTCTCATTATTAACTAAAGAGCATTTATGTAAGAAGTGCTGTGGTTTATATCAGTTTCATAAGCAGAGTTGAACTACATATGGTCTTCATGAGTAGGAAACACACTTCTTTTTTTATGGGAATGCTCATGTTTCTTACTGTATTGGAGAAGCTGGAAGAAGAGGATGATTCTTGCCTTAAAACAGAATTTTTTTCACGGATGAGTAGTCTGGTCTCAATTTGCCTTCAGAAACGGAGTTAAACCACATGATCTGTGTCTTCCTACAAGCAAGAGTTCATTTCTGGTAAACCAAGTGAATTTTCAGCTCAAATGACTTTAAACAGTTCTAGAACCCAACGCGATAATCACTATTAACTAAAGAGCATATATGTAAGAGGAGCTGTGGTCTGTATCATTTCATAAGCAGAGTTGAACTACAATTGGTCCGTACAGTAGGAAACACAGTTCTTTTATTCTGGGTATGCTCATGGTTCTTACTCTTTTGGAGACGCTGCAAAGAAGAGTTTGATTCTTGCATTAAAACAATTTTTTTTTCAGTGTTGCGAATTCTGGTCTGAATTTCCCTTCAGAAACGGAGTTAAATCCCAGGATCTGTGTCTTCATACCAGAAAGAGTTCATTTCAGGTAATCCCAGTGAATTTTGGGCTCAAATGGTTTTTCACAGTTCACGAACCCAACGAGATTCTCACTATTAACTATAGAGGATTTATGTAAGAAGAGCTGTGGTTTGAATCAGTTTCATAAGCAGAGTTGAACTACATATGGTCTTCTTGAGTAGGAAACAAACTTCTTTTTTTCTGAGCATGCTCATGTTTCTTACTGTAATGTAGACGCTGGAAGAAGAGTATGATTCTTGCCTTAAAACAGAATTTTTTTCACGGATGAGAACTCTGGTCTCAATATGCCTTCAGAAGCGGACTTAAACTCCAGGATCAGTGTCTTCCTACAAGCAAGAGTTCATTTCTGGTAAACCCAGTGAATTTTGGGCTCAAATGATTTTTCGCTGTTCACGAACCCAACATGAATCTCACTATTAATTAAAGAGCATTTATGTAATAGGAACTGTGGTATGAATCAGTTTCATAAGCAGAGTTGAACTACATGTGGTCCATATGAGTAGGAAAGTACAGTTTTTTTTCAGGGCATGCTCATGGTTCTTGCTGTATTGGAAACGCTGGAAAGAAGAGCTCCCATGATCTGTGTCTTCCTAGAAGCAAGAGTTCATTTCTGGTAAACCAAGTGAATTTTCAGCTCAAATGAATTTACACAGTTCTGGACCCCAACACGATAATCACTATTAACTAAAGAGCATTTATGTAAGAGGAGCTGTGGTTGGTATCAGTTTCATAAACAGAGTTGAACTACACATGATCTGTATGAGTAGGAAACACAGTTCTTTTATTCTGGGCATGCTCATGGTTCTTGCTATATTTTAGACTCTGGAAAGAAGAACTTGCTTCTTGCATTAAAAAAGAGTGTGTTTCATGGATGAGAACTCTGGTCTGAATTTACCTTCAGAAACAGATTTATACCACAGTATCTGTGTCTTCCTACAAGCAAGAGTTCTTTTTTGGTAAACCGTGGGAATTTTGGGCTCAAATGATTTTTCGCAGTTTAAGAACCCAACGCTATTCTCACAATTAACTAAAGAGCATTTATGTAAGAGGAGGTGTGGTTTGCATCAGTTTCATATTCAGAGTTGAACTACATATGGTCCCTATGAATAGGAAACACAGTTCATTTTTCCTGGGCATGCTCATGGTTCTTACTCTTTTGGAGACACTTGAAAGAAGACAATGATTCTTGCCTTAAATCAGAGTATTTTTTAGGGATGTTAACTCTGGTCTGAATTTGCATTCAGAAACAGAGTTAAACCCCAGGGTCAGTGTCTTCCTACAAGCAAGAGTTCATATCTGGTAAACAACCTGAATTTAGGGCTCAAACGATTTTTCACAGTTCACGAACCCAACGAGATTCTCACTATTAACTAAAGAGCATTTATGTAAGAGGTGCTGTGGTTTGTATCAGTTTCATAAGCATAGTTGAAATACATATCGTCCGTATGAGTAGGAAACACAGTTCTTTTTTTCAATGCATGCTCATGGTTCATGTTGCATTTTAGATTCTGGAAAGAAGAGCTTGCTTCTTGCATTAAAACAGAGTGTTTTTCAGGGATGAGAACTCTGGACTGAATTTCCCTTCAGAAAATGAATTAAACCCCATGATCTGTGTCTTCCTTCAAGAAAGAGTTCATTTCTGGTAAACCCATGGAATTTTCAGCTCAAATGACTTTACACAGTTGTAGAACCCAACAGGATAATCACTATTAATTAAAGAGCATTTATGTAAGAGGATCTGTGGTCTGTATCATTTCAGAAGCAGAGTTGAACTACAATTGGTCCGTATCAGTAGGAAACACAGTTCTTTTTTTCTGGGCATGCTCATTGTACGTACTCTTTTGGAGACACCGGAAAGAAGAGGATGATTCTTGCCTTATGACAGAGTTTTTTTTTCAGGGATGAGAACTCTGCTCTGAATTTGCCTTCAATAACGGAGTTAAATCCCAGGATCTATGACTTCCTACAAGCAAGAGTTCTTTTCTGGTTAAGCCAGTGATTTTTGGGCTCAAATGATTTGTCGCAGTTCAGGAACCCAACGCTATTCTCACTATTACCTAAAAGCATTTATGTAAGGGGTGCTGTGGTTTGTATCAGTTTCATAAGCAGAGTTGAACTACATATGGTCCGTATGAGTAGGAAAGACAGTTCTTTTTTTCAGGGCATGCTCATGGTTCTTGTTGTATTGGAGAAGCCGGAAAGAAGAGCATGCTTCTTGAATTAAAACAGAGTGTTTTTCAGGGATGAGAACTCTGGTCTGAATTTGCCTTCAGAAACGGAGTTATACCCCAGCATCAGTGTCTTCCTACAAGCAAGAGTTCATTTCAGGTAAACCCAGTGTATTTAGGGCCCAAATGATTTTTAGTAGTTCACCAACCCAACATGATTCTCACTATTAACTAAAGTACATTTATGTAAGAGGAGCTGTGGTTTGTATCAGTTTCATAAGCAGAGTTGAACTACATATGGTCCGTATGAATGGGAAACACAGTACTTTTTTTCAGGCCATGCTCATGGTTCTTGCTGTATTTTAGACTCTGGAAAGAAGAGCTTGCTTCTTCGTTAAAACAGAGTGTGTTTCAGGGTTGTGAATTCTGGTCTGAATTTCCCTTCAGAAACGGAGTTAAATCCCAGCATCTGTGTCTTCCTACAAGAAAGAGTTCATTTCAGGTAAACCCAGTGAATTTTGGGCTCAAATGGTTTTCCACAGTTCACGAACCCAACGCGATTCTCACTATTAACAAAAGAGGATTTATGTTTGAGGAGCTGGGGTTTGAATCAGTTTCATAAGCAGAGTTGAACTACATATGGTCTTCATGAGTAGGAAACACACTTCTTTTTTTATGGGAATGCTCATGTTTCTTACTGTATTGGAGAAGCTGGAAGAAGAGGATGATTCTTGCCTTAAAACAGAATTTTTTTCACGGATGAGAAGTCTGGTCTCTATTTGCCTTCAGAAACGGAGTTAAACCCCATGATCTGTGTCTTCCTACAAGCAAGAGTTCATTTCTGGTAAACCAAGTGAATTTTCAGCTCAAATGACTTTAAACAGTTCTAGAACCCAACGCGATAATCACTATTAACTAAAGAGCATATATGTAAGAGGAGCTGTGGTCTGTGTCATTTCATAAGCAGAGTTGAACTACAATTGGTCCGTACAGTAGGAAACACAGTTCTTTTTTTCTGGGCATGCTCATGGTTCTTACTCTTTTGGAGACGCTGCAAAGAAGAGTTTGATTCTTGCATTAAAACAAATTTTTTTCAGTGTTGCGAATTCTGGTCTGAATTTCCCTTCAGAAACGGAGATAAATCCCAGGATCTGTGTGTTCATACCAGAAGGAGTTCATTTCAGGTAATCCCAGTGAATTTTGGGCTCAAATGGTTTTTCACAGTTCACGAACCCAACGAGATTCTCACTATTAACTAAAGAGGATTTATGTAAGAAGAGCTGTGGTTTGAATCAGTTTCATAAGCAGAGTTGAACTACATATGGTCATCATGAGTAGGAAACACACTTCTTTTTTTCTGGGCATGCTCATGTTTCTTACTGTATTGTAGGCGCTGGAAGAAGAGTATGGTTCTTGCCTTAAAACAGAATTTTTTTCACGGATGAGAACTCTGGTCTCAATTTGCCTTCAGAAGCGGAGTTAAACCCCAGGATCAGTGTCTTCCTACAACAAGAGTTCATTTCTGGTAAACAACCTGAATTTAGGGCTCAAATGATTTTTCGCAGTTCACGAACCCAACCAGATTCTCACTATTAACTAAAGAGCATTTATGTAAGAGGAGCTGTGGGTTGTATCAGTTTCATAAGCAGAGTTGAAATACATATCGTCCGTATGAGTAGTAAACACAGTTCTTTTTTCAGGGCATGCTCATGGTTCTTGTTGCATTTTAGATTCTGGAAAGAAGAGCTTGCTTCTTGCAATAAAACAGAGTGTGTTACAGGGATGAGAACTCTGGTCTGAATTTCCCTTCAAAAACTGAATTAAACCCCATGTTCTGTGTCTTCCTACAAGCAAGAGTTCATTTCTGGTAAACCCAGTGAATTTTGGGCTCAAATGATTTTTTGCTGTTCACAAACCCAACATGAATCTCACTATTAACTAAAGAGCATTTATGTAAGAGGAGCTGTGGTTGGTATCAGTTTCATAAACAGAGTTGAACTACACATGATCTGTAATAGTAGGAAACACAGTTCTTTTATTCTGGGCATGCTCATGGTTCTTGCTATATTTTAGACTCTGGAAAGAAGAACTTGCTTCTTGCATTAAAACAGAGTGTGTTTCATGGATGAGAACTCTGGTCTGAATTTACCTTCAGAAACAGATTTATACCCCAGTAGCTGTGTCTTCCTACAAGCAAGAGTTCTTTTTTGGTAAACCGTGGGAATTTTGGGCTCAAATGATTTTTCGCAGTTTACGAACCCAACGCTATTCTCACTATTAACTAAAGAGCATTTATGTAAGAGGGGGTGTGGTTTGCATCAGTTTCATATTCAGAGTTGAACTACATACGGTCCGTATGAATAGGAACCAAGTTCTTTATTCCTGGGCATGCTTATGGTTCTTACTCTTTTGGAGACACTTGAAAGAAGACGATGATTCTTCCCTTAAATCAGAGTATTTTTTAGGGATGTTAACTCTGGTCTGAATTTGCCTTCAGAAACAGAGTTAAACCCCAGGGTCAGTGTCTTCCTACAAGCAAGAGTTCATATCTGGTAAACAACCTGAATTTAGGGCTCAAATGATTTTTCGCAGTTCACGAACCCAACGAGATTCTCACTATTAACTAAAGAGCATTTATGTAAGAGGAGCTGTGGTTTGTATCAGTTTCATAAGCAGAGTTGAAATACATATCGTCCGTATGAGTAGGAAACACCGTTCTTTTTTCAGGGCATGCTCATGGTTCTTGTTGCATTTTAGATTCTGGAAAGAAGAGCTTGCTTCTTGCTATAAAACAGAGTGTGTTACAGGGATGAGAACTCTGGTCTGAATTTCCCTTCAAAAACTGAATTAAACCCCATGTTCTGTGTCTTCCTACAAGAAAGGGTTCATTTCTGGTAAACCCAGTTAATTTTCAGCTCAAATGACTTTACACAGTTGTAGAACCCAACGCGATAATCACTATTAACTAAAGAACATTTATGTAAGAGGAGCTGTGGTCTGTATCATTTCAAAAGAATAGTTGAACTACAATTGGTCTGTATCAGTAGGAAACACAGTTCTTTTTTTCTGGGCATGCTCATTGTACTTACTCCTCTGGAGACACTGGAAAGAAGAGGATGATTCTTGCCTTATGACAGAGTTTTGTTTTTCAGGGATGAGAACTCTGCTCTGAATTTGCCTTCAGAAACGGCGTTAAAACCCAGAATCTGTGTCTTCCTACAAGCAAGAGTTCTTTTTTGGTAAACCGTGCGAATTTTGGGCTCAAATGATTTTTCGCAGTTCAGGAACCCAACGCTATTCTCACTATTAACTAAAGAGCATTTATGTAAGAGGAGCTGTGGTTTGTATCAGTTTCATAAGCAGAGTTGAACTACATATGGTCTGTATGAGTAGGAAACACAGTTCTTTTATTCAGGGCATGCTCATGGTTCTTGCTGTATTGGAGAAGCCGGAAAGAAGAGCTTGCTTCTTGCATTAAAACAGAGTGTTTTTCAGCGATGAGAACTCTGGTCTGAATTTGCCTTCAAAAACGGAGTTAAACCCCATGATCTGTGCCTTCCTACAAGCAAGAGTTCATTTCTGGTAAACCAAGTGAATTTTCAGCTCAAATGACTTTACACAGTTGTAG
The DNA here is from genome assembly GCA_949786405.1 of Onychomys arenicola. Classification (NCBI taxonomy): domain Eukaryota; kingdom Metazoa; phylum Chordata; class Mammalia; order Rodentia; family Cricetidae; genus Onychomys; species Onychomys arenicola. Next base: position 3,790,977 of record CATKUM010000028.1, read on the forward strand.
AACCCAACGCGATAATCACTATTAACTAAAGAGCATATATGTAAGAGGAGCTGTGGTCTGTATCATTTTATAAGCAGAGTTGAACTACAATTGGTCCGTACAGTAGGAAACACAGTTCTTTTTTTCTGGGCATGCTCATGGTTATTACTCTTTTGGAGGCACTGGAAACAAGAGGATGATTCTTGCCTTATGACAGAGTTTTGTTTTTCAGGGATGAGAACTCTGCTCTGAATTTGCCTTCAGAAACGGAGTTAAAACCCAGGATCTGTGACTTCCTACAAGCAAGAGTTCTTTTATGGTTAAGCCAGTGATTTTTGGGCTCAAATGATTTGTTGCAGTTCACAAACCCAACGCGATTCTCACTATTATCTAAAGAGCATTTATGAAAGAGGAGCTGTGGTTTGTATCAGTTTCATAAGCAGAGTTGAACTACACATGGTCTGTATGTGTAGGAAACACAGTTCTTTTTTTCTGGGCATGCTCATGGTTCTTGCTGTAATTTAGACTCTGGCAAGAAGAACTTGCTTCTTGCATTAAAACAGAGTGTGTTTCAGGGATGAGAACTCTGGTCTAAATTTGCCTTCAGAAACAGAGTTAAACCCCAGGGTCAGTGTCTCCCTACAGCAATAGTTCATTTCTGGTAAACACAGTGAATTTGGGGCTCAAATGATTTTTGGCAATTCACGAACCCAACAAGATTCTCACTATTAACTAAAGTACATTTATGTAAGAGGAGCTTTGGTTTGTATCAGTTTCATAAGCAGAGTTGAACTACACATGGTCTGTATGAGTAGGAAACACAGTTCTTTTTTTCAGGGCATGCTCATGGTTCTTGCTGTATTGGAAACGCTGGAAAGAAGAACTTGCTTCTTGCATTAAAACAGAGTGTGTTTCTTGGAAGAGAAATCTGGTCTGAATTTCCCTTCACAAATGGAGTTAAACCCCATGATCTGTTTCTTCCTACAAGCAAGAGATCATTTCTGGTAAACTCAGTGAATTTTGGGCTCAAATGATTATTTGCAGTTCAGGAACCCAACGCGATTCTCACTATTAACTAAAGAGCTTTTATGTAAGAAGAGCTGTGGTTTGAATCAGTTTCATAAGCAGAGTTGAACTACATATGGTCTTCATGAGTAGGAAACACACTTCTTTTTTTCTGGGCATGCTCATGTTTCTTACTGTATTGTAGACGCTGGAAGAAGAGTATGATTCTTGCCTTAAAACAGAATTTTTTTTACGGATGAGAACTCTGGTCTCAATTTGCCTTCAGAAGCAGAGTTAAACCCCAAGATCAGTGTCTCCCTACAGCAATAGTTCATTTCTGGTAAACACGGTGAATTTGGGGCTCAAATGATTTTTCGCTGTTCACGAACCCAACATGAATCTCACTATTAATTAAAGAGCATTTATGTAATAGGAACTGTGGTTTGAATCAGTTTCATAAGCAGAGTTGAACTACATGTGGTCCATATGAGTAGGAAAGAACAGTTTTTTTTTTTCAGGACATGCTCATGTTTCTTGCTGTATTGGAAACGCTGGAAAGAAGAGCTTGCTTCTTGCATTAAAACAGAGTGTGTTTCTTGGAAGAGAAATCTGGTCTGAATTTCCCTTCACAAATGGAGTTAAACCCCATGATCTGTGTCTTCCTAGAAGCAAGAGTTCATTTCTGGTAAACCAAGTGAATTTTCAGCTAAAATGTATTTACACAGTTCTGGACCCCAACACGATAATCACTATTAACTAAAGAGCATTATTGTAAGAGGAGGTGTGGTTTGCATCAGTTTCATATTCAGAGTTGAACTACATATGGTCTGTATGAATAGGAAACACAGTTCTTTATTCCTGGGCATGCTCATGGTTCTTACTCTTTTGGAGACACTTGAAAAAAAACGATGATTCTTGCCTTAAATCAGAGTATTTTTTAGTTATGTTAACTCTGGTCTGAATTTGCCTTCAGAAACAGAGTTAAACCCCAGGGTCAGTGTCTTCCTACAAGCAAGAGTTCATATCTGGTAAACAACCTGAATTTAGGGCTCAAATGATTTTTCGCAGTTCACAAACCCAACGAGCTTCTCACTATTAACTAAAGAGCATTTATGTAAGAGGATCTGTGGTTTGTAACAGTTTCATAAGCAGAGTTGAAATACATATCGTCCGTATGAGTAGGAAACACAGTTCTTTTTCTCAAGGCATGCTCATGGTTCTTGTTGCATTTTAGATTCTGGAAAGAAGACCTTGCTTCTTGCAATAAAACAGAGTGTGTTACAGGAATGAGAACTCTGGTCTGAATTTCCCTTCAAAAACTGAATTAAACCCCATGATCTGTGTATTCCTTCAAGAATGAGTTCATTTCTGGTAAACCCAGTGAATTTTCAGCTCAAATGACTTTACACAGTTGTAGAACCCAACAGGATAATCACTATTAACTAAAGAGCATTTATGTAAGAGGAGCTGTGGTCTGTATCATTTCAGAAGCAGAGTTGAACTACAATTGGTCCGTATCAGTAGGAAACACAGTTCTTTTTTTCTGGGCATGCTATTGTACTTACTCTTTTGGAGACACTGGAAAGAACAGGATGATTCTTGCCTTAAAACAGAGTGTTTTTTAGTGATGTTAACTCTGGTCTGAATTTGCCTTCAGACACGGAGTTAAAACCCAGGATCTGTGACTTCCTAGAAGAAAGAGTTCTTTTCTGGTTAAGCCAGTGATTTTTGGGCTCAAATGATTTGTTGCAGTTCACAAACCCAACGCGATTCTCACTATTAACTAAAGAGCATTTATGTAAGAGGAGCTGTGGTTTGTATCAGTTTCATAAGCAGAGTTGAACTACACATGGTCTGTATGTGTAGGAAACACAGTTCTTTTTTTCTGGTCATGGTCATGGTTCTTGCTGTATTTTAGAATCTGGAAAGAAGAGCTTGCTTCTTGCATTAAAACAGAGTGTGTTTCAGGGATGAGAACTCTGGTCTGAATTTGCCTTCAGAAACAGAGTTAAACCCCAGGGTCAGTGTCTCCCTACAGCAATAGTTCATTTCTGGTAAACACGGTGAATTTGGGGCTCAAATGATTTTTGGCAGTTCACGAACCCAACAAGATTCTCACTATTAACTAAAGTACATTTATGTAAGAGGAGCTGTGGTTTGTATCAGTTTCATAAGCAGAGTTGAAATTTTCATGGTCCATATGAGTAGGAAACACAGTTCTTTTTTTCAGGGCATGCTCATGTTTCTTGCTGTATTTTAGACTCTGGAAAGCAGAGCTTGCTTCTTGCGATAACACAAAGTGTGTTTCAGGGATGAGAACTCTGCTCTGAATTTCCCTTCAGAAACAGAGTTAAACCCCATGATCTGTTTCTTCCTACAAGCAAGAGATCATTTCTGGTAAACTCAGTGAATTTTAGGCTCAAATGATTTTTCGCAGTTCAGGAACCCAACGCGATTCTCACTATTAACTAAAGAGCATTTATGTAAGAGGTGTTGTGGTTTGTATCAGTTTCATAAGCAGAGTTGAACTACATATGGTCCGTATGAGTAGGAAAGACAGTTCATTTTTTCAGGGCATGCTCATGGTTCTTGCTGTATTGGAGAATTGGAAAGAAGAGCTTGCTTCTTGCATTAAAACAGAGTGTTTTTCAGGGATGAGAACTCTGGACTGAATTTCCCTTCAGAAACTGAATTAAACCCCATGATCTGTGTCTTCCTTCAAGAAAGAGTTCTTTTCTGGTAAACCCAGTGAATTTTCAGCTCAAATGACTTTACACAGTTGTAGAACCCAACGCGATAATCACTATTAACTAAAGAGCATTTATGTAAGAGGAACTGTAGTCTGTGTCATTTCAGAAGCAGAGTTGAACTACAATTGGTCCGTACAGTAGGAAACACAGTTCTTTTTTTCTGGGTATGCTCATGGTTCTTACACTTTTGGAGACGCTGGAAAGAAGAGGATGATTCTTGCCTTAAAACAGAGTGTTTTTTAGGGATGTTAACTCTGGTCTGAATTTGCCTTCAGAAACGGAGTTAAAACCCAGGATCTGTGACTTCCTACAAGCAAGAGTTCTTTTCTGGTTAAGCCAGTGATTTTTGGGCTCAAATGATTTGTCGCAGTTCACAAACCCAACGCGATTCTCACTATTAACTAAAGAGCATTTATGTAAGAGGAGCTGTGGTTTGTATCAGTTTCATAAGCAGAGTTGAACTACACATGGTCTGTATGAGTAGGAAACACAGTCCTTTTTTTCTGGGCATGGTCATGGTTCTTGCTGTATTTTAGAATCTGGAAAGAAGAGCTTGCTTCTTGCATTAAAACAGAGTGTGTTTCAGGGATGAGAACTCTGCTCTGAATTTCCCTTCAGAAACAGTTAAACCCCGTGATCTGTTTCTTCCTACAAGCAAGAGATCATTTCTGGTAAACTCAGTGAATTTTGGGCTCAAATGATTATTCGCAGTTCAGGAACCCAACGCGATTCTCATTATTAACTAAAGAGCATTTATGTAAGAAGTGCTGTGGTTTATATCAGTTTCATAAGCAGAGTTGAACTACATATGGTCTGTATGAGTAGGAAACACACTTCATTTTTTATGTGAATGCTCATGTTTCTTACTGTATGGAGAAGCTGGAAGAAGAGGATGATTCTTGCCTTAAAACAGAATTTTTTTCACGGATGAGAAGTCTGGTCTCAATTTGCCTTCAGAAACGGAGTTAAACCACATGATCTGTGTCTTCCTACAAGCAAGAGTTCATTTCTGGTAAACCAAGTGAATTTTCAGCTCAAATGACTTCAAACAGTTCTAGAACCCAACGCGATAATCACTATTAACTAAAGAGCATATATGTAAGAGGAGCTGTGGTCTGTATCATTTCATAAGCAGAGTTGAAATACAATTGGTCCGTACAGAAGGAAACACAGTTCTTTTATTCTGGGTATGCTCATGGTTCTTACTCTTTTGGAGACGCTGCAAAGAAGAGTTTGATTCTTGCATTAAAACAATTTTTTTTTCAGTGTTGCGAATTCTGGTCTGAATTTCGCTTCAGAAACGGAGTAAATCCCAGGATCTGTGTCTTCATACCAGAAAGAGTTCATTTCAGGTAATCCCAGTGAATTTTGGGCTCAAATGGTTTTTCACAGTTCACGAACCCAACGAGATTCTCACTATTAACTAAAGAGGATTTATGTAAGAAGAGCTGTGGTTTGAATCAGTTTCATAAGCAGAGTTGAACTACATATTGTCTTCTTGAGTAGGAAACAAACTTCTTTTTTTCTGGGCATGCTCATGTTTCTTACTGTATTGTAGACGCTGGAAGAAGAGTATGATTCTTGCCTTAAAACAGAATTTTTTTCACGGATGAGAACTCTGGTCTCAATATGCCTTCAGAAGAGGACTTAAACTCCAGGATCAGTGTCTTCCTACAAGCAAGAGTTCATTTCTGGTAAACCCAGTGAATTTTGGGCTCAAATGATTTTTCGCTGTTCACGAACCCAACATGAATCTCACTATTAATTAAAGAGCATTTATGTAATAGGAACTGTGGTTTGAATCAGTTTCATAAGCAGAGTTGAACTACATGTGGTCCATATGAGTAGGAAAGTACAGTTTTTTTTCAGGGCATGCTCATGGTTCTTGCTGTATTGGAAACGCTGGAAAGAAGAGCTTGCTTCTTGCATTAAAAGAAGAGTGTGTTTCTTGGATGAGAAATCTGGTCTGAATTTCCCTTCACAAACGGAGTTAAACCCCATGATCTGTGTCTTCCTAGAAGCAAGAGTTCATTTCTGGTAAACCAAGTAAATTTTCAGCTCAAATGAATTTACACAGTTCTGGACCCCAACACGATAATCACTATTAACTAAAGAGCATTTATGTAAGAGGAGCTGTGGTTGGTATCAGTTTCATAAACAGAGTTGATCTACACATGATCTGTATGAGTAGGAAACACAGTTCTTTTATTCTGGGCATGCTCATGGTTCTTGCTATATTTTAGACTCTGGAAAGAAGAACTTGCTTCTTGCATTAAAAAAGAGTGTGTTTCATGGATGAGAACTCTGGTCTGAATTTACCTTCAGAAACAGATTTATACCCCAGTATCTCTGTCTTCCTACAAGCAAGAGTTCTTTTTTGGTAAACCGTGGGAATTTTGGGCTCAAATGATTTTTCCCAGTTTACGAACCCAACGCTATTCTCACTATTAACTAAAGAGCATTTATGTAAGAGGAGCTGTGGTTTGTATCAGTTTCATAAGCATAGTTGAAATATATATCGTCCGTATGAGTAGGAAACACAGTTCTTTTTTTCAGGGCATGCTCATGGTTCATGTTGCATTTTAGATTCTGGAAAGAAGAGCTTGCTTCTTGCATTAAAACAGAGTGTTTTTCAGGGATGAGAACTCTGGACTGAATTTCCCTTCAGAAAATGAATTAAACCCCATGATCTGTGTCTTCCTTCAAGAAAGAGTTCATTTCTGGTAAACCCATTGAATTTTCAGCTCAAATGACTTTACACAGTTGTAGAACCCAACAGGATAATCACTATTAATTAAAGAGCATTTATGTAAGAGGAGCTGTGGTCTGTATCATTTCAGAAGCAGAGTTGAACTACAATTGGTCCGTATCAGTAGGAAACACAGTTCTTTTTTTCTGGGCATGCTCATTGTATGTACTCTTTTGGAGACACTGGAAAGAAGAGGATGATTCTTGCCTTATGACAGAGTTTTTTTTTCAGGGATGAGAACTCTGCTCTGAATTTGCCTTCAGAAACGGTGTTAAACCCCAGCATCAGTGTCTTCCTACAAGCAAGAGTTCATTTCAGGTAAACCCAGTGTATTTAGGGCCCAAATGATTTTTCGCAGTTCACCAACCCAACATGATTCTCACTATTAACTAAAGAGCATTTATGTAAGAGGAGATGTGGTTTGAATCAGTTTCATAAGCAGAGTTGAACTACATATTGTCTGTATGAGTTGGAAACACAGTTCTTTTTTTCTAGGTATGCTCATGGTACTTACTGTATTGGAGACGCTGGATAGAAGAGGATGATTCTTGCCTTAAGAAAGAGTTTTTTTCAGGGATGAGAACTCTGGTCTGAATTTGCCTTCAGAAATGGAGTTTAATCCCAGGATCTGTGTCTTCCTACAAGCAAGAGTTCTCTTCTGATAATCCGTGGGAATTTTGGGCTCAAATGATTTTTTGCAATTCACAAACCCAACGCTCTTCTCACTATTAAATAAAGAGGATTTATGTAAGAGAAGCTGTTGTTTGTATCAGTTTCATAAGCAGAGTTGAACTACATATCGTCTGTATGAGTAGGAATCACAGTTCTTTTTTCTGGGCATGCTCATGGTTCTTACTGTATTGGAGACGCTGGAAAGAAGAGGATGATTCTTGCCTTAAAACAGAGTGTTTTTCAGGGAGGAGAACTCTGGTCTGAATTTGCCTTCAGAAACAGAGTTAAACCCCAGGGTCAGTGTCTCCCTACAGCAATAGTTCATTTCTAGTAAACACGGTGAATTTGGGGCTCAAATGATTTTTGGCAATTCACGAACCCAACAAGATTCTCACTATTAACTAAAGTACATTTATGTAAGAGGAGCTGTGGTTTGTATCAGTTTCATAAGCAGAGTTGAAATACACATGGTCCATACGAGTAGGAAACACAGTTCTTTTTTTCAGGGCATGCTCATGTTTCTTGCTGTATTTTAGACTCAGGAAAGCAGAGCTTGCTTCTTGCGATAAAACAGAGTGTGTTACAGGGATGAGAACTCTGCTCTGAATTTCCCTTCAGAAACAGAGTTAAACCCCATGATCTGTTTATTCCTACAAGCAAGAGATCATTTCTGGTAAACTCAGTGAATTTTGGACTCAAATGATTATTCGCAGTTCAGGAACCCAACGCGATTCTCACTATTAACTAAAGAGCATTTATGTAAGAGGTGCTGTGGTTTGTATCAGTTTCATAAGCAGAGTTGAACTACATATGGTCCGTATGAGTAGGAAAGACAGTTCTTTTTTTCAGGGCATGCTCATGATTCTTGCTGTATGGGAGAAGCCGGAAAGAAGAGCTTGCTTCTTGCATTAAAACAGAGTCTTTTTCAGGGATGAGAACTCTGGTCTGAATTTGCCTTCAGAAACGGAGTTAAACCCCATGATCTGTGTCTTCCTACAAGCAAGAGTTCATTTCTGGTAAACCAAGTGAATTTTCAGCTCAAATGACTTTACACAGTTTTAGAACCCAACGTGATAATCACTATTAACAAAAGAGCATATACGTAAGAGGAGCTGTGGTCTGTATCATTTCATAAGCAGAGTTGAAATACAATTGGTCCGTACAGAAGGAAACACAGTTCTTTTATTCTGGGTATGCTCATGGTTCTTACTCTTTTGGAGACGCTGCAAAGAAGAGTTTGATTCTTGCATTAAAACAATTTTTTTTTCAGTGTTGCGAATTCTGGTCTGAATTTCCCTTCAGAAACGGAGTAAATCCCAGGATCTGTGTCTTCATACCAGAAAGAGTTCATTTCAGGTAATCCCAGTGAATTTTGGGCTCAAATTGTTTTTCACAGTTCACGAACCCAACGAGATTCTCACTATTAACTAAAGAGGATTTATGTAAGAAGAGCTGTGGTTTGAATCAGTTTCATAAGCAGAGTTGAACTACATATTGTCTTCTTGAGTAGGAAACAAACTTCTTTTTTTCTGGGCATGCTCATGTTTCTTACTGTATTGTAGACGCTGGAAGAAGAGTATGATTCTTGCCTTAAAACAGAATTTTTTTCACGGATGAGAACTCTGGTCTCAATATGCCTTCAGAAGAGGACTTAAACTCCAGGATCAGTGTCTTCCTACAAGCAAGAGTTCATTTCTGGTAAACCCAGTGAATTTTGGGCTCAAATGATTTTTCGCTGTTCACGAACCCAACATGAATCTCACTATTAATTAAAGAGCATTTATGTAATAGGAACTGTGGTTTGAATCAGTTTCATAAGCAGAGTTGAACTACATGTGGTCCATATGAGTAGGAAAGTACAGTTTTTTTTCAGGGCATGCTCATGGTTCTTGCTGTATTGGAAACGCTGGAAAGAAGAGCTTGCTTCTTGCATTAAAAGAAGAGTGTGTTTCTTGGATGAGAAATCTGGTCTGAATTTCCCTTCACAAACGGAGTTAAACCCCATGATCTGTGTCTTCCTAGAAGCAAGAGTTCATTTCTGGTAAACCAAGTAAATTTTCAGCTCAAATGAATTTACACAGTTCTGGACCCCAACACGATAATCACTATTAACTAAAGAGCATTTATGTAAGAGGAGCTGTGGTTGGTATCAGTTTCATAAACAGAGTTGATCTACACATGATCTGTATGAGTAGGAAACACAGTTCTTTTATTCTGGGCATGCTCATGGTTCTTGCTATATTTTAGACTCTGGAAAGAAGAACTTGCTTCTTGCATTAAAAAAGAGTGTGTTTCATGGATGAGAACTCTGGTCTGAATTTACCTTCAGAAACAGATTTATACCCCAGTATCTCTGTCTTCCTACAAGCAAGAGTTCTTTTTTGGTAAACCGTGGGAATTTTGGGCTCAAATGATTTTTCCCAGTTTACGAACCCAACGCTATTCTCACTATTAACTAAAGAGCATTTATGTAAGAGGAGCTGTGGTTTGTATCAGTTTCATAAGCATAGTTGAAATATATATCGTCCGTATGAGTAGGAAACACAGTTCTTTTTTTCAGGGCATGCTCATGGTTCATGTTGCATTTTAGATTCTGGAAAGAAGAGCTTGCTTCTTGCATTAAAACAGAGTGTTTTTCAGGGATGAGAACTCTGGACTGAATTTCCCTTCAGAAAATGAATTAAACCCCATGATCTGTGTCTTCCTTCAAGAAAGAGTTCATTTCTGGTAAACCCATTGAATTTTCAGCTCAAATGACTTTACACAGTTGTAGAACCCAACAGGATAATCACTATTAATTAAAGAGCATTTATGTAAGAGGAGCTGTGGTCTGTATCATTTCAGAAGCAGAGTTGAACTACAATTGGTCCGTATCAGTAGGAAACACAGTTCTTTTTTTCTGGGCATGCTCATTGTATGTACTCTTTTGGAGACACTGGAAAGAAGAGGATGATTCTTGCCTTATGACAGAGTTTTTTTTTCAGGGATGAGAACTCTGCTCTGAATTTGCCTTCAGAAACGGTGTTAAACCCCAGCATCAGTGTCTTCCTACAAGCAAGAGTTCATTTCAGGTAAACCCAGTGTATTTAGGGCCCAAATGATTTTTCGCAGTTCACCAACCCAACATGATTCTCACTATTAACTAAAGAGCATTTATGTAAGAGGAGATGTGGTTTGAATCAGTTTCATAAGCAGAGTTGAACTACATATTGTCTGTATGAGTTGGAAACACAGTTCTTTTTTTCTAGGTATGCTCATGGTACTTACTGTATTGGAGACGCTGGATAGAAGAGGATGATTCTTGCCTTAAGAAAGAGTTTTTTTCAGGGATGAGAACTCTGGTCTGAATTTGCCTTCAGAAATGGAGTTTAATCCCAGGATCTGTGTCTTCCTACAAGCAAGAGTTCTCTTCTGATAATCCGTGGGAATTTTGGGCTCAAATGATTTTTTGCAATTCACAAACCCAACGCTCTTCTCACTATTAAATAAAGAGGATTTATGTAAGAGAAGCTGTTGTTTGTATCAGTTTCATAAGCAGAGTTGAACTACATATCGTCTGTATGAGTAGGAATCACAGTTCTTTTTTCTGGGCATGCTCATGGTTCTTACTGTATTGGAGACGCTGGAAAGAAGAGGATGATTCTTGCCTTAAAACAGAGTGTTTTTCAGGGAGGAGAACTCTGGTCTGAATTTGCCTTCAGAAACAGAGTTAAACCCCAGGGTCAGTGTCTCCCTACAGCAATAGTTCATTTCTAGTAAACACGGTGAATTTGGGGCTCAAATGATTTTTGGCAATTCACGAACCCAACAAGATTCTCACTATTAACTAAAGTACATTTATGTAAGAGGAGCTGTGGTTTGTATCAGTTTCATAAGCAGAGTTGAAATACACATGGTCCATACGAGTAGGAAACACAGTTCTTTTTTTCAGGGCATGCTCATGTTTCTTGCTGTATTTTAGACTCAGGAAAGCAGAGCTTGCTTCTTGCGATAAAACAGAGTGTGTTACAGGGATGAGAACTCTGCTCTGAATTTCCCTTCAGAAACAGAGTTAAACCCCATGATCTGTTTATTCCTACAAGCAAGAGATCATTTCTGGTAAACTCAGTGAATTTTGGACTCAAATGATTATTCGCAGTTCAGGAACCCAACGCGATTCTCACTATTAACTAAAGAGCATTTATGTAAGAGGTGCTGTGGTTTGTATCAGTTTCATAAGCAGAGTTGAACTACATATGGTCCGTATGAGTAGGAAAGACAGTTCTTTTTTTCAGGGCATGCTCATGATTCTTGCTGTATGGGAGAAGCCGGAAAGAAGAGCTTGCTTCTTGCATTAAAACAGAGTCTTTTTCAGGGATGAGAACTCTGGTCTGAATTTGCCTTCAGAAACGGAGTTAAACCCCATGATCTGTGTCTTCCTACAAGCAAGAGTTCATTTCTGGTAAACCAAGTGAATTTTCAGCTCAAATGACTTTACACAGTTTTAGAACCCAACGTGATAATCACTATTAACAAAAGAGCATATACGTAAGAGGAGCTGTGGTCTGTATCATTTCATAAGCAGAGTTGAACTACAATTGGTACATACAGTAGGAAACACAGTTCTTTTTTTCTGGGCATGCACATGGTTCTTACTCTTTTGGAGACGCTGGAAAGAAGAGGATGATTCTTGCCTTAAAACAGAGGGTTTTATAGGGATGTTAACTCTGGTCTGAATTTTCCTTCAGAAGCAGAGTTAAACCCCAGGATCTGTGTCTTCCTACAAGAAAGAGTTCATTCCAGGTAAACCCAGTGAATTTTTGGCTGAAATGGTTTTTCACAGTTCACGAACCCAATGCGATTCTCACTAATAACTAAAGAGGATATATGTAAGAGGAGCTGTGGTCTGTATCATTTCATAAGCAGAGTTGAACTACAATTGGTCCGTATCAGTAGGAAACACAGTTCTTTTTTTCTGGGCATTCTAATTGTACTTACTCTTTTGGAGATTCTGGAAAGAAGAGGATGATTCTTGCCTTAAAACAGAGTGTTTTTTAGGGATGTTAACTCTGGTCTGAATTTCCCTTCAGAAACGGAGTTAAACCCCAGGATCTGTGTCTTCCTACAAGAAAGAGTTCATTCCAGGTAAACCCAGTGAATTTTGGGCTCAAATGGTTTTTCACAGTTCACGAACCCAACGTGATTCTCACTAATAACTAAAGAGGATATATGTAAGAGGAGCTGTGGTTTGTATCAGTTTCATAAGCAGAGATGAACTACATATGGTCTGCATGAGTAGGAAACACACTTCTTTTTTTCTGGGAATGCTCATGTTTCTTAATGTATTGGTGACGCTGGAAGAAGAGGATGATTCTTGCCTTAAAACAGAATTTTTTTCACGGATGAGAACTCTGGTCTCAATTTGCCTTCAGAAACGGAGTTAAACCCCAGGATCAGTGTCTTCCTACAAGCAAGAGATCATTTCAGGTAAACCCAGTGTATTTAGGGCTCAAATGATTTTTCGCAGTTCACCAACCCAACATGATTCTCACTATTAACTAAAGAGCATTTATGTAAGAGGAGGTGTGGTTTGAATCAGTTTCATAAGCAGAGTTGAACATCATATTGTCTGTATGAGTTGGAAACACAGTTCTTTTTTTCTAGGTATGCTCATGGTACTTACTGTATTGGAGACGCTGGATAGAAGAGGATGATTCTTGCCTTAAGAAAGAGTTTTTTTTTCAGGGATGAGAACTCTGGTCTGAATTTGCCTTCAGAAATGGAGTTAAATCCCAGGATCTGTGTCTTCCTACAAGCAAGAGTTCTCTTCTGGTAATTCCTGGGAATATTGGGCTCAAATGATTTTTTGCAGTTCACAAACCCAACGCTATTCTCACTATTAAATTAGGAGGATTTATGTAAGAGAAGCTGTTGTTTGTATCAGTTTCATAAGCAGAGTTGAACTACATATCGTCTGTATGAGTAGGAATCACAGTTCTTTTTTCTGGGCATGCTCATGGTTCTTACTGTATTGGAGACGCTGGAAAGAAGAGGATGATTCTTGCCTTAAAACAGAGTGTTTTTCAGGGAGGAGAACTCTGGTCTGAATTTGCCTTCAGTAACAGAGTTAAACCCCATGATCTGTGTCTTCCTTCAATCAAGAGTTCATTTCTGGTAAACTCAGTGAATTTTGGGCTCAAATGATTTTTTCGCAGTTCAGGAACCCAACGCGATTCTCACTGTTAATTAAAGAGCATTTATGTAAGAGGTGCTGTGGTTTGTATCAGTTTCATAAGCAGAGTTGAACTACATATGGTCCATATGAGTAGGAAAGACAGTTCTTTTTTTCAGGGCATGCTCATGGTTCTCATTGTATTGGAGAAGCCGGAGAGAAAAGCTTGCTTCTTGCATTAAAACAGAGTGTTTTTCAGGGATGAGAACTCTGGTCTGAATTTGCCTTCAGAAACGGAGTTAAATCCCAGGATCTGTGTCTTCCTACAAGCAAGAGTTCTCTTCTGGTAATTCCTGGGAATTTTGGGCTCAATGATTTTTCGCAGTTCACAAACCCAACATGATTCTCACTATTAACTAAGAGCATTTATGTAAGAGGAGCTGTGGTTTGTATCAGTTTCTCAAGCAGAGTTGAAATACATATCGTTCTTATGAGTAGGAAACACAGTTCTTTTTTTCTGGGCATGCTCATGTTTCGTGCTGTATTTTAGACTCTGGAAAGAAGAGCTTGCTTCTTGGGATAAAACAGAGTGTGTTACAGGGATGAGAACTCTGGTCTGAATTTCCCCATGATCTGTGTCTTCCTACAATCAAGAGTTCATTTCTGGTAAACTCAGTGAATTTGGGGCTCAAATGATTTTTTGCAGTTCAGGAACCCAACACGATTCTCAATATTAACTAAAGAGCATTTATGTTAGAGGAGTTGTGGTTTGTATCAATTTCATGAGCAGAGTTGAACTACATGTGGTCCGTATGAGTAGGAAACACAGTTCTTTTTTTCAGAGTGTGCTCAAGGTTCTTGCTGTATTTTAGACCCTGGAAAGAAGAGCCTGCTTCATGCATTAAAACAGAGTGTGTTTCATGGATGAGAACTCTGGTCTGAATTTCCCTTCAGAAACGGAGTTAAACCCCAGGATCTGAGTCTTCTTACAAGCAAGAGTTCATTTCTGGTAAACCCAGTGAATTTTGGGCTCAAATGATTTTTCGCAGTTCATGAACCCTACTCTATTCTCACTATTAACTAAAGAGCATTTATGTAAGAGGAGCTGTGGTTTGTATCAATTTCATAAGCAGAGTTGGACTACATATGGTCGGTATGAGTAGGAAACACAGTTCTTTTTTCCTTGGCATGCTCATGGTTCTTACTGTATTGGAGACTCTGGACAGAAGAGGATGAATCATGCATCAAAATAGAGTGTTTTTCAGGGATGAGAATTCTGGTCTGAATTTCCCTTCAGAAACGGAGTTAAACCCCAGGATCTGAGTCTTCTTACAAACAAGAGTTCATTTCTGGTAAACCCAGTGAATTTTGGGCTCAAATGATTTTTCGCAGTTCATGAACCCTACTCTATTCTCACTATTAACTTAAGAGCATTTATGTAAGAGGAGCTGTGGTTTGTATCAATTTCATAAGCAGAGTTGGACTACATATGGTCGGTATGAGTAGGAAACACAGTTCTTTTTTCCTTGGCATGCTCATGGTTCTTACTGTATTGGAGACTCTGGACAGAAGTGGATGAATCATGCGTCAAAATAGAGTGTTTTTCAGGGATCAGAATTCTGGTCTGAATTTCCCTTCAGAAACGGAGTTAAACCCCAGGATCTGTGTCTTCCTACAAGCATGAGTTCATATCTGGTTAACCCAGTGAATTTTCTGCTCAAATGATTTTTGGCAGATCACGAACCCAAGGCTATACTCACTATTAACTAAAGATAATTTATGTAAGAGGAGCTGTGGTTTGTATCAGTTTCATAAGCAGAGTTGAACTACATATGGTCCGTATGAGTAGGAAACACAGTTCTTTTTTTCTGGGCATTCTCATGGTTCTTGCTGAATTTTAGACTCTTGAAAGAAGAGCTTGCTTATTCGTTAAAACTGAGTGTGTTTCAGGGATGAGAACTCTGGTCTGAATTTGTTTTCAGAAACAGAGTTAAACCCCAGGATCTGTGTCTTCCTACCAGCAAGAGTTCATTTCTGGTAAACAATATGAATTGTCAGCTCAAATGACTTTACACAGTTCTAGAACCCAAAGAGATTATCATTATTAAGTAAAGAGCATTTATCTAAGAGGAGGTGTGGTCTGTATCAGTTTCATAAGCAGAGTTGAACTACTTATGGCTGTATGAGTAAGAAACACAGTTTTTTTTTTCTGTGCATGCTCATGGTTCTTGATGTATTGGAGCCGCTGAAAGAAGAGCTTGCTTCTTGCGTGAAAACTGATTGTGTTTCATGGATGAGAGCACTGGTATGAATTTTCCCTCAGAAATGGAGTTAAATCACAGGATCTGTGGCTTCCTACAAGCAAGAGTTCATTTCTGGTAAACCAAGTGAATTTTGAGCTCAAATGTCTTTACACAGTTCTAGATCCCAACGCAATTATCACTATTAACCAAAGAGCATTTATGTAAGAGGAGCTGTGGTCTGTATCATTTCCTAAGCAGAGTTGAACTACATATGGTCCTTATGCCTAGGAAACACAGTTCTTTTTTTCTGGGCATGCTCATGGTTCTTACTGTATTGGAGACGCTGCAAAGAGGACAATGATTCTTGCCTTAGAACAGAGTGTTTTTCAGGGTTGAGAATTCTGGTCTGAATTTGCCTTCAGAAACGGAGTTAAACCCCAGGATCTGTGTCTTCCTACAAGCAAGAGTTCAGTTCTGGTAAACCCAGTGAATTATGTGCAAAAATGATTATCCCAGTTCAGAAACCCAACGCTGTTCTCAATATTAACTAAGGAGCATTTATGTAAGAGGATGTGTGGTCTGTATCAGTTGCATAAGCAGAGTTGAACTACATATGGTCCGAATGAGTTGGCAACACAGTTCTTTTTTTCAGGGTATGCTCATGGTTCTTTCTGTATTTTAGACCCTGGAAAGAAGAGCATGAATCTTGCGTGAAAACTGAGTGTGTTACATGGATGAGAACACTGGTCTGAATTTCCCCTCAGAAATGGAGTTAAAACCCAGGATCTGTGTCTTTCTACAAGCTAGAGTTGATTTTTGATAAACCCAGTGAATTTTGGGCTCAAATGATTTTTCGCAGTTCACCAACCCAACATGATTCTCACTATTAACTAAAGAGCATTTATGTAAGAGGAGATGTGGTTTGAATCAGTTTCATAAGCAGAGTTGAACTACATATTGTCTGTATGAGTTGGAAACACAGTTCTTTTTTTCTAGGTATGCTCATGGTACTTACTGTATTGGAGACGCTGGATAGAAGAGGATGATTCTTGCCTTAAGAAAGAGTTTTTTTTTTTTCAGGGATGAGAACTCTGGTCTGAATTTGCCTTCAGAAATGGAGTTAAATCCCAGGATCTGTGTCTTCCTACAAGCAAGAGTTCTCTTCTGGTAATTCCTGGGAATTTTGGGCTCAAATGATTTTTTGCAGTTCACAAACCCAACGCTATACTCACTATTAAATAAGGAGGATTTATGTAAGAGAAGCTGTTGTTTGTATCAGTTTCATAAGCAGAGTTGAACTACATATCGTCTGTATGAGTAGGAATCACAGTTCTTTTTTCTGGGCATGCTCATGGTTCTTACTGTATTGGAGACGCTGGAAAGAAGAGGATGATTCTTGCCTTAAAACAGAGTGTTTTTCAGGGAGGAGAACTCTGGTCTGAATTTGCCTTCAGAAACAGAGTTAAACCCCATGATCTGTGTCTTCCTTCAATCAAGAGTTCATTTCTGGTAAACTCAGTGAATTTTGGGCTCAAATGATTTTTTCGCAGTTCAGGAACCCAACGCGATTCTCACTGTTAATTAAAGAGCATTTATGTAAGAGGTGCTGTGGTTTGTATCAGTTTCATAAGCAGAGTTGACCTACATATGGTCCATATGAGTAGGAAAGACAGTTCTTTTTTTCAGGGCATGCTCATGGTTCTCATTGTATTGGAGAAGCCGGAGAGAAAAGCTTGCTTCTTGCATTAAAACAGAGTGTTTTTCAGGGATGAGAACTCTGGTCTGAATTTGCCTTCAGAAACGGAGTTAAATCCCAGGATCTGTGTCTTCCTACAAGCAAGAGTTCTCTTCTGGTAATTCCTGGGAATTTTGGGCTCAATGATTTTTCGCAGTTCACAAACCCAACATGATTCTCACTATTAACTAAGAGCATTTATGTAAGAGGAGCTGTGGTTTGTATCAGTTTCTCAAGCAGAGTTGAAATACATATCGTTCTTATGAGTAGGAAACACAGTTCTTTTTTTCTGGGCATGCTCATGTTTCGTGCTGTATTTTAGACTCTGGAAAGAAGAGCTTGCTTCTTGTGATAAAACAGAGTGTGTTACAGGGATGAGAACTCTGGTCTGAATTTCCCCATGATCTGTGTCTTCCTACAATCAAGAGTTCATTTCTGGTAAACTCAGTGAATTTTGGGCTCAAATGATTTTTTGCAGTTCAGGAACCCAACACGATTCTCAATATTAACTAAAGAGCATTTATGTTAGAGGAGTTGTGGTTTGTATCAATTTCATGAGCAGAGTTGAACTACATGTGGTCCGTATGAGTAGGAAACACAGTTCTTTTTTTCAGAGTGTGCTCAAGGTTCTTGCTGTATTTTAGACCCTGGAAAGAAGAGCCTGCTTCATGCATTAAAACAGAGTGTGTTTCATGGATGAGAACTCTGGTCTGAATTTCCCTTCAGAAACGGAGTTAAACCCCAGGATCTGAGTCTTCTTACAAGCAAGAGTTCATTTCTGGTAAACCCAGTGAATTTTGGGCTCAAATGATTTTTCGCAGTTCATGAACCCTACTCTATTCTCACTATTAACTAAAGAGCATTTATGTAAGAGGAGCTGTGGTTTGTATCAATTTCATAAGCAGAGTTGGACTACATATGGTCGGTATGAGTAGGAAACACAGTTCTTTTTTCCTTGGCATGCTCATGGTTCTTACTGTATTGGAGACTCTGGACAGAAGAGGATGAATCATGCATCAAAATAGAGTGTTTTTCAGGGATGAGAATTCTGGTCTGAATTTCCCTTCAGAAACGGAGTTAAACCCCGGGATCTGAGTCTTCTTACAAGCAAGAGTTCATTTCTGGTAAACCCAGTGAATTTTGGGCTCAAATGATTTTTCGCAGTTCATGAACCCTACTCTATTCTCACTATTAACTTAAGAGCATTTATGTAAGAGGAGCTGTGGTTTGTATCAATTTCATAAGCAGAGTTGGACTACATATGGTCGGTATGAGTAGGAAACACAGTTCTTTTTTCCTTGGCATGCTCATGGTTCTTACTGTATTGGAGACTCTGGACAGAAGAGGATGAATCATGCGTCAAAATAGAGTGTTTTTCAGGGATCAGAATTCTGGTCTGAATTTCCCTTCAGAAACGGAGTTAAACCCCAGGATCTGTGTCTTCCTACAAGCATGAGTTCATATATGGTTAACCCAGTGAATTTTCTGCTCAAATGATTTTTGGCAGATCACGAACCCAAGGCTATACTCACTATTAACTAAAGATAATTTATGTAAGAGGAGCTGTGGTTTGTATCAGTTTCATAAGCAGAGTTGAACTACATATGGTCCGTATGAGTAGGAAACACAGTTCTTTTTTTCTGGGCATTCTCATGGTTCTTGCTGTTTTGGAGACGCTGGAAAGAAGAGCTTGATTCTTGCATTAAAACAGAGTGTGTTTCAAGGATGAGAACTCTGGTCTGAATTTCCCTTCAGAAACCGAGTTAAACCCCATGATCTGTGTCTTCCTACCAGCAAGAGGTCATTTCTGGTAAACCATGTTAATTTTGGTCTCAAATGATTTTTCGCAGTTCACGAATATTACGCTATTCTCACTATTAACTAAAGAGGATTTAGGTAAGAGGAGGTGTGGTATGTTTCAGTTTCATAAGCAGAGTTGAACTACATATGGTCCCTATGAATAGGAAACACAGTTCTTTTTTTTCGGACAATGCTCATGGTTCTTGCTGAATTTTAGACTCTTGAAAGAAGAGCTTGCTTATTCGTTAAAACTGAGTGTGTTTCAGGGATGAGAACTCTGGTCTGAATTTGTTTTCAGAAACAGAGTTAAACCCCAGGATCTGTGTCTTCCTACCAGCAAGAGTTCATTTCTGGTAAACAATATGAATTGTCAGCTCAAATGACTTTACACAGTTCTAGAACCCAAAGAGATTATCATTATTAAGTAAAGAGCATTTATCTAAGAGGAGGTGTGGTCTGTATCAGTTTCATAAGCAGAGTTGAACTACTTATGGCTGTATGAGTAAGAAACACAGTTTTTTTTTTCTGTGCATGCTCATGGTTCTTGATGTATTGGAGCCGCTGAAAGAAGAGCTTGCTTCTTGCGTGAAAACTGATTGTGTTTCATGGATGAGAGCACTGGTATGAATTTTCCCTCAGAAATGGAGTTAAATCACAGGATCTGTGGCTTCCTACAAGCAAGAGTTCATTTCTGGTAAACCAAGTGAATTTTGAGCTCAAATGTCTTTACACAGTTCTAGATCCCAACGCAATTATCACTATTAACCAAAGAGCATTTATGTAAGAGGAGCTGTGGTCTGTATCATTTCCTAAGCAGAGTTGAACTACATATGGTCCTTATGCCTAGGAAACACAGTTCTTTTTTTCTGGGCATGCTCATGGTTCTTACTGTATTGGAGACGCTGCAAAGAGGACAATGATTCTTGCCTTAGAACAGAGTGTTTTTCAGGGTTGAGAATTCTGGTCTGAATTTGCCTTCAGAAACGGAGTTAAACCCCAGGATCTGTGTCTTCCTACAAGCAAGAGTTCAGTTCTGGTAAACCCAGTGAATTATGTGCAAAAATGATTATCCCAGTTCAGAAACCCAACGCTGTTCTCAATATTAACTAAGGAGCATTTATGTAAGAGGATGTGTGGTCTGTATCAGTTGCATAAGCAGAGTTGAACTACATATGGTCCGAATGAGTTGGCAACACAGTTCTTTTTTCCGGGTATGCTCATGGTTCTTTCTGTATTTTAGACCCTGGAAAGAAGAGCATGCATCTTGCGTGAAAACTGAGTGTGTTACATGGATGAGAACACTGGTCTGAATTTCCCCTCAGAAATGGAGTTAAAACCCAGGACCTGTGTCTTTGTACAAGCTAGAGTTGATTTGTGATAAACCCAGTGAATTTTGGGCTCAAATGATTTTTCGCAGTTCAGGAACCGAACATGATGCTCACTATTAACTAAAGAGCATTTATGTAAGAGGAGCTGTGGTCTGTTTCAATTTCATAAGCAGAGTTGGACTACAAGTGGTCGGTATGAGTAGGAAACACAGTTCTTTTTTCCTTGGCATGCTCATGGTTCTTACTGTATTGGAGATTCTGGACAGAAGAGGATGATTCATGCCTCAAAACAGAGTGTTTTTCTGGGAAGAGAACTCTGGTCTGAATTTCCCTTCAGAAATGAAGTTAAAACCAAGGATCTGTGTCTTCCTACAAGCAAGAGTTCATTTCTGGTTAACACAGTGAATTTTGTACTCAAATGATTTTTCGCAGTTCACCAACCCAAGCCGATTGTCACTATTAACTAAAGAGGATTTATGTAAGAGGAGCTGTGGTTTGTATCAATTTCATGAGCAGAGTTGAAGTACATATGGTCCGTATGAGTAGGAAACACAGATCTTTTTTTCAGGGCATGCTCATGGTTCTTGTTGTATTTTAGAATCTGGAAAGAAGAGCTTGCTTCTTGTGTTAAAACAGAGTGTGTTTCAGGGATAAGAACTCTTGTCTGAAATTCCCTTCAGAAACGGAGTTAAAGCCCAGGATCTGTGTCTTCCTACAAGCAAGAGTTCATTTCTGGTTAACCCAGTTAATTTTGTGCTCAAATGATTTTTCGTTGTTCACGAACCCAACGCGATTCTCACTATTAACTAAAGAGCATGTATGAGAGGAGCTGTGGTTTTTATCAGTTTCATAAGCAGAGTTGAACTACATATGGTCAGTATGATTAGGAAACACAGTTCTTTTTTTCTGGGTATGCTCATAGTTCTTGCTGTATTGGAGAAGTTGGAAAGAAGAGTTTGCTTCTTGCATTAAAACAGAGTGTGTTACATGGATGAGAACTCTGGTCTGAATTTCCCTTTAGAAACGGAATTAATCCCCATGATCTGTGTCTTCCTACATTCAAGAGTTCATTTGTGTTAAACCCAGTGAATTTTCGGCTCAAATGATTTTACACAGTTCTAGGACCCAACACGATAATCACTATTAACTAAAGAGCATTTATGTAAGAGGAAGTGTGGTCTGTATCAGTTTCATAAGCAGAGTTGAACTACATATGGTCTGTTTGAATAGGAAACACAGTTCTTTTTTTCAGACCATGCTCATGGTTCTTGCTGCATTTTAGACTCTGGAAAGAAGAGCTTTCTTCTATGTTAAAACAGAGTGTGTTTAAGGGATGAGAACTCTGGTGTGAATTTCCCTTCAGAAACGGAGTTAAACCCCAGGATCTGTGTCTTCCTACAAGCAAGAGTTCATTTCTGGTAAACCCAGTTAATTTTGTGTTCAAATGATTTTTCGCAATTCAGGAACCCAACGCTGTTCTCACTATTAACTAAAGTGCATTTATGTAAGAGGAGGTGCGGTCTGTATCAGGTGCGTAAGCTGAGTTGAACTACATATTTTACGTAGGAGTAGGCAACACAGTTATTTTTTTCTTGGTATGCTCATGGTTCTTGCTGTATTTTAGACCCTGGAAAGAAGAGCTTGCTTCTTGCGTTAAAACAGAGTGTTTTTCAGGGTTTGGAACTCTGGTCTGAATTATCCTTCAGAAACGGAGTTAAACCCCAGGATCAGAGTCTTCCTACAAGCAAGAGCTCATTTCTGGTAAACCCAATGATTTGGGGCTTAAAAGGTTTTTCGAAGTTCACGAACCCAACATGATTCTCACTATTAACTATAGAGCATTTATGTAATAGGAGCTGTGGTCTGTTTCAATTTCATAAGCAGAGTTGGACTACATATGGTCGGTATGAGTAGGAAACTCAGTTCTTTTTTCCTTGGCATGCTCATGGTCCTTACTATATTGGAGACTCTGGACAGAAGAGCATGATTCATGCCTCAAAATAGAGTGTTTTTCAGGGATGAGAATTCTGGTCTGAATTTCCCTTCAGAGACGGAGTTAAATCCCAGGATCTCTGTCTTCACAGTTCATTTATGGTTAACCCAGTGAAATTTGTGCTCAAATGATTTTCCCAGTTCACGAACCCAACGCTATAGTCACTAATAACTAAAGATCATTTATGTAAGAGGAGCTGTGGTTTGTATCAGTTTCATAAGAAGAGTTGAACTACATATGGTCCTTAAGACTAGGAAACACAGTTCTTTTTTTCTGGGCATTCTCATGGCTCTTGGTGTATTGGAGACGCTGGAAAGAAGAGCTTGGTTCTTGCATTAAAACAGAGTGTGTTTCAGGGATGAGAACTCTGGTCTGAATTTTCCTGCAGTAAAGGAGTTAAACCCCAGGATCTGTGTCTTCCTACCAGCAAGAGTTCATTTCTGGTAAACCATGTTAATTTTGGGCTCAAATGATTTTTCCCAGTTCACAAACCCAACATGATTCTCAACATTAACTAAAGAGCATTTAGGTAAGAGGAGGTGTGGTCTGTATCAGTTTCATAAGCACAGTTGAACTACATATGGTCCCTATGAATAGGAAACACAGTTCATTTTTCAGACCATTCTCATGGTTATGGCTGAATTTCAGACTCTTGAAAGAAGAGCTTGCTTATTCGTTAAAACAGAGCGTGTTTTAGGGATGAGAACTCTGGTCTGAATTTCTCTTCAGAAACGGAGTTAAACCCCAGGATCTGTGTCTTCCTACCAGCAAGAGTTCATTTGTGGTAAACAAGATGAATTTTCGGCTCAAATGACTTTACACAGTTCTAGAACCCAAAGAGATTATCATTATTAACTAAAGAGCATTTATCTAAGAGGAGGTGTGGTCTGTATCAGTTTCATAAGCAGAGTTGTACTTCTTATGGTCCTTATGAATAGGAAACACAGTTCATTTTTTCTGGCCATGCTCATGGTTCTTCCTGTATTTTAGACTCTGGAAAGAAGAACTTGCTTCTTCGTTAAAACAGTGTGTGTTTCAGAGATGAGAACTCTGGTTTGAATTTCCCTTCCGAAATGGAGTTAAACCCCAGGATCTGTGTCTTTCTACAAGCAAGAGTTCTTTTCTGGTAAACCCAGTGAATTTTTGGCTCAAATGATTTTTCACAGTACATGAATACTATGCTATTCTCACTATTAACTAAAGAGGATTTATGTAAGAGGAGCTGTGGTTTGTATCAGTTTCATAAGCAGAGTTGAACTACATATGGTCCATATGAGTAAGAAACACAGTTCTTTTTTCTGGGCATGCTCATGGTTCTTGATGTATTGGAGTCGCTGAAAGAAGAGATTGATTCTTGCGTGAAAACTGATTGTGTTTCATGGATGAGAGCACTGGTATGAATTTTCCCTCAGAAATGGAGTTAAATCACAGGATCTGTGGCTTCCTACAAGCAAGAGTTCATTTGTGATAAACCCAGTGAATTTTGGGCTCAAATGGTTTTTCGCAGTTCACGAACCCAACATGATTCTCACTATTAACTAAAGAGCATTTATGTAAGAGGACCTGTGGTTTGTATCATTTTAATAAGCAGACTTGAACTACATATGGTCCGTATAAGTAGGAAACTCAGTTATTTTTTTGAGAGTGTGCTCATGTTTCTTGCTGTATTTTAGACCCTGGAAAGAAGAGCCTGATTCATGCATTAAAACAGAGTGTGTTTCATGGATGAGAACTCTGGTCTGAATTTCCCTTCAGAAACGGAGTTAAACCCCATGATCTGAGTCTTCTTACAAGCAAGAGTTCATTTCTGGTAAACCCAGTGATTTTTGGGCTCAAATGATTTTTCGCAGTTCATGAACCCTACGCTATTCTCACTATTAACTAAAGAGCATTTATGTAAGAGGAGCTGTGGTCTGTTTCAATTTCATAAGCAGAGTTGGACTACATATGGTCGGTATGAGTAGGAAACACAGTTCTTTTTTCCTTGGCATGTTCATGGTTCTTACTGTATTGCAGACTCTGGACAGAAAAGGATGATTCATGCTTCAAAACAGAGTGTTTTTCAGGGAAGAGAAGTCTGGTCTGAATTTCCCTTCAGAAACGGAGTTAAAACCAAGGATCTGTGTCTTCCTACAAGCAAGAGTTCATTTCTGGTTAACGCAGTGAATTTTGTACTCAAATGATTTTTCGCAGTTCACGCACCCAACGCTATACTCACTATTAACTAAAGAACACTTATGTAAGAGGAGCTGTGGTTTGTATCAGTTTCATAAGCAGAGTTGAACTACATATGGTCCTTAAGAGTAGGAAACACAGTTCTTTTTTTCTGGGCATTCACATGGTTCTTGCTGTATTGGAGACGCTGTAAAGAAGAGCTTGCTTCTTGCATTAAAACAGAGTGTGTTTCATGGATGAGAACTCTGGTCTGAATTTCCCTTCAGAAACGGAGTTAATCCCCATCATCTGTGTCTTCCTACCAGCAAGAGTTCATTTCTGGTAAACCATGTGAATTTTGGGCTCAAATGATTTTTCGCAGTCCATGAACCCTACTCTATTCTCACTATTAACTAAAGAGCATTTAGGTAAGAGGATGTGTGGTCTGTATCAGTTTCATAAGCAGAGTTGAACTACATATGGTCCCTATGAATAGGAAACACAGTTCTTTTTTTCAGACCATGCTCTTTTTCCTGCTGTATTTTTGACTCTGGAAAGAAGAGCTTTCTTCTACGTTAAAACAGAGTGTGTTTCAGGGATAAGAACTCTGGTGTGAATTTCCCTTCAGAAACGGAGTTAAACCCCAGGATCTGTGTCTTCCTACAAGCTAGAGTTCATTTCTGGTAAACCCAGTGAATTTTGTGTTCAAATGATTTTTCGCAGTTCAGGAACCAAACGCTGTTCTCACTACTAACTAAAGAGCATTTATGTAAGAGGAGGTGTGGTCTGTATCAGTTGCATAAGCAGAGTTGAACTACATATTGTACGTATGAGTAGGCAACACAGTTATTTTTTTTCAGGGTATGCTCATCGTTCTTGCTGTATTGGAGACACTGGAAAGAACAGCTTGCTTCTTCGTTTAAACATAGTGTGTTTCAGGGATGAGAACTCTGGTCTGAATTTCCCAGGAGAAACGGAGTTAAACCCCAGGATCTGTGTCTTCCTACATGCAAAAGTTCATTTCTGGTAAACCCAATGAATTTTGGGCTCAGATGATTTTTTGCAGTTCACAAACCCTACGCTATTCTCACTATTAACCAGAGAGGATTTATATAAAAGGAGCTGTGTTTTGTATCACTTTCATAAGCAGATTGAGCTACATATGGTCTGTATGAGTAGGAAACACAGTTCTTATTTTCTGTGCATGCTCATGTTTCTTACTATATTGGAGATGCTGGAAAGAAGAGGATGATTCTTGCCTTAAATCAGAGTGTTTTGCAAGGATGAGAACTCTGGTCTGATTGTGCCTTCAGAAACGGAGTTAAACCCCAGGATCAGTGTCTTCATACAAGCAAGGGTTCATTTCTGGTATACCAAGTGAATTTTGGGCTCAAATGATTTTTCGCAGTTCAACGACCCAATGCGATTCTCACTATTAACTAAAGAGCATTTATGTAAGAGGAGCTGTGGTTTGTATCAGTTTCATAAGCAGATTTGAACTACATATGGTCCGTATGAGTAGGAAACACAGTTTTTTTTTCAGGGTATGCTCATGGTTCTTGCTTTATTTTAGACCCTGGAAAGAAGAGCTTGCTTCTTGCGTGAAAATTGAGTGTATTTCATGGATGACTACACTGGTCTGAATTTCCCCTCAGAAATGGAGTTAAAACCCATGATCTGTGTCTTCATACAAGCAAGTGTTCATTTGTGATAAACCCAGTGAATTTTGGGCTCAAATGATTTTACACAGTACACAAACAATACACGATTCTCACTATTAACTAAAGAGGATTTATATAAGAGGAGCTGTGGTTTGTATAAGTTTCATAAGCATAGTTGAACTACATATGGTCTGTATGAATAGGAAACACAGTTCTTTTTTTCCGGGCATGCTCATTTTTCTTACTATACTGAAGACGCTGGAAAGAACAGGATGATTCTTGCCTAAACAGAGTGTTTTTCAGAGGTGAGAACTCTGGTCTGAATTTGCCTTCAGATGCGGAGTTAAAACCCAGGATCAGTGTCTTCCTATAAGCAAGAGTTCATTTCTGGTTAACCCAGTGATTTTTTGGGCTCAAATGATTTTTCGCAGTTCACCAACCCAAGCCGATTCTCACTATTAACTAAAGAGAATTTATGTAAGAGGAGCTGTGTTTTGTATCAGTTTCATAAGCAGATTTGAACTACATATGGTCCATATGAGTAGGAAACACAGTTCTTTTTTTCAGGGTATGCTCATGGTTCTTGCTGTATTTTAGACCCTGAAAAGAAGAGCTTGCTTCTTGCATGAAAACTGATTGTATTTCAGGGATGAGAACTCTGGTCTGAATTTCTCCTCAAAAATGGAGTTAAAACCCCAGGATCTGTGTCTTCCTACAAGCAAGTGTCATTCGTGATAAACCCAGTGAATTTTCGGCTCAAATGATTTTTTGCAGTTCAGGAACCCAACGCTGTTCTCACTATTAACTAAAGAGCATTTATGGAAGAGGAGGTGTGGTCTGTATCAGTTGCGTTTGCAGAGTTGAACTACATATGGTCTGTATGAATAGGCAACACAGTTCTTTTTTTCCGGGCATGCTCTTTTTTCTTACTATACTGAAGACACAGGAAAGAACAGGATGATTCTTGCCTTAAAACAGAGTGTTTTTCAGGGATGAGAACTCTGGTCTGAATTTGCCTTCAGATGCGGTGTTAAAACACAGTATCAGTGTCTTCCTATAAGCAAGAGTTAATTTCTGGTTAACCCAGTGAATTTTGGGGTCAAATGATTTTTCCGCAGTTCACGAACCCAACGCTATTCTCACTATTAACTAAAGAGCGTTTATGTAAGAGGACCTGTGGTTTGTATCAGTTTCATAATCAGATTTGAACTAGATATGGTCCGTATGAGTAGGAATCACAGTTCTTTATTTCTGGGAATGCTCATGGTTCTTGCTGTATTGGAGACACTGGAAAGAAGAGCTTGCTTCTTCGTTTGAACATAGTGTGTTTCAGGGATGAGAACTCTCGTCTGAATTTCCCAGGAGAAACAGAGTTAAACCCCAGGATCTGTGTCTTCCTACATGCAAGAGTTCATTTCTGGTAAACCCAATGAATTTTGGGCTCAAATGATTTTTTGCAGTTCACGTACCCTACGCTATTCTCACTATTAACCAGAGAGGATTTATGTAAGAGGAGCTTTGTTTTGTATCACTTTCATAAGCAGATTGAACTACATATGGTCTGTATGAGTAGGAAACACAGTTCTTATTTTCTGTGCATGCTCATGTTTCTTACTATATTGGAGATGCTGAAAGAAGAGGATGATTCTTGCCTTAAATCAGAGTGTTTTTCAGGTATGAGAACTCTGGTCTGAATTTGCCTTCAGATGCGGAGTTAAAACCCAGGATCAGTGTCTTCATACAAACAAGGGTTCATTTCTGGAATACCAAGTGAATTTTGGGCTCAAATGATTTTTCGCAGTTCACCGACCCAAGCCGATTCTCACTATTAATTAAGAGCATTTATGTAAGAGGAGCTATGTTTTGTATCAGTTTCATAAGCAGAGTTGAACTACATATGGACCGTATGAGGAGGAAACACAGTTCTTTTTTTCAGGGTATGTTCATGATTCTTGCTGTATTTTAGACCCTGGGAAGAAAAGCTTGCTTCTTGCGTTAAAACAGAGTGTGTTTCAGGGATGAGAACTCTGGTCTGAATTTCCCTTCAGAAACGGAGTGAACCCCAGGATCTGTGTCTCCATACAAGCAAGAGTTCATTTCTGGTAAACCCAGTGAATTTTGGGCTCAAATGTTTATTCGCAGTTCACGAACCCAACATGATTCTCACTATTAAATAAAGAGCATTTATGTAAGACGAGCTGTAGTTTGTATCAGTTTCATAAGCAGATTTGAACTACATATGGTCCGTATGAGTAGGAAACACAGTTTTTTTTTCAGGGTTTGCTCATGGTTCTTGCTGTATTTTAGACCCTGGAAAGAAGAGCTTGCTTCTTCCGTGAAAACTGAGTGTATTTCATGGATGAGTACCCTGGTCTGAATTACCCCTCAGAAATGGAGTTAAAACCCAGGATCTGTGTCTCCATACAAGCAAGAGTTCATTTGTGATAAACCCAGTGAATTTTGAGCTCAAATTATTTTACACAGTACACAAACAATACACGATTCTCACTATTAACTAAAGAGGATTTATATAAGAGGAGCTGTGGTTTGTATAAGTTTCATAAGCATAGTTGAACTACATATGGTCTGTATGAATAGGAAACACAGTTCTTTTTTTTCCGGTCATGCTCTTTTTTCTTACTATACTGAAGACGCTGGAAAGAACAGGATGATTCTTGCCTAAACAGAGTGTTTTTAGGGGTGAGAACTCTGGTCTGAATTTGCCTTCAGATGCGGAGTTAAAACCCAGGATCAGTGTCTTCCTATAAGCAAGAGTTCATTTCTGGTTAACCCAGTGAATTTTGGGCTCAAATGATTTTTCACAGTTCACCGACCCAAGACGATTCTCACTATTAACTAAAGAGCATTTATGTAAGAGGAGCTGTGTTTTGTATCAGTTTCATAAGCAGAGTTGAACTACATATGGACTGTATGAGTAGGAAACACAGTTCTTTTTTTCAGGGTATGCTCATGATTCTTGCTGTATTTTAGACCCTGGAAAGAAAAGCTTGCTTCTTGCGTTAAAACAGAGTGTTTTTCAGGGATGAGAACTCTGGTCAGAATTTCCCAGCAGAAACGGAGTTATACCCCATGATCTGAGTCTTCCTACAAGCAAGAGTTCATTTCTGCTAAACCAAGTGAATTTTCGGCTCAAATCATTTTACACAGTTCGAGAAAAAACACGATTATCACTATTAACTAAAGAGCATTTATGTAAGAGGAGCTGTGCTCTGTATCAGTTTCATAAGCAGAGTAGAACTACATATGATCCGTATTAGTAGGAAACACAGTTCTTTTATTCTTGGCATGTTCATGGTTCTTACTCTATTGGAGACACTGGAAAGAAGAGGATGATTCATGCCTTAAAACAGAGTGTTTTTCAGGGAGGGGAATACTGGTCTGAATTTCCCTTCATAAACGGAGTTAAACCCCAGGATCTGTGTCTTCCTACAAGCAAGAGTTCATTTCTTGTAAACGCAGTGTATTTTGTGCTCAAATGATTTTTCGCAGTTCACGAAACCAACATGATTCTCACTAGTAACTAAAGAGCATTGATGAAAGAGGAGCTGTGGTTTGTTTCAGTTTCATAAGCAGAGTTGAACTACATATGGTTTGTATGAGTAGGAAACACAGTTCTTTTTTCCTGGGAATGCTCATGTTTCTTACTGTATTGGAGACGCTGGATAGAAGAGGATGATTCTTGCCTTAAAACAGAGTTATTTTCAGGGATGAGAACTCTGGTCTGAATTTGCCTTTAGAAACGTAGTTAAACCACAGGATCTGTGTCTTCCTACAAGCAAGACTTCAGTTCTGGTAAACCCAGTGAATTTTGGGCTCAAATGATTTTTCGCAGTTTACGAACCCAATGCTATTCTCACTATTAACTAAAGAGCATTTATGTAAGAGGAGGTGTGGTCTGTATCAATTTCATAAGCAGAGTTGAACTACATAGGGTCCGTAGGAATAGGAAACACAGTTCTTTTTTTCAGGCCATGCTCATGGTTTTTGCAGTATTTTAGACTCTGGAAAGAAGAGCTTGCTTCTTCGTTAAAACAGAGAGTGTTTCAGGGATGAGAACTCTGGTCTTCATTTCCCTTCAGAAACGGAGTTAAAACCCAGGATCTGTGTCTTCCAACAAGCAAGAGTTCAGTTCTGATAAACCCAGTGAATTTTGTGCTCAAATGTTTTTTCGCAGTTCACGAACCCTACGCTATTCTCACTATTAACTAAGGAGGATTTATGTAAGAGGAGCTGTGGTTTGTTTCAGTTTCATAAGCAGAGTTGAACTACATATGGTCTGTATGAGTAGGAAACACAGTTCTTTTTTTGGGGGGCATTCTCATGTTTCTTACTATATTGGAGACGCTGGAAAGAAGCGATGATTCTTGCCTTAAAACACTGTGTTTTCAGGGATAAGAACTCTGTTCTGAATTTGCCTTCAGAAATGGAGTTTAACCCCAGGATCAGTATCTTCCTACAAGCTAGAGTTCATTTCTTGTAAATCCAGTGTATTTTGGGCTCAAATTATTTTTCGCAGTTCATGAAACCAACGCTATTCTCACTATTAACTAAAGAGCATTTATGTAAGAGGAGCTGTGGTTTGTTTCAGTTTCATTAGCAGATTTGAACTACATATGGTTTGAATGAGTAGGAAACATATTTCTTTTTTCTTGGCATGCTCATGGATCTTACTGTATTTGAGACCCTGGAGAGAAGAGGATGATTCATGCCTTAAAACAGAGTGTTTTTCAGGGATGAGAATTCTGGTCTGAATTTCCCTTCAGAAGCGGCGTTAATTCCCAGGATCTTTGTCTTCCTACAAGCAAGAGTTCAGTTCTGGTGAATCCAGTGAATTTGGGGCTCAAATGATTTTTCGCAGTCAACGAACACAACGATATTCTCACTATTAACTGAAGAGCATTTATGTAAGAGGAGGTGTGGTCTGTATCAGTTTCATAAGCAGAGTTGAACTACATATGGTCCGTTTGAATAGGAAACACAGTTATTTTTTTCAGGCCATGCTCATGGTTATTGCTGTATTTTAGACTCTGGAAAGAAGAGCTTGCTTCTTCGTGAAAACAGAGTGTGTTTCAGGGATGGGAACTCTGGTCTTCATTTCCCTTCAGAAACGGAGTTAAACCCCATGATCTGTGTCTTCCTACCAGCAAGAGTTCATTTCTGGTAAACCCAGTGAATTATGGGCTCAAATGATTTTTCGCAGTTCACGAACCCTATGCTATTCTGACTATTAAATAAAGAGGATGTATGTAAGAGGAGCTGTGGATTGTGTCAGTTTCATAAGCAGAGTTGAACTACATATGGTCCGCATGAGTAGGAAACTTATTTCTTTTTTTCAGGGCATGCTCATGGTTCTTGCTGTATATTAGAATCTGGAAAGAAGAGCTTGCTTCTTGCGTTAAAGCAGAGTGCTTTCCAGGGATGAGATCTCTGATCTGAATTTTCCTTCAGAAGCGGAGTTAAAACCCAGGATCCGTGTCTTCCTCCAAGCAAGAGTTCATTTCTGGTAAAGCAAGTGAATTTTGGGCTCAAATGATTTTTAGCAGTTCACTAACACAAACCGATTCTCACTATAACTAAAGAGCATTTATGTAAGAGGAGCTGTGTTTTGTATCAGTTTCATAAGCAGAGTTGAACTACATATGGTCTGAATGAAATGGAAACAGTTCTTTTTTTTCTGGGCATGCTCATGGTTCTTGCTGTACCGGAGACGCTGGAAAGAAGAGCTTGCTTCTTGCATTAAAACAGAGTGTGTTTCATGGATGAGAACTCTGGTCTGAATTTCCCTTCAGAAACGGAGTTAAACCCCATGACCTGTGTCTTCCTACAAGCAAGAGTTCATTTCTGCTAAACCAAGTGAATTTTCGGCTCAAATGATTTTACATAGTTCTAGAAATACACGATTATCACTATTAACTAAAGAGCATTGATGTAAGAGGAGCTGTGGTTTGTTTCAGTTTCATAAGCAGAGTTGAACTACATATGGTTAGTATGAGTAGGAAACAGAGTTCTTTTTTTCGGGGAATTCTCTTGTTTCTTACTGTATAGGAGACGCTGGATAGAAGAGGATGATTCTTGCCTTAAAACAGAGTTATTTTCAGGGATGAGAACTCTGTTCTGAATTTGCCTTCAGAAACGGAGTTAAACCCCACGATCAGGATCTTCCTACAAGCAAGAGTTCATTTCTTGTAAACAGAGTGTATTTTGGGCTCAAATGAATTTTTTCGCAGTTCACGAAACCAACATGATTCTCACTTTTACCAAAAAACATTTATGTAAGAGGAGCTTTGGTTTGTTTCAGTTTCATAAGCAGAGATGAAATACATATGGTTTGTATGAGTAGGAAACACAGTTCTTTTTTTCTTGGCATGCTCATGGTTCTTATTTTATTGGAGAAGATGGAGAGAAGAGGATGATTCTTGCCTTAAACAGAGTGTTTTTCAGGGATGAAAATTCTGGACTGAATTTCCCTTCAGAAGCGGAGTTAATTCCCAGGATCTGTGTCTTCCTACAAGCAAGAGTTCATTTCTGGTAAAGCAAGTGAATTTTGGGCTCAAATGATTTTTCGCAGTTAACGAACCCAACGCTATTCTCACTATTAACTAAAGAGCATTTATGTAAGAGGAGGTGTGGTCTGTATCAGTTTCATAAGCAGAGTTGAACTACATATGGTCGGTAGGAATAGGAAACACAGTTCTTTTTTTCAGGCCATGCTCATGGTTCTTGCTGTATTTTAGACTCTGGAAAGAAGAGCTTGCTTCTTCGTGAAAACAGAATGTGTTTCAGGAATGAGAACTCTGGTCTTCATTTCCCTTCAGAAACAGAGTTAAAACGCAGGATCGGTGTCTTCCTACAAGCAAGAGTTCATTTCTGGTAAACCCAGTGAATTTTGGGCTCAAATGATTTTTCGCAGTTCACGAACCCTATGCTATTCTCACTATTAACTAAAGAGGATTTATGTAAGAGGAGCTGTGGTTTGTTTCAGTTTCATAAGCAGAGTTGAAGTACATATGGTCTGTATGAGTAGGAAACACAGTTCTTTTTTTCTGGGCATTCTCATGTTTCTTACTATATTGGAGACGCTGGAAAGAAGCGATGATTCTTGCCTTAAAACACTCTGATTTCAGGGATGAGAACTCTGTTCTGAATTTGCCTTCAGAAATTTAGTTAAACCCCAGGATCAGTATCTTTCTACAAGCAAGAGTTCATTTATTGTAAATCCAGTGTATTTTGGGCTCAAATTATTTTTCGCAGTTCACGAAACCAACATGATTCTCACTATTAACTAAAGAGCATTTATGTAAGAGGAGCTGTGGTTTGTTTCAGTTTCATAAGCAGATTTGAACTACATATGGTTTGTATGAGTAGGAAACACAGTTCTTTTTTTCTGGGAATGTTCTTGTTTCTTACTGTATTGGAGACGCTGGATACAAGAGGATGATTCTTGCCTTAAAACAGTTATTTTCAGGGATGAGAACTCTGGTCTGAATTTGGCTTCAGAAATGGAGTTACACCACAGGATCTGTTTCTTCCTACAAACAAGAGTTCATTTCTGGTAAACACAGTGAATTTTGGGCTGAAATGATTTTTTGCTGTTCAGGAACCCAATGCTATTCTCACTATTAACTAAAGAGCATTTATGTAAGAGGAGGTGTGTTCTGTATCAGTTTCATAAGCAGAGTTGAACTACATATGGTCCGTATTAATAGGAAACACAGTTCTTTTTTTCAGGCCATGCTCATGGTTATTGCTGTATTTTAGACTCTGGAAAGAAGAGCTTGCTTCTTTGTTAAAACAGAGTGTGTTTCAGGGATGAGAACTCTGATCTGTATTTCCCTTCAGAAACGGAGTTAAACCCCAGAATCTGTGTCTTCCTCCAAGCAAGAGTTCATTTCTGGTAAAGCAAGTGAATTTTGGGCTCAAATGATTTTTAGCAGTTCACTAACCCAACGCTATTCTCACTATTAACTAAAGAGCATTTATGTAAGAGGAGCTGTGGTTGGTATCAGTTTCATAAGCAGAGTTGGAGTACATATGGTCCGTATGAGTAGGAAACATATTTCTTTTTTTCTTGGCATGCTCATGGATCTTACTGTATTGGAGACCCTGGAGAGAAGAGGATGATTCATGCCTTAAAACAGAGTGTTTTTCAGGGATAAGAATTCTGCTCTGAATTTCCCTTAAGAAGCGGAGTTAATTCCCAGGATCTGTGTCTTCCTACAAGCAAGAGTTCAGTTCTGGTAAATCCAGTGAATTTTGGGCTCAAATGATTTTTCGCAGTTAAAAAAGACAACGATATTCTCACTATTAACTGAAGAGCATTTATGTATGAGGAGGTGTGGTCTGTATCAGTTTCATAAGCGG
This sequence comes from Onychomys arenicola, assembly GCA_949786405.1. Taxonomy (NCBI): domain Eukaryota; kingdom Metazoa; phylum Chordata; class Mammalia; order Rodentia; family Cricetidae; genus Onychomys; species Onychomys arenicola. The sequence continues at coordinate 3,825,579 of CATKUM010000028.1, forward strand.
AGTTGAACTACATATGGTCCGTATGAATAGGAAACACCGTTCTTTTTTTCAGGCCATGCTCATGGTTATTGCTGTATTTTAGACTCTGGAAAGAAGAGATTGCTTCTTCATGAAAACAGAGTGTGTTTCAGGGATGAGATCTCTGGTCTTCATTTCCCTTCAGAAACGGAGTTAAAACCCAGTATCTGTGTTTCCTACCACCAAGAGTTCATTTCTGGTAAACCCAGTGAATTTTGGGCTCAAATGTTTTTTCACAGTTCATGAACCCTACGCTATTCTCACTATTAACTAAGGAGGATTTATGTAAGAGGAGCTGTGGTTTGTTTCAGTTTCATAAGCAGAGTTGAACTACATATGGTCTGTATGAGTAGGAATCACAGTTCTTTTTTTTGGGACATTCTCATTTTTCTTACTATATTGGAGATGCTGGAAAGAAGCGATGATTCTTGCCTTAAAACACTGTGTTTTCAGGGATGAGAACTCTGTTCTGAATTTGCCTTCAGAAATGGAGTTAAACCCCAGGATCAGTATCTTCCTACAAGCAAGAGTTCATTTCTTGTAAATCCAGTGTATTTTGGGCTCAAATTATTTTTCGCAGTTCACGAAACCAACATGATTCTGACTATTAACTAAAGAGCATTTATGTAAGAGGAGCTGTGGTTTGTTGCAGTTTCATAAGCAGATTTGAACTACATATGGTTTGTATGAGTAGGAAACATATTTCTTTTATTCTTGGCATGCTCATGGATCTTACTGTATTTGAGACCCTGGAGAGAAGAGGATGATTCATGCCTTAAAACAGAGTGTTTTTCAGGGATGAGAATTCTGGTCTGAATTTTCCTTCAGAAGCGGAGTTAATTCCCAGGATCTGTGTCTTCCTACAAGCAAGAGTTCAGTTCTGGTAAATCCAGTGAATTTGAGGCTCAAATGATTTTTCACAGTTATCGAAAACAACGATATTCTCACTATAAATTGAAGAGCATTTATGTAAGAGGAGGTGTGGTCTGTATCAGTTTCATAAGCAGAGTTGAACTACATATGGTCCGTATGAATAGGAAACACAGTTCTTTTATTCAGACCATGCACATGGTTCTTGTTGTATTTTAGAATCTGGAAAGAAGAGCTTGCTTCTTCGTGAAAACAGAGTGTGTTTCAGGGATTGGAACTCTGGTCTTCATTTCCCTTCAGAAACGGAGTTAAACCCCATGATCTGTGTTTTCCTACCAGCAAGAGTTGATTTCTGGTAAACCCAGTGAATTATGGGATCAAATGATTTTTCGCAGTTCACGAACCCTATGCTATTCTCACTATTAACTAAAGAGGATTATGTAAGAGGAGCTGTGATTTGTTTCAGTTTCATAAGCAGAGTTGAACTACATATGGTCTGTATGAGTAGGAAACACAGTTCTTTTTTTCTGGGTATGCTCATGTTTCTTACAATATTGGAGACTGTGGAAAGAAGAGGATGATTCTTGCCTTAAAACACTGTCTTTTTCAGGGAGTAGAACTCTAGTCTGATTTTGCCTTCAAAAACGGAGTTAAACCCCAGGATCAGTGTCTTCCTACTAGCAAGAGTTCATTTCTGCTAAACCCATTGTATTTTTTGCTGAAATGATTTTTCACAGTACACGAACCCAACATGATTCTCACTATTACCTAAAGAGCTTTTTTTGAAAGAGGAGCTGTGGTTTGTGTCAGTTTCATAAGCAGAGTTGAACTACATATGGTCCGCATGAGTAGGAAACTCATTTCTTTTTTTCAGGGCATGCTCATGGTTCTTGCTGTATAATAGAATCTGGAAAGAAGAGCTTGCTTCTTGCGTTAAAGCAGAGTGCTTTCCAGGGATGAGATCTCTGATCTGAATTTTCCTTTAGAAGCGGAGTTAAAACCCAGGATACGTGTCTTCCTCCAAGCAAAAGTTCATTTCTGGTAAAGCAAGTGAATTTTGGGCTCAAATGATTTTTAGCAGTTCACTAACACAAACCGATTCTCACTATAACTAAAGAGCATTTATGTAAGAGGAGCTGTGTTTTGTATCAGTTTCATAAGCAGAGTTGAACTACATATGGTCTGATAGAAATGGAAACAGTTCTTTTTTTTCTGGGCATGCTCATGGTTCTTGCTGTATAATAGAATCTGGAAAGAAGAGCTTGCTTCTTGCGTTAAAGCAGAGTGCTTTCCAGGGATGAGAACTCTGGTCTGAATTTGCCTTCAGAAACGTAGTTAAACCACAGGATCTGTGTCTTCCTAAAAGCAAGAGTTCATTTCTGGTAAACCCAGTGAATTTTGGGCTCAAATGATTTTTCACAGTTCGCGAACCCAACGCTATTCTCACTATTAACTAAAGAGCATTTATGTAAGAAGAGGTGTGGTCTGTATCAGTTTCATAAGCAGAGTTGAACTACATGTGGTCCGTATTAATAGGAAACACATTTCTTTTTTTCAGGCCATGCTCATGCTTCTTGCTCTATTTTAGATTCTGGAAAGAAGAGCTTGCTTCTTCGTGAAAACAGAGTGTGTTTCAGGGATGAGAACTCTGATCTGAATTTCCCTTCAGAAACGGAGTTAAACCCCAGAATCTGTGTCTTCCTCCATGCAAGAGTTCATTTCTGGTAAAGCAAGTGAATTTTGGGATCAAATGATTTTTAGCAGTTCACTAACCCAATGCTATTCTCACTATTAACTAAAGAGCATTTATGTAAGAGGAGCTGAGGTCTGTATCAGTTTCATAAGCAGAGTTGGAGTACATATGGTCCGTATGAGTAGGAAACATATTTCTTTTTTTCTTGGCATGCTCATGGATCTTAGTGTACTGGAGACCCTGGAGAGAAGAGGATGATTCATGCCTTAAAACAGAGTGTTTTTCAGGGATGAGAATTCTGGTCTGAAATTCCCTTCAGAAGCGGAGTTAATTCCCAGGATCTGTGTCTTCCTACATGCAAGAGTTCAGTTCTGGTAAATCCTGTGAATTTTGGGCTCAAATGATTTTTCGCAGTTAACCAACCCAACGCTATTCTCACTATTAACTGAAGAGCATTTATGTAAGAGGAGGTGTGGTCTGCATCAGTTTCATAAGCAGAGTTGAACTACATATGGTCCGTATGAATAGGAAACACAGTTCTTTTTTTCAGGCCATGATCATGGTTCTTGCCCTATTTTAGACTTTGGAAAGAAGAGCTTGCTTCTTCGTTAAAACAGAGTGTGTTTCAGGGATGAGAACTCTGGTCTTCATTTCCCTTCAGAAACGGAGTTAAACCCCAGGATCTGTGTCTTCCTACAAGCAAGAGTTCAGTTCTGGTAAACCCAGTGAATTATGGGCTCAAACGATTATTCGTCTTTCACAAACACAACACAATTATCACTATTAACTAAAGAGCATTTATGTAAGAGGAGCTGTGGTTTGTATCAGTTTCATAAGCAGAGTTGAACTACATATGGTTCGTATGAGTAGGATACACAGTTCTTTTTTTCAGGGCATACTCATGGTTCTTGATGTATTTTAGACTCTGGAAAGAAGAGCTTGCTTCTTGCCTTAAAATAGAGTGTGTTTCAGGAATGAGAACTCTGGTCTTTATTTGTCTTCAGAATCGGAGTTAAACCCCAGGATCTGTATCTTCCTACAAGCAAGAGTTCATTACTGGTAAACCCAGTGAATTTTCGGCTCGAATGATTTTACAAAGTTCTAGAACCCAACGTGATTATCACTATTAACTACGGAGGATTTATGTAAGAGGAGCTGTGGTCTGTATCATTTCATAAACAGAGTTGAAGTAAATATGGTCAGTATGAGTAGGAAACACAGTTCTTTTTCTCTGGGCATGCTCATGGTTCTTACTGTATGGCAGATGCTGGAAAGAAGAGCTTGCTTCTTGAGTTAAAACAGAGTGTGTTTCAGGGATGAGAACTCTGATCTTTATTTGTCTTCAGAATCGGAGTTAAACCCCAGGATCTGTATCTTCCTACAAGCAAGAGTTCATTTCTGGTAAACCCAGTGAATTTTGGGCTCAAATAATTTTTCGCAGTTCACGAACCCAACGCGATTCTCACTATTAAATAAAGAACATTTAAGTAAGAGGTGCTGTGGTTTGTATCAGTTTCATGAGCACAGTTGAACTACATATGGTCCATATGAGTAGGAAAAACAGGTTTTTTTCAGGGCATGCTCATGTTTCCTGCTGTATTTGAGACACTGGAAAGAAGAGATTGCTTCTTGCATTAAAACAGAGTGTGTTTCAGGGATGAGAACTCTGGTCTGAATTTCCCTTCACAAACGGAGTTAAACCCCATGATCTGTGTCTTCCTACAAGCAAGAGTTCATTTCTGGTAAACCAAGTGAATTTTGGGCTCAAATGATTTTATACAGTTCTAGAAGGGAATGCGATTATCACTATTAACTAAACAGCATTTATGTAAGAGGAGATGTGGTCTGTATCAATTTCATAAGCAGAGTTGGACTACATAAGATCTGTATGAGTAGGAAACACAGTTCTTTTTTTCAGGGCATGCTCATGGTTCTTGCTGTATTTTAGACTCTGGAAAGAAGAGCTTGCTTCTTGTGTTGAAACAGAGTGTGTTTCAGGGATGAGAACTCATGTCTGAATTTCCCTTCAGAAATGGAATGAAACCCCATGATCTGTGTCTTCCTACAAGCAAGAGTTCATTTCTGGTAAACCAAGTGAATATTTGGGCTCAAATGATTTTACACAATTCTAGAACCGAATGCGATTATCACTATTAACTAAACAGCAATTATGTGAGAGGAGATGTGGTCTGTATCAGTTTCATAAGCAGAGTTGGACTATATAATATACGTATGTGTAGGAAACACAATTTTTTTTTCTTGTCATGCTCATTGTTCTTACAGTATTGGAGACCTGGACAGAAGAGGATGATTCATGCCTTAAAACAGAGTGTGTTACAGGGATGAGAACTCTGTTCTGAATTTCCCTTCAGAAATGGAGTTAAACCCCAGGATATGTGTCTTCTACAAGCAAGAGTTCATTTCTGGTAAACCCAGTGAATTTTGGGCTCAAATGATTTTTCGCAGGTCAGGAACCGAACATGATTCTCACTATTACCTAAAGATTATTTATGTAATAGGAGCTGTGGTTTGTATCAGTTTCATAAGCAGAGTTGAACTACATATGGTCTGTATGAGTGGGAAACCCAATTCTTTTTTTCTGGGCATGCTCATGGTTCTTACTATATTGGAGACGCTGGAAAGATGAGGATGATTCTTGCCTTAAAACAGTGTTTTTCAGAGATGAGAACTCTGGTCTGATTTTGCCTTCATAAACGGAGTTAAACCCCAGTATCAGTGTCTTCCTACAAGCAAGAATTCATTTCTGGTAAACCCAGTGAATTTTGGGCTCAAATTATTTTTCGCAGTTTACGAACCCAACAGGATTTTCACTATTAACTAAAGAGCATTTATGTAAGAAGAGATGTGGTTTGTATCAGTTTCATAAGCAGAGTTGAACTACATATGATCCGCATGAATCGGAAACACAGTTCTTTTTTTCAGGGCATGCTCATGGTTCTTGCTGTATTTTAGACTCTGGAAAGAAGAGCTTGAATCTTGCCTTAAAACAGAGTGTGTTTCAGGGATGAGAACTCTGGTCTGAATTTCCTTTCAGAAATGGAGTTAAACCCCAGGATCTGTGTCTTCCTAAAAGCAAGAGTGCATTTCTGGTAAACCCAGTGAATTTTCGGATAAATTACTTTACACAGTTCTAGAACCCTACGCGATTATCACTATTAACTAAAGAGCATTTATGTAAGAGGAGCTGTAGTCTGTATCATTTCATAATTAGAGTTGAACTACATATGGTCCATATGAGTAGGAAACAGGTTTTTTTTTTTTCTGTGCATGCTCATGTTTCTTACAGTATTGGAGAAGATGGAAAGAAGAGGATGATTCTTTCCTTAAAACAGAGTGTTTTTCAGGGTTGAGAATTCTGGTTGAATTTGCCTTCTGAAATGGAGTTAAAGCCCATGATCTGTGTCTCCCTACAATCAAGAGTTCATTTCTGGTAAACCAAGTGCATTTTGGGTTCAAATGATTTTTCGCAGTTCACGAACCCTAAGCTATTCTCACTATTAACTGAAGAGAACTTATGTAAGAGAAGCTATGGTTTGTATCAGTTTCACAAGCAGAGTTGAACTACATATGGTCCGTATGAGTATGAAACACAGTTCTTTTTTTCTGGGCATGCTCATGGTTCTTGCTGTATTGGAGACGCTTGAAAGAAGGGCTTGCTTCTTGCGTTAAAACAGAGTGTGTTTCAGGGATGTGTACTCTTGTCTGTATTTTCCTTCAGAAACGGAGTTAAACCCCAGGATGTTTGTCTTCCTACAAGCAAGAGTTCATTTCTTGTAAAACCAGTGAATTTTGGGCTCAAATGATATTTTGCAGTTCACGAACCCAACACGATTCTCACTATTAACTAAAGAGCATTTATGTAATAGGAGCTGTGGTTTGTATCAGTTTCATAAGCAGAGTTGAACTACATATGGTCTGTATGTGTAGGAAACACAGTTCTTTTTTCTGGGCATGCTCATGGTTCTTGCTGTATTGGAGACGCTGGAAAGAAGAGCTTGCTTCTTGCATTAAAACATAGTGTATTTCATGGATGAGAACTCTGGTCTGAATTTCCCTTCAGAAACGGAGTTAAACCCCAGGATCTGTGTCTTCCTACAATCAAGAGTTCAGTTCAGGTAAACCCGGTGAATTTTGGGCTGAAATGATTTTTCGCAGTTCACGAACCCTATGCGATTCTCACTATTAACTAAATAGCATTTATGTAAGAGGAGGTGTGGTCTCTATCAGTTTCACAAGCAGAGTTGAACTACATAAGGTCCGTATGAATAGGAAACACAGCTCTTTTTTCAGTGCATGCTCATATTTCTTACTATATTGGAGTCACTAGAAAGTAGAGGATGATTCTTGCATTAAAGCAGAGTGTGTTTCAGATATGAGAACTCTGGTCTGAATTTCACTTCAGATTCGGAGTTAAACCTCATGATCTGTTTCTCCCCACAAGCAAGAGTTCATTTCTGGTAAACCAAGTGAATTTTTGGCTCAAATGATTTTACACAGTTCTAGAACCCAACCATGATTATCACTATTAACTGAAGAGCATTCATGTAAGAGGAGCTGTGGTCTGTACCATTTCATAAGCAGAGTTGAACTACATATGGTCCGTATGAGTAGGAAACACAGTTGTTTTTTTTTTTCTGCACATGCTCACGTTTCTTGCTGTATTGGAGACGCTGGAAAGAAGAGCTTGCTTCTTGCAATAAAACAGAGTGTGTTTCATGGATGAGAACTCTGGTCTGAATTTCCCTTCAGAAACGGAGTTAAACCCCAGGATGTGTGTCTTCCTACAAGCAAGAGTTCATTTCTGGTAAACCCAGTGAATTTTCAGCTCAAATGATTTTTCGCAGTTCACAAACCCTACGCGATTCTCACTATTAACTAAAGAGCATGTATGTAACAGGAGCTGTGGTTTGTATCAGTTTCATAAGCACATTTGAACTACACATGATCTGTATGAGTAGGAAAAACAGGTTTTTTTTCAGGGCATGCTCATATTTCTTACTATATTGGAGTCGCTTGAATGAAGAGGATGATTCTTGCATTACAGCAGAGTGTGTTTCAGAAAAGAGAACTCTGGTCTGAATTTCCCTTCAGATTCAGAGTTAAACACCAGGATCTGTATCTTCATACAAGCAAGAGTTCATTTCTGGTAAACCCAGTGAATTTTGGGCTCAAATGATTTTTCGCAGTTCAGGAACCCAACGCGATTCTCACTATTAACTAAAGAGCATTTATGTAAGAGGACCTGTGGTTTGTATCAGTTTCATAACCAGAGTTTAACTACATATGGTCTGTATGAGTAGGAAACACTGTTCTTTTATTCTGGCATGCTCATGGTTCTCACTGTATTGGAGACGCTGGAAAGAAGACCTTGCTTCTTGCGTGAAAACAGAGTGTGTTTCATGGATTTGAACACTGGTCTGAATTTCCCTGCAGAAATGGAGTTAAACCCCAAGATCTGTGTCTCCCTACATGCAAGAGTTCATTTCTGGTAAACCAAGTGTTTTGGGCTCTAATGATTTTACACAGTTCTAGAACCCAACCATGATTATCACTATTAACTAAAGAGCATTCATGTAAGAGGAGCTGTGGTCTGTACCATTTCATAAGCAGAGTTGAACTACATATGATCCGTATTAGTAGGAAACACAGTTTTTTTTTTTCTGGGAATGCTCATGCTTCCTAGTGTATTGGAGAAGGTGAAAAGAAGAGGATGATTCTTGCCTTAAAACAGAGTATTTTTCTAGGTTGAGATTTCTGGTTGAATTTGCCTTCAGAAATGGTGATAAACCTCAGGATCTGTTTCTTCCTACAAGCAAGAGTTCATTTCTGGTAAACCCAGTGAACTTGGGCTCAAATGATTTTTCGCAGTTCACGAACCAAACGTGAATTTTGGGCTCAAATATTTTTCCCAGTTCACAAACCCTACGCGATTCTCACTATTAACTAAAGAGCATGTATGTAACAGGAGCTGTGGTATGTATCAGTTTCATAAGCACAGTTGAACTACACATCGTCTGTATGAGTAGGAAAAACAGGTTTTTTTTCAGGGCATGCTCATATTTCTTACTATATTGGAGTCGCTGGAAAGAAGAGGATGATTCTTGCATTAAAGCAGAGTGTGTTTCAGAGATGAGAACTCTGGTCTGAATTTCCCTATAGAAACGGAATTAAACCCCAGTCTCAGTGTCTTCCTAACAGCAAGAATTCATTTCTGTTAAACAAAGAGAATTTTCTGTTCAAATGATTTTACACAGTTCTAGAACCCAACGGTGATTATCACTATTAACTATAGAGCATGTATGTAACAGGAGCTATGGTTTGTATCAGTTTCATAAGCAGAGTTGAACTACATATGGTCCGTATGAATAGGAAACCCAGTTCTTTTTTTCAGGGCATGCTCATGGTTCTTGCTGTATTTTAGACTCTGGAAAGAAGAGCTTGCTTCTTGCCTTACAACAGAGTGTGTTTCAGGGATGAGAACTCTGGTCTGAATTTCCCTTCAGAAACGGAGTTAAACCCAAGGACCTGTGTCTTCCTACATGCAAGAGTTCATTTCTGGTAAACCCAGTGAATTTTCGGCTCGATTGATTTTACACAGTTGAAGAACCCAACGCGATTATCACTATTAACTAAGGAGGATTTATGTAAGAGGAGCTGTGGTCTGTATCATTTCATAAACAGAGTTGAACTACATATGGTCCGTATGAGTAGGAAACACAGTTCTTTTTCTCTGGGCATGCTCATGGTTCTTACTGTATTGCAGATGCTGGAAAGAAGAGCTTGCTTCTTGCGTTAAAACAGAGTGTGTTTCAGGGATGAGAACTCTGGTCTTTATTTGTCTTCAGAATCGGAGTTAAACCCCAGGATCTGTATCTTCCTACAAGCAAGAGTTCATTTCTTGTAAACACAGTGAATTTTGGGCTCAAATAATTTTTCACAGTTCACGAACCCAACGCGATTCTCACTATTAAATAAAGAGCATTTAAGTAACAGGTGCTGTGGTTTGTATCAGTTTCATGAGCACAGTTGAACTACATATGGTCCATATGAGTAGGAAAAACAGGTTTTTTTTCAGGGCATGCTCATGTTTCCTGCTGTATTTGAGACACTGGAAAGAAGAGCTTGCTTCTTGCATTAAAACAGAGTGTGTTTCATCGATGAGAACTCTGGTCTGAATTTCCATTCAGAAACGGAGTTAAACCCCAGGATCTGTGTCTTCCTACAATCAAGAGTTCATTTCAGGAAAACCCAGTGAATTTTGTGCTCAAATGATTTTTCCCAGTTCAGGAACCCAACGCGATTCTCACTATTAACTAAAGAGGAATTATGTAAGAGGAGCTGTGGTTTGAATCAGTTTCATAAGTAGAGTTTAACTACATATGGTCTGTATGAGTAGGAAACACAGTTCTTTTTTTCTGGGAATGCTCATATTTGTTACTGTATTGGAGACGCTGGATAGAAGAGCTTGCTTCTTGTGTTAAAACAGTGTGTGTTTCAGGGATGAGAATTCTGGTCTGAATTTCGCTTCAGAATCGGAGTTAAACCCCAGGATCTGTGTCTTCCTACAAGCAAGAGTTCATTTCTGATAAACCCAGTGAACTTGGGCTCAAATGATTTTTCATAATTCACGACACAACGCGATTTTCACTATTAACTAAAGAAGATTTATGTTAGAGTGGCTGTGGTTTGTATCAGTTTCATAAGCAGAGTTGAACTACATATGGACTGTATGAGTAGGAAACACAGTTCTTTTTTTCTGGGCATGCTCATGGTTCTTACAAAGAAGAGCTTGCTTGTAGTGTTAATAAAAAGTATGTTTCAGGGATGAGAACTCTGGTCTGAATTTGCCTTCAGAAACAGAGTTAAACCCCATGATCTGTGTCTTCCTACCAGCAAGAGTTCATTCCTGGTAAACCTAGTGAATTTTGGGCTCAAATGATTTTTCGCAGTTCTAGATCCCAACCGTGATAATCACTATTAACTAAAGAGCATGTATGTAACAGGGGCTGTGTTTTGTATCAGTTTCATAAACAGAGTTGACCTACATATGGTCCACGTGAAAAGCACACACAGTTCTTTTTTTCAGACCATGCTCATGGTTCTTGCTGTATTTTAGACTCTGGAAAGAAGAGCTTGCTTCTTCGTTAAAACAGAGTGTGTTTCAGGGATGAGAACTCTGGTCTGAATTTCCCTTCACAAACGGAGTTAATCCCCAGGATCTGTGTCTTCCTACCAGCAAGAGTTCATTTCTGACAAACCAAGTGAATTTTCGGCTCAAATGACTTTACACAGTTCTAGAACCAAACGCGATTATCACTATTAACTAAGGAGCATTTATGTAAGAGGAGCCGTAGTCTGTATCATTTCTTAAGCAGAGTTGAAGTAAATATGGTCAGTATGAGTAGGAAACACAGTTGTTTTTTTCTGGGCATGCTCATGGTTCTTGCTGTATTGGAGACGCTGGAAAGAAGAGCTTGCTTCTTCGTTAAAACAGAGTGTGGTTCATGGATGAGAACTGTTGTCTGAATTTCCCTTCAGAATCGGAGTTAAACCCCATGATCTGTGTCTCCCTACAAGCAAGAGTTCACTTCTGGTAAACCCAGTGAATTTTGGGCTCAAATGATTTTACACAGTTCACGAACCCAACGCTATTCTCACTATTAACTAAAGAGCATTTATGTATGAAGAGCTGTGGTTTGTATCAGTTTCATAACCAGAGTTTAACTACATATGGTCTGTATGAGTAGGAAACACAGTTCTTTTTTTCTGGGAATGCAGATGTTTCTTACAGTATTGGAGATGCTGGATAGAAGAGGATGATTCTTGCCTTAAAACAGAGTTTTTTTCAGGGTTGAGAACTCTGGACTGAATATGCCTTCAGAAACGCAGTTCAACCCCAGGATCTGTGTCTTCCTACCACCAAGAGTTCATTTCTGGCAAACCAAGTGAATTTTCGGCTCAAAGGACTTTACACAGTTCTAGAACCCAATGCATTTATCACTATTAACTAAAGAGCATTTATGTAAGAGGAGCTGTAGTCTGTATCATTTCCTATGCAGAGTTGAACTACATATGGTCAGTATGAGTAGGAAACACAATTCTTTTTTTCTGGGGATGCTCATGGTTCTTGCTGTTTGGAGACGCTGGATAGAAGAGGATGATTCTTGTCTTAAAACAGAGTTTTTTTCAGGAAAGAGAACTCTGGTCTGAATTTGCCTTCAGAAACGGTTAAACCGCAGGTTCTGTGTCTTCCTACAAGCAAGAGTTCATTTCTGGTAAACCCAGTGAATTTTGGGCTCAAATGATTTTTCACAGTTCAGGAACCCAACACGATTCTCAATATTAACAAAGAGCATTTATGTAAGAGGAGCTGTGGTTTATATCAGTTTCATAAGCAGAGTTGAACTACATAAGGTCTGTATGAGTATGAAACACAGTTCTTTTTTTCTGGGAATGCTCATGTTTCTTACTGTATTTGAGACACTGGATAGAAGAGCTTGCTTCTTGTGTTAAAACAGTGTGTGTTTCAGGGATGAGAATTACGGTCTGAATTTGGCTTCAGAAATGGAGTTAAACCCCAGGATCTGTGAATTCCTACAAGCAAGAGTTCATTTCTGGTAAACCCAGTGAACTTTGGGCTCAAATGATTTTTCGCAGTTCACAAACCCAACGCGATTCTCACGGTTAACTAAAGAGGATTTATGTAAGAGGAGCTGTGGTTTGTATCATTTTCATAAGCAGAATTGAACTACATATGGTCTGTATGAGTAGGAAACACAGTTCTTTTTTTCTTGGCATGCTCATGGTTCTTACTATATTGGAGAGGCTGGAAAGAAGAGGATGATTCTTGCCTTAAAACAGTGTTTTTTACAGGATGAGAACTCTGGTCTGAATTTGCCTTCAGAAACGGAGTTAAACCCCAGGATCTGTGTCTTCCTACAAGCAATAGTTCATTTCTGGTAAACCCAGTGAATTTTGGGCTGAAATGATTTTTCTCACTTCATGAACCCAACGCGATGCTCACTATTTACAAAAGAACATTTATGTAACAGGAGCTGTGGTTTGTATCAGTTTCATAAGCAGAGTTGAACTTCATATGGTCCGTATGAATAGGAAACACAGTTCTTTTTTTCAGACCATGCTCATGTTTCTTGCTGTATTTTAGACTCTGGAAAGAAGAGCTTGCTTCTTTGTTAAAACAGAGTGTGTTTCAGGGATGGAAACTCTGGTCTGAATTTCCCTTCACAAATGGAGTTCAACCCCAGGATCTGTGTCTTCCTACCACCAAGAGTTCATTTCTGGCAAACCAAGTGAATTTTCGGCTCAAAGTAATTTACACAGTTCTAGAAACCAATGCGTTTATCACTATTAACTAAAGAGCATTTATGTAAGAGGAACTGTAGTCTCTATCATTTCCTAAGCAGAGTTGAACTACATATGGTCAGTATGAGTAGGAAACACAGTTCTTTTTTTCTGGGCATGCTCATGGTTTTGCTGTATTGGAGACGCTGGATAGAAGAGGATGATTCTTGTCTTAAAAGAGAGTTTTTTTCTGGAAAGGGAACTCTGGTCTTAATTTGCCTTCAGAAACGGTTAAACCGCAGGTTCTGTGTCTTCCTACAAGCAAGAGTTCATTTCTGGTAAACCCAGTGAATTTTGGGCTCAAATGATTTTTCACAGTTCAGGAACCCAACGCGATTCTCAATATTAACAAAGAGCATTTATGTAAGAGGAGCTGTGGTTTATATCAGTTTCATAAGCAGAGTTGAACTACATATCGTCCGTATGAGTAGGAAACACAGTTCTTTTTTTCTGGGCATGCTCATGGTTCTTTCTGTATTTTAGAGTCTAGAAAGAAGAGCTTGCTTCTTGCGTTAAAACAGAGTGTGTTTCATCGATGAGAACTCTGGTCTGAATTTCCATTCAGAAGCGGAGTTAAACCCCATGATCTGTGTCTCCCTACAAGCAAGAGTTCATTTCTGGCAAACCAAGTGAATTTTGGGCTCAAATAATTTCACAAAGTTCTAGAACCCCACCATGATTATCACTATTAACTAAAGAGCATTCATGTAAGAGGAGCTGTGGTCTGCATCATTTCATAAGCAGAGTTGAACTACATATGGTCCATATGAGTAGGAAACACAGTTTTTTTTTCTGGGCATGCTCATGGTTCTTATTGTTTTGGAGAAGGTGGAAAGAAGAGGATGATTCCTTTCTTAAAACAGAGTGTTTTTCAGGGTTGAGAATTCTCGTTGAATTTACCTTCAGAAATGGGGTTAAACCCCAGTATCTGTGTCTTCCTACAAGCAAGAGTTCATTTCAGGAAAACCCAGTGAATTTTGTGCTCAAATGTTTTATCCCAGTTCAGAAACCCAACGCGATTCTCGCTATTAAATAAAGAGGAATTATTTAAGAGGAGCTGTGGTTTGAATCAGTTTCATAAGCAGAGTTTAACTACATATGGTCTGTATGAGTAGGAAACACAGTTCTTTTTTTCTGGGAATGCTCATGTTTCTTACTGTAATTGAGATGCTGGATAGAAGAGCTTGCTTCTAGTGTTAAAACAGTGTGTGTTTCAGGGATGAGAATTACGGTCTGAATTTCGGTTCAGAAATGGAGTTAAACCCCAGGATCTGTGTCTTCCTACAAGCAAGAGTTCATTTCTGGTAAACCCAGTGATCTTTGGGCTCAAATGATTTTTCGCAGTTCATGATCACAACGCGATTCTCACTGTTAACTAAAGAGGATTTATGTTAGAGGAGCTGTGGTTTGTATCATTTTCATAAGCAGAGTTGAACTACATATGGTCTGTATGAGTAGGAAACACAGTTCTTTTTTTCTTGGCATGCTCATGGTTCTTACTATATTTGAGGGCTGGAAAGAAGAGGATGATTCTTGCCTTAAAACAGAGTTTTTTACAGGGTTGAGAACTCTGGTCTGAATTTGCCTTCAGAAACGGAGTTAAACCCCAGGATCTGTGTCTTCCTACAAGCAATAGTTCATTTCTGGTAAACCCAGTGAATTTTGGGCTGAAATGATTTTTCTCACTTCATGAACCCAACGCGATGCTCACTATTTACAAAAGAGCATTTGTAAGAGGAGCTGTGGTTTGTATCAGTCTCATAAGCAGATTTGAACTACATATTGTCCGTAAGAGTAGGAAACACAGTTCTTTTTTTCTGGGCATGCTCATGGTTCTTACTGTATTGGAGACGCTGGAAAGAAGACCTTGCTTCTTGACTTAAAACAGAGTGTGTTTCAAGGATGAGTACTCTGGTCTGAATTTCCCTTCAGGAACGGAGTTAAACCCCGTTATCTGTGTCTCCCTACAAGCAAGAGTTCAATTCTGGTTAACCAAGAGAATTTTGGGCTCAAATGATTTTTCTCACTTCATGAACCCAACGCAATGCTCACTATTTACAAAACAGCATTTATGTAAGCGGAGCTGTGGTTTGTATCAGTTTCATAAGCAGAGTTGGACTGCATATGGTGCCTATTAATAGGAAACACAGTTCTTTTTTTCTTGGAAATCACATGGTTCTTTCTGTATTGGAGACCCTGGAAAGAAGAGGATGATTCGTGTCTTAAAACAGAGTGTTTTTCAGGGGTGAGAATTCTGTTCTGAATTTCCCTTCAGAAACAGAGTCAAACACCAGGATCTGTGTCTTCCTACAAGCAAGAGTTCAGTTCTGGTAAACCCAGTGAATTTTGGGCTCAAATGATTTTTCGCAGTTCACGAATCCTACGCGATTCTCACTATTAACTAAAGAGCATTTATGTAAGAGGAGGTATGGTCTGTATCAGTTTCATAAGCAGAGTTGAACTCCATATGGTCCGTATGAACAGGAAACACAGTTCTTTTTTTCAGACCATGCTCATGGTTCTTGCTGTATTTTAGACTCTGGAAAGAAGAGCTTGCTTCTTCGTTAAAACAGAGTGTGTTTCAGGGATGAGAACTCTGGTCTGAATTTACCTTCAGAAATGGAGTTCAACTCCAATATCTGTGCCTTCCTACAAGCAAGAGTTCATTTCTGGTAAACCCAGTGAACTTTGGGCTCAAATATTTTTTCGCAGTTCACAAACCCTATGCGATTCTCACTATTAACTAAAGAACATGTATGTAACAGGAGCTGTGGTTTGTATCAGTTTCATAAGCACAGTTGAACTACACATGGTCTGTATGAATAGGAAAAACAGGTTTTTTTTTCAGGGCATGCTCATATTTTTTACTATATTGGAGTCACTGGAAAGAAGAGGATGATTCTTGCATTAAAGCAGAGTGTGTTTCAGGGATGAGAAGTCTGGTCTGAATTTCCCTTCAGAAACGGAGTTAAATCCCAGGATCTGTGTCTTCCTAACAGCCAGAATTCATTTCTGTTAAACAAAGAGAATTTTCTGCTCAAATGATTTTACACAGTTCTAGAACCCAACCGTGATTATCACTATTAACTAAAGAGCATGTATGTAACAGGAGCTGTGGTTTTTATCAGTTTCATAAGCAGAGTTGAACTACATATGGTCCGTATGAATAGCAAACACAGTTCTTTTTTTCAGACCATGCTCATGGTTCTTGCTGTATTTTAGACTCTGGAAAGAAGAGCTTGCTTCTTCGTTAAAGCAGAGTGTGTTTCAGGGATGAGAACTCTGGTCTGAATTTCCCTTCACAAACCGAGTTAAACCCCAGGATCTGTGTCTTCCTACCAGCAAGAGATCATTTCTGGCAAACCAAGTGAATTTTCGGCTCAAATGACTTTACACAGTTCGAGAACCCAACGCTAATCTCACTATTAACTAAAGAGCATTTATGTAAGAGGAGCTGTGTTTTGTATCAGTTTCATAACCAGAGTTTAACAACATATGGTCTGTATGAGTAGGAAACACAGTTCTTTTTTTGGGGGAATGCAGATGTTTCTTACAGTATTGGAGACGCTTGATAGAAGAGGATGATTATTGCATTAAAGCAGGGTGTGTTTCAGAGATGAGAACTCTGGTCTGAATTTGCCTTCAGAAACGGAGTTAAAACCCCGGATCTCTGTCTTCCTACAAGCAAGAGTTCATTTCTGGTAAACCCAGTGAATTTTGGGCTCAAATTATTTTTTGCAGTTCAGGAACCCAACGCGATTCTCACTATTAACTAAAGAGCATTTATGTAAGAGAAGCTGTGGTTTTTATCAGTTTCATAAGCAGAGTTGAACTACATATGGTGCATTTGAGTAGGAAACAGTTCTTTTTTACAGGGAATGCTCATGGTTCTTGTTGTATTTTAGACTCTGGAAAGAAGAGCTTGCTTCTTGCGTGAAAACAGTGTGTGTTTCTGGGATGAAAACTCTGGTCTGAATTTCCCTTCAGAAACGGAGTTAAACCCCAGGATCTGTGTATTCCTACAAGCAAGAGTTCATTTTAGTAAACCCAGTGAATTTTGGGCTCTAATATTTTTTCGCAGTTCAAGAAACCAACACAATTCTCACTATTAACTAAAGAGCATGTATGTAAGAGGAGCTGTGGTTTGTATCAGTTTGATAAGCAGAGTTCAACTACATATGGTCCATATGAGTAGGAAACACAGTTCTTTTTTCTGTGCGTTCTCATCGTTCTTGCTGTATTGGAGACGCTGGAAAGATGAGCTTGCTTCTTGCGTGAAAACACAGTGTGTTTCAAGGATGAGAACACTGGTCTAAATTTGCTTCAGAAACAGAGTTAAACCTCCGGATCCATGTCTTCCTACAAGCAAGAGTTCATTTCTGGCAAACCAAGTGAATTTTGGGCTCAAATGATTTTACACAGTGCACGAATACAAAGCGATTCTCACTATTAACTAAAGAGCATTTATGTAAGAGGAGCTGTGGTTTGTATCAGTTTCATAAGCAGAGTTGAACTGCATATGGTCTGTAAGAGGAGGAAACACAGTTATTTTTTTCTGGGCATTCTCATGGTTATTGCTGTGTGGAGACCCTGGAAAGAAGAGCTTGCTTCTTGCATTAAAACAGCATGTTTTTCATGGATGAGAACACTTGTCTGATTTTACATTCAGAAACAGAGTTAAACCACAGGATCTGTGTCTTCCTACAAGCAAGAGTTCATTTTTGGTAAACATATGGTCCGTATGAGTAGGAAACACAGTTCATTTTTTCTGGGCATTCTCATGGTTCTTGTTGTATTGGAGATGCTACAAAGAAGAGCTTGCTTCTTCTATTAATAAAAAGTATGTTTCAGGGATGAGAACACTGGTCTGAATTTCCATTCAGAAACGGAGTTAAACCCCAGCATCTGTGTCTTCATACAAGCAAGAGTTCATTTGTGGTAAACCAAGTTAATTTTTGGCTCAAATGATTTTTTGCAGTTCACGAACCCAACACGATTCTCACTATTAACTAATGAGCATTTATGTAAGAGGAGCTGTGGTTTGTATCAGGTTCATAAGCAGAGTTGAACTACATATGGTCCCTATGACTAGGAATCACATTTCTTTTTTTCTGGGCATACTCATGGTTCTTGCTGTATTGGAGACGCTGGAAAGCACAGCATGCTTCTTGCGTGAAAACAGAGTGTGTTTCATGGATGAGAACACTGGTCTGTATTTCCCTTCAGAAACGGAGTTAAAACACGGGATCTGTGTCTTCCTACAATAAGAGTTCATTGCTCGTACACCCAGTGAATTTTGGGCTAAAATGTTTTTACAAAGTTCAAAATCCCAATGGGATTCTCACTATTAACTAAAGAGCATTTACTTAAGAGGTGCTCTGGTTTGTATCAGTTTCATAAGCTGAGTTGATCTAAATATGGTCTGTATGAGTGGGAAGCACAGTTCTTTTTTGAGGGAATGCTCATGGTTATTGCTGTGTGGAGACCCTGGAAAGAAGAGCTTGCTTCTTGCATTAAAACAAAATGTGTTTCGTGGATGAGAACACTTGTCTGATTTTACATTCAGAAACAGAGTTAAACCACAGGATCTGTGTCTTCCTACAAGCAAGAGTTCATTTTTGGTAAACCAAGGGAATTTTGGGCTGAAATGATTTTTCACAGTTCAGAAACGCATCGCGATTCTCACTATTATCTAAAGAGCATTTATGTAAGAGGAGCTGTGGTTTGTATCAGTTTCATAAGCAGAGTTGAACTACATATGGTCCGTATGAGTAGGAAACAGTTCTTTTTTTCAGGGCATGCTTATGGTTCTTGCTGTATTTTAGACTCAGGAAAGAAGACCTTGCTTCTTGCGTTAAAACAGAGTGAGTTTCAGGGATGAGAACTCTGGTCCGAATTTCCCTTCAGAAAGGGAGTTAAACCCCATGATCTGTGTCTGCCTACAGGCAAGAGTTCATTTCTGGTTAACCAAGTTTATTTTGGGCTCTAATGATTTTTCGCAGTTCATGAACCCAACGCGATTCTCACTATTAACTAAAGAGCATTTATGTAAGAGGAGCTGTGGTTTGTATCAGTTTCATAAGCATTGAACTACATATGGTCCGTATGACTAGGAAACACAGTTCTTTATTTCGGCGCATGGTCATGGTTCTTGCTGTATTTGAGACTCTGGAAAGAAGAGCTTGCTTTTTTGCATTAAAACAGAGTGTTTCATGAATGAGAACTCTGGTCTAAATTTCCCTTCAGAAACGGAGTTAAACCACATGATCTGTGTTTCCCTACAAGCAAGAGTTCATTTCTGGTAAACCAAGTGAATTTTGGGCTCAAATGATTTCACACAGTTCTAGAACCCAACCTTGATTATCACTATTAACTAAAGAGCATTTATGTAAGAGAAGCTGTGGTCTGTATCATTTTCATAAGCAGAGCTGGACTACATATGGTTCGTATGAGTAGGAAACACAGTTCTTTTTTTCTTAGCATGCACATGGTTCTTACTGTATTGGAGAACCTGGAAAGAAGAGGATGATTCATGCCTTAAAACAGAGTGATTTTCAGGGAAGAGAATTCTGGTTTGAATTCCCCTTCTGAAACGGAGTTAAACCCCAGGATCTGTGTATTCCTACAATCAAGAGTTCAGTTCTGGTAGACCCAGTGAATTTTGGGCTCAAATGATTTTTCATAGTTCACGAACCCAACATGATTCTCACTATTAACTAAAGAGTATTTATGTAACAGGAGGTGTGGTATGTATCAGTTTCATAAGCAGAGTTGAACTACATATGGTCCGTATGAATAGGAAACACAGTTCTTTTTTTCATACCATGCTCATGGTTCTTGCTGTGTTTTAGATTCTGGAAAGAAGATCTTGCTTCTTCGTTACAACATAGTGTGTTTCAGGGATGAGAACTCTGGTCTGAATTTCCCTTCAGAAATGGAGATCAACCCCAGTATCTGTGTCTTCCCACAAGCAAGATTTCATTTCTTGTAAACCCAGTGAATTGTGGGCTCAAATGATTTTTCGCAGTTCATTAACCCGACGCTATTCTCACTATTAACTAAAGAGGATTTATGTTAGAGGACCTGTGGTTTGTATCAGTTTCATAAGCAGAGTTGAACTACATATGGTCTGTATGAGTAGGAAGCACAGTTCCTTTTTTCAGGGCATGCTCATGGTTCTTGGTGTATTGGAGACACTGGAAAGAAGAGCTTGCTTCTTGCATTAAAACAGAGTGTGTTTCATGGATGAGAACTCTGGTCTGAATTTCCCTTCAGAACAGAGTTCAACCCCATGATCTGTGTCTTCCTACCAGCAAGAGTTCAGTTCCGGTTAAACCAGTGAATTTTGGGCTCAAATGATTTTTCGCAGTTCACGAACAAAAACACAATTCTCACTATTAACTAAAGAGCATTTATGTAAAAGGAGATGTTGTCTGTATCATTTCATAAGCAGAGTTGAACTACATATGGTCCGTATGAGTAGTAAACACAGTTCTTTTTTTGTGGGCATGCTCAGGGTTCTTACTGTATTGGAGACGCTGGAAAGAAGAGCTTGCTTCTTGCCTTAAAACAGAGTGTGATTCATGAATGAGAACTCTGGTCTGAATTTTTCTTCAGAAACGGAGTTAAACCCCATGATCTGTGTTTTCCTACAAACAAGAGTTAATTTCTGGTAAACCAAGTGAATTTTGGGCTCAAATGATTTCACACAGTTCTAGAACCCAACCTTGATTATCACTATTAACTAAAGAGCATTTATGTAAGAGAAGCTGTGGTCTGTATCATTTTCATAAGCAGAGTTGGTCTACATATGGTTCGTATGAGTAGGAAACACAGTTCTTTTTTTCTTAGCATGCACATGGTTCTTACTGTATTGGAGAACCTGGAAAGAAGAGGATGATTCATGCCTTAAAACAGAGTGATTTTTAGGGAAGAAAATTCTGGTCTGAATTTCCCTTCTGAACCGGAGTTAAACCCCAGGATCTGTGTCTTCATTCAAGCAAGAGTTCATTTCTGGTAAACAAAGAGAATTTTCTCCTCAAATGATTTTACACAGTTCAAGAACCCAATGTGATTCTCACTATTAACAAAAGAGCATTTATGTAACAGAAGCTTTGGTCTGTATCAGTTTCATAAGCAGAGTTGGACTACATATGGTCCGTATGAGTAGGAAACACAGATCTTTTTTTCTTGGTATGCTCATGGTTCTTAGTGAACTGGAGACGCTGGAAAGGAGAGGATGATTCATACCTTAAAACAGAGTGTTTTTCAGGGATGAGAATTCAAGTCTGAATTTGCCTTCAGAAACGGAGTTAAATACCAGGATCTGTGTCTTCCTAAAAGCAAGAGTTCATTTCTGGTAAACCCAGTGAATTTTGGGCTCAAATGATATTTTGCAGTTCACGAACACAACATTATTCTGACTACTAACTAAAGAGCATTTATGTAAGAGGAGCTGTGCTTTGTATCAGTTTCATAAGCAGAGTTGAACTCCATATGGTCCGTATGAGTAGGAAACACAGTTCTTTTTTTCAGGTCATACTCATGGTTCTTGCTGTATTTTAGACTATGGAAAGAAGAGCTTGCTTCTTGCGTTAAAACAGAGTGTGTTTCAGGGATGAGAACTCTGGTCTGTATTTCCCTTCAGAAACGGAGATAAACCCTAGGATCTGTGTCTTCCTACAAGCGAGAATTCAATTCTGGTAAACGCAGTGAATTTTGTGCTCAAATGTTTTTTCGCAGTTGACAAACCCTACGCTATTCTCACTATTATCTAAAGAGCATTTATGTAAGAGGAGCAGTGGTCTGTATCAGTTTCATAAGCAGAGTTGAACTACGTATGGTCCGTATGAATAGGAAACGCAATTTTTTTTTCAGGCCATGTTCATGGTTCTTGCTGTATTTTAGACTCTCGAAAGAAGAGCTTCCTTCCTCGTTTAAACAGAGTTTGTTTCAGTGATGAGAACTCTGGTCTGAATTTCCCTTCAGAAACGGAGAAAACCCCAGGATCTGGGTCTTCCTACAAGCAAGAGTTTATTTCTGGTTAACCCAGTGAATTTTGGGGTCAAATGATTTTTCCCAGTTCACGAACCCAACACGATTCTCACTATTAACTAAAGAGCATTTATGGAAGAGGAACTGTGGTTTGTATCAGTTTCATAAGCAGAGTTGAACTACATATGGTCCATATGAGTAGGAAACACAGTTCTTTTTTTCAGGGCATGCTCATGGTTCTTGCTGTATTTTAGCCTCTGGACAGAAGAGCTTGCTACTTGCGTAAAAACAGAGAGTCTTTCAGGGATGAGAACTCTGGCCTGAATTTCCCTTCAGAAACGGAGTTAAACCCCATGATCTGTGTCTTCCTACAAGCAAGAGTTCATTTCTGGTTAACCCAGTGAATTTTGGGCTCAAATGACGTTACACAGTTCTAGAACCCAACGCAATTATCACTTTTAACTAAAGAGCATTTATGTATGAGGAGCTCTACTCTGTATCATTTCATAAGCAGAGTTGAACTACATATGGTCCATATGAGTAGGAAACACAGTTCTTTTTTTCCTGGCATGCTCATGCTTCTTACTGTATTGGAGACCCCTGAAAGGAAAGGATGATTCATCCCTTTAAACAGAGTGTTTCTCAGGGATGAGAATTCTGGTCTGAATTTCCCTTCAGAAACGGAGTTAAACCCCAAGATCTGTGTCTTCCTACAAACAAGAGTTCATTTCTGGTAAACCCAGTGAATTTTGGGCTCAAATGGTTTTTCGCAGTTCACAAAGCCAACGCTGTTCTCACTATTAACTAAAGAGCATTTATGTAAGAGGAGCTGTGGTCTTTATCAATTTCATAAGCAGAGTTGAACTACATATGGTCCGTATGAGTAGGAAACTCAGTTCTTTTTTTCCTGGCATGCTCATGCTTCTTACTGTATTGGAGACCCTGGAAAGGAGAGGATGATTCATGCCTTAAAACAGAGTGTTTTTCAGGGATGAGAATTCTGGTCTGAATTTCCCTTCAGAAACTGAGTTAAATACCAGGATCTGTGTCTTCGTACAAGCAAGAGTTCATTTTTGGTAAACCCAATGAATTTTGGTCTCAAATGATATTTCGCAGTTCACGAACACAGCATGATTCTGACTATTAACTAAAGAGCATTTATGTAAGAGGAGCTGTGGTTTGTATCAGTTTCATAAGCAGAGTTGAACTACATATGGTCCGTATGAGTAGGAAACACAGTTCTTTTTTTCAGGGCATACTCATGGTTCTTGCTGTATTTTAGACTATGGAAAGAAGAGCTTGCTTTTTGTGTTAAAACAGAGTGTGTTTCTGGGAGGAGAACTCTGGTCTGAATTTCCATTCAGAAACGGAGTTAAACACCAGGATCTGTGTCTTCCTACAAGCAAGAGTTCATTTCTGGTATACCCAGTGAATTTTGGGCTCAAATGATTGTTCACAGTTGATGAAACCTATTCTATTCTCACTAATAACTAAAGAGGATTTATGTAAGAGGAGCTATGGTTTGTATCAGTTTCATAAGCAGAGTTGAACTACATATATTCCACATTAGTAGGAAGCACAGATCTTTTTGCTGGGCATGCTCATGGTTCTTGCTGAATTGGAGACGCTGGAAAGAAGAGCTTGTGTCTTGCATTAAAGCAGAGTGTGTTTCATGGATGAGAACTCTGGTCTCAATTTCCCTTCAGTAACGGAGTTAAACCCCATGATCTGTGTCTTCATTCAAGCAAGAGTTCATTTCTGGTAAACCAAGAGAATTTTCTGCTCAAATGATTTTACACAGTTCAAGAACACAATGCGATTCTCACTATTAACAAAAGAGCATTTATGTAACAGGAGCTTTCGTCCATATGAGTAGGAAACACAGTTCTTTTTTTCTTGGCATGCTCATGGTTCTTAGTGAATTGGAGACGCTTGAAAGGAGAGGATGATTCATGCCTTAAAACAGAGTGTTTTTCAGGGATGAGAATTCTGGTCTGAATTTCCCTTCAGAAACGGAGTTAAATACCAGGATCTATGTCTTCCTACAAGCAAGGGTTCAATACTGGTAAACCCAGTGAATTTTGGGATCAAATGATATTTTGCAGTTCACGAAAACAACATGATTCTGACTACTAACTAAAGAGCATTTATGTAAGAGGAGCTGTGGTCTGTATCATTTTCATAAGCAGAGTTGGTCTACATATGGTTCGTATGAGTAGGAAACACAGTTCTTTTTTTCTTAGCATGCACATGGTTCTTACTGTATTGGAGAACCTGGAAAGAAGAGGATGATTCATGCCTTAAAACAGAGTGATTTTTAGGGAAGAAAATTCTGGTCTGAATTTCCCTTCTGAACCGGAGTTAAACCCCAGGATCTGTGTCTTCATTCAAGCAAGAGTTCATTTCTGGTAAACAAAGAGAATTTTCTCCTCAAATGATTTTACACAGTTCAAGAACCCAATGTGATTCTCACTATTAACAAAAGAGCATTTATGTAACAGAAGCTTTGGTCTGTATCAGTTTCATAAGCAGAGTTGGACTACATATGGTCCGTATGAGTAGGAAACACAGATCTTTTTTTCTTGGTATGCTCATGGTTCTTAGTGAACTGGAGACGCTGGAAAGGAGAGGATGATTCATACCTTAAAACAGAGTGTTTTTCAGGGATGAGAATTCAAGTCTGAATTTGCCTTCAGAAACGGAGTTAAATACCAGGATCTGTGTCTTCCTAAAAGCAAGAGTTCATTTCTGGTAAACCCAGTGAATTTTGGGCTCAAATGATATTTTGCAGTTCACGAACACAACATTATTCTGACTACTAACTAAAGAGCATTTATGTAAGAGGAGCTGTGCTTTGTATCAGTTTCATAAGCAGAGTTGAACTCCATATGGTCCGTATGAGTAGGAAACACAGTTCTTTTTTTCAGGTCATACTCATGGTTCTTGCTGTATTTTAGACTATGGAAAGAAGAGCTTGCTTCTTGCGTTAAAACAGAGTGTGTTTCAGGGATGAGAACTCTGGTCTGTATTTCCCTTCAGAAACGGAGATAAACCCTAGGATCTGTGTCTTCCTACAAGCGAGAATTCAATTCTGGTAAACGCAGTGAATTTTGTGCTCAAATGTTTTTTCGCAGTTGACAAACCCTACGCTATTCTCACTATTATCTAAAGAGCATTTATGTAAGAGGAGCAGTGGTCTGTATCAGTTTCATAAGCAGAGTTGAACTACGTATGGTCCGTATGAATAGGAAACGCAATTTTTTTTTCAGGCCATGTTCATGGTTCTTGCTGTATTTTAGACTCTCGAAAGAAGAGCTTCCTTCCTCGTTTAAACAGAGTTTGTTTCAGTGATGAGAACTCTGGTCTGAATTTCCCTTCAGAAACGGAGAAAACCCCAGGATCTGTGTCTTCCTACAAGCAAGAGTTTATTTCTGGTTAACCCAGTGAATTTTGGGGTCAAATGATTTTTCCCAGTTCACGAACCCAACACGATTCTCACTATTAACTAAAGAGCATTTATGGAAGAGGAACTGTGGTTTGTATCAGTTTCATAAGCAGAGTTGAACTACATATGGTCCATATGAGTAGGAAACACAGTTCTTTTTTTCAGGGCATGCTCATGGTTCTTGCTGTATTTTAGCCTCTGGACAGAAGAGCTTGCTACTTGCGTAAAAACAGAGAGTCTTTCAGGGATGAGAACTCTGGCCTGAATTTCCCTTCAGAAACGGAGTTAAACCCCATGATCTGTGTCTTCCTACAAGCAAGAGTTCATTTCTGGTTAACCCAGTGAATTTTGGGCTCAAATGACGTTACACAGTTCTAGAACCCAACGCAATTATCACTTTTAACTAAAGAGCATTTATGTATGAGGAGCTCTACTCTGTATCATTTCATAAGCAGAGTTGAACTACATATGGTCCATATGAGTAGGAAACACAGTTCTTTTTTTCCTGGCATGCTCATGCTTCTTACTGTATTGGAGACCCCTGAAAGGAAAGGATGATTCATCCCTTTAAACAGAGTGTTTCTCAGGGATGAGAATTCTGGTCTGAATTTCCCTTCAGAAACGGAGTTAAACCCCAAGATCTGTGTCTTCCTACAAACAAGAGTTCATTTCTGGTAAACCCAGTGAATTTTGGGCTCAAATGGTTTTTCGCAGTTCACAAAGCCAACGCTGTTCTCACTATTAACTAAAGAGCATTTATGTAAGAGGAGCTGTGGTCTTTATCAATTTCATAAGCAGAGTTGAACTACATATGGTCCGTATGAGTAGGAAACTCAGTTCTTTTTTTCCTGGCATGCTCATGCTTCTTACTGTATTGGAGACCCTGGAAAGGAGAGGATGATTCATGCCTTAAAACAGAGTGTTTTTCAGGGATGAGAATTCTGGTCTGAATTTCCCTTCAGAAACTGAGTTAAATACCAGGATCTGTGTCTTCGTACAAGCAAGAGTTCATTTTTGGTAAACCCAATGAATTTTGGTCTCAAATGATATTTCGCAGTTCACGAACACAGCATGATTCTGACTATTAACTAAAGAGCATTTATGTAAGAGGAGCTGTGGTTTGTATCAGTTTCATAAGCAGAGTTGAACTACATATGGTCCGTATGAGTAGGAAACACAGTTCTTTTTTTCAGGGCATACTCATGGTTCTTGCTGTATTTTAGACTATGGAAAGAAGAGCTTGCTTTTTGTGTTAAAACAGAGTGTGTTTCTGGGAGGAGAACTCTGGTCTGAATTTCCATTCAGAAACGGAGTTAAACACCAGGATCTGTGTCTTCCTACAAGCAAGAGTTCATTTCTGGTATACCCAGTGAATTTTGGGCTCAAATGATTGTTCACAGTTGATGAAACCTATTCTATTCTCACTAATAACTAAAGAGGATTTATGTAAGAGGAGCTATGGTTTGTATCAGTTTCATAAGCAGAGTTGAACTACATATATTCCACATTAGTAGGAAGCACAGATCTTTTTGCTGGGCATGCTCATGGTTCTTGCTGAATTGGAGACGCTGGAAAGAAGAGCTTGTGTCTTGCATTAAAGCAGAGTGTGTTTCATGGATGAGAACTCTGGTCTCAATTTCCCTTCAGTAACGGAGTTAAACCCCATGATCTGTGTCTTCATTCAAGCAAGAGTTCATTTCTGGTAAACCAAGAGAATTTTCTGCTCAAATGATTTTACACAGTTCAAGAACACAATGCGATTCTCACTATTAACAAAAGAGCATTTATGTAACAGGAGCTTTCGTCCATATGAGTAGGAAACACAGTTCTTTTTTTCTTGGCATGCTCATGGTTCTTAGTGAATTGGAGACGCTTGAAAGGAGAGGATGATTCATGCCTTAAAACAGAGTGTTTTTCAGGGATGAGAATTCTGGTCTGAATTTCCCTTCAGAAACGGAGTTAAATACCAGGATCTATGTCTTCCTACAAGCAAGGGTTCAATACTGGTAAACCCAGTGAATTTTGGGATCAAATGATATTTTGCAGTTCACGAAAACAACATGATTCTGACTACTAACTAAAGAGCATTTATGTAAGAGGAGCTGTGGTTTGTATCATTTTCATAAGCAGAGTTGAACTACATATGGTCCGTATGAGTAGGAAACACAGTTCTTTTTTTCAGGGCATACTCATGGTTCTTGCTGTATTTTAGACTATGGAAAGAAGAGCTTGCTTCTTACGTTAAAACAGAGTGTGTTTCAGGGATGAGAACTCTGGTCTGTATTTCCCTTCAGAAACGGAGATAAACCCTAGGATCTGTGTCTTCCTACAAGCGAGAATTCAATTCTGGTAAACGCAGTGAATTTTGTCCTCAAATGTTTTTTCGCAGTTGACAAACCCTACGCTATTCTCACTATTATCTAAAGAGCATTTATGTAAGAGGAGCAGTGGTCTGTATCAGTTTCATAAGCAGAGTTGAACTACGTATGGTCCGTATGAATAGGAAACGCAATTGTTTTTTTCAGGCCATGCTCATGGTTCTTGCTGTATTTTAGCCTCTGGACAGAAGAGCTTGCTACTTGCGTAAAAACAGAGTTTGTTTCTGGGAGGAGAACTCTGGTCTGAATTTCCATTCAGAAACGGAGTTAAACACCAGGATCTGTGTCTTCCTACAAGCAAGAGTTCATTTCTGGTATACCCAGTGAATTTTGGGCTCAAATGATTGTTCACAGTTGATGAAACCTATTCTATTCTCACTAATAACTAAAGAGGATTTATGTAAGAGGAGCTATGGTTTGTATCAGTTTCATAAGCAGAGTTGAACTACATATATTCCACATTAGTAGGAAGCACAGATCTTTTTGCTGGGCATGCTCATGGTTCTTGCTGAATTGGAGACGCTGGAAAGAAGAGCTTGTGTCTTGCATTAAAGCAGAGTGTGTTTCATGGATGAGAACTCTGGTCTCAATTTCCCTTCAGTAACGGAGTTAAACCCCATGATCTGTGTCTTCATTCAAGCAAGAGTTCATTTCTGGTAAACCAAGAGAATTTTCTGCTCAAATGATTTTACACAGTTCAAGAACACAATGCGATTCTCACTATTAACAAAAGAGCATTTATGTAACAGGAGCTTTCGTCCATATGAGTAGGAAACACAGTTCTTTTTTTCTTGGCATGCTCATGGTTCTTAGTGAATTGGAGACGCTTGAAAGGAGAGGATGATTCATGCCTTAAAACAGAGTGTTTTTCAGGGATGAGAATTCTGGTCTGAATTTCCCTTCAGAAACGGAGTTAAATACCAGGATCTATGTCTTCCTACAAGCAAGGGTTCAATACTGGTAAACCCAGTGAATTTTGGGATCAAATGATATTTTGCAGTTCACGAAAACAACATGATTCTGACTACTAACTAAAGAGCATTTATGTAAGAGGAGCTGTGGTTTGTATCATTTTCATAAGCAGAGTTGAACTACATATGGTCCGTATGAGTAGGAAACACAGTTCTTTTTTTCAGGGCATACTCATGGTTCTTGCTGTATTTTAGACTATGGAAAGAAGAGCTTGCTTCTTACGTTAAAACAGAGTGTGTTTCAGGGATGAGAACTCTGGTCTGTATTTCCCTTCAGAAACGGAGATAAACCCTAGGATCTGTGTCTTCCTACAAGCGAGAATTCAATTCTGGTAAACGCAGTGAATTTTGTCCTCAAATGTTTTTTCGCAGTTGACAAACCCTACGCTATTCTCACTATTATCTAAAGAGCATTTATGTAAGAGGAGCAGTGGTCTGTATCAGTTTCATAAGCAGAGTTGAACTACGTATGGTCCGTATGAATAGGAAACGCAATTGTTTTTTTCAGGCCATGCTCATGGTTCTTGCTGTATTTTAGCCTCTGGACAGAAGAGCTTGCTACTTGCGTAAAAACAGAGTTTGTTTCAGTGATGAGAACTATGGTCTGAATTTCCCTTCAGAAACGGAGTTAAACCCCATGATCTGTGTCTTCCTACAAGAAAGAGTTCATTTCTGGTAAACCCAGTGAATTTTGGGCTCAAATGACGTTACACAGTTCTAGAATCCAACGCGATTATCACTTTTACCTAAAGAGCATTTATGTATGAGGAGCTCTACTCTGTATCATTTCATAAGCAGAGTTGAACTACATATGATCCGTATAAGTTGGAAACACAGTTCTTTTTTTCCTGGCATGCTCATGCTTCTTACTGTATTGGAGACCCCTGAAAGGAAAGTATGATTCATCCCTTTAAACAGAGTGTTTCTCAGGGATCAGAATTCTGGTCTGATTTTCCCTTCAGAAACGGAGTTAAACCCCAGGATCTGTGTCTTCCTACAAGCAAGAGTTCATTTCTGGTAAACCCAATGAATTTTGGGCTCAAATGATATTTCGCAATTCACGAACACAACATGATTCTGACTATTAACTAAAGAGCATTTATGTAAGAGGAGCTGTGGTTTGTAACAGTTTCATAAGCAGAGTTGAACTACATATGGTCCGTATGAGTAGGAAACACAGTTCTTTTTTTCAGGGCATACTCATGATTCTTGCTGTATTTTAGACTATGGAAAGAAGAGCTTGCTTTTTGTGTTAAAACAGAGTGTGTTTCAGGGAGGAGAACTCTGGTCTGAATTTCCATTCAGAAACGGAGTTAAACACCAGGATCTGTGTCTTCCTACAAGCAAGAGTTCATTTCTGGTATACCCAGTGAATTTTGGGCTCAAATGATTGTTCACACTTCATGAACCCTATTCTATTCTCACTAATAACTAAAGAGGATTTATGTAAGAGGAGCTATGGATTGTATCAGTTTCATAAGCAGAGTTGAACTACATATATTCCACATGAGTAGGAAGCACAGATCTTTTTGCTGGGCATGCTCATGGTTCTTGCTGTATTGGAGACCCTGGAAAGAAGAGCTTGCTCTTGCATTAAAACAGAGTGTATTTCATGGACGAGAACTCTGGTTTGAATTTCCCTTCAGAACCGGAGTTAAACCCCATGATCTGTGTCTTCCTACAAGCAAGAGTTCAATACTGGTAAACCCAGGGAATTTTGGGCTCAAATGATTTTTCGCAGTTCACGAACCTAACATGATTCTCACTATTAACTAAAGAGCACTTATGTAATAGGAGGAGTGGTCTGTATCAGTTTCATAAGTAGAGTTGAACTACATATGGTCCGTATGAATTGGAAACACAGTTCATTTTTTCATACCATGCTCATGGTTCTTGCTGTATTTTAGAGTTAGCAAAGAGGGTCTTGCTTCTTTCGTTAAAAGAGAGTGTGTTTCAGGGATGAGAACTCTGGTCTGAATTTCCCCTCAGAAATGGAGTTAAACCACAGGATCTGCGTGATCATATAAGTAAGAGTTCATTTCTGGTTAACCCAGTGAATTTTGGGCTCAAATGATTTTTCGCAGTTCACAAAGCCAACGAGATTCTCACTATTAACTAAAGAGCATTTTTGTAAGAGGAGCTGTGGTTTGTATCAGTTTCATAAGCAGAGTTGCTCTACATATGGTCCCTATGAGAAGGAAACACAGTTCTTTTTTTCAGGCCATGCTCATGGTTCTTGCAGTATTGGTGACTCTGGAAAGAAGAGCTTGAATCTTGCACTAAAACAGGGTGTGTTTCCTGGATGAGAACTCTGGTCTGAATTTCCCTTCACAAACGGAGTTAAACACCATGATCTGTGTCTTCCTAACAGGAAGAGTTCATTTCTGGTAAACCAAGTGAATTTTCGGCTCAAATGACTTTACACAGTTCTAGAACCCAACGCGATAATCACTATTAACTAAAGAGCATTTATGTAAGAGGAGCTCTGGTCTGTATCATTTCATAAGCAGAGTTGAACTACATATGGTTTGTATGAGTAGGAAACACAGTTCTTTTTTTCTGGGCATGCTCACGGTTCTTACTGTATTGGAGACACTGGAAAGAAGAGGATGATTCTTGCCTTAAAACAGAGTGTTTTTCAGGGTTGAGAATTCTGGTCTAAATTTGCCTTCAGAAACGGAGTTAAACCTAAGTATCTGTTTCTTCCTACAAGCAAGAGTTCAGTTCTAGTAAACACAGTGAATTTTGGGCTCAAATGATTTTCGCAGTTCAGGAACCCAACGCTATTCTCAGTATTAACTAAAGAGCATTTATGTAAGAGGAGCTGTGGTTTGTATCAGTTTCATAAACAGAGTTGAACTACATATAGTCTGTATGAGTAGGAAACACAGTTCTTTTTTTCAGGGCATGCTCATGGTTCTTGCTGCATTTTAGACGCTGGAAAGAAGAGCTTGCTTCTTGCGTTATAACCGAGTGTGTTTCAGGGATGAGAACTCTGGTCTGTATTTCCCTTCAGAAACGGAGATAAACCCTAGGGTCTGTCTCTTCCTACAAGCAAGAGTTTATTTCTGGTTAACCCAGTGAATTTTGGGCTCAAATGATTTTTCGCAGTTCACGAAACCAACACGATTCTCACTATTAACTAAAGAGCATTTATGTAAGAGGAGGTGTGGTCTGTATCAGTTTCATAAGCAGAGTTGAACTACATATGGTCCGTATGAGTAGGAAACACAGTTCTTTTTTTCAGGGCATACTCATGGTTCTTGCTGTATTTTAGACTATGGAAAGAAGAGCTTGCTTCTTGCGTTAAAACAGAGTGTGTTTCAGGGATGAGAACTCTGGTCTCAATTTCCCTTCAGAAATGGGGTTAAACCCCA
The DNA here is from genome assembly GCA_949786405.1 of Onychomys arenicola. NCBI lineage: Eukaryota > Metazoa > Chordata > Mammalia > Rodentia > Cricetidae > Onychomys > Onychomys arenicola. The sequence goes on from CATKUM010000028.1 coordinate 3,857,708, forward strand.
TGATCTCTGTCTTCCTACAAGCAAGGTTTCATTTCTGGTAAACCCAGTGAATTTTAGGCTCAAATAATTTTACACAGTTCTAGAACCCAACGCGATTATCACTATTAACTAATGAGCATTTATGTAAGTGGAGCTGTGGTCTGTATCAGTTTTAAAAGCAGAGTGTACTACATATGGTCTATATGAGTAGGAAACACAGTTCTTTTTTTCTTGGCATGCTCATGGTTCTTACTGTATTGAAGATGCTTTAAAGAAGAGCTTGCTTCTTGCGTAAAAACAGAGTTTGTTTCAGGGATGAGAACTCTGCTCTGAGTTTCCCTTCAGAAACGGAGTTAAACCCAAGGATCTGTGTCTTCCTACATGCGAGAATTCAATTCTGGTAAAACCAGTGAATTTTGTGCTCAAATGTATTTTCGCAGTTCAGGAACCCAATGCTATTCTCACTATTAACTAAAGAGCATTTATGTAAGAGGAGGTGTGGTCTTTATCAGTTTCATAAGCAGAGTTGAACTACATATGGTCCATATGAATAGGAAACACAGTTCTTTTTTTCAGGCCATGCTCATGGTTCTTGCTGTATTTTAGAATCTGGAAAGAAGAGCTTGCTTCTTGCACTAAAACAGAGTTCGTTTCAGGGATGAGAACTCTGGTCTGAATTTCGCTTCAGAAACGGAGTTAAACACCAGGATCTGTGTCATCCTACAAGCAAGAGTTCATTTCTGGTTATCCCAGTGAATTTTGGGCTCAAATGATTTTTCGCAGTTTTCGAGCCCAACGCGATTCTCACTATTAACTAAAGAGCATTTATGTAAGAGGAGCTATGGTCTGTATCAGTTTCATAAGCAGAGTTGAACTAAATATGGTCCGTATGATTAGGAAACACAGTTCTTTTTTTTCTGGGCATGCTCATGGTTCTTGCTGTATTTTAGACTCTGGAAAGAAGAGCTTGCTTCTTGCATTAAAACAGAATGTTTTTCTGGGATGAGAACTCTGGTCTGAATTTCCCTTCAGAAACGGAGTGAAACCTCAGGATCTGTGTCTTCCTACAAGCAAGAGCTCATTTCTGGTTAACCCAGTGAATTTTGGGCTCAAATGTTTTTCGCAGTTCAGGAACCCAACGCTATTCTCAGTATTAACTAAAGAGCATTTATGTAAGAGGAGTTGTGGTTTGTATCAGTTTCATAAACAGAGTTGAACTACATATAGTCCGTATGAGTAGGAAACACAGTTCTTTTTTTCAGGGCATGCTCATGGTTCTTGCTGCATTTTAGACGCTGGAAAGAAGAGCTTGCTTCTTGCGTTATAAACGAGTGTGTTTCAGGGATGAGAACTCTGGTCTGTATTTCCCTTCAGAAACGGAGATAAACCCTAGGGTCTGTCTCTTCCTACAAGCAAGAGTTTATTTCTGGTTAACCCAGTGAATTTTGGGCTCAAATGATTTTTCGCAGTTCACGAACCCAACACGATTCTCACTATTAACTAAAGAGCATTTATGTAAGAGGAGGTGTGGTCTGTATCAGTTTCATAAGCAGAGTTGAACTAAATATGGTCCGTATGAGTAGGAAAAACAGTCCTTTTTTTCTGGGCATGCTCATGGTTCTTGCTGAATTGGAGACTCTGGAAAGAAGAGCTTGCTTCTTGCATTAAAACAGAGTGTGTTTCATGGATGAGAACTCTGGTCTGAATTTCCCTTCAGTAACGGAGTTAAACCCCATGACCTGTGTCTTCATACAAGCAAAAGTTCATTTCTGGTAAACCAAGAGAATATTCTGCTCAAATGATTTTACACAGATCAAGGACCCAATGCGATTCTCACTATAAACAAAAGAGAATTTATGTAACAGGAGCTTTGGTCTGTATCAGTTTCATAAGCAGAGTTGGACTACATATGGTCCGTATGAGTAGGAAACACAGTTCTTTTTTTCTTGTCATGCTCATGGTTCTTAGTGTATTGGAGACGCTGGAAAGGAGAGGATGATTCATGCCTTAAAACAGTGTTTTTCAGGGATGAGAATTCTGGTCTGAATTTCCCTTCAGAAACGGAGTTAAATACCAGGATCTGTGTCTTCCTACAAGCAAGAGTTCATTTCTGGTAAACCCAGGGAATTTTGGGCTCAAATGATATTTCACAGTTCCCGAACACAACATGATTCTGACTACTAACTAAAGAGCATTTATGTAAGAGGAGCTGTGGTTTGTATCAGTTTCATAAGCAGAGTTGAACTACATATGGTCCGTATGAGTAGGAAACACAGTTCTTTTTTTCAGGGCATACTCATGGTTCTTGCTGTATTTTAGACTATGGAAAGAAGAGCTTGCTTCTTGCGTTAAAACAGAGTGTGTTTCAGGGATGAGAACTCTGGTCTCAATTTCCCTTCAGAAATGGGGTTAAACCCCATGATCTCTGTCTTCCTACAAGCAAGGTTTCATTTCTGGTAAACCCAGTGAATTTTAGGCTCAAATAATTTTACACAGTTCTAGAACCCAACGCGATTATCACTATTAACTAATGAGCATTTATGTAAGAGGAGCTGTGGTCTGTATCAGTTTTAAAAGCAGAGTGTACTACATATGGTCTATATGAGTAGGAAACACAGTTCTTTTTTTCTTGGCATGCTCATGGTTCTTACTGTATTGAAGACGCTGTAAAGAAGAGCTTGCTTCTTGCGTGAAAACAGAGTTTGTTTCAGGGATGAGAACTCTGCTCTGAGTTTCCCTTCAGAAACGGAGTTAAACCCAAGGATCTGTGTCTTCCTACAAGCGAGAATTCAATTCTGGTAAAACCAGTGAATTTTGTGCTCAAATGTATTTTCGCAGTTCAGGAACCCAATGCTATTCTCACTATTAACTAAAGAGCATTTATGTAAGAGGAGGTGTGGTCTTTATCAGTTTCATAAGCAGAGTTGAACTACATATGGTCCATATGAATAGGAAACACAGTTCTTTTTTTGAGGCCATGCTCATGGTTCTTGCTGTATTTTAGAATCTGGAAAGAAGAGCTTGCTTCTTGCACTAAAACAGAGTTCGTTTCAGGGATGAGAACTCTGGTCTGAATTTTGCTTCAGAAACGGAGTTAAACACCAGGATCTGTGTCATCCTACAAGCAAGAGTTCATTTCTGGTTATCCCAGTGAATTTTGGGCTCAAATGATTTTTCGCAGTTTTCGAGCCCAACGCGATTCTCACTATTAACTAAAGAGCATTTATGTAAGAGGAGCTATGGTCTGTATCAGTTTCATAAGCAGAGTTGAACTAAATATGGTCCGTATGAGTAGGAAACACAGTTCTTTTTTTTCTGGGCATGCTCATGGTTCTTGCTGTATTTTAGACACTGGAAAGAAGAGCTTGCTTCTTACATTAAAACAGAATGTTTTTCTGGGATGAGAACTCTGGTCTGAATTTCCCTTCAGAAACGGAGTGAAACCTCAGGATCTGTGTCTTCCTACAAGCAAGAGCTCATTTCTGGTTAACCCAGTGAATTTTGGGTTCAAATGTTTTTCGCAGTTCAGGAATCCAACGCTATTCTCAGTATTAACTAAAGAGCATTTATGTAAGAGGAGCTGTGGTTTGTATCAGTTTCATAAACAGAGTTGAACTACATATGGTCCGTATGAGTAGGAAACACAGTTCTTTTTTTCAGGGCATGCTCATGGTTCTTGCTGCATTTTAGACGCTGGAAAGAAGAGCTTGCTTCTTGTGTTATAACCGAGTGTGTTTCAGGGATGAGAACTCTGGTCTGTATTTCCGTTCAGAAACGGAGATAAACCCTAGGGTCTGTCTCTTCCTACAAGCAAGAGTTTATTTCTGGTTAACCCAGTGAATTTTGGGCTCAAATGATTTTTCGCAGTTCACGAACCCAACACGATTCTCACTATTAACTAAAGAGCATTTATGTAAGAGGAGGTGTGGTCTGTATCAGTTTCATAAGCAGAGTTGAACTAAATATAGTCCGTATGAGTAGAAAAAACAGTCCTTTTTTTCTAGGCATGCTCATGGTTCTTGCTGAATTGGAGACTCTGGAAAGAAGAGCTTGCTTCTTGCATTAAAAGAGTGTGTTTCATGGATGAGAACTCTGGTCTGAATTTCCCTTCAGTAACGGAGTTAAACCCCATGACCTGTGTCTTCATACAAGCAAGAGTTCATTTCTGGTAAACCAAGAGAATATTCTGCTCAAATGATTTTACACAGTTCAAGAACCCAATGCGATTCTCACTATAAACAAAAGAGCATTTATGTAACAGGAGCTTTGGTCTGTATCAGTTTCATAAGCAGAGTTGGACTACATATGGTCCGTATGAGTAGGAAACACAGTTCTTTTTTTCAGGGCATACTCATGGTTCTTGCTGTATTTTAGAATCTGGAAAGAAGAGCTTGCTTCTTGCACTAAAACAGAGTTCGTTTCAGGGATGAGAACTCTGGTCTGAATTTCGCTTCAGAAACGGAGTTAAACACCAGGATCTGTGTCATCCTACAAGCAAGAGTTCATTTCTGGTTATCCCAGTGAATTTTGGGCTCAAATGATTTTTCGCAGTTTTCGAGCCCAACGCGATTCTCACTATTAACTAAAGAGCATTTATGTAAGAGGAGCTATGGTCTGTATCAGTTTCATAAGCAGAGTTGAACTAAATATGGTCCGTATGATTAGGAAACACAGTTCTTTTTTTTCTGGGCATGCTCATGGTTCTTGCTGTATTTTAGACTCTGGAAAGAAGAGCTTGCTTCTTGCATTAAAACAGAATGTTTTTCTGGGATGAGAACTCTGGTCTGAATTTCCCTTCAGAAACGGAGTGAAACCTCAGGATCTGTGTCTTCCTACAAGCAAGAGCTCATTTCTGGTTAACCCAGTGAATTTTGGGCTCAAATGATTTTTCGCAGTTCACAAACCCAAGGCGATTCTCACTATTAACTAAAGAGCATTTATATAAGAGGAGCTGTGGTCTGTATCAGTTTCATAATCAGAGTTGGACTACATATGGTCCGTATGAGTAGGAAACATAGTTATTTTTTATTTGGCATGTTCATGGATCTTACTGTATTGGAGACCCTAGAAAGAAGAGGGTGATTCATGCCTTAAAAAAGAGTGTTTTTAAGGGATGAGATTTCTGGTCTGAATTTCCCTTCAGAAAAGGAGTTAATCCCCAGGATCTGTGTCTTCCTACCAGCGAGAGTTCAGTTCTGGTAAACCCAGTGAATTTTGGGCTCAAATGATTTTTCGCAGTTCACGAACCCAACGCTATTCTCACTATTAACTAAAGAGCATTTATGTAAGAGGAGCTGTGGTCTGTATCAGTTTCGTAAGCAGAGCTGATCTACATATGGTGCGTTTGAGTCGGACACACATTTCTTTCTTGACGGCATGCTCATGGTTCTTGCTGTATTGGAGACACTGGAAAGAGGAGCTTGCTTCTTGCATTAAAACAGATTGTGTTTCTGGGATGAGAACTCTTGTCTGAATTTCCCTTCAGAAACGGAGTTAATCCTCAGGATCTGTGTCATCCTACAAACAAGAGTTCATCTCTGGAAAACCCAATGAATTTTGGGCTCAAATGAATTTACACATTTCTGGAACCCAACGCGATTCTCACTATTAACTAAAGAGCATTTATGTAAGAGTAGCTGTGGTTTGTTTCAGTTTCATAAGCAGAGTTGAATTACATATGGTCCTTATGAGTAGGAAACCCAGTTCTTTTTTTCTGGGCATGCTCATGATTCTTGCTGTTTGAGACGCTAGAAAGAAGAGCTTGCTCCTTGCGTTAATACAGAGTGTGCTTCATGGATGAGAACACTGGTCTGAATTTCCCTTAAGATCCCGAGTTCAACCACGGGATCTGTGTCTTCCTACAAGCAAGAGTTCATTTCTGGTAAACAAAGTGAATTTTGGGCTGAAATGATTTAACACAGTTCAAAAACCCAATGCGATTCTCACTGTTAACTAAAGAGCATTTATGTAAGTGTAGCTGTGGTTTGTTTCAGTTTCATAAGCAGAGTAGAATTACATATGGTCTGTATGAGAAGGAAACACAATTCTTTTTTTCAGGGCATGTTCATTATTTTTGCTGTACGTTAGAATCTGGAAAGAAGAGCTTGCTACTTGCGTTAAAACAGAGTGTGTTTCAGGGAAGAGAACTCTGATGTGAATTTCCCTTCAGAATCGGAGTTAATGCCCAGGATCTGTGTCTTCCTACAAGAAAGAGTTCATTTCTGGTAAACTCAGTGAATTTTGGGCTCAATTGATTTTTCTCAGTTCACATACCCAACGCGATTCTCACTTTTAACAAAAGAGGATTTATGTAAGAGGAGCTGTGGTTTCTATCAGTTTCATAAGCAGAGTTGAAATACATATGGTTTGTATAAGTAGGAAACACAGTTCTTTTTTTTCTGGACATGGTCGTGGATCTTACTGTATTGGAGTCTGTGGAAAGAAGAGGATGATTCTTGCCTTAAAACAGAGTGTTTTCAGTGATGAGAACTCTGGTCTGAATTTCATTTCAGAAACGGAGTTCAACCCCAGGATCTGTGTCTTCCTACAAGCAAGAGTTCATTTCTGGAAAATCCAATGAATTTTGGGCTCAAATGATTTTACACATTTCTTGAACCCAATGCGATTCTCACTATTAACTAAAGAGCATTTATGTAAGAGGAGCTGTGGTCTGTATCAGTTTCACAAGCAGAGTTGAACTACATATGGTCCGTATGAGTAGTCAACAGAGTTCTTTTTTTCTGGGCATGCTCATGATTCTTGATGTATTGGAGCAGCTGCAAAGAAGAGCTTGCGTCTTGCCTTAAAACAGAGTGTTTTTCAGGGATGAGAATTCTGGTCTGATATTCCCCTCAGAAACGGAGTTAAACCCCAGGATCTGTGTCTACCTACAAGCAAGAGTTCATTTCTGCTACACCAAGTGAATTTTATGCTCAAATAATTTTACACAGATCTAGAACCCACGCGATTATCTCTATTAACTAAAGAGCATTTATGTAAGCAGAGCTGTGGTTTGCACCAGTTTCATAAGCAGAGTTGAACTACATATGGACCTTATGAGTAGGAAACACAGTTCTTTTTTTCAGGGCATGCTCATGGTTCAAACTGTATTGGAGACGCTGGAAAGAAGAGGATGATTCTTCCCTAAAAACAGAGTGTTTTTCAGGGATGAGTATTCTGGTCGGAATATGCCTTCAGAAACGGAGTTAAACCCCAGGATCTGTGTCTTCCTACAAGCAAGAGTTCATTTCTGGTTAACCCAGTGAATTTTGGACTCAAATGATTTTTGCAGTTCAAGAACCCAATGCGTTTCTCACTATTAACTAAAGAGCATTTATATAAACAGAGAGGTAGTTTGTATCAGTTTCATAAGCAGAGTTGAACTCCATATGGTCTGTATGAGTCGGAAACACACTTCAGTTTTTTCAGGCCATGCTCATGGTTCTTGCTGTAATTTAGGCTCTGGAAAGAAGAGCTTGCTTCTTGCATTAAAGCAGAGTGTGTTTCAGGGATGAGAACTCTGGTCTGAATTTCCATTCAGAAACAGAGTTAAACCCCAGGTTCTGTGTCTTCCTACAGGGAGGAGTTCATTTAAGGTACACCCCGTGAATTTTGGGCTCAATTGATTTTTTGTAGATGACGAACCCAAAGTGATTCTCACTATTAACTAAAGAGCATTTATGTCATGGGAGCTGTGGTCTGTATCATTTCATAAGCAGAGTTGAACTACATATGGTCCGTATGAGTAGCAAACACAGTTCATTGTTTCTGGGCATGCTCATGTTTCTTACTATATTGAAGATGCTGGAAAGAAGAGGATGATTCTTGCCTTAAAACAGAGTGTCTTTCAGGGATGAGAACTCTGGTCTGAATTTGCCTTCAAAAACGGAGTTAAACCCCAGGATCAGTGTCTTCCTACAAGCAAGAGTTCATTTCTGGTAAACACATTGTATTTTGTGTTCAAATGAATTTTCGCAGTTCACGAACCCAACGCGATTCTCACTATTAACTAAAGAGCATTTATGTAAGAGGTGCTGTTGTTTGTATCAGTTTCATAAGCAGAGTTGAACTACATATAGTCTGCATAAGTAGGAAACACAGTTCTTTTTTTCAGGCCATGCTCATGTTTCTTGCTGTATTTTAGACTCTGGAAAAAAGATCTTGCTTCTTGCATTAAAACACAGTGTGTTTCAGGGATGAGAACTCTGGTGTGAATTTCTCTTCAGAAACGGAGTTAAACCCCAGGATCTGTGTCTTCCTACAAGCAACAGTTCATTTCTGGTAAACCAAGTGAATTTTCGGCTCAAATGACTTTACACAGTTTAGAACCCAACGTGATTATCACTATTAACTAAAGAGCATTTATGTAAGAGGGGCTCTGGTCTGTATCAGTTTCATAAGCAGAGTTTTACTACATATGGTCCGTATGAGTAGGAAACACAGTTCTTTTTTTCAGGCCATGCTCATGGTTCTTGCTGTATTTTAGAATCTGGAAAGAAGTGCTTGCTTCTTGCGTTAAAGCAGAGTGTGTTTCAGCGATGAGAACCCTGGTCTCAATTTCTCTTCAGAAACGGAGTTAAACCCCAGGATCTTTGTCTTCCTACAAGCAAGAGTTCATTTCTGGTAAACCCAGGGAATTTTGGGCTCAAATGATTTTTCGCGGGTCACGAACCCAACGCGATTCTCACTATTATCTAAAGAGCATTTATGTAAACGGAGCTGTGGTTTGTATCAGTTTCATAAGCAGAGTTGAACTACATATGGTCCGTAGGAGTAGGAAACACATTTCTTTTTTTCAGGGCATGCTCATGGTTCTTGCTGTATTTTAGAATCTGGAAAGAAGTGCTTGCTTCTTGCGTTAAAGCAGAGTGTGTTTCAGCGATGAGAACCCTGGTCTCAATTTCTCTTCAGAAACGGAGTTAAACCCCAGGATCTTTGTCTTCCTACAAGCAAGAGTTCATTTCTGGTAAACCCAGGGAATTTTGGGCTCAAATGATTTTTTGCAGTTCACGAACCGAACGCTATTGTCACTATTAACTAAAGAGTATTTATGTTAGAGGAGGTGTGGTTTGTATCAATTTCATGAGCAGAGTTGAACTGCATATGGTCCATATGAGTAGGAAACACAGTTCTTTTTTTCAGTATATACTCATGGTTCTTTCTGTATTTTAGACTCTGGAAAGAAGAGCTTGCTTCTTCGTTAAAAGAGTGTGTTTCAGGGATGAGAACTCTGGTCTGAATTTCCCTTCAGAACGGAGTTAAACCGCAGGATCTGTGTTTTCCTACAAGCAAGAGTTCATTTCTCGTAAACCCAGTGAATTTTGGGCTCAAATGATTTTTCGCAGTTCACGAACCCAACGCTATTCTCACAATTAACTAAAGAGCATTTATGTATAAGGAGCTGTGGTTTGAATCAGTTTCAAGCAGAGTTTAACTACATATGGTCTGTATGAGTAGGAAAAACATTTCTTTTTTTCTGGGAATGCTCATGTTTCTTATTGTATTGGAGAAGCTGGAAAGAAGAGGATGATTCTTGCCTTAAAACAGAGTGTTTTTCTGGGATGAGAACTCTGGTCTGAATTTCCCTTCAGAAATGGAGTTAAACCCCAGGATCTGTGTCTTCCTACAAGAAAGAGTTCATTTCTGGTCAACCCAGTGAATTTTGGGCTCAATTGATTTTTCGCAGTTCACCAACCCAATGCGATTCTCACTATTAACTAAAGAGCATTTATGTAAGTGAAGCTGTGGTTTGTATCAGTTTCATAAGCAGAGTTGAACTACATATGGTCCGTATGAGTAGGAAACACATTTCTTTTTTTCAGGGCATGCTCATGGTTCTTGCTGTATTTTAGATTCTGGAAAGAAGAGCTTGGTTCTTGCATTAAAACAGAGTGTGTTTCATGGATCAGAACACTGGTCGGAATTTCCCTTCAGAAACGAAGTTAAACCCCATGATCTGTGTCTCCCTACATGTAGAGAGCCACTTGTAGCCTCACCCTAATGATGGTGCTGGCTTGTACCCTCTGCCTTCCCAATGGCAAACACTCATTAAGGTAAACAGCTCCTTATTTGGCTATGGCTGGATTGGTGGGTTGCTGGCATATGCGTCAACCTGTGGACAGTGCCCACGTGGCTGCTTGGGTTTGGCAGCCCAGCCCTACTTAGGTGCTGGGAGATGCTTGCCCCAACGAGAGAGACACAATGCAATTAATCAAAGGTCTGAATAAACTGTGATGAGAAGGATCCCGGTGATGTGTTTTCCTTGGTGGTCGAGGCGGGCGCGACAAGTGGTGGCCTCCTACGGGGACAATTACCACCGCTCTCTCCAGATCCAGAACTCATTTCCAGTCAGGCGGTATACCGGTAAGTCCTCAGAAAAAACTGGGGATCCGTGACAAAAGGGGGTAACGCTCACCTGTAGAAGGGAGAGCGGGAAAGCAGAGCAGTGACTATAGTGCACAGGTAATTAAAATAACAAAGTCAACAGGTGGAACCTGTTCTGTGACTACAGTGGACGGGTAATTTGCATAACAAAACCCACAGGTAAAACAAAACCAGCAGGTAAAACAAAACAAACAGGGAAACCGGAGGGCTGGAGCAATTCTGCAAAGGCTCTGAGAAACCTCCCAGAAACTTCTCAAATTGAGGAAAGAAAAAAAAAGGTATACTAACATGGGCGCCTCCTCCTCGCACCCAATTTTTTTGGCTCTTAACGAGCTGCTTCTCTCTAAGAAACTGAAAATAAAAAACGCACCCTAGAGCGATTTCTGGAACAGTGTGATGTAATTGCTCCTTGGTTTGTAATTTCTGGAAGCCTCACAGTGTCTTCCTGGGAGAAGTTGGGAAGAGACTTAGATTTTGCCGCAGAGCAGGGCACACTTAAGCAGGGGGTTTCACCAGTCTGGAGACTAATAAGAGGATGTTTAAAAGATCAGAGATGCAGTAAGGCAGTTGAGATTGGTCAAACTGCTCTGGAAATACTGCAGGAAGAGAGATCTGACAGGGCAGCCTCGGACAAGACAGCCACAAAGAGAACAGTACCAGGAAAGACAGGGCAGGTAAAAAAGGAGACAAAAGCTGAGAAAAAATACACAAAATTTTATCCTAGCCTTTCTGAGTTGGAAGACTTGTGTGCTTCCGATGTTTACTCATGTGTTTCCCATCTCTCCGATTCTGTCTCAGATGATGAGGATGTTGAATCCGTTTGTGAGTCATTGCAACGAGTAAGGGTTAGAAAGAAAAGAAAAGAAAGAGGAGGATTCAAACAGTTAGAAAAGGGCCATGAGAGCATGATCCCTTCTGCTCCCCCTCTGTATCCTGGGGCAATGGGGGCAGAGGGCGGAATGTCTTTTAATCCTAGAGTATGGAGAAAAGTCAGAACGGAGATGCAAGTTGCATTCCCTGTATTTCAGAATCCTCAGAATCAGAGGTATCATGAACCTCTAGAATTCAAGGTTGTAAAATCATTAGCAGAGTCTGTCATGACAAATGGCATTACAGCTTCCTTTATAGTAGCTCAGTTGGAAGCTCTGCATAGGCATGCTATGACTCCCTCAGACCTGATGAACCTTGCACGAGCCTGTTTAAGTTCTGGTCAGTATTTAGATTGGAAAGCATTTCTGATAGAGTTCGCTAGTGAACAGGCTGCAGCTAATAGGGCTGCCAGTGGAGGTCAGGCTGCTTGGGATATGGATATGTTACTTGGACAAGGTAGATTTGCAAATCAGCAAAATGGGTATCCTATCCAGGTTTATGAGCTAATTAACAACATTGCTACCAGAGCTTGGAAGGCATTGCCCAATAGAGGAGAAGTTAGTGGTAATCTCACTAAAATTGTCCAAGGACCCATGGAACCCTTTTCAGATTTCGTAGCTCACCTAGTGGATGCAGCTGGAAAGATATTTGGTGATCCTGATACAGCCATGCCTTTAGTTAAGCAGTTGGTTTATGAGCAGTGCACTAAGGAATGTAGAATTGCTATTACACCTTATAAAACTAAAGGATTAGAGGTTTGGATGAAAGTATGCAGGGAACTAGGGGGACCACTTACCAATGCTGGGCTGGCTGCTGCAGTTTTACAAATTAGCCAGAAAAGGGCAGATGGCACTGGGACTTGCTTCCGATGTGGTAAAATGTGGCATATGAGACGCAACTGCCCCCAAGGAGGAAGTAATCAAGGGGAAAATAACCAGAGACCAAACAGTGCCCAACGCCTGGCCCCGGGACTGTGCCCTAAGTGTAAGAAAGGAAAACATTGGGCGAGTGAGGGCAGATCAGTCAAGGACGTTAATGGACAGCCTTTGAGGAATAATACTCCTTCAAAAACCGGACAGCGGGGCCCCCAGCCTCAGGGCCCGCAAATATATGGGGCAATGGAGGATCAGAGACAGGAAGGGAACCAAGAGCAGTGGCCAACCCTCAGACATCCCAAACACCGAGGCGAGCCACTGCAGGTTCAGCAGGATTGGACCTCCGTGCCACCTCCAGACTCGTATTAACCCCGCAAATGGGGGTGCAAGTAGTGGAGTCTGATTTTCAAGGCCCGCTTGACCCTTGGACAGTGGGATTGTTAATAGGGAGATCATCTACTACCTTAAGGGGATTACGAGTCAATCCTGGGATAATTGACTCAGATTATACAGGTATAGTTAAAATCATGGTTGAGTCACCAAAAGGAATCACTGCCATTTCTCCGGGAGACAGAATTGCACAACTTATCCTGCTACCCAGCTTACATGATTCTCACCCAGCCTATGACAGAGAAAGAGGAAGTAACGTATTTGGCTCCTCAGGCACAGATTTAACATTTTTATCTTTAGACTTAGATCAGAGACCCACATTACAGTTAACCATTAATGGCATCAAGATAATGGGACTTTTGGATACTGGTGCAGATCGCAGTATCATAGCTAGCAAAGATTGGCCTCGAGGTTGGCCTATACAGGCTTCCTCAAAAACATTGCAGGGACTGGGTTATGCCAGTGTTCTAAATGTTAGTGCAAATTTGTTAAATTGGCAAGATTCAGAAGGTCACTCTGGCGTTATGCAACCCTATGTCCTTGAGCTTCCAGTGTCCCTCTGGGGGAGGGATCTTATGAAATCCATGGTCTTTCAGTTGAGTAACGAATACTCCAAAGAATCTAAAAATATTATGAAAAACATGGGGTGTCATCCTGATTTTGGCCTGGGAAAATTTTTACAAGGCAAAAATGAGCCAATACAAACAGTACCTAGGAAACCCAAACAAGGGTTGGGTTTTTCCTAGGGGCCACTGAGGAGGGCATTCCCATAACCTGGGTAATGGAGGAGCCAGTTTGGGTTCCTCAGTGGCCACTCTCCTCTGAGAAATTGCATGCTGCTTATCAATTAGTGAAAGAGCAATTAGAGAAAGGGCATATTAAACCCTCCCTTTCTCCCTGGAATACACCCATATTTGTCATCAAGAAGAAATCAGGAAAATGGAGATTGTTACATGATCTTAGAGCTATAAATGAACAAATGAGAATTATGGGACCTGTACAGCGTGGTCTTCCATTGCTGTCAGCCTTGCCTGAAAATTGGCCTATTATTGTGGTAGATATTAAGAACTGCTTCTTTTCCATTCCACTGAATAGCAAGGACAGTGAGAGATTCACTTTCACTTTACCGTCAACTAATCATGAGGAACCTGATAAAAGATATCAGTGGGTTGTATTGCCACAAGGCATGGCCAATAGTCCTACAATGTGTCAATTATTTGTAGCTACTGCTTTAGAACCTTTAAGAGCACGTTTTCCAGGCCTAAAATGCCTCCATTATATGGATGATATACTGTTAGCAGCTAAAGAAGAGAGCATGCTTCAAGAAGCATATAGCTCACTTGTAGAACTGCTAAAGCAAAAGGGACTCTGTATTGCCCCTGAGAAGGTGCAACAAAACAAAGTTGTCAATTATCTTGGCTCTAAAATAACTAAACATCATATCATGCCACAAAAGGTAGAGTTAAGGAAGGATCATCTTTGCACAATGAATGATTTTCAAAAATTATTAGGAGATATAAATTGGATAAGAGGAAGTTTAGGAATGGCCAATTATGAGTTAAAACCATTATATGATATTTTAATTGGAGATGCAGCCTTGGATTCACCGAGGCAATTAACCAATGCAGCCCGAGAAGCCTTAACAAAATTAGAAGATAAACTACAAAGAGCTTTTCTTCAAAGAGTACAAAATAATGAGGATATTACCCTGTGCATTTTGCCTACCCAGTTGCAACCTACGGGAATTTTATGGCAAAAAGGACCCTTGTTATGGATTTATACTAAAATCTCACCTGCAAAATCAATTGAGTATTATCCTATTGCTGTGGCATTACTTGCACAACAGGGTATTCAACAATGTTTACAATATTTTGGGACATCACCACAAACGCTAGTTGTTCCTTATGATTCTACTCAAGTCAAGCTATTATGTGCTGCCATAGATGATTGGGCAATACTGCGTTGTACCTATCCAGGACACATAGATTGCCATTATCCTAAACATCCACTATTAACTTTCTTTAAAGAACATCCTGTAGTTTTCCCTAAAGTAACTGCTTCAAAGCCCATTCCAGGAGCAAGTGTTATATTTACAGATGGGTCTAAGACAGGCTATGGTGCTTATATGGTGGATTCTAATGAACCTGTAAAGCATCAATTCTTGCCAGGTGCACCTCAACAGGTGGAGCTTTCAATAGTTCTTGAAGTTTTCAAGGCTTGTCCATTTGCATTTAATTTAGTGTCAGATTCTAGTTATGTTGTTAATGCTTTGAAAAGCCTTGAATGTGCAGGGCCCATCAAATCGTCTAGCCTGGTTAGCTCATTGTTTGGCCAATTACAGAAACTGATCTGGCAACGTAAAAATCCCTTTTTTGTGCAACACATCCATGCACATACTAATCTGCCAGGTCCATTGGCTAAAGGCAATGATATAGTGGATCAGTGCACTAGACAGGAATGGATGTTTGTGGCTTCTGCCATACAACGAGCACATGCTTTCCACAAAGAATTTCATGATAATGCAAGGACATTACAACAAAAGTTTTCTATCTCACGTGCAGAGGCACGAAAGGTGGTACTAGATTGTTCCCAACGTGTCATTTTCCATCATCCTTCTACATTAGGAGTTAACCCTCGTGGTTTGCTCCCCCTAAAAATATGGCAAATGGATGTTACACACATCTCTGAATTTGGACGTGTCAAATATGTACATGTATCTGTTGATACCTGTTCTGGAATCATTCATGCCACCCCAATGGCAGGAGAAAAGGCCTCTCATGTCATTGCTCATTGCTTAGAAGCTTGGGCAGCATGGGGTAAGCCTCAATAGTTAAAGACAGACAATGGTCCTGCATATACTGGACAGAAGTTCACTTCCTTCTGTCAACAGATGAATGTGCAACTTGTACATGGCCTACCATATAATCCACAAGGTCAAGGCATTGTGGAGTGTGCTCATCGCTCCTTGAAGGAGTTGCTTCAAAAACAAAAAAGGGGAATAGGCTATGGCCGTAACCCTAAGGACAGACTTTCCCTTGCATTATTTACTCTGAATTTTTTGAATTTGGATGCTTCCAATTGTTCTGCTGCAGACAGGCATCAATGTCAGCACAGTCCTTCCAAAGGAATGGTGAAATGGAAAGATGCCTTGACAGGTCTCTGGCACGGACCTGATCCCGTGCTGACATGGGCATGAGGTTCTGTTTGTGTTTTTCCACAGGATGCGAGGCCTGCGCACTGCACCTGAGGTTATGATACGCTGACCTCAAGAAGAGAAAGTCTGATTGCATGTGGGCTGGTACCCTAACTCCCACCTCTGTGAAAAAGGTATCAGACGGGTCTAGTGTTCTCTGGGTGGACGACGCCTGGACAAACATTAGTACATGTTCCATTTTAGCAGAGATCAGACCTCTACTCTTGCCTGTTGCTTTGTAAAACAAAAAGGGGGAAACTGTAGAGAGCCACGTGTAGCCGCACCCTAAAGATGGTGCTGGCTTCTCCCCTCTGCCTTCCCGATGGCAAACACTCTTTAAGGTAAACAGCTCATTATTTGGCTATGGCTGGATTCGTGTGTTGCTGGCATATGCGTGAACCTGTGGACAGTGACCAAGTGGCTGCTTGGGGTTGGCAGCCCAGCCCTACTTAGGTGCTGGGAGAGGCTTGCCCCAACGAGAGAGACACAATGCAATTAATCAAAGGTCTGAATAAACTGTGATGAGAAGGATCCAGGTGTCGCGTCTTCCATGCTGGTCAAGGCAGGCGCGACACCTACAAGCAAGAGTTCATTTCTAGTAAACCAAGTGAATTTTTGGCTCAAATGAATTTACACAGTTCTAGAAAACAATGCATTTATCACTATTAACTAAAGAGCATTTATGTAAGAGGAGCTGTGGTCTATATTAGTTTCATAAGGAGAGTAGAACTATATATGGTCCATATGAGTAGGAAACACAGTTCTTTTTTTCTGGGCATGCTCATGGTTCTTACTGTATTGGAGACCCTGGAAAGAAGAGGATGATTCATGCCCTAAAACAGAGTGTTTTTCAGGGATGAGAATTCTGGTCTGAATTACCCTTCAGAAACGGAGTTAAACCCCAGGATCTGTGTCTTCCTACAAGCAAGAGTTCATTTCTGGTAAACCAGGTGAATTTTGCGCTCAAATGATTTTAAGCAGTTCACAAAACGAACGAATTTCTCACTATTAACTAAAGAGCATTTACGTAAGAGGAGGTGTGGTTTGTATCAGTTTCATAAGCAGAGTTGAACTACATATGGTCCGTATGAATAGGAAACACAGTCCTTTTTCAGTCCATGCTCATGGTTCTTGCTGTAATTTAGAATATGGAAAGAAGAGCTTGCTTCTTGTGTTAAAACAGAGTGTGTTTCAGGGATGAAAACTCTGATCTGAATATCCCTTCAGAAATGGAGTTAAACCCCATGATCTGTGTCTTCCTACAAGCAAGAGTTCATTTCTGGTAAACCCAGTGAATTTTGGGCTCAAATGATATTTCGCAGTTCACGAACCCAATGCTATTCTCACTATTAATTAAAGAGGATTTATGTTAGAGGAGCTGTGGTTTGAATCAGTTTCATAAGCAGAGTTGAACTACATATGGTCTGTATGAGTAGGAAACACACTTCTTTTTTTCTTGGCATGCTCATGGTTCTTTCTGTATTGGAGATCCTGGAAAGAAGAGGATGATTCATGACATAAAACAGAGTGTTTTTCAGGGATGAGAACTCTGGTCTGAATTTGTCTTCAGAAATGGAGTTAAACACCAGGATCAGTGTCTTCCTACAGGCAAGAGTTCATTTCTGGTAAACCCAGTGAATTTTGGGCTCAAATGATTTTTCGCAGTTCACGAACCCAACGCAATTCTCATTATTAACTAAAGAGCATTTATATAAGCAAAGTTGTGGTTTGTATCAGTTTCATAGGCAGAGTTGAACTACATATGGTCTGTATGAGTAGGAAACACAGTCCTTTTTTTCAGGGCATGCACATGGTTCTTGGTTATTGGAGATGCTGGAAAGAAGAGCTTGCTTCTTGCATTAAAACAGGGTGTGTTTAATTGGATGAGAACTCTGTTTTGAATTTCCCTTCACAAACGGAGTTAAACCCCATGATCTGTGTCTTCCTACCAGCAAGAGTTCATTTCTGGTAAACCATGTGAATTTTCAGCTCAAATGACTTTACAGTTCTAGAACCCTACATGATTATCACTATTAACTAAAGAGCATTTATGTAAGAGGAGCAGTGGTCTGTATCATTTCATAAGCAGAGTTGAACTACATATGGTCCGTATGAGTAGGAAACACAGTTCTTTTTTTCTGGGCATGCTCATGGTTCTTACTGTATTCGAGACGCTGGATAGAAGAGGACGATTCTTGCCTTAAAACAGAGTTTTTTTTCAGGGATGAGAACTCTGGTCTGAATTTGCCTTCACAAATGGAGTTAAACCCCATGATCTGTGTCTTCCTACAAGCAAGAGTTCATTTCAGGTAAACCCAGTGAATTTTGGGCTCAAATGATTTTTCTCAGTTCACTAACCCAATGCGATTCTCACTATTAATTAAAGAGCATTTATGTAAGAGGAGCTGTGGTTTGTATCAGTTTCATAAGCACAGTTGAACTACATTTGGTCAATATGAATAGGAAACACAGTTCTTTTTTTCAGGGCATGCTCATTGTTCTTGCTGTATTTGCGACACTGGAAAGAAGAGCTTGCTTCTTGCGTTAAAACAGACTGTGTTTCAGGGATGAGAACTCTGGTCTGAATTTCCTTTAACAAACGGAGTTAAACCCAAGGATCTGTGTCTTCCTACCAGCAAGTGTTCATTTCTGTTAAACCAAGTGAATTTTCAGCTCAAATGACTTTACACAGTTCTAGAACCCAACGCGTTTATGACTATTAACTAAAGACCATTGATGTGAGAGGAGCTGTAGTCCGTATCATTTCATAATCAGAGTTGAACTACATATGGTCCGTATGGGTAGGAAACACAGTTTTTTGGATCTGGGCATGCTCATGGTTCTTACTGTATTGGAGAACCTGGAAAGAAGAGGATGAGTCTTGCCTTAAAACAGAGTGTTTTTCAGGGTTGAGAATTCTGGTCTGAATTTGCCCTCAGAAATGGAGTTAAAACCCAGGATCTGTTTCTTCTTACAAGCAAGAGTACATTTCAGGTAAACCCAGGAAATTTTGAGGTCAAATGATTTTTCGCAGTTCAAGAACCCAAGGCGATTCTCACTATTAACTAAAGAGCATTTATGTAAGAGGAGCTGTGGTTTGTATCAGTTTCATAAGCAGAGTTGAACTACATATGGTCCATATGAGTAGGAAACACAGATCTTTTTTTCTGGGCATGCTCATGGTTCTTAATGTATTGGAGCCGCTGGAAAGAAGAGCTTGCTTCTTGTGTTAAAACAGTGTTTTTTCAGGGATGAGAATTCTGGTCTGAATTTCCCTTCAGGACGGAGTTAAAGCCCAGGATCTGTGTCTTCCTACAAGCAAGAGTTCATTTCTGGTAAACCAGGTGAATTTTGGGGTCAATTATTTTTCGTAGTTCACGAACACGACGCGATTCTCACTATTAACTAAAGAGCAGTTATGTAAGACGAGCTGTGGTTTGTATGAGTTTCATAAGGAGAGTTGAACTACATATGGTCTGCATGAGTAGGAAACACAGTTCTTTTATTCTTGGCATGAGCATGTTTCTTACTATATTGGAGAGGCTGGAAAGAAGAGGATGATTCTTGCCTAAAAACAGAGTGTTTTTCAGGGATGAGAACTCTGGTCTGAATTTGCCTTGAGAAGCGGAGTTAAAACCCAGGATCTGTGTCTTCCTACAATCAATAGTTCATTTCTGGTAAACCCAGTGAATTTTGGGCTGAAATGATTTTTCGCAGTTCATGAACCCAACACGATTCTCACTATTAACTTAAGAGCATTTATGTAAGGGGAGCTGTTGTTTGTAACAGTTTCATAAGCAGAGTTGAAGTATATATGGTCCGCATGTGTAGGACACACAGTTCTTTTTCTCAGGCCATGCTCATGGTTCTTGCTGTATTTTAGACTTTGGAAAGAATAGCTTGCTTCTTGCTTTACATCTGAGTGTGTTTCAGGGATGAGAACTCTGGTCTGAATATACCTTCTGAAACGGACTTAAACCCGAGGATGTGTGTCTTCCTACAAGCAAGAGTTCTTTTCTGGTAAACCCATGGTATTTTGAACTCTAATGATTATTCGCAGTTCACGAACCAAAACGCGATTCTCACTATTAACTAAAGAGGATTTATGTAAGAGGAGCTGTGGTTTGTATCATATCATAAGCAGAGTTGAACTACATATGGTATGTATGAGTAGGAAACAGAGTTTTTTTTTCTGGGCATGCTCACGGTTCTTGCTGTACTTTAGATTCTGGAAAGAAGAGCTTGCTTCTTGCATTAAAACAGATTGTGTTTCATGGATGAGGACTCTGGTTTGAATTTCCCAAATGAAACGAAGTTAAACCCCTGGATATGTGTCTTCCTAAAAGCAAGAGTTCATATCTGGTAAAAAAGTTAATTTTCGCCTCAAATGACTTTACACAGTTCTAGAACCCAACGCGATTATCACTATTAACTAAAGAGCATTTATATCAGAGGAGCTATGGTCTGTATCATTTCATCAGCAGAGTTGAACTACATATGGTCCATATGAGTAGAAAACACAGTTCCTTTTTTCTGGGCATGCTCATTGTTCTTACTGTATTGGAGACACTGGAAAGAAGAGGATGATTCTTGCCTTAAAGCAGAGTGTTTTTAAGGGTTGAGAATTCTGGTCTGAATTTGCCTTCAGAAGTGGAGTTAAACCCCAGGATCTGAGTCTTCTTACAAGCAAGAGTTCATTTCAGGTAAATACAGTGAATTTTGGGCTCAATGATTTTTCTCAGTTCGCAAACCCAACGCGATTCTCACTATTCACTAAAGAGCATTTATGTAAGAGGAGCTGTGGTTTGTATCAGTTTCATAAGCATAGTTGAACTACATTTGGTCCATATGAGTACGAAAAACAGTTTTTTTTCAGGGCATGCTTATGGTTCTTGCAGTATTTTATACTCTAGAAGGAAGAGCTTGCTTCTTGCATTAAAGCAGAGTGTGTTTCAGGGATGAGAATTCTGGTTGAATCTCCCTTCAGAAACGGAGTTAAACCCCAGGATCTGTGTCTTCTTACAAGCAAGAGTTCATTTCTGTTAAACCAAGTGAATTTTGGGCTCAAATGATTTTTTGCAGTTCACAAACCCAACGCGATTCTCACTATTAACTAAAGAGCATTTATGTAAGAAGAACTGCGGTTTGTATCAGTTTCATAAGCAGAGTTGAACTACATATGGTCCGTATGAGTAGGAAACACAGTTCTTTTTTCAGGGCATGCTCATGGTTCTTGCTGTATTGGAGACGCTGGAAAGAAGAGCTTGCTTCTTGCATTAAAACAGGGTGTGTTTCATGGATCAGAACTCTGGTCTGAATTTCCCTTTACAAACAGAGTTAAACCACATGATCTGTGTCTTCCTCCCTGCAAGAGTTCAGTTCTGGTAAAACAAGTGAATTTTCGGGTAAAATGACTTTACACAGTTCTAGAACCCAATGCGATTATCACTATTAACTAAAGTCCAGTTATGTAAGAGGAGCAGTGGTCTGTACATATGGTCCGTATGTGTAGGAAACACAGTTCTTTTATTCTTGGCATGCTCATGGTTCTTACTATATTGGAGAACCTGGAAAGAAGAGTATGATTCATGCCTTAAAACAGAGTGTTTTTCAGGGATGAGAATTCTGTTCTGAATTTGCCTTCAGAAAAGGAGTTAAATACCAGGATCTGTGTCTGCCTACAAAGTACCCTGGTAAATCCAGGGTACTTTGATCTCAAATGATTTTTTTGCCTTTCACGAACCTAAACGCGTTTCTCACTATTAACTAAAGAGGATTTATGTAAGAGGAGCTGAGGTTTATATCAGTTTCATAAGCAGAGTTGGAATACATATGGTCTGTATGAGTAGGAAACACAGTTCTTTTTTTATGGGCATGCTCATGATTCTTGCTGATTATAAGACTCTGGAAAGAAGAGCTTGTTTTTGCTTTAAAACTGAGTGTGTTTCAGGGATGAGAACTCTTGTCTGAATTTCCCTTCTGAAAGGGAGTTAAACCCCATGATCTGTGTCTCCCTACAGGCAAGAGGTCATTTCTGGTAAACCAAGTGAATTTTAGGCTCAATGATTTTACACAGTTCTAGAACCCAACCTTGATTATCACTATTAACTAAAGAGCATTTATGTAAGAGGAGCTGTGGTTTGTATCAGTTTCAGAAGCAGAATTGAACTACATATGGTATGTAAGAGTAGGAAACACAGTTCTTTTTTTCTGGGAATGCACATGTTTCTTACTGTATTTTAGACGCTGGATAGAAGAGGATGATTCCTGACTTAAAACAGAGCTTTTTTAGGGTTGAGAAGTCTGGTCTGAATTTACCTTCAGAAACGGTGTTAAACCCCACATCTGTGTCTTCCTACAAGCAATAGTTCATTTCTGGTAAACCCAGTGTATTTTGGGCTGAAATGATTTTTCACAGTTCATGAACCCAACGCGATTCTCACTATTAACTAAAGAGCATTTATGTAAAAGGAGCTGTTGTTTATATCAGTTTCATAAGCAGAGTTGAACTACATATGGTCCGCATGAGTAGGAAACACAGTTCTTTTTTTCATCCCATGCTCATGGTTCTTGCTGTATTTTAGACTCTGGAAAGAAGTGCTTGTTTCTTGCATTAAATCTGAGTGTGTTTCAGGTATGAGAACTCTGGTCTGAATTTACCTTCTGAAACGGAGTTACACCCCAGGATGTGTGTCTTCCTACAATCAAGAGTTCTTTTCTGGTAAATCCAGGGTATTTTGAACTCAAATTATTTTTCGCAGTCACGAACCAAAACGCGATTCTCACTATTAACTAAAGAGGATTTATGTAAGAGGAGCTGTGGTTTGTATCATTTCATAAGCAGAGTTGAACTACATATGGTCTGTATGAGTAGGAAACACAGTTCTTTTTTTCTGGGCATGCTCATGTTTCTTGCTGTATTTTAGACTCTGGAAAGAAGAGCTTGCTTCATGCGTGAATACAGAGTGTGTTTCAGGGATGAGTACTCTGGACTGAATTTCCCTTCAGAAACGGAGTTAATCCCCAGGATCTGTGTCTTCCTACAAGCATGAGTTCATTTCTGGTTAACCCAGTGAATTTTGGTCTCAAATGATTATTTGTCATTCACGAACACAACGTGATTCTCACAATTAACTAAAGAGCATTTATGTAAGAGGAGTTTTGGTTTGTATCAGTTTCATAAGCAGAGTTGAATTTCATATGGTCCGTATGAGTAGGAAACACAGTTCTTTTTTTCTGGGCATGCTCATTGTTCTTGCTATATTGGAAACGCTGGAAAGAAGAGCTTGCTTCTTGCATTAAAACAGATTGTGTTTCATAGATGAGAACTCTGGTCTGAATTTTCCTTCAGAATCGGAGTTAAACCCCATGATCTGTGTCTTCCTACAAGCAAGAGTTCTTTTCTGGTAAACCCAGGGTATTTTGAACTCAAATTATTTTTCGCAGTATGAACCAAAACGCGATTCTCACTATTAACTAAAGAGGATTTATGTAAGAGGAGCTGTGGTTTGTTTCATTTCATAAGCAGAGTGGATCTACATATGATATGTATGAGTAGGAAGCAGAGTTCTTTTTTTCTGGGCATGCTCATGGTTCTTGCTGTATTTTAGACTCTGGAAAGAAGAGCTTGCTTCTTGTATTAAAACAGAGTGGGTTTCAAGGATGAGAACTCTGGTCTGAATTTCCCTACTGAAACGGAGTCAAAACCCTGGATCTGTGTCTTCCTACAAGCAAGAGTTCATTTCTGGTAAACCAAGTGATTTTTGGGCTTAAATGATATTTTGCAGTTCATGAACCCAACACGATTTTCACTATTAACTAAAGAGCATTTATGTAATAGGAGATATGGTCTGTATCAGTTTCATAAGCAGAGTTGAGTACATATGGTCCTTATGAGTAGGATACACAGTTCTTTATTCAGGGCATGCTCATGTTTCTTGCTGTATTTTAGACTCTGGAAAGAAGAGCTCGCTTCTTGTGTTAAAACAGTGTGTGTTTCAGGGATGAGAATTCTGGTCTGAATTTCCCTTCAGAAACGGAGTTAAACCCCAGGATCTGTGTCTTTCTACAAGCAAGAGTTCAGTTTTGGTAAACCCAGTGAATTTTTTGCTCAAATGATTTTTTGTAGTTCACGAACCCAACATGATTCTCACTATTAACTAAAGAGCATTTATGGAACAGGAGGTGTGGTCTGTATCAGTTTCATAAGCAGAGTTGAACTACATATGGTCCGTAAGAATAGGAAACACAGTTCTTTTTTTTCAGGGCATGCTCATTGTTCTTGCTGTATTGGAGACGCTGGAAAGAAGAGCTTGCTTCTTGCATTAAAACAGAGTGTGTTTCATAGATGAGAACACTGGTCTGAATTTCCCATCAGAAACGGAGTTAAAACGCATGATCTGTTTCTCCTTAAAAGCAAGAGTTCATTTCTGCTAAACCAAGTGAATTTTGGGCTCAAATGATTTTACACAGTTCTAGAACCCAACCTGGATTATAACTATTAACTAAAGAGCATTTATGTAAGAGGAGCGGAGGTCTGTATCATTTTCATAAGCAGAGTTGGACTACATATGGTCCGCATGAGTAGGAAACACAGTTCTTTTTTTCTGGGCATGCTCATGGTTCTTGCTGTATTGGAGACGCTGGAAAGAGGAGCTTGCTTCTTGGATTAAAACAGAGTGTGATTCATGGAAGAGAACGATGGTCTGAATTTCCCATCAGAAACGGAGTTAAACCCCAAGATCTGTGTCTCCCAACAAGCAAGATTTCATTTCTGCTAAACCAAGTGAATTTTAGGCTCAAATGATTTTACACAGTTCTAGAACCCAACCTTGATTATCACTATTAACTAAAGAGCATTTATGTAAGAGGAGCTGTGGTTGGTATCAGTTTCAGAAGCAGAGTTGAATTTCATATGGTCCGTATGAGTAGGAAACACAGTTCTTTTTTTCTGGGCATGCTCATGGTTCTTGCTGTATTGGAGACGCTGGAAAGAAGAGCTTGCTTCTTGCATTAAAACAGAGTGTGATTCATGGATGAGAACGCTGGTCTGAATTTCCCATCAGAAACGGAGTTAAACCCCATGATCTGTGTCTCCCTACAAGCAAGAGTTCATTTCTGCTAAACCAAGTGAATTTTAGGCTCAAATGATTTTACACAGTTCTAGAACCCAACCTTGATTATCACTATTAACTAAAGAGAATTTATGTAAGAGGAGCTGTGGTTTGTATCAGTTTCAGAAGCAGAATTGAACTACATATGGTATGTAAGAGTAGGAAACACAGTTCTTTTTTTCTGGGAATGCACATGTTTCTTACTGTATTTTAGACGCTGGATAGAAGAGGATGATTCTTGACTTAAAACAGAGCTTTTTTAGGGTTGAGAAGTCTGGTCTGAATTTACCTTCAGAAACGGTGTTAAACCCCAGATCTGTGTCTTCCTACAAGCAATAGTTCATTTCTGGTAAACCCAGTGTATTTTGGGCTGAAATGATTTTTCGCAGTTCATGAACCCAACGCGATTCTCACTATTAACTAAAGAGCATTTATGTAAAAGGAGCTCTTGTTTATATCAGTTTCATTAGCAGAGTTGAACTACATATGGTCCGCATGAGTAGGAAACACAGTTCTTTTTTTCATCCCATGCTCATGGTTCTTGCTGTATTTTAGACTCTGGAAAGAAGTGCTTGTTTCTTGCATTAAATCTGAGTGTGTTTCAGGTATGAGAACTCTGGTCTGAATTTACCTTCTGAAACGGAGTTACACCCCAGGATGTGTGTCTTCCTACAATCAAGAGTTCTTTTCTGGTAAATCCAGGGTATTTTGAACTCAAATTATTTTTCGCAGTCACGAACCAAAACAAGATTCTCACTATTAACTAAAGAGGATTTATGTAAGAGGAGCTGTGGTTTGTATCATTTCATAAGCAGAGTTGAACTACATATGGTCTGTATGAGTAGGAAACACAGTTCTTTTTTTCTGGGCATGCTCATGTTTCTTGCTGTATTTTAGACTCTGGAAAGAAGAGCTCGCTTCTTGTGTTAAAACAGTGTGTTTTTCAGGGATGAGAATTCTGGTCTGAATCTCCCTTCAGAAACGGAGTTAAACCCCAGGATCTGTGTCTTCCTACAAGCAAGAGGTCATTTCTGGTAAACCCAGTGAATTTTGCGCTGAAAGGATTTTTCGCAGTTCAGGAACCCAAAACGATGCTCACTATTAAATAAAGAGCATGTATGTAACAGGAGCTGTGGTTTGTATCAGTTTCATAAGCACAGTTGAACTACATTTGGTCTGTATGAGTAGGAAACACAGTTCTTTTTTTCAGTGCATGCTCACGGTTCTTGCTGTATTTTAGACTCTGGAAAGAAGAGCTTGCTTCATGCGTGAATACAGAGTGTGTTTCAGGGATGAGTACTCTGGACTGAATTTCCCTTCAGAAACGGAGTTAATCCCCAGGATCTGTGTCTTCCTACAAGCATGAGTTCATTTCTGGTTAACCCAGTGAATTTTGGTCTCAAATGATTATTTGTCATTCACAAACACAACGCGATTCTCACAATTAACTAAAGAGCATTTATGTAAGAGGAGTTTTGGTTTGTATCAGTTTCATAAGCAGAGTTGAATTTCATATGGTCCGTATGAGTAGGAAACACAGTTCTTTTTTTCTGGGCATGCTCATTGTTCTTGCTATATTGGAAACGCTGGAAAGAAGAGCTTGCTTCTTGCATTAAAACAGAGTGTGTTTCATAGATGAGAACTCTGGTCTGAATTTTCCTTCAGAATCGGAGTTAAACCCCATGATGTGTGTATTCCTACAAGCAAGAGTTCTTTTCTGGTAAACCCAGGGTATATTGAACTCAAATTATTTTTCGCAGTATGAACCAAAACGCGATTCTCACTATTAACTAAAGAGGATTTATGTAAGAGGAGCTGTGGTTTGTTTCATTTCATAAGCAGAGTGGATCTACATATGATATGTATGAGTAGGAAGCAGAGTTCTTTTTTTCTGGGCATGCTCATGGTTCTTGCTGTATTTTAGACTCTGGAAAGAAGAGCTTGCTTCTTGTATTAAAACAGAGTGGGTTTCAAGGATGAGAACTCTGGTCTGAAGTTCCCTACTGAAACGGAGTCAAAACCCTGGATCTGTGTCTTCCTACAAGCAAGAGTTCATTTCTGGTAAACCAAGTGATTTTTGGGCTTAAATGATATTTTGCAGTTCATGAACCCAACACGATTTTCACTATTAACTAAAGAGCATTTATGTAATAGGAGATATGGTCTGTATCAGTTTCATAAGCAGAGTTGAGTACATATGGTCCTTATGAGTAGGATACACAGTTCTTTTTTCAGGGCATGCTCATGTTTCTTGCTGTATTTTAGACTCTGGAAAGAAGAGCTCGCTTCTTGTGTTAAAACAGTGTGTGTTTCAGGGATGAGAATTCTGGTCTGAATTTCCCTTCAGAAACGGAGATAAACCCCAGGATCTGTGTCTTTCTACAAGCAAGAGTTCAGTTCTGGTAAACCCAGTGAATTTTGGGCTCAAATGATTTTTTGTAGTTCACGAACCCAACGCGATTCTCACTATTAACTAAAGAGCATTTATGGAACAGGAGGTGTGGTCTGTATCAGTTTCATAAGCAGAGTTGAACTACATATGGTCCGTATGAATAGGAAACACAGTTCTTTTTTTTCAGGGCATGCTCTTTGTTCTTGCTGTATTTTAGACTCTGGAAAGAAGAGCTTGCTTCTTGCATTAAAACAGAGTGTGTTTCATGGATGAGAACACTGGTCTGAATTTCCCATCAGAAACGGAGTTAAAACGCATGATCTGTTTCTCCTTACAAGCAAGAGTTCATTTCTGCTAAACCAAGTGAATTTTGGGCTCAAATGATTTTACACAGTTCTAGAACCCAACCTGGATTATCACTATTAACTAAAGAGCATTTATGTAAGAGGAGCGGAGGTCTGTATCATTTTCATAAGCAGAGTTGGACTACATATGGTCCGCATGAGTAGGAAACACAGTTCTTTTTTTCTGGGCATGCTCATGGTTCTTGCTGTATTGGAGACGCTGGAAAGAGGAGCTTGCTTCTTGGATTAAAACAGAGTGTGATTCATGGAAGAGAACGATGGTCTGAATTTCCCATCAGAAACGGTGTTAAACCCCAAGATCTGTGTCTCCCAACAAGCAAGAGTTCATTTCTGCTAAACCAAGTGAATTTTAGGCTCAAATGATTTTACACAGTTCTAGAACCCAACCTTGATTATCACTATTAACTAAAGAGCATTTATGTAAGAGGAGCTGTGGTTGGTATCAGTTTCAGAAGCAGAGTTGAACTACATATGGTCTGTAAGAGTAGGAAACACAGTTCTTTTTTTCTGGGAATGCACATGTTTCTTACTGTATTGGAGACGCTGATAGAAGAGGATGATTCTTGCCTTAAAACAGGGTTTTTTTCAGCGCTGAGAACTCTGGTCTGAATTTGACTGCAGAAACGGAGTTCAACCCCAGAATCTGTGTCTTCCTACAATCAATAGTTCATTTCTGGTAAACCCAGTGAATTTTGGGCTGAAATGATTTTTCGCAGTTCAGGAACCCAACGCGATTCTCACTATTAACTAAAGAGCATTTATGTAAGAGGAGCTGTGGTTTGTATCAATTTCATAAGCAGAGTTGAACTACATGTGGTCCGCATGAGTAGGAAACACAGTACCTTTTTTCAGGCCATGATCATGGTTCTTGCTTTATTTTAGACTCTGTAAAGAAGAGCTTGCTTCTTGCGTTAAATCTGAGTGTGTTTCAGGGATGAGAACTCTCTTCTGAATTTACCTTCTGAAACGGAGTTAAATCCCAGGATGTGTGTCTTCCTACAAGCAGGAGTTCTTTTTTGGTAAACCCAGGATATTTTCAATTCAAATGATTTTTCGCAGTACACGAACCAAAACACGATTCTCACTATTTACTAAAGAGGATTTATGTAATTGGAGCTGTGGTTTGTATCATTTCATAAGCAGAGTTGAACTACATATGGTCTGTATAAGTAGGAACCACAGTTCTTTTTTTCAGGGCATGCTCATGGTTCTTGCTGTATTTTAGACTCTGGAAAGAAGAGCTTGCTTCTTGCGTTAAAACAGAGTGTGTTTCAGGGTGAGAACTCTGTTCTAAACTTCCCTTCTGAAACGGAGTTAAACACCTGGATCTGTGTCTTCCTTCAAGCAAGAGTTCATTTCTGGTTAACACAGTGAATTTTGGGCTTTAATGATTTTTGCAGTTTATGAACCCAATGCGATTCTCACTATTAACTAAAGAGCATTTATGTAAGAGGAGCTGTGCTTTGTATCAGTTTCATAAGCAGATTTGAACTACATATGGTCTGTATGAGTATGAAACACAGTTCTTTTTTTCAGGGCATACTCATGGTTCTTGCTGTATTTTAGACTCTGGAAAGAAGAGATTGCTTCTTGTGTTAAAACAGGGTGTGTTTCATGGATGAGAACTCTGGTCTGAATTTCCGTAAACAAACGGAGTTAAACCCTATGATCTGTGTCTTCCTACCAACAAGAGTTCAGTTCTGGTAAACCAAGTGAATTTTCGGCTCAAATGACTTTACACAGTTCTAGAACCCATGCGATTATCGCTATTAACTAAAGAGCATTTATGTAAGAGGAGCTGTGGTCTGCATCATTTCATAAGCAGAGTTGAACTACATATGGTCTGTATGAGTAGGAAACACAGTTCTTTTTTTCTGGGCATGCTCATGGTTCTTGCTGTATTTTAGACTCTGGAAAGAAGAGCTTGCTTCTTACGATAAAACAGAATGTGTTTCAGGCATGAGAACTCTGGTCTGAATTTCCCTACTGAAACGGAGTCAAAACCCTGGATCTGTGTCTTCCTACATGCAAGAGTTCATTTCTGGTAAACCAAGTGATTGTTGGGCTTAAATGATATTTTGCATTTCAGGAACCCAACACGATTCTCACTATTAACTAAAGAGCATTTATGTAATAGGAGATATGGTCATTATCAGTTTCATAAGCAGAGTTGGTCTACATATGATCCGTATGAGTAGGAAACACAGTTCTTTTTTTCTGGGCATGCTCATGGTTCTTACTGTATTGGAGACCCTGGACAGAAGACGATGATTCATGCGTCAAAACAGAGTGAGTTTCAGGGATGAGACCTCTGGTCTGAATTTCCCATCAGAAATGGAGTTAAACCCCAGTTTCTGTGTCTTCCTACAAGCAAGAGTTCATTTCAGGTAAACCCAGTGAATTTTGTGCTCAAATGACTATTCGCAGTTCACGAACCCAACGTGATTGTCACTGTTAACTAAAGAGCATTGATGTAAGCAGAGCTGTGGTTTGTATAAGTTTCATAAGCAGAGTTGAATACATATGGTCCTTATGAGTAGGATACACAGTTCTTTTTTCAGGGCATGCTCATGGTTCTTGCTGTATTTTAGACTCTGGAAAGAAGAGCTCGCTTCTTGTGTTAAAACAGTGTGTGTTTCAGTGATGAGAATTCTAGTCTGAATCTCCCTTCAGAAATGGAGTTAAACCCCAGGATCTGTGTCTTCCTACAAGCAAGAGGTCATTTCTGGTAAACAAAGTGAATTTTGGGCTCAAACGATTTTTCCCAGTTCAGGAACCCAACACGATTCTCACTATTAACTAAAGAGCATGTATGTAACAGGAGCTGTGGTTTGTATCAGTTTTATATGCACAGTTGAACTACATATGGTCTGTATGAGTAGGAAACACAGTTCTTTATTTCAGGGCATGATCATGGTTCTTGCTGTATTTTAGACTCTGGAAAGAAGAGCTTGCTTCTTGCGTTAAAACAGAGTGTGTTTCAGGGATGAGAACTCTTGTCTGAATTTCCCTTCAGAAATGGAGTTAAACCCCAGGATTTGTGTCTTCCTACAAGCAAGAGTTCAGTTCTGGTTAACCCAGTGAATTTTGGTCTCAAATGATTATTTGTCGTTCTCGAACACAACACAATTCCCACAATTAACTAAAGAGCATTTATGTAAGAGGAGCTATGGTTTGTATCAGTTTCATAATCAGAGATGAACTACATATGGTCCGTATGAGTAGGAAAAACAGTTCTTTTTTTCAGGGCATGCTCATGGTACTTGCTGTATTGGAGACGGTGGAAAGAAGAGCTTGCTTCTTGCATTAAAACATGGTGTGTTTCATGGATGAGAACTCTGGTCTGAATTTCCCTTTACAAATGGAGTTAAACCGCATGATCTGTGTCTTCCTACCTGCAAGAGTTCAGTTCTGGTAAACCAAGTGAATTTTCAGGTCAAATGACTTTACACAGTTCCAGAACCCAATGCGATTATCACTATTAACTAAAGACCATTTATGTAAGAGGAGCTGTGGTCTGTATCATTTCTTAGGCAGAGTTGAACTACATATGGTCCGTATGAGTAGGAAGCACAGTTCTTTTTTTCTGGGCATGCTCATGGTTCTTACTGTATTAGAGACGCTTGAAAGAAGAGCTTGCTTCTTGCCTTAAAACAGAGTGTGTTTCATGCATGAGAACTCTGGTCTGAATTTCTCTTCAGAACCGGAGTTAAACCCCATGATCTGTGTCTCCCTACAAGGAAGAGTTCATTTCTTCTAAACCAAGTGAATTTTGGGCTCCAATGATTTTACACAGTTCTAGAACCCAACCTTGATTTTCACTATTATCTAAAGAGCATTCATGTAAGTGGAGCTGTGATCTGTATCATTTTCATAAGCAGAGTTGGACTACATATTGTCCGTATGAGTAGGAAACACAGTTCTTTTTTTCTTGGCATGCTCATGGTTCTTACTGTATTGGAGAACCTGGAAAGAAGAGGATGATTCATGCCTTAAAACAGACTGTTTCTCAGGGATGAGAATTCTGGTCTGACTTTCCCTTCAGAAACGGAGTTAATCCCCAGGATCTGTGTCTTCCTACAAGCAAGAGTTCAGTTCTGGTAAACCCATTGAATTTTGGGCTCAAATGGTTTTTTGTAGTTCACGAACCCAACATGATTCTCACTATTAACTAAAGAGCATTTATGGAACAGTAGATGTGGTCTGTATCAGTTTCATAAGCAGAGTTGAACTAAATATGGTCCGTATGAATAGGAAACACAGTTATTTTTTTTCAGGGCATGCTCATTGTTCTTGCTGTATTTTAGACTCTGGAAAGAAGAGTTTATTTTTTTCTGGACATGCTCATGGTTTTTTAATGTATTGGAGACACTGGAAAGAAGATCTTGCTTCTTGCGTTAAAACAGAATGTGTTTCAGGGATTAGAACTCTGGTCTGAATTTCCCTTCATTAACGGAGTTAAACCCCAGCATCTGTGTCTTCCTACAAGCAAGAGTTCTGTTCTGGTAAACCAAGTGAATTTTGGGCTCAAATGATTATTCAAGTTCACGAACCCAACAAGATTCTCAGTATTAACTAAAGAGCGTTTTTCTAAGAGGAGCTGTGGTTTGTATCACTTTCATAAGCAGAGTTGAACTATATATGGTCCTTATGAGTATTAAACACAGTTCATTTTTTCAGGGCATGGTCATGGTTCTTGCTGTATTTTAGACTCTGGAAAGAAGAGCTTGCTTCTTGCGTTATAATAGAGAGTGTTTCAAGGATGAGAACTCTGGTCTGAATTTCCCTTCAGAAACGGAGTTAAACCCCAGGATCTGTGTCTTCCTACTAGCCAGAGTCCATTTCTGCTAAAGCAAGTGAATTTTTCGGCTCAAATAATTTTTCGAAGATCAGGAAACCAACGCTATTCTCACTATTAAATAAAGAGAAATTATGTAACAGGAGATTGGTCTGCATCAGTTTCATAAGCAGATTTGAACTAATTATGGTCTGTATGAATAGTAAACACAGTTCTTTTTTCAGGCCATGCTCATGATTCTTGCTGTATTTTAGACTCTGGAAAGAAGAGCTTGCTTCTTCGTTTAAACAGAGTGTGCTTCAGGGATGAGAACTCTGGTCTGAATTTCCCTGCAGAAACGGAGTTAAACCCCAGGATCTGTGTCTTCCTACAAGCAAGAGTTCATTTCTGGTAAACCCAGTGATTTTTGGGCTCAAATGGTTTTTCGCAGTTCACGAACCCAACATGATTCTCACTATTAACTAAAGAGGATTTATGAAAGAGGAGCTGTGGTTTTTATCAGGTTCATAAGCAGAGTTGAAATACATATGGTCTGTATGAGTCGAAAACACAGTTCTTTTTTTCTGGGCATGCTCATGTTTCTTACAATATTATAGACGCTGGAAAGAAGAGGATGATTCTTGCCTTTAAACACTGTGTTTTTCAGGGATGAGAACTCTGGTCTGAATTTGCCTTCAGAAATGGAGTTAAACCCCAGGATCTCTGTCTTCCTACAAGCAAGAGTTCATTTCTTATAAACCCAGTAAATTTTGGGCTCAAATGATTTTTTGCAGTTCACGAACCGTACGCTATTCTCACTATTAACTAAAGAGCATTTATGTAAGAGGAGCCGTGGTTTGTATCAGTTTCATAAGCAGAGTTGAACTACATATGGTCCTTATGGGTAGGAAACACTGTTCTTTTTTTCAGGGCATGCTCATGGTTTTTGCTGTATTTTAGACTCTGGAAAGAAGATCTTGCTTCTTGCATTAAAACAGAATGTGTTTCAGGGATGAGACCTCTGGACTGAATTTCCCTTCTTTAACGGAATTAAACCCCAGGATCTGTGTCTTCTAACAAGCAAGAGTTCAATTCTGGTAAACCCAGTGAATTTTGGGCTCAAATGACTTTTCAAAGTTCAGGAAACCAACGCTATTCTCAATATTAACTAAAGAGCATTCATGTAAGAGGAGGTGTGGTCTGTATCACTTTCATAAGCAGAGATAAAATACATATGATCCGTTTGAATAGGAAACACAGTTCTTTTTTTCAGGCTATGCTCAAGGTTCTTGCTGTATTTTAGACTCTGGAAAAAAGAGCTTGCTTCTTCGTTAAAACAGAGTGTGTTTCAGGGATTAGAACTCTGGTCTGAATTTCCCTGCAGAAACAGATTTAACCACAGGATATGTGTCTTCCTACAAGCAAGAGTTCATTTCTGGTAAACCCAGTGATTTTTGGGCTCAAAAGATTTTTCGCAGTTCACGAACCAAACATGATTCTCACTATTAACTAAAGTGGATTTATGTAAGAGGAGCTGTGGTTTGTATCAGTTTCATAAGCAGAGTTGAAATACATATGGTCTGTATGAGTCGAAAACACAGTTCTTTTTTTCTGGGCATGCTCATGTTTCATACTGTATTGGAGACACTGGAAAGAAGAGGATGATTCTTGCCTCAAAACAGAGTGTTTTTCAGGGATGAGAACTCTGGTCTGAATTTGCCTTCAGAAACGGAGTTAAACCCCCGGGTCAGTGTCTTCCTAGAAGCAAGAGTTCATTTCTGGTAAACCCAGTGATTTTTGGGCTCAAATGATTTTTCACAGTTCATGAACCCTACGCTACTCTCACTATTAACTAAAGAGCATTTATGTAAGAGGAGCCGTGGTTTGAATCAGTTTCATAAGCAGAGTTGAACTTCATATGGTCCGTATGAGTATTTAACACAGTTCCTTTTTTCAGGGCATGCTCATGGTTCTTGCTGTATTTTAGACTCATGAAAGAAGAGCTTGCTTCTGGCATTATAACAGAGATTGTTTCAAGGATGAGAACTCTGGTCTGAATTTACTGTCAGAAACGGAGTGAAACCACAGGATCTGTGTCTTCCTACAAGCAAGTGTTCATTTCTGGTAAACCAAGTGAATTTTGGGCTCAAATGAATTTAGACCATTCTAGAACCCAACGCGATTATCACTTTTAAATAAAGAGCATTTATGTAAGAAGAGCTATGGTCTGTATCATGTCATAAGCAGAGATGAACTACATATGATACGTATGAGTAGGAAACACAGTTCTTTTTTTCTGGGCATGCTCATGGTTCTTACTGTATTGGAGACGCTGGAAAGAAGAGGATGATTTTTACCTTAAAACAGAGTGTTTTTCAGGGATGAGAACACTGGTCTGAATTTGCCTTCAGAAACGGAGTTAAACCCCAGGATCAGTGTCTTCCTACAAGCAAGAGTTCATTTCGGGTAAACCCAGTGATTTTTTTGGCCAAAATGATTTTTCACAGTTCAAGAATGCAACATGATTCTCACTATTATCTAAAGAGCATTTATGTAAGAGGAGCTGTGGGTTGTATCAGCTTCATAAGCAGAGTTGAACTACATATGGTCCGTCTGAATACGAAACACAGTTCTTTTTTTCAGGGCATGATCATGGTTCTTGCTGTATTTTAGACTCTAGAAAGAAGAGCTTGCTTCTTGCGTGAAAACAGAGTGTGCTTCAGGGATGAGAACTCTGGTCTGAATTTCCCTTCAGCAACGGAGTTAAACCCCAGGATCTGTGTCTTCCTACAAGCAAGTGTTCATTTCGGTTAAACACAGTGAATTTTGGGCTCAAATGATTTTTTGAAGTTCAGCAACCCAAACCGATACTCACTATTAACTAAAGAGCATTAATGTAAGAGGAGCTGAGGTTTGTATCAGTTTCATAAGCAGAGTTGAACTACATATGGTCTGTATGAGTAGGAAACACAGTTCTTTTTTTCAGGGCATGCTCATGGTTCTGGCTGTATTTTAGACTCTGGAAAGAAGAGCTTGCTTCTGGCGTTATAACAGAGATTGTTTCAAGGATGAGAACTCTGGTCTGAATTTACCGTCAGATACGGAGTTAAACCACAGGATCTGTGTCTTCCTACAAGCAAGAGTTCATTTCTGGTTAACCCAGTTAATTTTGGGATCAAATGATTTTTCGCAGTTCACGAACCCAACACGATTCTCACTATTAACTAAACAGCATTTATGTAAAGGAGCTGTGGTTTGTATCAGTTTCATAAGCAGAGTTGAACCACATATGGTCTGTATGAGTATGAAACACAGTATTTTTTTCAGGGCATGCTCATGGTTTAGCTGTATTTTAGACTCTGGTAAGAAGATCTTGCTTCTTGCGTTAAAACAGAATGTGTTTCAGGGATTAGAACTCTGGTCTGAATTTCCCTTCATTAACGAAGTTAAAACCCCAGGATCTGTGTCTTCCTACAAGCAAGAGTTCATTTCTGGTAAACCCAATGAATTTTGGGCTCAAATGATTTTTCGCAGTTCAAGGAAACCATTGCTATTCTCACTATGAAATAAAGAGCTATTATGTAAGAGGAGGTGTGGTCTGTATCAGTTTCGAAAGCAGAGTTGATATAAATATGGTCCGTATGAATAGGAAACACAGTTCTTTTTTTCAGGCCATGCACAAAGTTCTTGCTGTTTTTTAGACTCTGGAAAAAAGAGCATGCTTCTTCGTTAAAACAGAGTGTGTTTCAGGGATGAGAACTCTGGTCAGAATTGCCCTGCAGAAACAGATTTAAACCCCGGATATGTGTCTTCCTACAAGCAAGAGTTCATTTCAGGTAAACCCAGTGATTTTTGGGCTCAAATGATTTTTCGCAGTTCACGAACCAAACATTATTCTCACTATTAACTAAAGTGGATTTATGTAAGAGGAGCTGTGGTTTGTATCAGTTTCATAAGTAGAGTTGAACTACATATGGTATGTATGAGTCGCAAACACAGTTCTTTTTTTCTGGTCATGCTCATGTTTCATACTGTATTGGAGACTCTGGAAAGAAGAGGATGATTCTTGCCTCAAAACAGAGTGTTTTTCAGGAATGAGAACTCTGGTCTGAATTTGCCTTCAGAAACGGAGTTAAACCCCAGGGTCACTGTCTTCCTACACGCAAGAGTTCATTTCTTATAAAACCAGTAAATTTTGGGGCTCAAATGATTTTTCGCAGTTCATGAACCCTACGCTATTCTCACTATTAACTAAAGAGCATTTATGTAAGAGGAGCCGTGGTTTGAATCAATTTCATAAGCAGAGTTGAACTTCATATGGTCCGTATGAGTATTAAACACAGTTCCTTTTTTCAGGGCATGCTCATGGTTCTTGCTGTACTTTAGACTCTGGAAAGAAGAGCTTGCTTCTTGCGTTATAACAGAGATTGTTTCAAGGATGAGAACTCTGGTCTGCATTTCCCTTCAGAAACGGAGTTAAACCACAGGATTTGTGTCTTCCTACAAGCAAGAGTTCATTTCTGGTTAACCCAGTTAATTTTGGGCTCAAATGATTTTTCACAGTTCACGAACCCAACGCGATTCTCACTATTAACTAAAGAGCATTTATGTAAGAGGGGCTTTGGTTTGTATCAGTTTCATAAGCAGAGTTGAACTAAATATGGTCCGTATGAGTAGGAAACACAGTTCTTATTTCAGGGCATGCACATGGTTCTTGCTGTATTGGAGACGCTGGAAAGAAGAACTTGCTTCTTGCCTTAAAACAGAGTGTTTTTCAGGGTTGAGAATTCTGGTCTGAATTTGTCTTCAGAAACGGAGTTAAACCCCAGGATCAGTGTCTTCCTACAAGCAAGATTTCTTTTCAGGTAAACCCAGTGTATTTTGTGCGGAAATGATTTTTCGCAGTTCACGCACTCAACATGATTCTCACTATTAACTGAAGAGCATTTATGTAAGAGGAGCCATGGTTTGCATCAGTTTCATAAGCAGAGTTGAACCACATATGGTATGTATGAGTATGAAACACAATAATTTTTTCAGGGCATGCTCATTGTTCTTGCTGTATTTTAGACTCTGGAAAGAAGATCTTGCTTCTTGCGTTAAAACAGAATGTGTTTCAGGGATTAGAACTCTGGTCTGAATTTCCCTTCATTAACGGAGTTAAACCCCAGGGTCAGTGTCTTCCTAGAAGCAAGAGTTCATTTCTGGTAAACCCAGTGATTTTTGGGCTCAAATGATTTTTCACAGTTCATGAACCCAACGCTAATCTCACCATTAACTAAAGAGCATTCATGTATGAGGAGGTGTCATCTGCATCACTTTCATAAGCAGAGTGGAACTACATATGGTCCTTATGAGTAGGAAACACAGTTCTTTTTTTCAGGGAATGCTCATGGTTCTTGCTCTATTTTAGACTCTGGAAAGAAGAGCTTGCTTCTTGCGTTATAACATAGTGTGTTTTAGGGATGAGAACTCTAGACTGAATTTCCCTTCAGAAACGGAGATAAACCCCAGGATCTGTGTCTTCTTACAAGCAAGTGTTCATTTCTGGTAAACAAAGAGAATTTTGGTCTCAAATGATTTTTCACAGATCAGCAACCAAACCGATACTCACTATAAACTAAAGAGCAATAATGTAAGAGGAGCTTTGGTTTGTATCAGTTTCATAAGCAGAGTTGAACTACATATGGTCCGTATGAGTAGGAAACATAGTTCTTTTTTACTGGTAATGTTCATGTTTCTTACTATATTGGTGACGCTGGAAAGACGAGGATGATTCTTGCCTTAAAACAGCGTGTTTTTCAGGAATGAGAACTCTGGTCTGAATTTGCCTTCAGAAACGGAGTTAAACTCCAGGATCTGTGTCTTCCTAGAAGCAAGAGTTCAGTTCTGGTAAACCCAGTGATTTTTTGGCCCAAATGGTTATACGCAGTTCAAGAACCAAACATGATTCTCACTATTAACTAAAGAGCATTTATGTAAGAGGAGATGTAGTTTGTATCAGTTTCATAAGCAGAGTTGAACTACATATGGTCTGTCTGAGTAGGAAACACAGTTCTTTCTTTCAGGGCATGCTCATGGTGCTTGCTGTATTTTAGACACTGGAAAGAAGAGCTTGCATCTTGCGTTAAAACAGAGTGTGTTTCAGGGATGAGAACTCTGGTCTGAATATACCTTCAGAAACGGAGTTAAACCCCAGGATCTGTGTCTTCCTACAAGCAAGAGTTCATTTCTGGTAAACCAAGTGAATTTTGGGCTCAAATGTCTTTAGACCGTTCTAGAACCCAACGCGATTTTCACTTTTACCTAAAGAGCTTTTATGTAAGAGGAGCTGCCGTCTGTATCATTTCATAAGCAGAGTTGAACTACATATGGTCTGTATGAGTAGGAAACACAGTTCTTTTTTTCAGGGCATGCTCATTGTTCTTGCTGTATTTGTGACGCTGGAAAGAAGAGGATGATTCTTGCCTTAAAATAGAGTGTTTTTCAGGGATGAGAACTCTGGTGTGAATTTGCCTTCATAAACGGAGTTAAACTCCAGGATCTGTGTCTTACTACAAGCAAGAGCTCAGTTCTGGTAAACCCAGTGAATTTTGGGCTCAAATGATTATTCGCAGTTCAGGAACCCAACGCTACTTTCTCTTTTAACTAAAGAGGATTTATGTAAGAGGAGCCGTGGTTTGTATCAATTTCATAAGAAGAGTTGAACTACATATGGTGTGTATGAGTCGGAAACACAGTTATTTTTTTCTGGGCATGCTTATGTTTCTTACTATTTTGGAGACTCAGGAAAGAAGAGCTTGCTTCTTGCGTTATAACAGAGTGTTTTTCAGGGATGAGAACTCTGGTCTGAATTTACATTCAGAAACCGAGTTAAACCCCAAGATCAGTGTCTTCCTAAAAGCAAGAGTTCATTTCTGGTAAACCCAGTGATTTTTGGGCTCAAATGATTTTTCACAGTTCAGGAACCCAACGCTATTCTCACAATTAACTAAAGAGCATACATTTAAGTGGAGGTGTGGTCTGTATCAGTTTCATGAGCATAGTTGAACTACATATGGTCCGTATGTGTAAAAAACACAGTTCTTTTTTTCAGGGCATGCTCATGGTTCTTGCTGTATTTTATACTCCGGAAAGAAGAGCTTGCTTATTGCGTTATAACAGAGTGTGTTTCAGGGATGAGAACTGTTGTCTGAATTTCCTTTCAGAAACGGAGTTAAGGCCCAGGATCCTTGTCTTCCTACAAGCAAGAGTTCATTTCAGGTTAATCCAGTAAATTTTGGGCTCAAATGATTTTTCAAAGTTCACTAACCCTACGCTATTCTCACTATTATCTGAAGAGGATTTATGTAAGAGGAGTTGTGGTTTGTATAAGTTTCATAAGCAGAGTTGAACTACATATTTTCTGTATGAGTCGGAAAAACAGTTCTTTTTTTCTGGGCATGCTGATGTTTCTTACTATATTGGAGACGCTGGAAAGAAGAGGATGATTCTTGTATTAAAACAGAGAGTTTTTCAGGGATGAGATCTCTGGTCTGAATTTGCCTTCAGAAACGGAGTTAAACCCCAGGATCAGTGTCTTCCTAAAACCAAGAGTTCATTTCTGGTAAACCCAGTGATTTTTTGGCCCAAATGATTTTTCGCAGTTCACGAACCCAACATGATTCTCAGTATTAACTAAAGAGCATTTATGTAAGAGGAGCTGTGGTTTGTATCAGTTTCATAAGAGGAGTGGAACTACATATCGTCCGTATGAGTAGAAAACACAGTTCTTTTTTAATGGCATGCTCATGATTCTTGCTCTATTGGTGACGCTGGAAAGAAGAGCTTGCTTATTTCATTTAAACAGGGTGTGTTTCATGGATGACAACTCTGGTGTGAATTTCCCTTCACAAACGGAATTAAACTCCATGATCTTTGTTTTCCTACAAGCAAGAGTTCATTTCTGGTAAACCAAGTGAATTTTCGGCTCAAATGATTTTTCACAGTTCACGAACCCTACCCTATTCTCACTATTAACTAATAAGAATTTATGTAAGAGGAGCTGCGGTCTGTATCATTTCATAATTAGAGTTGAACTACATATGGTCCGTATGAGCAGGAAACACAATTCTTTTTTTCTGGGCATGCTCACGGTTCTTACTGAATTGGAGACGCTGGAAAGAAGAGGAATGATACTTGCCTTAAAACAGAGGGGTTTTCATGGTTGCGAAATATGGTCTGAATATGCCTTCATAAATGGAGTTAAACCACATGATCTGTTTCTTTCTACAAGCAATAGTTCAGTTCTGGTAAACCCAGTGAATTTTGGGCTCAAATGAATTTAAACCATTCTAGAACCCAACGAGATTATCACTTTTAACTAAAGATCATTTATGTAAGAGGAGCTGCGGTCTGTATCATTTCATAAGCAGAGTTGAACTACATATGGTCCGTATGAGTAGGAAACACAGTTCTTTTTTTCTGGCATGCTCATGTTTCTTACTATTGGAGACGCTGGAAAGAATAGGATGATTCTTGACTTAAAACAGAGTGTTTTTCAGGGATGAGAACTCTGGTCTGAATTTGCCTTCAGAAACGGAGTTAAACCCCAGGATCAGTGTTTTCCTACAACCAAGAGTTCAGTTCTGGTAAAACCATTGAATTTTGGGCTCAAATGATTTTTCGCAGTTCAGGAATCCAAGTATATTCTAACTATTAACTAAAGATAATTTATGTAAGAGGAGCTGTGGTTTGTATCAGTTCCTTAAGCAGAGTTGAACTACATATGGTCCGTATGTGTAGGAAATACAGTTCTTTTTTTAAGGGCATGCTCATGGTTCATGCATATTGGTGACGCTGGAAAGAAGAGCTTGCTTCTTGCATTTAAACAGGGTCTGTTTCATGGATGAGAACTCTGGTGTGAATTTCCCTTCAGAAACGGAGTTAAGCCCCAGAATCTTTGTCTTCCTACAAGCAAGAGTTCATTTCTGGTTGACCCAGTGAATTTTCGGCTCAAGTGATTTTTCAAAGTTCACGAACCCTACGCTATTCTCACTATTATCTAAAGAGGATTTATGTAAGAGGAGCTGTGGTTTGTATCAGTTTCATAAGAGGAGTGGAACTACATATGGTCCGTATGAGTAGAAAACACTGTTCTTTTTTTCTGGACATGCTCATGTTTCTTACTATATTGGAGACACTGGAAAGTAGAGCTTGCTTATTGCATTAAAACAGGGTTTGTTTCATGGATGAGAACTCCGGTTTGAATTTCCCTTCACAAACGGAGTTAAACACCATAATCTTTGTCTTCCTACCAGCAAGAGTTCATTTCTGGTAAACCAAGTGAATTTTCGGCTCAAATGATTTCTCGCAGTTCACGAACCCTACGCTATTCTCACTATTAACTAATGATTATTGAAATAAGAGGAGCTGTGGTCTGTATCATTTCATAATTAGAGTTGAATTACATATGGTCCGTATGAGTAGAAAACACAATTCTTTTTTTTCTGGGCATGCTCACGGTTCTTACTGTATTGGACACGCTCTGAAGAAGAGGATGATTCTTGCCTTAAAACAGAGTGTTTTTCATGGTTGAGAAATCTGGTCTGAATTTGTCTTCATAAACGGAGTTAAACCCCAGGATATGTGTCTTCCTACAAGCAAGTGTTCATTTCTGGTAAACAAAGTGAATTTTGGTCTCAAATGATTTTTCGCAGTTCAGGAACCGAACGCTACTTTCTCTAATAACTAAAGAGCATTTATGTAAGAGGAGCTGTGTTTTGTATCAGTTTCATAAGCAGAGTTGAACTACATATGGTCCGTCTGAGTGGAAACAAAGTTCTTTTTTTCAGGGCATGCTCATGTTTCTTGCTGTATTTTAGACTCTGGAAAGAAGAACTTGCTTCTTGCGGTAAAACAGAGTGTGTTTCATGGATGAGAACACTGGTCTGAATTTCTCTTCAGAAACGTAGTTAAACCCCAGGATCTTGTCTTCCTACAAGCAAGTTCATTTCTGGTAAACACAGTGAATTTTAGGTTCAAATGATTTTTCGCATTTCACGAACCCAACATGATTCTCAGTATTAACTAAAGAGCATTTATGTAAGAGGAGCCGTGGTTTGTATCAGTTTCATAAGCAGAGTTGAACTACATATGGTCCTTATGAGTAAGAAACACAGTTCTTTTTTTCTGGGCATGCTCATGGTTCTTGCTCTATTTTAG
Organism: Onychomys arenicola; assembly: GCA_949786405.1. NCBI lineage: Eukaryota > Metazoa > Chordata > Mammalia > Rodentia > Cricetidae > Onychomys > Onychomys arenicola. The sequence continues at coordinate 3,900,248 of CATKUM010000028.1, forward strand.
ACTCTGGAAAGAAGAGCTTGCTTCTTGCTATATAACAGAGTGTGTTTTATGGATGAGAACTCTAGACTGAATTTCCCTTCAGAAACAGAGTTAAACCCCAGGATCTGTGTCTTCTTACAAGAAAGTGTTCATTTCTGGTAAAAAAAAAGTGAATTTTTGTCTCAAATGATTTTTCACAGATCAGCAACCCAAACCGATTCTCACTATAAACTAAAGAGCATTAATGTAACAGGAGCTTTGGTTTGTATCAGTTTCATAAGCACAGTTGAACTACATATGGTGTGTATGAGTCGGAAACACAGTTATTTTTTTCTGGGCATGCTCATGTTTCTTACTATATTGGAGACGTTGGAAAGAAGAGGATGATTCTTGTCTTAAAACAGAGTGTTTTTCAGGGATGAGATCTCTGGTCTGAATTTGCCTTCAGAAACGGAGTTAAACCCCCGGATCAGTGTCTTTGTACAACCAAGAGTTCTTTCTGGTAAACCCAGTGATTTTTTGGCCCAAATGATTTTTCGCAGTACACGAACCCAACATGATTCTCACTATTAACTAAAAAGCATTTATGTAAGAGGAGCCGTGGTTTGTATCAGTTTCATAAGCAGAGTTGAACTACATATGGTCCTTATGAGTAGGAAACACAGTTCTTATTTTCAGGGCATGCTCATGGTTCTTGCTCTATTTTAGACTCTGGAAAGAAGAGCTTGCTTCTTGGCATATAACATAGAGTGCTTTAGGGATGAGAACTCTGGTCTGAATTTCCTTTAGAGGCGGAGTTAAACCCCAGGATCTGTGTCTTCCTACAAGCAAGTGTTCATATCTGGTAAACCAAGAGAATTTTCCACTCAAATGACTTTAGACAGTTCTAGAACCCAACGTGATTATTACTATTAATTAAAGAGCATTTATGTAAGAGGAGCTGCAGTCTGTATCATTTCATAAGCTGAGTTGAACTACATATGGTCCGTATGTGTAGGAAACACAGTTCTTTTTTTCTGGCATGCTCATGTTTCTTACTGTATTGGAGACGCTGGAAAGAAGAGGATGATTCTTGCCATAAATCAGTGTTTGTCAGGGATGAGAACTCTGGTCTGAATTTGCCTTCAGAAACGGAGTTAACCCCCAGGATCAGTGTTTTCCTACAACCAAGAGTTCATTTCTGGTAAACCCAGTGATTTTTTGGCCCAAATGATTTTTTGCAGTTCACGAACCCAACATGATTCTCACTATTAACTAAAGAGCATTTATGTAAGAGGAGCTGTGGTTTGTATGAGTTTCAAAGGTAGAGTTGAACTACATATGGTCCGTATGAGTAGGAAACACAGTTCTTTTTTTCAGGGCATGCTCATGGTTCTTCCTGTATTTTAGACTCTGGAAAGAAGTGCTTGCTTCTTGCATTAAATCTGAGTGTGTTTCAGGGATGAGAACTCTGGTCTGAATTTCCATTTAGAAACGGAGTTAAACCCCAAGATCTGTGTCTTCCTACAAGCAAGTGTTCATTTCTGCTAAACAAAGTGAATTTTGGGCTCAAATGATTTTTCGCAGTTCAGCAACCCAAACTGATTCTCACTATTAACTAAAGAGCATTAATGTAAGAGGAGCTTTGTTTTGTATCAGTTTCATAAGAGGACTTGAACTACATATGGTCCATATGAGTAGAAAACACAGTTCATTTTTTCAGGGCATGCTCATGGTCCTTACTATATTGGAGACACTGGAAAGAAGAGGATGATTCTTTCCTTAAAACAGAGTGTTTTTCAGGGTTGAGTATTCTGGTCCTAATTTACCATCAGAAAGGGAGTTAAACCCCAGGATCTGTGTCTTCCTACAAGCAAGAGTTCAGTTCTGGTAAAACCATTGAATTTTGGGCTCAAATGATTTATCGCAGTTAAGGAACCCAACTATATTCTTACTATTAACTAAAGATCATTTATGTAAGAGGAGCTGTGGTTTGTATCAGTTTCATAAGCAGAGTTGAACTACATATGGTCCGTATGTGTAGGAACCACAGTTATTTTTTAAGGGCATGCTCATGGTTCTTGCTGTATTTTATACTCTGTAAAGAAGAGCATGCTTTTTGCGTTATAAAACAGTGTGTTTCAGGGATGAGAACTCTGGTCTGAATTTCCCTTCAGAAACGGAGTTAAGCCCCAGGATCTGTGTCTTCCTACAAGGAAGAGTTCATTTCTGGTTAACCCAGTGAATTTTGGGCTCAAATGATTTTTCAAAGTTCAGGAACCCTACGCTATTCTCACTATTATCTAAAGAGGATTTATGTAAGAGGAGCAGTGGTTTGTATCAGTTTCATAAGCAGAGTTGAACTACATATGGTCCGTTTGAGTAGGAAACACAGTTCTTTTTTTCAGGGCATGCTCATGGTTCTTGCTGTATTTTAGAATCTGGAAAGAAGAGCTTGCTTCTTGCCTTATAACAGAGTGTGTTTCAGGGATGAGAACTCTGGTCTGAATTTCCCTTCAGAAACGGAGTTAAACCCCAGAATCTGTGTCTTCCTACAAGCAAGTGTTCATTTCTGGTAAACAAAGTGAATTTTGGGCTCAAATGATTTTTCGCAGTTCAGCAACCCAAACTGATTCTCACTATTAACTAAAGAGCATTAATGTAAGAGGAGCTGTGGTTTGTACCAGTTTCATAAGAGGAGTGGAACTACATATCGTCTGTATGAGTAGAAAACACAGTTCATTTTTCTGGACATGCTCAGGTTTCTTACTATATTGGAGACCCTGGAAAGTAGAGCTTGATTATTGCATTAAAACAGGGTGTGTTTCATGGATGAGAACTCTGGTGTGAATTTCCCTTCACAAACGGAATTAAACTCCGTGATCTTTGTCTTCCTACCAGCACGAGTTCATTCTGGTAAACCTAGTGAAGTTTCGGCTCAAATGAATTTTCGCAGTTCGCGAACCCTATGGTATTCTCACTATTAACTAATGAGAATTTATGTAAGAGGAGCTGCGGGCTGTATCATTTCATAATTACAGTTGAACCACATATGGTCCGTATGAGTAGGAAACACAATTCTTTTTTTCTGGGCATGCTCACGGTTCTTACTGTATAGGAGACGCTGGAAAGAAGAGGATGATTCTTGCCTTAAAACAGAGTGTTTTTCAGGGTTGAGAAATCTGGTCTGAATTTGCATTCATAAACGGAGTTAAAACCCATGATCTGTTTCTTTTTACAAGCAATAGTTCAGTTCTGGTAAACCCAGTGAATTTTGGGCTCAAATGATTTTTCGCAGTTCAGGAACCCAACGCAACGTTCTTTATTAACTAAAGAGCATTTATGTAAGAGGAGCTGTGTTTTGTATCAGTTTCATAAGCAGAGTTGAACTACATATGGTCCATCTGAGTGGAAACACAGTTCTTTTTTTCAGGGCATGCTCATGGTTCTTGCTGTATTTTAGACTCTGGAAAGAAGAACTTGCTTCTTGCGGTAAAGCAGAGTGTGTTTCATGGATGAGAACACTGGTCTGAATTTCCCTTCAGAAACGGAGTTAAACCCCAGGATCTGTGTCTTCCTACAAGCAAGAGTTCAGTTCTGGTAAACCCAGTGATTTTTTGGCCCAAATGGTTTTTCACAGTTCAAGAACCCATCATGATTGTCACTATTAACTAAAGAGGATTTATGTAAGAGGAGCTGTGGTTTGTATCAATTTCATAAGCAGAGTTGAACTTCATATGGTCCGTCTGAGTAGGAAACACAGTTCTTTTTTTCAGGGCATGCTCATGGTTCTTGCTGTATTTTAGACTCTAGAAAGAAGAACTTGCTTCTTGCGTTACAACAGAGTGCATTTCAGGGGTGAGAATTCTGGTCTGAATTTTCCTTCAGAAAAGGAGTTAAACCCCAGGATCTGTGTCTTCCTACAAGTAAGTATTCATATCTGGTAAACCAAGAGAATTTTTCATTCAAATGACTTTAGACAGTTATAGAACCCAACGCGATTATCACTTTTAATTAAAGAGTATTTATGTAAGAGGAGCTCCGGTCTGTATCATTTCATAAGCAGAGTTGAACTACATATGGTAGATATGAGTAGGAAACACAGTTCTATTTTCTGGCATAATCATGTTTCTTACTATATTGGAGACGCTGGAAAGAAGAGGATGATTCTTGCCTTAAAACAGAGTGTTTTTCAAGGATGAGATCTCTGGTCTGAATTTGCCTTCAGAAATGGAGTTAAACCCCAGGATCAGTGTTTTCCTACAAGCAAGAGTTCATTTCTGGTAAACCCAGTGATTTTTTGGCCCAAATGATTTTTTGCAGTTCACGAACCCAACATGATTCTCACTATTAACTAAAGAGCATTTATGTAAGAGGAGCTGTGGTTTGTATCAGTTTCATAAGAAGAGTTGAACTACATATGGTCCGTCTGAGTAGGAAACACAGTTCTTTTTTTCAGGGCATGCTCATGGTTCTTGCTGTATTTTAGACTCTAGAAAGAAGAACTTGCTTCTTGCGTTAAAACAGAGTGCATTTCAGGGGTGAGAATTCTGGTCTGAATTTTCCTTCAGAAAAGGAGTTAAACCCCAGGTTCTGTGTCTTCCTACAAGTAAGTATTCATATCTGGTAAACCAAGAGAATTTTCCATTCAAATGACTTTAGACAGTTATAGAACCCAACGCGATTATCACTTTTAATTAAAGAGTATTTATGTAAGAGGAGCTCCGGTCTGTATCATTTCATAAGCAGAGTTGAACTACATATGGTCCATATGAGTAGGAAACACAGTTCTATTTTCTGGCATAATCATGTTTCTTACTATATTGGAGACGCTGGAAAGAAGAGGATGATTCTTGCCTTAAAACAGAGTGTTTTTCAAGGATGAGATCTCTGGTCTGAATTTGCCTTCAGAAATGGAGTTAAACCCCAGGATCAGTGTTTTCCTACAAGCAAGAGTTCATTTCTGGTAAACCGAGTGATTTTTTGGCCCAAATGATTTTTTGCAGTACACGAACCCAACATGATTCTCACTATTAACTAAAGAGCATTTATGTAAGAGGAGCTGTGGTTTGTATCAGTTTCATAAGAAGAGTTGAACTACATATGGTCCATCTGAGTAGGAAACTCAGTTCAATTTTTCAGGGCATGCTCATGGTTCTTGCTGTATTTTAGACTCTAGAAAGAAGAACTTGCTTCTTGCGGTAAAGCAGAGTGTGTTTCATGGATGAGAACACTGGTCTGAATTTCCCTTCAGAAACGGAGTTAAGCCCCAGGATCTGTGTCTTCCTACAAGGAAGAGTTCATTTCTGGTTAACCCAGTGAATTTTGGGCTCAAATGATTTTTCAAAGTTCAGGAACCCTACCCTATTCTCACTATTATCTAAAGAGGATTTATGTAAGAGGAGCAGTGGTTTGTATCAGTTTCATAAGCAGAGTTGAACTACATATGGTCCGTTTGAGTAGGAAACACAGTTCTTTTTTTCAGGGCATGCTCATGGTTCTTGCTGTATTTTAGAATCTGGAAAGAAGAGCTTGCTTCTTGCCTTATAACAGAGTGTGTTTCAGGGATGAGAACTCTGGTCTGAATTTCCCTTCAGAAACGGAGTTAAACCCCAGGATCTGTGTCTTCCTACAAGCAAGAGTTCAGTTCTGGTAAACCCAGTGATTTTTTGGCCCAAATGGTTTTTCACAGTTCAAGAACCCATCATGATTGTCACTATTAACTAAAGAGGATTTATGTAAGAGGAGCTGTGGTTTGTATCAATTTCATAAGCAGAGTTGAACTTCATATGGTCCGTCTGAGTAGGAAACACAGTTCTTTTTTTCAGGGCAAGCTCATGGTTCTTGCTGTATTTTAGACTCTAGAAAGAAGAACTTGCTTCTTGCGTTACAACAGAGTGCATTTCAGGGGTGAGAATTCTGGTCTGAATTTTCCTTCAGAAAAGGAGTTAAACCCCAGGATCTGTGTCTTCCTACAAGTAAGTATTCATATCTGGTAAACCAAGAGAATTTTTCATTCAAATGACTTTAGACAGTTATAGAACCCAACGCGATTATCACTTTTAATTAAAGAGTATTTATGTAAGAGGAGCTCCGGTCTGTATCATTTCATAAGCAGAGTTGAACTACATATGGTAGATATGAGTAGGAAACACAGTTCTATTTTCTGGCATAATCATGTTTCTTACTATATTGGAGACGCTGGAAAGAAGAGGATGATTCTTGCCTTAAAACAGAGTGTTTTTCAAGGATGAGATCTCTGGTCTGAATTTGCCTTCAGAAATGGAGTTAAACCCCAGGATCAGTGTTTTCCTACAAGCAAGAGTTCATTTCTGGTAAACCCAGTGATTTTTTGGCCCAAATGATTTTTTGCAGTTCACGAACCCAACATGATTCTCACTATTAACTAAAGAGCATTTATGTAAGAGGAGCTGTGGTTTGTATCAGTTTCATAAGAAGAGTTGAACTACATATGGTCCGTCTGAGTAGGAAACACAGTTCTTTTTTTCAGGGCATGCTCATGGTTCTTGCTGTATTTTAGACTCTAGAAAGAAGAACTTGCTTCTTGCGGTAAAGCAGAGTGTGTTTCATGGATGAGAACACTGGTCTGAATTTCCCTTCAGAAACGGAGTTAAACCCCAGGATCTGTGTCTTCCTACAAGGAAGAGTTCATTTCTGGTTAACCCAGTGAATTTTGGGCTCAAATGATTTTTCAAAGTTCAGGAACCCTACGCTATTCTCACTATTATCTAAAGAGGATTTATGTAAGAGGAGCAGTGGTTTGTATCAGTTTCATAAGCAGAGTTGAACTACATATGGTCCGTTTGAGTAGGAAACACAGTTCTTTTTTTCAGGGCATGCTCATGGTTCTTGCTGTATTTTAGAATCTGGAAAGAAGAGCTTGCTTCTTGCCTTATAACAGAGTGTGTTTCAGGGATGAGGACTCTGGTCTGAATTTCCCTTCAGAAACGGAGTTAAACCCCAGAATCTGTGTCTTCCTACAAGCAAGTGTTCATTTCTGGTAAACAAAGTGAATTTTGGGCTCAAATGATTTTTCGCAGTTCAGCAACCCAAACTGATTCTCACTATTAACTAAAGAGCATTAATGTAAGAGGAGCTGTGGTTTGTACCAGTTTCATAAGAGGAGTGGAACTACATATCGTCTGTATGAGTAGAAAACACAGTTCATTTTTCTGGACATGCTCAGGTTTCTTACTATATTGGAGACCCTGGAAAGTAGAGCTTGATTATTGCATTAAAACAGGGTGTGTTTCATGGATGAGAACTCTGGTGTG